>OY293419.1:33344277-33944277 GCA_958502065.1 Chrysolina americana | reverse complement strand
TTCTTCGACTTCCTGGGCTTGGAGGTCGTTCGATGACTCTGTGTCGGTGGTGGTAGTGACTGTTGGCGGTATAGCAGTTAGAGCGGTGTCCTTCGGCGTTGCTTCCGGAAGGTCGGCTACGATTGGGCTGGTGCTATTCCCTTCGATCTCCACCGTGTGGTTCTTTGGAGTGCTGCTGGTTGCCGTAGGTCTCTTTGGGGACTTGGTGTAGTCAATGTGGACTTGAGGTGTGTCTTCCGGCATGGTTCCCCAAATATCGAAATCCTGGGGGGCGGTGTTACAGGCGACAATTCGCGAAGAACGTCTTCTTACTACGGCAATGTCGCTGTTCGCAACACTTTCCATTTTACTTGAACCATCGCCGAGGGGCTGAGTGTCAGCGGTGGCTTGGACGGACACATCCCCACATACCACTGACTCACCCTTAGTGTTATCTTCCTCCTGACTGGGGGGTTGTGCCTTGGTTTTCTTGTCTGGCGGACTGCCAGACGAAGAAGTAGATGTCTCTGGTGATGGTTCACTGTTTATCGTTTCTGTACATTTCACACTCACGTTTGGGACCACTTTAGCGTCTATTTCGCGTGGGGGAGAAGTGTCTTTGTCACATGGAGGGTTTTGAATGATGGTATCGCTGTGCAGAACGATTTTGGTTTTTGTTTTCGGCGGGTTCTCCTGCTTCCTTTTCATCGGGGTCCGGCGGTCGGACTCGCTCCCCGAGGTTGCCGAGGTGGCTGAAGCAGCATTCGATCCAGGTCTTCAGATTAGCTTCGTTATCGAAGGCGCCCTGGCTCGGCCAAGGGGATTATTCCTAGTACTTCCTCCCTCCGAGCCGCTGCTCATGAGGGAGTCCTCAGGACGTGGGGAAGTGTCCTATGCACACTTCTGATGGCACTCACAATACGGTCGATAATCGTATGAAAATATCACTGGCAGTGATTTGCTTCTGCGCTCTAGTAATATACGGAAGTACGTCCGCTCGCGACGGCGGTTCGGAGCGTACTAGGCGGAGATTTAAACCACTAGACTACGGATGATATTGATTATAATCGGTTAATAGGATGTAACTATGATAGCGGATGGCAGCAGGAGGGTCATGATAGGTTTTTTTTGTGTATAATAAAATTTGGCGGGCGGAGATCCACGAGGCCATCGATTGATTAGTGAATAGGGTAATCGACTGTTAACCGTCTGAATGATTGGTTGTTGGGATATATTGTAAAAGTAAAAATGAAGATGAGAGCTCTTGGAATGGTTGTGAGTAAAACGTGAGTACATCATCCGGAAATTCCAGAATGATACTCGTTTCAAACCGTTCCATACATAGGTAATGAGTCTTCTTAGAAATTGCATATGAAATGCATACATCTTGCTATTGGATCTCAGACATTGGTGTCTGAAAAACACAGGGTGTACCTATTTCTATGTCGAAAAGTCCGTTAAACCATCGTTACAATACCTACTTATCACTTAAGCCTAAAAATAAAACTTTAAAGTGTGAAATTGAGAGTGCAAAATTGATCATTTCTTCCGTTCGAAGCTGAAGATAGTATTGGTAAAATATTAGGTTTTTCAAAATGCGTACTCGAACCCGGTATTACGCATCAGTCTGATTTATCCGTTGATATTGTCCAAGTTCGAACAATTCACATGGACTGTAATATAACTACCGGTTCATTTTACAACAATGAACCTTCGCATACTCTATACGAATTTTCCATTGGAGTTTACCCTAGTTTTGCTATTGACGCCATTCCACAAAATATTCTCAATCTACCATTGAACAATAGACGTAATATTACAAACATTACTCTCACTATCCTCGATCAAGATTTAAAACCAGTAGATTTCAGAGGTGAGGAAATCATTATTCGTCTAGAACTAAAGAAATTATGGGCCTAGTTATAAACTATAAAAGATTTCAGAAATCCAAACCAAAATTAGTCAAGTCTAGACACTCGGTCAAGAGACATTCTCTATCTCGTTCCAGTTATCTATTTCTAAAATCACTGGGATACAATGTTAGAAGAAATATTCGATATTTTCAAAAAACCTCGAAATGATGACTCAGTTTAAAAAGTCGAAGTTAGAATCTATTATCCATATGTAAAATAATTCAACAATATTGATATTGTAGAGATTACGATAAGTCAAAGTGATACTTGGCTATTGATGCACAAAGCGGTTTTACTGATTGAAGGAAAAATTAAAAGAACAACGAGAAATGGAGAAGTTAAGCTCATTAATAATGCCGGTGCTTCTCTATTCGATTCAATTTCATATAAAATGAATGATAAAGAAGTGGAAAGTGTAAGAGACTCTGGTATAGTTTCAACAATCAGAGGTTACCTTTGCTATTTTTATAATGATTCATTAGCTATGAGCATTGCAGGTTGGAATTTCCCGTCACACCCACCTACTCATATAGATGGATCATTCAATATGCTCATTCATTTATTTGCATTTTTCAATGATTATGAAAGAGTTCAATTTGGAAAACAAACAATTCGACTTGTCAGAGCAGGGAATAAAAATGATGCAATTCAAATAAGTGATGACGCAACAAAAGGAGAACTTAAAATCAACAACATCTTCCTAAAAGTACCAATAGTAACACCGAATGATGTATTAAAATTGAATTTGTTGAGGAAAATCAAATCAGATCAACCAATTATTATACCATTCCGTGAATGGAATTTTCATGAACTTCCAGCACTGACAGCTGGAGCATCAAAAGAAATTTGGGCTGTAAAAGCCGAGTGCTTCTTTAGCTTCAGTAGTAGTCGTAATGATGTGGTGTATTGTTGACATCCAGGGTTTCAATTTACTGAGTGAACTGTGGAATGGTGTTTTTATCTAAAAGAAATATCAGTGACAAATGGCTACAGACAAATCATTATTTATTGAAGCCACCTTTAGCATTTGGTTATTTATCGAGAAGAAACAGGAAACAAGTACAGTACGAGAAAAAAAAAGGTTCATGGTCTACATTACTCGAAAGGTAACATACCATACAAGGAAACTTTGAAGACTATTTTGGATGAATATCACATTGTATAGGTAAAGGGACAACAAAAATGTGATTGGCTGAAACTAAAATATCCCCACATCAAATGTGTCAACATTGAGGAGTATGAACAAGCATTGGGGTATGCCCATCTTAAATCGGGAGACACCATCGTGCCTAGATCAGTTCAAAATAAGATATTCCTGCAGCCAAACGAACGTACATGTGATTCATGAGTGGATTGAAGAGTTCCAACCTTGCCATGAATATAGAAATTCTATTGGAAAAGCATTTGGAAAATATAAGAATACTAAAAGTGAAAATTCAACAGTATGCACGAATTAGTATCAATAATATATCATTAAGGACAATTTATATGTATCAATAAAAAAATTAAAAAATTATATGTTTTTCTAGATAAACCCTCATCCATCACTTTGAAGTTTAGTTCATTTCAAGCTTCAACTATGTTCAGACTTTATTCATTTCTTTGTCTATCACTGGAGCACGTGTTGATGTTGATAATGAGGTTAAAAATCATCTTAAAATTTTAGGTTATTTGGAGGATACCAGTGATAATAATACTTTGATAGATCCCACCGAAGCTATAATAAATTTTGGAGACTTTTATCATATAGATACAAATGGTAGTATAACGAAAGAATTTGCAGAATTCATTAGCAGACCACACTGTGGTGTAATTGATCATCAAGTGGATAATTTCAAAACAGTAAACATTTCAAGGTTACCTCGTAATCTGAAATGTTTTTTTCTCAAGTAAATAGAAGATTATATGAAATTGCTCGAGATGCATTCGATACTTGGGCTAATAAATAAAAACATGTGGCTCAAGCTCTAGACCTAATATCTGGTCAACAAGACGTTGAAAAGTAGCTGGGCTATTGGATAAACCCATCGGTAAGCGACGAAATTGAAATAAACCTCGATTAGGAACAGTGAAAGCTGTCAAATGCCGAGACGATTCAACCAAAGGGACATGGAAATATGCTGATTTGATGTCCATTGACGAAAGAAATTTTGCATCCCGAAGCTTGTCTAAGGTTGCCGAAATATAGGGTAATGGGTAGGCATCTCGTTCTGACACTTGGTTTAATTTTCGTTAGTCAACACAAAATCTGTAGGAGTTGTCCTATTTTTTAAATAATAGAATAGAAGAAGACCATCGTCTGAAAGTAGCTTATTCAATTCTGCATCACTGTGTGTTTGTATTACCGGACTGACCGGATAATACCTTTGCTTGATAGGTGGAGCAGAAGTTTTTATGACATGATGGACTAGATCTGTACATTCAAGTTTGTCGCCCATTTCCAGAAAAGCTTTTAGCACAACTTCATGTAAAATTTGTGACTGCTCAGGTGTTAATTGTTCCTCGGACTGTAACCCTATTGAATCAATAGAAACTTGAGGATTAACCTATTCTCCCCTTCGAAGATCAGGAATGATTTCTTATTTCTTCCAAAATTCTATACCCAAATCAAAACATGAGGTAAAGCTGGGATGATCAAAACTGAAAAATTTTCACACGATTTCCCAATTTCATGGGAAGATCTACAGTGCCAATGCTCGAACAAGTTTGCCCATTGGCCCCCCAACAATTGACTATTTTATCCGAATTTATTTTAAGGTTAAGTCTTTTCAATATTTCCCAGCCAGGACCCCCGACTATTGTATTTGAAGTTCCTGAATCTAGAAGGCCAAGAATAAATTTCTGTTTATTGGACAGACAAAGACCAGCCGAGTGGAGTACGGAGGCACATTTGCGGCTATTTATGGACTCCTCAATTAGTTTCCCGACCGGGCATTACATTTAGGACAAGTCCTTACAGTAAAATTTGGAAGACCACATTTGAAACAATATTTCGTTTTACCAGAAGATACGGGAAATTGCCTTGAAGTATGCCATTGACTTTTACAGTTCCAACAAGTAATTATGGGGTCCACTTGGCTAGTTGAAGTAGATGACACTTCTGAATAAATGTATGCCAAGTCTGTTTCCATAAGATAATTTTTATTTCTTGGAGGTGGGACAAAAGACTCAATCGCTTCCTTGCGCGCTTCTAGTTGACGACCTAATTCTAAAAGATGATTTATTGAATCAATTTTAGTTAGTCCCAACTGACTTTGATAAAAAGGCGATATATTTCTGAGCAAAATTTTTAAACAAACTTCGTCATGCACTGGAATTGTCAATCTGTTGAACATGTTTTTCATTACCGCAATATACATTCCCATTGTCTCACCAGGACCTTGAGTTCTTTGCTTCACCTCTTGGAATAATTTTTCATTATAATTGGGAGGTAAAAATTTAATGCGCAACTCCTTCACAAGGTTGGACCAAGAATTAATAGTTGGTCGAACAGACCTATACCAAATGAGAGCCTTTCCAGTGAAAAGGTAACTAGCTGAAGTGAAAAATTGAGCTTCCGTAACATTTCGAGAAATACAAAGCTCCTCAACATTTTCTAAAAAGGCACTAAATGAACCACGAGAAATATCACCATCAAATTCATTAATATTCCATTTGGAAACAGGCACACCCTTACAATGGTTGGAAGAAGTAGGAGTTGGTTGGCTAACTACCTGAACAGCTATGTCATCATCAGACTCCGACTCTGAAGCACTCGACTAACAGTTGATGATAAAAGTACACTTAGCTCCAAAGGTGTAGAATATTGTGGCAACCTTTTATATTTCCTAACCTGTGATTTGAGTTCGGATTGACAATTTAGGAGGTCCACTAAATGTTTTGACTTGGTTGCATACTCATCATCCAAAGTTGCAACAGCTCGTTTGAACAAATGAATACGTTTTGTACTGATTTAAAAAAAATCTGTGTCTGACTCATCACCTGTAAAACTTGAGGTCAGAGTTTGTATTTCTGTAATTTTTAAAGAAATATAGGTTAATTCATCTTAAACCCCTTAAACATTTCCTCATATCAACCACGAGAGTTTGAGCCATGTAAGGAAATACATTTGAATAAGACTGGTCTGATGATAAGTTTCTTTTGACTACTCTTATTCATGAAATAGGACATGTATTAGGACTAGAAGATTCTTCAGACATAAACTCGATTATGTACGCATTTTGTAATGGTGTCCCTAGACTTTCCAAAGATGATATCCGTGGAATACAATCATTGTACGGAAAGCCGATTCGAACAAAAACAACAACATCTACTGCAACGCCATCAACAACAACAACAGCAACAACAACAACAACAACAGACTTTGAACAAAGTTTATGTAAAATCAAATACCCCGACTAAATGTTGATTACATCAAACAATCACATGTTAATTTTTTCCAAAGGATTGTGAAATTAGAATATGAGAATCAGAAAGCACAGTTACTGAGTCCAAAGAAAATCTCAGATTATATATTCAATATATCTCACATATATCAGAAATCGAATGATGAAGTTGTCATTGTTAAAGATAAACCTTAAAGTTTTAAATTTTCCCACTGCTGGCTACGACTTTTTGTTATTCAACATGATGCTTCAAAAACTTGATAATCAGACTCGCACAAAATTTGAAATTGATCATGGCCATTGTGATGTACCTTCTTACACGGAATTGATAGATTTTTTGGAAAAACATTGTAAGGCCCTTGAATCAGTTAATTTTTCTAATCAACTGAACTCAAAACAAAAACCAAATTTCACCCAAAAATCTCCTCAAAATTCATACTCTTACGGAAGTACCTCTACAGCCTCGAGTTATAGAAAACTAATGAATCCATCTGTATTTCATACTTCCGTGCCTTCAAACAATTCATCAAATTGTCCGATCTGCCAAAGGTCTCATCTACTCTACCGATGTGCAATTTTTTTGAAAAATCTCTTGAACGCATGAATTTTGTCAAGCAAAATTATTTATGCCAAAATTGTCTCCGGTCATCACATGCACTGAAACACTGCACTTCTAGCACCTACTGCAGAATTTGCTCTTATCCTCACCACACTTTAATTAATCTTAAAAATACGAACCCCTTGGTTCCAGGTATCCTACAGTCGGCTTTCACAGCTCACCATGAACCTACACAGCCTCCGGCTAATTCAAATCAAGCAACTCCACTTTTGTCAGGATGTACAAGTCCTCAGTTCAATAATCAATCAATTGTTCTCTTATCTATATCCATAGTAGATATTCTAGATGCTAGTGGCGCTTATCAACCAATTAAAATCCTTCTAGATACAGGCAGCATGGCCAATTTCATATCAGAATCATGTGTTTCTCGATTGGGATTGGAAAGGAAAAAATTCTCAATTCCCATTGAAGGACTCAACGATATGTCGACCCATTGTACCATAAAACCTTGCAAACAAACTGAAATCTCATTTTCTTTCGAAACTATTATTTTATCCAAAGTTTGTTCAAATTCACCAAGGGTTCAAGTAAACCCTTCAGACTGGCCTCACATTCAACAGCTTCCCCTCTGACGAGAACTATCATACTCCCGGTCCCATAGACCTTCTGGCAGGTGCCGAACTGGTCACCTGGTCAGCCAGTTGCCTTAGAAACGATATTTGGATGGGTCTTACAGGGAAAAGTTGAATTTTCCACAATTCGGTCAGTGAATAATTACCATATTTCATTGGATCCATCTTTAGGCCTGCTCTTAGAAAAATGTTGGACCCTAGAACAAGTTACCCATAAATTTAATTTACTATCGGCTAGAGAAAAGAAATGCGAGAAAATCTATCAAGAAACCACCCGTAGAGACTACACTGGTAGATTTATAGTTTCTCTCCGATTTAAAAATGGAGAGCCCGATTTAGGTTATTCCTATTCACAGGCCCTTCGTAGGTTCACTTATCTCCAACATCGCTTCCAAAAACATCCAGATTTATATGTGTCATACTCTGAATACATCAGAGAATATTTAGATCTTCATCATATGGAATCTGTTCCCAAAACTGAATACAATTCCCCAAGGGCATTCTTTATTCCTCATCACGGTGTAAGTTAACCTGATTCAGCTTCAATTAAGAGTAGTGCTGGACGCCTCCTCAAAGACCTCCAACGGTCTTAGTCTCAATGACACATTACTTACTGGCCCAAAACTGCAGAAAGATTTTGCTACTATCTTACTCCAGTTCGGATTGCATCCAATAGTTTTTGTTTGTGATATCAAGCAATGTTACAGACAAATATTAATCGAGCCCTACCACCGGGATTATCAACTCATTCTTTGGCGTTTTTGTCCCAAAGAACCTCTTCAGCAATATCGTCTTACCACTGTGGAGTGTCCTCCAGCCCTTATTTGGCACTAAGAACTCTTCAGGAGTTGGCTACGTTATATGAAGCAGATAACCACAATGCAGCATATGTACTGAAAAATACAATTTTTGTAGACGATGCCTTGGGAGGGGGCGATGACGTCAGATCTACCTTGTCTCTCCAACAGGAACTCATTCAGCTTCTCAGACTTGATGGCTTTGAGCTGCGCAAATGGGCAAGCAATCACTCCGCATTGTTAGCATCAGTCCCACCTGAGCATGCTCAGATGTCTCTAAGCTTCGACAAAGAAGGACCCCACTTTGTTAAAGTTCTCGGAGTTCAGTGGAAACCCACTTCCGATGTCTTCAGCTTTAGTTACACTCCGCTCAACACATCTTGCACGAATCGCAACGTTCTTTTGGAACTAGCTCGTATATACGACCCTCTAGAGTTTGTTTCGCTAGTTGTCTTTTTAGCTAAACACATCATGCAGAAGCTATGGTTAGCTAAACTTGATTGGGATGAAAATCCTCCGTTAGACTTGAAAAATAAATGGAACTCCTTCAAAGATGAACTCCATTTGTTATCTAACGTAAATTTACCTAGACGTATATTTGCTAAGAAATATTCCAGATTGGAACTGCATGTATTTGTCGATGCCTCACAAATAGTTTATGCCTATCTATATAAGATCAGAATATTGCAATGGTGAAGTCAAAACCTTTCTAGTTTGCTCAAAGAGTTGCGTGGCACCGGTGAAACAAGTTTTGAGCTTGCCTAGGCTGGAGCTTTCGGCAACGGTCCTTTACCGCTAATATAGTAAAATTTGTGAAGGTGGCTTATGGTGAATCAACGATATTTGATACTATCTACGCATGGAGTGACTCACAAGTCGCTTTATATTGGCTCTATTCTTCAGCTCATCGCCTAAAAATATTTATAGCTAATCGTGTATCACATTTTTAGGAAATTATTCCCCCGAACTCTTGGAGATACGTTCCTACTGCCGAAAATCCGGCTGCACGGGGCTGCACAGACTCGGAATTGCTTCGTCATTCACTTTGGTGGAAGGGGCCTTCTTGGCTTGCCAGATCACCAGATGAATGGCCAACCCAACCAAACATAAAAATAGAGACTCTTCCAGACTCGATTCTAGAATTAAAAACCCTAGCTCTAAATGTTTCAATCGAAACTAACCTTATTGACCAAATTCTACAGAGATTTTCATATCTTACGAAAATACAACGTGTCCTCGCAATGGTAAAACGTTGGTTCTCCAATAAACGAAATTCCGTCAGAATTGTTGGTCCTCTCACGTCACAAGAAATGCAGGAAGTTTCATTGCTTATCACAAAACACGTACAAAACCAGTCATTTTTAGACCTGCTCTCCTTAATAAAAAGAAATAATCTTTTACCTACCCTATCACAAACTTGCTCTCTTCATAGACGCCCAGAATATTTTGAGAGTGGATGGCAGATTGAAACGATCTCAATTGTCTTTTGATACAAAAAACCCCTTGTTACTCCCTAAATCTCATAGATTTACCGATCTCGTTATTGAATGTGTTCACAGTAAATATTTACACCCGGGATTCAAGACCCTTCATTATTTAATTCTTCAACAGTATTGGATTTTGTCTCCACGATATGCTATTCACAAGTGTTTATCAAAATGCATACGCTGTTTTAGAGCAAAGCCTAAAGCCTATGACCCTATTATGGCAGATTAACCATCCTTTAGAGTTTCACATATTGAATGCTTTTCGCAACTAACTCTTGATTATGCCGGTTGGTTTCTAGTTTCTTCCGGTAAGTATCGTGGCTGCAAAAAACAACCAAGTCTTATGTAGCCATATTTGTGTGCTGTGCAACCAGAGCAATACACCTAGAACTTGCGTCGGACTTGTCTGCGGAAGCTTTTCTTGCAGCCTTGCGCAGATTTGTTGCACGAAGAGGTCGCGTAACGGACATCTATTCAGACCAAGACTCGAACTTTATTGGTGCAAAAAATATATTGCTAGAGTATTCGACATATGCAGCGGATTCCCTATCAATAAAATGGCATCTAAATCCCGCAGGCGCTCCTCACTTCAACGGACTTCTGAAGCGGGAGTGAAGTCTGTTAAAACTCATTTGAACAGGGTGGTCGGAGAACAAATCATGACTTATGAAGAGTTCAATACTTTCCTCGTACTAGTCGAGGCTTTGTTGAATTCTCGACCGCTCACTGCAGTATCATCTGACCCAAATGATTTTATTGCCCTGACACCGGGTCATTTCTTGACGTTAGAGCCCCTATACACTTTACCTGGTCCTACTTAATCACTGGCAGCTTATTCAAAAAATGCATGCTGACTTTTGGAAACGTTGGCATAACGAGTTCTTACATACCTCACAAACTAGGTCGAAGTAGACTGAATCCAGCGAAAATATCGAAATGAATACTCTTGTGTTGATAAAGAACGAACAAAAGTCACCCTTACGGGTCTTAGGACGTGTTATTGAATTGCATCCTGGACCTGACGGCGTTGTCAGAGTCGTTACGCTTAAAACTAAATCAGGAGTTTTGCGCAGACTTGTAGTCAAGGTTTGTCCACTCCCGAAACCAAATTAATAAAATGTTCTCATTATTATTTTTTTTAATCAAAAGTATGTATTTTTTCGACGATTGTCGATTATTATTACATTTTTTTCGAGCGTACTTTGAAAACTTCATTTTTGGGGGTGGGAATGTTCAATCCATACCGGATTAATCTTTATTTTATTTTTTTTTTATCATTCAAATCATTCATTCATTCACTTGTCTCGTAGATTTTCGAAGTATACTGTTTCAAATTTCAATCATGCGCAAAAATCGCCCAGATTCATGGGTTGCTTACCTTACCGGCGAAGTGC
Source organism: Chrysolina americana (assembly GCA_958502065.1). Classification (NCBI taxonomy): domain Eukaryota; kingdom Metazoa; phylum Arthropoda; class Insecta; order Coleoptera; family Chrysomelidae; genus Chrysolina; species Chrysolina americana. Next base: position 33,933,131 of record OY293419.1, on the reverse strand, counting down.
GGCATACCTAGTGACCTAGGGTTTTGAACACACGTTATCCTAACGGCCGGTCGTCATTTTGAAAATCAACCTCATTAAATTAATCCTGCCTTGGTATCCTAATTTATAAGAAAGTATCGGAGTGTGTCTAAGAAGGACATCAAAGCCTATTCGTCATCCATTGGATTACCAGCAGGAGGATCCTCCAGGAAGATTCCAGGAAGCATAAAGGTAGGCGCCATTTCACATGTTTTTGGGCATTTAGAAAATACGCATTTTCATTAAATTACGATAATTGATCATCCAGTCCGCTTACGTTTCAAAAAATCAAATTTTCACGGAAACAAGGATATCGTTCTGAATTCTGAAATACTCTCAAATTACTCAGATTGCAGTGGTTGATGTGCTCATATCAGTAGTGAGGTTTTCTTTTTTAGCATGTTGAAATGCAATAATAACATGTTGAAGAGTTTCTACCTTTGTAGTGATTTTCACAGCACAAGTATGACTTGTTGTTTCATTCAATGACGGGTACTCAATTAATTCCCATCTTCTGAATTCCAAATCGCTCTTCACGATTTTATTTATTCGTAGTTGTTCCTGAGGGACACACCAACTCAGTTTGCTTATGGTCACCTTTGGTTTTTCATAATCATCTATACTCATCACAGCATCTAAATCATGACTCTCACGTATCATAACTAGTTCTAGTCTCAAATACTTTCATTTTCATTCATAGACAAGTAATTTTTTATTGTTGATACTAGTCCAATATTTCTGACAGAGTCTACGACCACACCATTCATTCATATCGAAGTTCACGAAATAGAAAAGATATTGCGTTGTTGATATATTTTATTATCATAACTGGATTTCCATCCTGTCTTGTGGGCTTCCCCTCTAGGTAGATGTATGAGTTACAAGGTAATGTATAAGCGTCCAAGTCCTGAATTGGAATTCGTTTTCATCATTATATTGATTTCATTTGTGATATAGTTCTGATATGTATGAAACTGATAATCTTCGATTGTATTATCACTGAACGGTTCACTTGTGATTTGTAGCAATTCCATAATATTAAGACTTCTTTCTAATCCCAACGATTTTATGTACTTTTTGCGTTCTGGTGTCAGCAATTCGAGAGTTGCCTTCTTACTATCTTTCAAAGTTCGCATCGCTTTCTTTTTATAGGGTTGGAATGTTGGTTCATCAAATCTCCAGACCATTATTCAGAGAGTCTTTCGTCAACAACTCTCACTGTGACGTTGTTGATTGTCTTGATAGTGACAGGAAAATACAGAATGTTTAAAGGAGTTTCAAATATTTTATACCCCCTTGGTACGGTCGGAAAAAATTGTTGAATCGCATGCACAGGACTACCATTCAAAAATGAACCCATCTGAATATTGCAATCAATGCAGATTGTATTCATTGAAAGAATTTTCACTTCATGATCTGATTTGTAGATATCATTTGCGTCTTCCCTAGCTCGGACAAGTCTTTCGAAGACTTTTGAGGGTTATACTCTTAAGGGTGTGCAGCTGGTTGACGGAAATAACAATTTTATCAAACAATTTTTAACAATAATGATTATATAAAAACAAAAGACAGTATTGTCGACACTGATAGGAGTTGAACTTCTGCACAGATTCATAGTCATATTTTATATTATTGAAAAAACCAGCGCTGAGGAAGAATTTTATCAATTTCTTTGGTGATTTGAGATTTCCATAACTATCGAAATATATAATTTCCGCATTTTGCTTGGAATATGCTGTCCAATGAGTTCCTTCCTCCAAATCAGAATCAAGATTGATAATACCACACTGCTTTTATTTTTCTGGGGAGCGTATCTCTCATTGAAACACCTCGAGAGTAAGGAAACCCTAAACGCTCTGCATTAATCATCAGATCGATATTGGTCAAGTTCAGCGTGGTAAGTTTTGATATGGTTGAGCAAACATTCCACAACCTTACGAGGTCTCAAATATAAACTTTTTCCTTTTTGTTTCATTGCCAAATTATGTCTTTTTTGTTTAGCAAGCTGTTCTTTATTAGATTTGACCTTACTGACTGCTGAAGCGATGGATGCTGCTATACTTCCTGCAGCACCTAACGCTCCCAGAAGTGGTAGTAAAAATGGAAGAAATCCACTTTTCTTTGGAATTCGTACAACTCTTTTTCTCTGCCTAATTTTTCGTTTCTTGGCAACTTTCAATTCACCACCTTTTTTTTTTCATGGTTTTTTTCTTTCGTCTCAAACCCATTCCCAACTTGCTTTTAAGATTCATAATATTAGATATACTAAATGCTGTGACTTTTCCCCTAATTTTGCGTCCGATGATTTCAAATGTTCGGAAGCAAATGCTGCCAGTTTCTTTTCAGCAATATTTCTCGCTTCTTTATCTTCACTTCTTGAGTAAGCGATGTCGTGTTGCTTACAAGCCTCGTCCAGAGGATTTATGCCTTCATCTCCCCTCAATAATCTCTTTTCTAACTTGGTACCAGGACCGCAGTAGTTATATCTAGGTACATGTAGTTCTACAGGAAGTTTGTTGATTGAGGTATTCACAAAACCTCATCCTTTCTTTCTTGTGTTTCGACTCGTACTAACGATTGATCTCTTTCGCTGTCCCATTATACTGTGTTTAAAACAACTTGATCACGCATATATTAATATATATATATATATATATATATATATATATATATATATATATATATATATATATATATATATATATATAAGTTATCGAGAGAGGTAGTCTCTTGACTGGACTATGGACTAGTTGAAAAAAACCAATTTATCTAAGAATATTCTCAGTGAAAATATCCCTTGGGGTTGCAGGTCAGAAATAGTGGACTGGTAAAGAACAACTCTTTGTTAAATTGTCGAGCTTTCGAAAATATTTATTTTCATTTTCAAGACATCTGAAAATATTAATCGTGTGAACAAACAGAACACTCTTAATATGATGTAAAACAACTTACTAACGTGAGATTAATTTTGTGAAAACAGCAGAGAAACTTCTTGGTCATTCCTTATGTATGTAAGGTTATGTCACAACACAAAACGAGATGAAACAACAATAATAAAACTATGTCATGTACATGAACACGATTAAAAAACATTATGATTTTATGAGTTATGAAGGAAAACTTTTAATTAAAATTTGGAAAAATGTTAATCATTTTAAAACTCGCCTTTGAGACCGCACGTGGTTCAAGGGACGCACAAGGGCGGTAAAAATATGTCAAGAAAAAGAAGAAGAGAGTATTGACAGATTTCGACGTCAAAACACGTCAAATGTCAACAGTCAACATTGTATGTTCCATGAAATACGCTTCAGCTCTGTGCTGAGTTATGCCCTCTATGGGGGATTGTGAGAACTATTATTAAAGTTATTTGAATTTGCAACATTATTTTTGTGGAGAGAAAGAATATAATTATAAATTATACTAAGATTGGCTATATCAGACCGCTTATTCATACTATTAGGTTCTTTACTAACGTAAACCATCTCTAGAAAATTTCTCTTGGAATAATTTTCTTCAATTGCTAAAATTGTGGGTTCATTGAAATTAATATTGTGAAAAGTTGAAATGCTGTGTTCTGCAAGTGCACAGCTGGGTTTTTTTAATTTGCAGTCACTCTTATGTGAAGCAATACGTCCGGAGAGATTTCTACCTGTCTGTCCAATATATATTTTGTCACAATTGACACAAGATAATTGATAAATTACATTAGTTTGTTCAAATTTAGAAAGAGGAGTTTTGGTTTTTGAGTATAACAGATTTACAGTTTTGAGATTTTTCTTCGCTATGCGAATTTCTGGAGATTTAAAAATATTGGTGAGTTTGGGTGTTAATTCCTGTATATAAGGAAGGCTCCTATATTCACATAAGATTCTTTGCTGTGATTGTGTTTGATGATTCAAAGTGTTAACGTTATTTTCAATGATATTATTAGAGTTATTATTATTTATGGTAGAAGTATTAAAAAGAAATTTATTAATCATGTATTTAGGATAAGAATTGTCCAAGAGGATCCTTCCCAACTCCTTCAAACACTCCTGTCGATGAACAGGATGTGACAGACCTGTCACTCTGTTTTTCAGTGCGACAATCAGATTTTGCTTCATGCTCTTATGATGATAAGAGTGAAAATTCAGGAAACGATTTGAACAAATCGGCTTCCTGTACCACTTTGTACGTAGAACGTTATGATTGTCTCTACAAACTCTCATATCGAGGAACGGGATACTATGATTCTCCTCTACCTCTGAAGTGAATTGTAGATTAATGTCATAACTATTGAAATAATAGAGCGTTTCTTCCACTCTTTCTGATGGAACAGAGAGTATCAGATCATCAACATACCTCTTCACAAACGGAACGTCATAGGGAATCAGAGATAGAACGTCCTGCACAAGTTCATCCAATACAAAATTTACAAGAATAGGAGAGATCTTTGAACCCATGGGGGTTCCAAAGATTTGTTTATAATACGAAGTAAAACAACATTTTCAAAGTATGAAGTTCCAACCTTACCATGCATATATACAGTGTCTTTCAAAGGTATCGGAACAGTCTCATATTTCAGAAACGGCCATGAGAAAATTCAAGAAAATTTCGATAGTGTGGTTTTTGATGATGCCCGATTCATCGGTGATATCGGCAATGTTGCCAAATCAACAGTTTTCCAGATATTGAGGGTAACTGAATTTTTTCAAATGGAACACCCTTTTTGTTTTCATTTCAATCAATTCAGCGATGCATTACTTATGTCTCCAAATATCAGATTTTAAATTGATGAAAGTTTCAAAATATGACAACATGGCTTTTTCGTTCAAAAGTCTGGGAACGTTCCAATATTTTTAATACGGTTCAAGAAAATTTCGTGAAATATTATATTAGATGGTATTTGAAGATGCCCGATTCAATGGTGATATCGGCAATATTGCCAAATCAAAAGTTTTTCAGATATTGGGGGAAACTCAATTTTTCCAAATAGAAAACCCCATTTAATTTCATTGCCATCAATTCAGTGCCCCGTCGTTACTCATGTGTCCAAATACCAGATTGTGAATTATTGTGGTTTTTGAAATATCTGCGAACGGTCTGACTATCTGACCAAGTGCTCGAAATGTTTGCCATCATTTGCTAAACAACAGCCCAAGTGGTCATAAAATTCCCTCAAGGTATTAGCATATGAGGCGTTATTGAAAGAGCTACCTGACATATTTCATCCTTTGAGATTTCCGAATTTGCTGGTTGCCAAACTACATTAATTAAAAATCTGATATTTGGAGTCATAAGTAATGAGGCATCGCTGAATTGATTGCAATGAAAACAAATAGGGTATTCCATAGGAAAAAAATTGGGTTATTCTCAATATCTGAAAAACTGTTTAATTGGGAACATTGCCGATATCACCATTGAATCGGGCATCATCAAAGACCGTCTTGTATAAAGACTCACGAGTTTTTCTTGAACCGTACTGAAAATATTGGAAAGTTCCCAGACTTTTGAACGAAAAAGCAATGTTGTCGTATTTCAAAAATTACATTAATTCAAAATCTGATATTTGGAGACATAAATAATGAGGTGTCGCTGAACTGACTACAATGAAAACAACTTGAGTGTTCCATTTGAAATCAAAATCCACTCTGTCGAAATTTTCATAAAATTTTCTTGGGTCCGTTTCTGAAATATGAGACCGTTCCGATACTTTTGAAAGACACTGTATATTCAAAATCACTCATATACGTAACACTAAACCTAAATGATTAAAAAAAACTTAGATAAACATACATACTCAACTAGAAATGCCAATTCATTGTCAGTAATAAATCACAACATGAGCAAATTTGAGAAATGACCAAGATATGCAGGTGTTAATTTTTTTAGCAAACTGCCAACTCACTTGCAAAAGCTAGAGCTGGGACAATTCAAAACGACAGTGAAAAAATACTACTTCAGAAATGCTATTACTCTGTTAAAGAATTCATTTCTGATATTAACTGTCTATTAATGCATCATTTGCGTCGGACCAGTTTAATCTGTTGAATGTGCACTCTGCTAATATGTCATTATTTATGTAGAAATTTCTCATATTTTTATTCTTATTACTGATTCTCTTGTTGTTTTGACGTGTATATCCATCCAATGATGGCTCCATAAACTGAAAATACTAATGAAGTTCTTTGTCTTTGTCTCTACGAATGGTTGGATTTTCTACCAAAAATAGTTTCTAGCTATAACAATTCTCTAAATAGAACAATAGGAATGAAACCGAAAGATGTAAAATAATGTAATGAAAAGTATTTACTGAAAGATGCTTATAGTCACCTCAAAACAGTGGATCCAAGAAAACAAAAATTTTAAATTAATGATCATGTAAGAATGAGTAAGTACCGAGAGGCGTTTGCCAAAGGGTATACACCAACTGGTCCAATGAAATTTTCACTGTTAGAAAAGTCCACCAGTTGAATCCTGTAGTGTATTTTTTTAAAGATCATGAAGATGTTGACATACAAGGTGAATTTTATGAAGAACTCCAAAAAGTCAAACATCTTGATGTGTTTCTCATTGAAAAAGTTTCGAGAAAAAAGGAAACAAACTCTATATTAAAGGATTAGGTCTGAGCAATGCGTATAATTCGAGGATATAAAAAATGACTGTATGATACTTCCACAAATGAAACAATATAATATTCACATAAAAGTTTCATTCATACCATATTTATATTATATATTGATCACAAAATGTATTATTGTGAATTATTTTTTAATGGGTTTAATCCAAAATGGGTGCGACAATATTTAAAGTTTCTCTTATTCGCCTCTCGAAGAGCATTCTATCGATTACTGCATGATTCCAATCCATTTTCCAAGAATTCTGGTATACAAATATAATAAGTTTTATTGTGACTTTCATCAATTGTTACCCTCTTATTCATGGTGTATGAGAAAACTCAGGCTTGAAATCTTATGGGTAAAGATAGATGAATTCCAGAGTTAAACTTATATTTTCACTATTGTGGTTAGCCCTTGGTTGCACAGATTTACAGCATTTTGCAATACATCACCACTCAGCTTACATAGTCAGTTTTTCAATATTTGAAAATATTCCCCACAATGTTGTCTTTTCAATATACCTATCCTATATTCAATTAGGCATCGGAGTTCCCATGACTTGCAGACTGTTTCGAATCCCAAGTACACTGAGGAGTGATATTTTATGATTTGCATACTCGTACATTTGCAAATTGGATGAACCCAATGGTGAATCTATCGTCTTCAATGGCAGCCAGTTGATCGGATGAGTAAAAATTATTGGTAATGGTTCTGTGAAAATCGTCCGATCTCCCTTATTTCCGACAATCTCAGTACATGGGTGAAATTCAAATTATATGAAAGATTCACAACAACAAATTCACATTTAGATTTATTTAAGAGGAATTTCCTTTCACCCAGCACTACTTTTGACTTTTCTTTGCAAAAATATTCGCTTGACAAGTTGAATGTAAACTCAATTTTACTCATTTTGATTAGGGAATGTCTATTATAATATTGTGCTTCATTTATATAATTCAATAGAGTTTCATCTCGGAATCCTTCAACTTGACATGTCGGAAACGCTCGAAATATGATTTTAATACGTGCACTTATTGACATATATCCTGAACCCGTATTGAAATTCTTCAACTTATTTATGACCAGAAGTATGATGCTAGCAAATTCCAGGTAATTTGATATATGACATGTGCACTTGCTGACTTCGAAATGAGTCATTGCATCCATCTCAAATATTTTTGCTTGTGAAGACATGTTGGTCACCTGTAATCCGATATCTGACACGCGCACTCACTGACCTTGAACTAGATCAGCGACTCCGTGTCGAATTCCATTGATCTATCTAGACATTTATGTAGAAAACGCGTGAAATATGATATCTGACACGTGCTCTCATTGGTCTTGAAAGAGTTCATTGAACCCATCTTAGATTTATTTCTGCTTGTCTGGACATATTTGTAACTGGAGACGCTTGAAAAAAGATATGTGATACGTGCACTTGAAAGAGGTCGTTGAACCCGTCTCAGTTTTCTTTTGCTTGTTTTGACATGTTTGTAACCGGAAATGTGACGTCATAGAATTCTAGGAAATGACATATTCAACTCCTCCCAATGCTCTCTCATAGTATTTTTGATAACTGGACATTATTATTAGCCGTGGCGCTCCTCCGGAGGACTAACTCTCATCATTCCTCTACTTTAGAAGTCCATTGTATTTCGAAGTGGAGTGATCTGATTTTATGAAGTGGAAAAACCCATCTCAAAAAAGTCATCAATTAGTCATTACCATGTTCCAAACCCTCATAGGTACATTATCAAGTTAAAATTCTAGAATTGGACTGAAGTTGCTCGACTAGCAGTCGATTACCTGTTGTTTTGCTCGACTAGCAGTCGATTACCTGTTGTCAAAGTCCATTGTATTTTGAAGTGGAGTGGACTTTATTAAGAAAAAATACTCAAAGTCATATCCACTATTTGATGTCGCAATCAGTTAGTTAGTTGGTGACAATCATCGATAGGTCATCAGGAAATTTACATATTTCAAAGCTACATAGTGTAGTAAAACTGCAATAACAAATTTTCCTAATTTATTTAAAACACTATTTACAACAATTATTCACTAAAACATTTACTTCAATAACTATTTCAATTTATTTCTACTGTGGCTATCTATCAGCGAACTCTGGAACTGTAACTAACTCTCCATTCTGACTGTCCCGCTTATATACTCCCAAGCAGTTTCCATTCACGACTCTCGATTATTCAGGAGTATAGAACATTTCATCTAGATGGCTCTTCGAATAGTATCGAATTGATCGATTTATTCCAGCTTGTTCTCGGCGATCCGTACGCCATCAGATATGCTGTTGTAGTTGAACGAGGGTGCATAATTAATTAGATCAGGGCCGGTCTCGGAGCCGGACTCGAAATCGTTACATTGCCCCCTTCTTAAAGACGTTTCGCCCCGAAACGTCATTATTGGAGTGTGAAGATATCTGCAAGATTCTCGATATCTGCACCTGGACGTTCGATGGAAGTAGCACTCCACAGTCTTCAATTTGGGCCGAGAAAGATGGTTGCAGCACACCAGAATGTTGATGCCGCTGGATCTGAATATTGTCTCCAACATGCTTCTTATAACTCTCCAGTCCATCAAGCCCACAGGCCAATTTTGGGATTGCCAGGTCTACAATATTCTGGTCCAGCATCGTGGCTCTCAATCTCGTAAGACTCTTCCAAACATCTTCATAAGACGGCTTATCTCGAGAACGCTTCTTGGTGACCAGATAGAAGATGTTTAGTAAATGATCTGCAAGAGAACGGCCTCATTTCATATGGAAAATAACATGGGAAATCGTCAAGGTCCATCGTGGTCATTTTTGAACCCTAAAAGGGATCCTTGCGGCACACCCATTTTCCAGGCCGTGACGCTCGAGCGCCATCCTTCACCAGCCGTCACACTTATGAAATTAACCCATTATACATTTGTATTGCATTATGGTTAACAGTCCTCTCCAGGCTATGACGTCACACTACCCAATGCACAGCGACGCTGAGAGTGAGCAGCAACCCTCCGTATTTTGAATTTCCCGCCACCGATCATTAGTCATTCCACACTAGCATCGTGACAGTAGATATCTACTATATAGTTGAGGTATAAAAATTTGCGACGTCGAGGATTCGAGCTCACGACCCCTGGCACACGAGACTAAAAAATAAATGAATAAATAAAGGTTTATTTTACACAGTTAGCAGTAATATCTACACTTCATTCGGTATAATCAAAACTCCGTCAGCTTGTCTTGCCGTCGCCCAAGGGGGTTCAGGAGAGGAAGAGGATCGGGAGGACGCACTTAGAGCCACCTCCCCCATCCTCCGACCATTTCTGGACGAAGGGTGAGGGAGCGCTTGTGCCAAGGGGTACATAGGGTCCCGGCGAAGGGGCGCTAGTATCCTCCCCCGCTGATGGTGGCGGTGGGTCGAGTATTCCGAACGATAGCGGGTGTGGTGCGAATAGTCCATGCCTCCTGCAAAGCTTATGCATGTCGTTCAGTTTGCCTTCGATGTAGAAAATGCTTTGTCTAAGGTTTGGTCAGAGGTGGTTGTTTCGATGTTATCCCGGAAAAGGCTGTAGCAAAAAACCAGGTCACAGTACTTCGCGCTCTAAACAGCGGCTTGGTTCCCTAAGGAACCGGTTCTTCCCATCTCTCCTGGAAGATGGCCAAAGATTGATAGATCAGCCACACGAGACTGGCACTCAACCGCCTCGACCACGGAGTTCAACTGCCAAGAAGACGGATCTCAACCATTACAAGCATCCAACTACCGAAGTACCGTTATCCACTCGAAGGGTAGTCGACTTGTGAAAAAATATATATATTATCTTGTTAAACGCTGACCAGGCAGAGATATAGATATGAACTTATGATGAGCCGTCTCCGTGATGGAAATACGTAAACAAAATTGAATTATGTGTTTAACACTTGAAAAAAAAAACTGATTAATTATGGTATGAAGGATACCTATTCAGGGCATCAGGAGAGAAATATGTCGTGGTATATGAAATGTCTCAACGCTTGATTATATAATTCAATTACCAACCGAGCTCACATAATAATAGTAGTAGTAGTAGTTTATTATTATCCTAAGAAACAATTTAAGAATATGTACCTACATCAAGTGGTGGAAATCGGCAAATCCCGCAAATTCGCTCTTAGAAGAATATACACACATACACACACACACACACAAATAAATACTACTATTCTCATGTTTTTTTTTTGCTGGCCAAATTTTCTAAAGTAACCATCAGTGTGGCAACGAAAAAGGATTTCAACTTAAGATTTTTCAATACAGTTGAGATATTTAGAGAGAGACATTCTTATCACAGTGAGAGACTTCGCAAGATTTATATTTGAACTGAATATAGGTGTTTGCCATTGCTTATATTTCGTAAGGGATTCCCTCAGAAGATCTATTGAATATGTACGTGCCATAGAGAGGGTGACAGCTATCGTTCAATAGCCGAAACTTTACATCTGAAGTATTTCATAGTTTTAGTAAACTGTTGTTGAAGTAAAAAAGAACATGCATAATTTTACATAGATGACGTGCAGAAAAAAAGAAACGCCACGAGAGCTTACCAATAGTAATGAAGATTCTTGTACAGTTATATCAAAAACTTTCGTTTAATATTATGAGAAAAAGACGCATTAGGTATTTCAACTTTCGAAAAAAAATGCAAACTTACCTGTATATTTTCTTTGTTCACATCAACATTTGTGAATCAGATTTTACGTCTCTGCTAGGACAGTATCACTTCCATCCATGTTCTAACAACAGCTGATTTATACGTATTAAAAAATAAAACATTTATTAGGTAATGTAGAATACCATCGGCTATATTTCATTGTAGGAAATTTTTTGTGAAATACTGTATGATATCAAAATCAAGTTTGTTGAATAAAAAAAAATCACGGAATTGAATGAAGAAACATTTATTATAATGTAATATAAAAAATATACCAAATATATAATATAACATTTTTTCACATTATTTTTTAGTCACAGAAAGAAAGTTGTATTAGAATAAAAAACGAGTAAGAGAATCATCAAGAGCCGCCAACAGCTCCTACAGTTATATGAAAAATAGATGCATTCGATATATTCTTAGAAATAAGGCGCTTTCAATATTACAGAAAAAAGGTACCTTGGGTATTTCGACTGAGAAGAAATGTTTCGCCTACATTTTCTATCACCAAAGAAATATTTCACAATTAGGGGGAATTACACTCATATTTTTTTTTCCATGGAAATTATTTTTGAGATGTCGGGGAAGAACAATTTTCTCTATGAGATTTAAAAGAGTTGTAAACAGATGACGTCATAGACTATTTCTTGGAAAGCCTTCAATAGAATCGCTATAAGGTAAACAGGATGTGGGGCTTAGTCATCATTCCAGAAAACTCTGTAGTGTCGTGCGCAAAAGCCTCAGACGTCCAAGCGGTCCACCAGATGTGGCTAAGTCAGCATTCCAGAAAACTCTGTAGTATCGTGCGCAAAAAGGCTCAGGCGCCTAAGCGGTCCAACGTCTTGGACCAGCGAATCATTATTGTCACGTATTTTGAATGTGAAAGAAGTGTACCTATTGTGTTATTGCAGCGTTGTTCCTTGTGATTTTCATATAATTATAAAAGTGAGTACATTTTCAATTATTGTTTATGTTAGGTAATTTCCCATTATTGAATTTTCACAGTAGTTTTTCATATACAGCTCTTTTAGCAAATATACTTTTAGTTTTTTCATTAAATTTAATCCGCTAGGTTCAGATAACTAATTTGTTTTGTAGAGTTCACACACAATGATTTTTCTCTAAAGTCTGATTCTGTACACAATAGGCAAATAGATCAAAAATTTACGAAAATCTTTTTCAACCAAAATTTGTTTTGTCTACAGGAAAAGCGAAACGAATCCAGGACGTCTCGAAGCGTGTGGAAAGAACAGAAAACAGTTTCCGTCAGCTGAATTCTTCGTACCTAAGAGGTGAGTCTATTCGCATGTTCATTCTTGTTCAGACCATTTTCAGTAGGCATTTTATAAACGTACATAATATCATTTTATCCAAATTCTGGGTAGAACGTTGCGAGAACGTTGCCAATGGACTGAAATTTCTAACATGATTTTTTAGGTATTATCTAGCAAATTCTTTCGACAATATAGATATGTATATTTTTTAACTAAGAAATATCACGCCTCTTCAATACGATAGCTTCGATAATTCTAAAAACTGTAATATTTGAAATTATAACCAAATTTAAATGACTACTTATATGTAGAACTAGAAACGCAGAGAATTACACTATCTTTGTTTAGTGTTTTTTCTTTGGGGATATATAACAATTTATGAAATATCAAAAAGATTAGAATTTATTTAGTCTACTGAGACAATTGAATCAAATTAATTACTGACATTTTAACTCAAACTCAAGTAATCACAGACAAATTGGCAACTCTGCTTAGGAAAGTCGCCGACTCATATCTCAGTGGACGTGCTATATTTGCAAGATATTTGAAATTGAGGATATTATGATAAGATATTGTGTGTCCCGATAAAAATTAACGAATAAACAATATAATGAAACTATTTTAAAAACCCTTTTCGAAGTGAAATTTTGAAGCCCTTTTGACAGTTATGATATTCCTGAGGAGTAACAGATGTTCTCAAATAAGTATAAGTATTAAAAATGATAAATTATATAAATCAGAAGGTGATGATCCGAAAAAAAAAATTATATATAGTTTGTTTACGATCATACTTGGAGGACTATGTAGTAAATATCTTATAGCAATAACATTTCACTTCTAATACTTATAGAGTGTACAGTGTATTTGTTTACATGATATGAAAAAGAAATAATTTTAAATTGTTTGAGAAATATAGTACACTAATGATTAGAGTGTATTAAAGTTTTTAACTAGAATGAAAAAGAAGAGAACATGTTGAAATTATAGACAAAATTATATTTTTTATAAAAAAAACATAAATCCGTTTTCAACGTTTATGAAAGTTTGTTTGCACAAGGGTGGGGGTGTACCCGAGGCGGGCCCTCCATCATATTATTATCTGCAAAATTTATGAAATTATAATTCCCTTGTACTTAGTAGTAAATCAAATCCAGAAGAATGCTCAGTTTCATAATAAGAAACACTAAACACTTTAGAAACAGTAAAGTTATTATAATATTATCCAATTGATATGTGCTGAGTAAACTTAGTTTTGACTCATCAGTTTGGAATCCTCAATATGCAGTCGCATAGAAATTGTTCAGAATAAGCTCTTAATGTTTACAGTAGGACGACTGGATGACGAGATAACTAAAGCTAACTTCATACAGGTTTGCCAACTACTTCGTACACAGCTGCCAAGCCAGAACCGCCAGAGTGTTGTCAGTTTGTATAGAGCCGATCGAGCCGCCATAGAGTTGTCAGAGTTCGTATAGAGCTGCCAGAGCCGCCATAGAGTTGCCAGAGTTTGTATAGAGCCGCCAGAGCCGCCAGAGCCGCCATAGAGTTGCCAGAGTTCGTATAGAGCCGCCAGAGCCAATCCAAAATCCAAAAATATATTAATATTAAATTTACAATATAAAAAATTTTACCGCACAACATAAAAATAGATAATACCCCTCCTAAAACCATCACTAGCCGCAGTGGGGAAATGAAGTATAGGGTAGGGTTTCATAGGGTGGGGGGGGAATGGGGTTTTTCTAACTTGCCCTCCTGTGTATACAGGGGGCAGGCAAAACCTGCTTTCGCTCACCGAGGCGAGCCCTACGATGTTGTGTAGGCCTTTGTATGCTGTGAGTGAGTCATCTGCCCTGGTTTCTGCAGCCCTGTCTCCTTCTTGTTATACAGGGGGTATTAATGTGTTACGTGTCAGACATAGGGTTATCGGGACCATGTATTGTCGAGGTTTCCTTACACTCCCGGAAAAATGATGAAAAAACCGGGTTTGAACATGGTGCACGTGTGATTACTCACTCCTCTTCCAGAGACTCATGGAAAATATCCAGCGCTTTGTAAATGAGCCCGTGCTTCAACCTTAAGTTGTCGCGGGCTCTTATTGTCGTCATACCCCTGGTCAGTTTACTTCCAAGGATGAAGTGTCGAAAGAATTTATCAGACTGTTGTTTGATAAATTCTTCGATTTTTGGAACATCGGCTAGCTCTCTCAATGCGTCTAGCCTAATGTATCTATAACTGTTCGTGACGATATGGAGTATCTTGTTCTGCATCGTTTCCAAGCGCAACATTGTTGACTTGGGAATGCTGCAGAACACTGGACATGCGTATGTCATAGTTGGTCTTATGACCTGCTTGTAGACTAACACTTTAGTCTCCATAGACAGTCTGGAATCTCTCGCAATGAGGGGGTAATTCCTCTTTACCGCTGCGGCGGCTCGCTTTAATGCCAGACTGACATGTTTAGTAAAGGTCAGTCCACGGTCCAGCTGTACTCCCAGGTACCGCGCGGTGGCTGACTCGTCAATCTCGGCGCCCAGTGCCCTGAATCCACCTCAAATTTCAACATTTTCACGTTTCACCTTCTTGGTGAAATTCATGAGCTCTGTTTTCGCCGAGTTTACCACTATCTTGTTTTTTCCCATATACGGGACGATTTCCCCCTGCAGGTGATCTTTCACACCTCATTCGAGGCGGGCTCCTGCGCGTAAACCGCGGTGTCGTCTGCATATATCGCTGTTTTGGTGTTCTCGTGCAATGGGAAATCATACGTATACAGGGAGTACAAGAGTGGTGATAAGCACGACCCCTGCGGCACTCCTGCTTCGGCTCTCCTCATCGAGGAGCTGGTGTCGTTCACTTTAACCCTGAAGGCTCTGCCCACGAGGTACGAGTTTAATATCTTTACCATTTGAACAGGCATGCCTGCCCGTAACATCTTCATGACGAGTCCTTCTATCCAAACCGTATCGAACTCTTTCTGTATGTCCAGCAGGACCATTACTATGTTGCGATCCAGATTAAAGCCTTCCTTCACCTCGTGGACAATTCGAGCTACCTGAGAGGTCGTGGAATGACCTCTCCTGAAGCCGAACTGTTCCTCCGGGATGAGCTCCAGCTCTTCTTCTACTGAAGAGATTCAGCGATCTCGAGGATGAGCTCCAGCTCTTCCTCGAGATCGCTGAATCTCTTCAGTAGAATTCTGTCCACCACCTTGGCCACCATACTGAGCAGCGAGATGGGGCGATAACTATCTATTCTCGTGTCCTGAGCCGCCATAGAGTTGCCAGAGTTCGTATAGAACCGCCAGAGCTGCCAGTGAGTGTTTGAGTCGCCATATTAGTCATCTGAGTCACCAAAGTCGTCATTAAAGCCGCCGCCAGAGCCACCTGATCCGTCTGAGCTGTCGATATATCCTCTAGAACTGTCGAGAATCAACCAGAGAGAGCTGTCATCGATGACAGAGTCCTTCACTGAGTAAAGGACTCTGCCATCTGCGTGCGTCTGCCAGCGAAAATTCACACTGCACGAGTCCTAATCGAGAATATTTAAGGGTATGTTGTGTATTTCTGTCATCGACTCCATTACAGCCTTGGATGTTCGAGTGACGAAATACATTACAGATTCTTTGAAGAACCATAAAGTCTCGAAAAAGAATAATGACGTTTGAATGGCTAACAGATGGTGCTGCTTTCCCCACCAGAACGGAGAGTGTTAGGGGACATTAGTAGGTTGACAGATGGCGCTGATATTCCCACCAGAACGGAGAGTGACAGGTGGCATCAAGCAACTGACAGATGATGCTGATGTTCCTCCAGAACCAAGAGCGTCAGGCGTCTTTATCGGAGTGAGAGATGCAGTTTGGCTGTCATCACTACCACCGACAGATGGCGCTGATGTTCCTTCACAAGGATGAGTGGGCAGATGAAACTCCGTCTACAGTTTGGGTATCATCATCACCACCACCGACAGTTGGCGCTGATGTTGCTCCAGAAGAACGACAAGTAAAAGGTGACATGTGCAGCAAAGTGACCACAGATGCCATAAACATAGACTCACAGAATGAACTAAGTGTATTGTTTATGCCATGTAGACACTTGGTGTGCTGCTCACAGTGCGCCATCAGGTGCGATACATGCGTAGTTTGTAGATCGTCCATCAATACTTTTATCAAAATATATATATCTTAGAAAAAGTATCACATTTTTTATTGAATTATTAATCATATTTTGCTTCATTTTTGATGCAAAAAAGTGACACTTTTTTCTATAAAAAAAAAACACCCAAAATTGACATGGTGGAAGGATTTCAGTGAAGCATTTTCAGTGAATTTTGAGTCACTCAGCATTCACTCAGCTTTCACTCAGCTTTTTCCACCATGTCAATTTTCGGTCATTTTTTTTATCGAAAAAATTGCCATTTTCCCATAAGCCATTTGAATGAAAAAAAGTGACACCTTTATTGACATGGTGGTAAAAGCTGAGTGAAGTATTTTCAGTGAAAGCTGAGTGGCTGAGTGAATCACTCAGATTTCACTCAGCTTTTTCCACCATGTCAATAAAAGTGTTACTTTTTAGGGCAAAAAACACGCAATTTTTTTGCATAAAAAAGTGCCAGTTTTTTGCATTATAAAAGTTACAGTTTTTGCATAAAAAAGTGACAGTTTTGCATAAAAAAGTTACAGTTTTTGCACAAAAAAGTGACAGTTTTTGCATAAAAAAAGTGACAGTATTTGCATAAAAAATTACACTTTTTTAAATAAAAAAGTGATATTTTTTCACCTAAAAAAAGAGGCACTTTCTTGCACAAATTTTTTTAATTTTTTTGCCAAAGTCACCAAAGTTGTCATTAAGGACGCCGCCAGAGCCACCTGATCCGTCAAGCACCGCCAAGAGTAGTATGTATGTGTATCAAATGAGCATTATATTTCAAAAAATGTTTGCGTACATTCTATGACACAAAGTAGAACAATTAGTGATACATAATAGGATGATAGACGATGATGATAGATGGCGACACCATTTCAACTCAAGAAAGACTCATTACATATTTTTAATTTTTAAATATTCATACTGGATGGCGCTGTGAGGTTATGTGAGGAATTCAAATGCATGCATATTCGATTTCATTAGATTTCTCATGCTATAGTTATATATTCACGAGTAATTGTATGTTAGGGGTGAAAAATTCACATATTTTCCGCTATTATTCTGTGGAGCGGATACCCTGAGTAACAGTTTTCCCTTATCCCACTCCTTCCCTCATTACCCCTTCCTCACTCCTCCCCCTCATCACCCCTCCCCTTACTAATTTACCCCCACTCCTTTACCCCCACTCCTAAAATCCTACGACCGTGATGACCCGAGGTTATAAATAGAGGCGCTCTACTGAATTTTTTCATTCTGTTACAGTTCGTCGAAGTGTGCAGACGTGTCTACAGAGTTCCTTCAGCGATACACACATTATCAAGATTTTTATCCTAATCATCATGCCTTTGATCAGCGAGCAGATAAAGCATGTAGCAGCTCTCCTGGGCATCATATCTGCCACGTACGATGAGGATATAGCCAAAGAGGGACTGTTGAAATGTCGGAGGGGTGCCAAAAGACTCCATAAGGAAATAAAAAATGCCAAGTCCGTAGGGGAGAGCTCAATTTAAGGTGATGCAGAAGAGGGGTGCCGGACTGAAGGGAAGAAAAGAATCAGCAAAAATGAGGGTTCATTGGGATGATTCCATGGCGGCTTTCGATTCTCGAATCCGCACTGGAATCATCACCAACCTCAAGCATAAGGACCCGTCAGCTTTCATGACAGACTGTAGAGCATTATTTAAGAGAAGAATCCAGAACGCGCTCAAGAAGGAAAAGTCTGTTGAAGTGAACGCAGTATTTGGTGGAGAGTTTGAAGTTATCAAGGGAGCTAGTGTACTGAAGGTATACAAGTATTTCACTACAGCAAACTCCCCGATTTACCAGGATACCGATATCAATGAATGGTTTGATGAAAAAGTTTCGAAGCCAATACTTGTCGAATTGGAGGACTTCCAACAGCAGGACAGTGGATGGACGCTGAAACAGATCATCAACCTAGGCATCAACATCAATAAATTCACCCCACAACTTGGTTCTTCATACATAGAGCTACCAAATTCCATTTTCAAAAAGCAAGCTTGCATCAACATCAAAAATCAAGATGATGCTTGTTTTGCTTGGGCGGTCGTTTCGGCTCTATACCCAGTTAAATCAAGAAAAAAATACAGACATCATACCCCCACTACTCCGAGGTACTGAAGTTGAAGGGTGTTCAGTTCCCATTGACTATGAGACAAATTCCTCACTTCGAGAAGCTGAACGATATCTCCATCAACGTTTACATTCTCGAAAAGTGGAAAAATTCTTTTGTGACACTCCCAACTTTTCTTAGTACAGACAAGAATGCTCGCCACGTCAACCTTCTTCTCCTTCAAGATGATTATGATGATACTCCTCGTCGTTACCACTTCTGCTTCATCAAAGATCTCTCCCGCTTAGTGTCACGTCAATTAAGCAGAGAAAATGGGAAAATATTCTTCTGCAATCGGTGTCTTCACTACTTTAGATCTCAGGAAGAGTTAGATATCCATATAGAGGATTGCGGGAAATTAAATGACACTGCAATTAGGATGCCGCATGGTGAGAAAGCCTTCTTGAAATTCAAAAACTTCAAGAATAAAGAGAAGGTACCCTTCGTTGTTTATGCTGACATGGAAACTATCTTGAAGCCCACGACTGATGATAATAAGTACCAGGAGCATATTCCGGCAGCTGTTGGATATTTCATGAAGTGTTCCTATGATGACAGTCTCTCGTTCTATCGTTCATATCGAGGACCTGAATGCATGCAATGGTTTGCACTGGAGCTCAAGCAGTTGGCTGAAGATATGGAGACAGTTTTTTGGTGCCCCTTCGACATCGATATGACTCCTGCACAAGAGGCTGATTTCCATAAAGCCACCCACTGCCACATATGCGAAAAACCTTTTGAACCTATGGATAAGAAGGTGCGTGTCCACCGGCACCTTACTCCCACCAATAACTACAGGGGGCCTGTGCACGAAGACTGCAATTTATCGTATCAAGGCAGTCACGTAGTTCCCGTTGTATTCCACAACCTCAGCGGTTATGACGCTCATTTTGTCATTGCCGACATAGCTGCCAAGATGAAGGGTGCTATCGATTTACTGCCTATCACCAAGGAAAAATACATTTCCTTCACCAAACACGTAGATGAAAACAGGATACAGTTTCGATTCATTGACAGCTTCCGTTTCATGAACTCATCCCTGGACAAATTGGTGTCTCACATGACAGACTTTCCCAATTTGAAATCACAATTCGCAGCCGTTTCAGACGAAGACTTTAGCTTGCTAACGAAGAAAGGTGTCATGCCTTATGGTTACGTGGATTCTTTCAAACGTTTCGATGAAGTCTCTTTGCCACCTATCAACGAGTTCTACAATAAATTGGAAGAAAAACCATGTCCCAATCGTTTGTATCAACGTGCACAACTAGTCTGGAATAAATTCGAATGCTGTAACTTGGGGGATTACATCGATCTCTATATGAAGACGGACATACTTCTATTGGCTGATGTTTTTGAGCAATTCAGAAACAGCTGTCACAACACCTACGAACTTGACCCCAGTCATTATTTTACGCTGCCAGGTTTCACGTGGGACGCTATGTTGAAGTACACCAAACAAGAATTGGAGCTCTTGACTGATTTGATATGTTCCTGTTTGTGGAGAAAGGCATACGTGGTGGATTGAGTCAAGTTTGTGCAAAGAAGCGCTCTCATGCAAATAATAAATACCTGCATAACTACGATTCAACTAAACCAGAGACCTATTTGATGTATTATGACATCAATAATCAGTATGGGTGGAGCATGAGTCAACATCTGCCTTACGGTGGCTTCGGATGGTCTGACACCAACATCGATGTAACCGCCATCCCGGATGATGCTGAAGAAGGCTACATACTCGAAGTCGACTTGAAATATCCCGTACACCTCCACGACAAACACAAAGATTTGCCTTTCTGTGCTGAACACATTAATCCCAAGACAGGCAAACCTCCGACAAGTCCCTCACAATTAACAAAGTTAATGGCTACTCTACATTCCAAGGAGAAATATGTTATCCATTACCGAGCATTGAAGATGGCTTTGAACAACGGAGTGGTTTTAACTAAAACTAGGGTTTTGAAATTCAAACAATCACCCTGGCTGAAATCCTACATCGATCTGAACACCCAACTACGCACCCGGGCGAGAACCGACTTTGAGAAGAACTTGTTCAAACTCATGAACAATGCAGTCTTTGGTGAGTTCAGTCTTAATTCATATTAAAAATTAATACTTATGAGATTATGGCTAGTAATTATTGTTATTATTATCACTTCAACACACATACACACTCGATAGTTATGAACATTCAGCTATAGTTTCATAAAAAAAAACATCTGATATTTCTTCAATTTCTAAACCCAAACATTGTGTTATAATTACACTCATTTCAACGATTCATAATATGAATAGTAATAATAATAATTGTAGAAATTTTCTTGTGGGTCTACTTAACTCACATAAATTTTCATATTAAAATATCAATGACTTGTTTCATGACTATTACTAAGAAACAAATATGACATTTTTTTTGCTGTGTGGTTGACTGCTGCCTATGTTCTTTATAGAATTTTTTCAATCCTATAATAATTATTATTATGAAATACTCAAAACGGTTTTGTTCCAGGAAAAACGATGGAAAACATCAGGAAGCGGCTCAACGTTGTTCTCCCAACTGAGTGGGCTGGCAGGTATGGTGCTGAATCCTATATTTCCAAGCCGGAGTTCAAAAACTGTACCATTTTCAATGAAAGCTTGGTTGCGGTCGAGTTGAGGAAGCTGGAGGTTCTGCTGAACAAACCAATATATGTGGGAATGTCTATTCTGGATTTGGCCAAAACTACACTCTACGACTTCCATTATGGATATATGACTGAAACGGTGATACGGTGAAGGATGCAGCATTCTTTATACGGATACTGATAGCTTGATCTATGAACTTGCTCAAGATCCGTATGAAGTTATGAAGAGAGACTGCTATACTCGTTTCGATACTTCCGATTATCCAAGCGATAACCAATATGGAATACCTCGAGTCAACAAAAAAATTATTGGACTGATGAAGGATGAAACTAATGGGGTACCAATGACTGATTTTGTGGGCCTGCGCTCGAAGTTATATACCTTCAAAGTTTTAACGACAGAGGACGAAACTAGCTCTCTAGAGAAAAGGCTCAGAAACGAAGAATACGATGACGTGGAGATCCAGAACATTTTGAAAAATTACGGAGTGACGAAAAAAGCTAAGTGATTGAAAAAATGTGCAGTGGACAATCATATAACATTTGAGGATTTCATTGAATGCCTGGAATCCTCTGTAGTGAAAACTGTCCCACAAAACCTCATTCGATCTGCTAAACATCAGGTGTTTTCAATCACCCAAGAGAAAATAGCTCTCAGCTCCCTGGATGATAAAAGACATTCTCTCGCCAATACCTTCGAAACTCTTCCTTTGGGGCATTATTCCATCATGGATATAGATGTGTGAATATTTGATTTTTTTGTATGAATGTACATAATTTAGTACATATAATATGCATAATTCAGTTTGAAATAGTGTTGAGTGTACTGAAATAACCATTCTTGAATGTATATATTTGCAGTATGAAATGATATAATCTAATATCTGTAAGGGAAAGTAGTTGTTTTAGATATAATTTTCCACAGTGTATGTGGAGAGATGGGTGAAAATTATTTTCATTTAATTGCTACTCTCCAAAGGAACACCTCTCAATTTTTTATATTACTAGTGATTTAATTTTCATTCTGAAATAACTACGTATCCCAAATTGAGTATATCTTTTGTATTTACATGACAATAAATGTTTTATTGAATTCCATGTTTTATTTCTATTCAACAAACTTTATTGTGATATCATACAGTATTTCACAAAAAATTTCGTACAATGAAATATAGCCGATGATATTCTACATTACCTAATAAATGTTTTATTTTTAATACGTATAAATCAGCTGTTGTTAGAACATGGACGGAAGTAATACTGTTAGAATTATCCTAGCCCAGAAGTAAAATCTGATTTACGAATGTTGATGCAAACAAAGAAATTATACAGGTAAGTTTGCATTTTTTCTCTAAAGTTGAAATACCTAATGCGGCTTTTTCTCATAATATTAAACGAAAGTTATTGATATAACTGTACAAGTCTATTCATATCCATTTACAGTTTACTAAAACTACGAAATATTCAGATGTAAAGTTTCGGCTATTGAACGATAGGTGTCACCCTCTGTATGGCACATACATATTCAATAGATCTTCTGTGGGAATCCCTTACGATATATAAGCAATGGCAAACACCTATATTCAGTTCAAATATAATTCTTGCGAAATCTCTCCGTCATACCATAATTAATCAGATTTTTTTTTCAAGTGTTAAACACATAATTCAATTTTGTTTACGTATTTCCATCACGGAGACGGCTCATCATAAGTTCATATCTATTTCTCTGCCTGGTCAGCGTTTAACAAGATAATATATATTTTTTCACAAATCGACTACCCTTCGAGTGGATAACGGTACTTCGGTAGTTGGATGCTTGTAATGGTTGAGATCTGTCTTCTTGGCAGTTGATCTCCGTGGTCGAGGCGGTTGAGTGCCAGTCTCGTGTGCCAGGGGTCGTGAGCTCGAATCCTCGACGTCGCAAATTTTTATACCTCAACTATATAGTAGATATCTACTGTCACGATGCTAGTGTGGAATGACTAATGATCGGTGGCGGGAAATTCAAAATACAGGGGGTTGCTGCTCACTCTCAGCGTCGCTGTGTATTGGGTAGTGTGACGTCATAGCCTGTAGAGGACTGTTAACCATAATGCAATACAAATGTATAATGGGTTAATTTCATAAGTGTGACGGCTGGTGGAGGATGGTGCTCGAGCGTCACGGCCTGGAAAATGGGTGTGCCGCAAGGATCCCTTTTAGGGGTCAAAAATGACCACGATGGACTTCGACGATTTCCCATGTTATTTTTCATATGAAATGAGGCCTTTCTCTTGCAGATCATTTACTATGTTTCTCTGGCCTTTCCTCAGCTGTAACACCCCTCCAACTTCTGGGTTCTGTTCTCTCAGTTCCTGGATTCGACCGAACTTCTTGAAGAAAACTACTGCAATGCCTCTGGACATTTGGAGATCTTCTGCCACACAGTGAGCTAACGCGTAATCAGCAGGCACCTTGAAAATATCTCGTGACTCCTCTCGGGTTACCCCATATTGAACTTTCAGTCCATTCGAGTACAGGGACATGAACCTCTGAAACGTCATTTCGTCCTCCGGTGATCTGACTGTGCGGACTTGATCGTGGTTTCCGGCGTAAGGGGGCAACCTATTGAAGTGGACTACCCTAGGTTTTCCTCGTGGTGGCTTATATACCTTCCCACGAGTTCCGAAGTTTCGGTGATAGTCCACGGCCACGTTTAGGGTTGTATAGCCAGACAAGGTCACCTGTCTGATATCCACCAGCATCCGCCTTGATATCGTAGGTCTCCTTCATTCTGTCGCTGGCACTCTGGATGCTCAAACGGACCCGTTCATGGATGTCGTCCATTCTCTGTCGCAGTTTGCTGACGTAGTCATCTCCCGCAGTGTCTTGTCCTGGTGGCGTCCCAAACTTCAGGTCACATGGAAGTCGCAGCTCTCGGCCCAAAATAACACTAGCAGGGGTTTGGCCGGTTGACTCATGAACTGCGGAACGATACGCCATCAGGAACAGATGGAGGTACTGGTCCCAATCGTTCTGGTGGTCAGAGACTACCTTGGACAGGTGGCGGTTTATCGTCTTATTCATCAGCTCCACCATTCCATCGGACTGCGGTCCTCGTTTTCCGGATGTTCAGCATCTGACACATCTCCTGGAACAGGTTTGACTCGAAATTCCTGCCTTGATCCGAATGCAGCTCTAACGGGACACCGAATCGACAAATCCACTCCTTCACCAAGACGTCGGCAACGGTGATGGCTTCTTGGTTGGGCAGGGCATAGGCTTCGGCCCACTTGCTGAAGTAATCCATCGCTACAAGGATGTACTTGTTCCCGTGTTCAGATTGTGGGAACGGACCAGCGATGTCAATGGCGATCCTTTCGAATGGGCTGCCCACATTGTACTGGCGCATCGGGGCCTTAGGTCTTGTTCGAGGCCCATTACTGGCAGCGCATACAGCACATTTTCTGCACCAGTCCTTGACATCAGCTTGACAATAGGCCCAGTAGAACCGTTGTTACCATCAAAGACATGGGTAGGGCAATGATTACTAACAGGAAGAAAGCGGAGGAGATTAGAAGAGGGGGCGAGTCGACTGGGAGCCGAGTGAGGGAAGGAAGAAAGGAAATGGAGGCACCAGTGTCGACGGCTAACGAGGAGGGTTTCGATACGGAGATGGAAACTGATTCTGAACAGGGAGGACAGTTCCAGCAGACTAGGCGTAGAAAAAGGAGGGGAAGGGGCGACAATGGACCTAGAACCTACGCTGATATGACCAGCATACCCATGCGAGGAGAGAGGCCAAAACCAAGTGAAGGATGGACAACGCCAACGCGGATACAAGAAATCAAGGTAGAGGGTGTGACCGAGGAAGCGAAGAGGACGGCCGCTAGGATCATCAAGGAATGTCTGGAGAAGGAAGGATGTGCGGATGACGTGCTGGGCCTGACGAAAGTGAAGGGAGGTACGCTATATTTGGAAAGTAAGGGCGTGGAAGAAAGGGAGAGAGTGAAAAGGGCGATAGAAAATGATGACAGGGTGAGAGTTAAGGAAATTAAGGGAAGGAAACCGTCGCTACTTCTTACAGGGGTGGAAAAGGGATATAAGGATG
Organism: Chrysolina americana; assembly: GCA_958502065.1. Taxonomy (NCBI): domain Eukaryota; kingdom Metazoa; phylum Arthropoda; class Insecta; order Coleoptera; family Chrysomelidae; genus Chrysolina; species Chrysolina americana. Next base: position 33,907,561 of record OY293419.1, on the reverse strand, counting down.
AAGAGCTACCGAGGCTGATAAGGGAACAAAACTTGGATTTGAATAATGAGACGAATGATGAGGACTGGGAGGGGATGATTGTGAGAAGCAGGAGAGAATGTAGGACGAATAGTTGGAAGGAGAACATAGTGGTGGAAGTAGGAGCGAAACTGTTTAAGAAGATGATGACTGTGGGAGTTATATTTATTGATTCAACGAGAATATTTGTGGAAGAACATGCGAGTGTAGCAGTATGCTACAAATGCTGCCATTATGGACATACTGCTAAACACTGCACGGAGACGGCGGTATGTAATAAATGTGGAGGTAGACACGAAGGCAAGGAGTGCTTGGGTATCCGGCCACTTGACTGCATAAACTGCAAAAGGGCGGGGGTAAGTGAAAGAAGACATCCGGCGATAGACCCGAAATGCCCGGTATATATGAGGAGGGTAGAGCTTAGCAGAAGGCGGACAGAGTATTAAAGTCCTGCAATTCAACGCAGGACGGGGCAGGGAGGCCACACACCTCATAAGAGGTATGGCAGAGGAAAAAGGGGCGGATATAGTATGTTTACAGGAACCGTGGCAGAGAGAGGGGAACTGGGAAGGGTGGCATAAACATGACGGCGGTAAAGGTACCAAGGTCAGAACATGGATAAGGACAAAGATAGACAGCTCTGCCCTCATGGCAGTGAGGAGCATAAATGGGGTCGGAGTGATATTAAGGATGCAAGATGGGCAGGATGTCAAGATAATGAATGTGTATGAGGAACCTGGAAGGAGGAGGAATGATGAATGGAAAAAGGTGAGAAGGAATTTTGATAAATGGGCAGGCGGGAAGATCATCCTAGGGGACTTCAACGCCAAGCATGTCGCATGGGGAGGAATGGTGACGGATGAAAGAGGAGAGGATATACTGGACTGGATAGTGGAGAAGGGTTATCAGATTGAGAATGATGCGAACAGCCTGGCGACGTTCTCTAGTGGAAGAGGCGAGAGCTGGATTGACCTAACCATTTGCAGCAAGAGCTGGGTGAGAGACTGGGAGGTAAGCGAGGATGAGTCACTGAGCGATCATCGAGTGATACGTTTCCTAATAGCCGGAGAGCCGACAACGCGAAAAAGGACCTTTTTGAATGTGGGAAGGACAAATTGGGCCGTGGTGGAGGAGATAGTCTCGACATATGATATGGGGAAAATAGATAGCAGTGAGGAGGTAGAAGCAGAAGCGGGGAAACTCCAGTCCTGGATTGTTCGGGCGTGTCGCAAGGCAATACCCAGGAGTACAAAAGAGGAGCAAGAGGAGAGAGAATGGTGGAATGATGAGTTGGGTAGGATGAGAAGAAGAGTGAGGAAACTCAGGAGGGAGTACCAGGAAGAAAGAATAGAGGATGAAAGAATCAGAAAACAGGGGATATTTAGGAGAGAGAGGAATGAGTACAAGAGGGGGATTGCAAGGGCAAGAATCGAGTGGCTGAAAGAAAGGGTCGAGAGGTTGCAATCGGAGAAACCGTGGAACAGAGTGTTTGGGCTCCTGAGGAAAGAAAGGGCAGAGGAAATACCGGGCACGGCTAAGAGGGAGGATGGCACATACACCGAGGGAAAGCACGAAACCAGCAGATACCTGCTGGACAAGTACTTCCCGAACGATGACAGGGGAAAAGACACCATGGGTAGACGCTGCATTAGGGAGGACGGAGATGAAGGATGGGGACCGGAGCAGCCCAACTTCACGGTGAGGGAGGTACAAGAGGTAATGGAAGGATTAAAAGACAACAAAGCGACGGGAACAGACGGCATACCTAATGAGGTGATGAAACACGTGGCGAACCTAATAAGCGAAGATCTTACGGATATACTCAACGCATGCCTTAGGCTGAGGTATTTCCCTGCAGTATGGAAGGTGATGAAGGTTGTGTGGATTCCTAAGAAGGATAGTAGCCTAAGGCCGATCAGCTTGCTGACCGCGTTAGGGCGAACTTTCGACCGGCTTCTCAGCGGAAGAGTACAGGTGTGGTGTGAAAGAGGACAGAAGTTCTCGCCCTGCCAATTTGGCTTCAGGGCGGGATTGGACACATCGACTGCTGTTGAGAATATGGTGGAGAGAATAAAGAGAAGTAAGAACGAGGGTATGCATAGCATGGTGATGGCGCTGGATTTGTCGAACGCTTTCAACACGGCATGGGGACCTGCGATAGGATGGAATATGAGGAAGATGGGGCTACCGGAGAACATTGGCAAGGTGTGCATGGAATTTGTAGGCGAAAGAAGAGTCAAGAGTGGAGGCGTGGAAGCGATCGTGGACAGGGGGTGCCCGCAGGGATCCAGCCTGGGACCCACGCTATTGCTTATGGTCATGGAAGCGTGGTTCGAGAGGATGAGGGCAGTAAACGAAAAGGAATATGACAGGATAAATGAAGGGGTGCCAGCAGCGCACAGAGTAAGTGGTGGGACGAAGGTGTGGGCCCAGGCCTACGCCGACGACCAACTGATAGTGGTGGTTGGCCCGTCGGTAAAGAAAATAGAAAGGATGTGGAAGGAGGTGTGGAAAGAATGTCAAGAATGGGAGGATGAAATGTGGCTGAGGTATAACGAAAACAAGACCGAATGCATGTTTGTCCCGGCCAGGAAACTGGACAAGGAACCGGTGGTTAGGGTGAGAGAGCAACGGATTGAGTGCGGCGGTAACATCACATACTTGGGCATGATAGTAGACAAGGGCCTACTGTACATTGATCATCTTAAGGAGGTAAGAAGGAGAACGGCTATAGTTGCAGGAAAACTAAGAAGATGGACGGGCCGTGACGTAAGGCTAAGGAGAGGATGTGTCAGACTGATTTTCGAAAGAGTGGTTAAGCCGGCGGTGATGTATGGCGTCCAAGTGTGGGGAGCAAGAGCGAAGGACTCTAGGGTGATCAGACAATTGGGGGCGATACAGAGACCGTTTACGCTATCGGCCAGCGGGGCATATAGAACGGCGCCGTCAGCCGCGTTATGCGTGCTGACTGGGATAGCGCCTCTATACATAGAGGCAGCAACGAGGTATGAAGAATGGAAGGCGCACGGAAAAGAAAAAGTAAGAGGACGGATAAACGGGTGCGACAGAATATACCCATGGATGATCGGAACAATTCTGGAGAACCGAGAAGGGCTAAAAGAGGTATTTGTGGACGCGGTTAAGAGAGAGGATGGACGAGTGGGTATAGGATGGGCGCATAAGGAGGGGAGCGAGTGGAGAATGGGTCGGGAAAGAATCAGTGAGCTGGGAAACGTACAGGAAGCCGAAATGGTGGCTATAGGTAAAGGGGTACTGATGGGTGGAGAGATGGACATAAGAATAATAAGTGACTCGCCTGGAGCAGTGGAGACCATTAGGAATGCGAGGACGAAGAGCAAAAGGGCAGCTCGTATTAGGAGAATGCTTGAAAACAGAAGGGTAGCGGGATTGGTGACGGAAATTGAGTGGAGGAAAGGGCATGTTAGGGAGAATGAGGGTAACAGAAGAGCAGATGAAGAGAGTAGAAGAGGTGCGGAACTGCAAGAGATCACATGGCAAATAGACTTGGGACAGCAGAATGGAGGAGAGGGAAAGGATTAGGAGAATGGTGATGGAAAAATGGCAGGGTGAATGGGACAGCGGCAGGACCGGCAGAAGCGTACATGGTATGTGCAACAGGGTAGGGATGGGGTGTATACCATTAGCAAGGAAGGCAGTGCAACTGGTCACAGGGCATGGGAACTTTCGGGGTTACCTGGCAAGGTTCGGAATTGCACAAGAGACCCCATGCCAGTGTGGAACTGGCGGGACTGACACGGCGGAGCACATCAGGAACGATTGCATGCGGAGAGAAAGGGTAGAATGGAGAAGGAGGATCGAGGAAGAGGAGGATAGACTTGGAGCGTTACAGCTAAGGGATACAAATGGTGTGAAGGATGAATGGGTAAGGATATTGAATGAATGGGCGGGGGCTGTGGTCGAGGATGAAGAAGTATGAGAACCAACATAGTGTCAATGCGACGGTAATAGTGGCCTGGCTTCGGGATAAACGAGCGACGAAAGTAAATCGGGAGAGCAGGCGCTCGGATAGAATAAGACTGCCGACCAGGGAGGGCGCTGTTTGAATGTGGAGGATGAGCGGAATAAAGAAGGAAGGATCTTCCCCGCTGATTGCCCGCCCGGTATTCGGTGGGTCACGACCCAACGGTGGTGGGGGGGTGTGGCGGGGCGGAGGAGCGAGGGATATCGTGACGTGGACGTTGGAATGGGATGTAGGTGCAGCTTTATGGCCTAACGGCTTGGCAAGTGCAGCACACCTGGGGTGGTTTTAGTCAGTAAGAGTCTGACACTACTGATACGCGATGGACACCGAGCGATCAGAGTCCATGAGGATTTCCACCCCACTGAAAAAAAAAAAAAAAAAAAAAAAAAAAAAAAAAAAAAAAAAAAAAAAAAAAAAAAAAAGTAGAACCGTTGTCTAACTTTCTGGAGGGACTTCGTCACTCCCAGATGTCCTCCGGTGACCCCATCATGGATTTCTTGGAGCACTTCCTGTCTTCTGCTCCTGGAAACTACTACTGACGTCTTTCTTCCCCGCCATCCTCCGACTCCAACACACGCTTCCAGACTCCATTGTCTAAGGTGAAAGAGTTCCATTGGGCCCAGTAAGTTTTAACGACTGGAGAACAACTGGCTATTTCCTGCCACGACGGTCTTCGCTCACTCTTCTTCCAGCCGATGACTAAACCAAGATCTGGATCTTTCTCTTGGTCTTTATGGATCTTGTGGTCATTCCAGTTATCATCGACCGCCGTGGTTCTGCAGAGTCTCGACTCCTTTTCCTCTGTTCGTCGGCAGTGCGAACAGTCGTCTGGACATGGTCTTCGCGATAGGGCATCCGCATTCTTATGGCTGGTCCCAGCCCGATGTTCGATCTCAAAGTCGAATTCCTGGAGCCTCTCAATCCAGCGTGCCACTTGACCCTCGGGATTCTTAAACTGTAGGAGCCATTTGAGAGCTGCATGGTCAGTTCTCAGTTGGAATCTTCGTCCATACACGTACTCGTAGAAGTGCTCAACTCCCTTGAAAACAGCCAACAGTTCCCGCCTGGTGACACAGTAATTCCGCTCAGGTTTACTGAGGGTCTCGCTGAAGTAACCGATGACCTTCTCTTGTCCTTCTTGTACCTGAGACAGGACAGCTCCAAGTCCCACGTTACTGGCGTCCGTGTCCAAAATGAATTTCCCTTCTGGAAGGGGGTAGCTCAAGATTGGTGCGTTGATCAAAGCTCCTTTCAACTTCCTGAATGAATCTTGGCATTCATCTGACCACTGGAACTTTGTTCGTCCTTCCGTGAGCCTGGTCAGTGGTTTTGCGATGTTAGCAAATCCCAGCACGTATCGGCGATAGTAAGTCCACAAGCCAAGAAAACTTCGAAGCTGGTGAATGTCTTTCGGAACGGGCCATTCCTTAACAGCTTTGATCTTCTGCTCATCTACTGCCACTCCTTTCCCAGAGACAATGTGGCCGAGATAACGCACTTCTTTTTGAAACAGATGACATTTCTTAGGGCTCAGTTTCAGTCCGGAGCTTCTCAGTCGCTGAAATACCTCTTCCAAGTTTTTTACATGGTCCTAGAACGATCTGCCATCCACAATAATGTCGTCGAGATACACCAGACACGTCTTCCATGATAGTCCTTTCAAAACCGTCTCCATCAATCTTTCGAACGTGGCTGGAGCATTGCAGAGGCCGAATGGCATAACTGTAAACTGCCATCATCCGGAGCCGATGGTAAAAGCTGTCTTTTCTCGATCTTCCTGGGCCAGTTCTACCTGCCAGTATCCGCTCTTCAAATCTAAGGTCGAGAAAATCGTAGACCCAGCCAGCGTGTCTAGCGTGTCGTCTATCCTTGGGAGAGGGTAGCTGTCCTTTTTCGTCACGATGTTTAGTTGACGGTAGTCTACGCAAAACCGTGTTGATCCATCTTTCTTCTTCACCAACACGACTGGAGAGGACCAGGGACTGTCGGATGGCTCGATGACTCCGTCTTTCTCCATGTCGCAGACTATTTTGTCAGCCTCCTCCTTTTTGGCGAGAGGAAGTCTTCTGGCTGATTGCCTGATTGGTCGGGCATTTCCAGTATCTATCTTGTGCTGAACCACCTTTGTTCTACCGCCTCTGCCTACTCCGGTATCGAAGATGTCCTGATACTTCCTGACTAGTTCTCTCAGTTTAGGCTTCTGTGCTGGCCCCATGTCCTTGGACGAGTTAGCAACCAACTTCTCCAATTCTGCTGGCATGTTACTGGCTTGACTAACAGTGCCACGTACACTCCTAATTACAGAGGAAATTGACGAGCAGTGCCCCGAAATCGTTCCCTTCTTCAAGGTCACCGGGTAATAATTGACATTCATTACCCTTACTGGCACAAATTTATCAGCACGCAACAAGGTTTTTCCTAGTGCAATTCCTCGTCCAATTTTCTCATCATGTGGCTTGGGCTCGAACATCACCACGTTTCCACTGCTCGCACCTCCATCCAGGCGAGCCTCCAAAATGGTTTCAGCCCTCTCCGGTACGCTTACGTCTCCAGCCAGCAGAATTCGAAACATTTCTTCATTTCTCCCATGAAGTACCATCTCTTCTCCGTTCACACGAAGGACGCCGTCTTTAAAATTCAGCTAGAATCCTCTAGAATTCATGATGTCCATTCCAATTATTATCTCGTCTTCGATATCTGCTACCAGAGCCCGGTGTTTCACTGTAGTGCTGCCCAAAGTCAGTTCAATTGGAAGTTCACCATACACAGTTGCCGGCTCTCCAGTTGCTGTGCGTAGCTTCCAATTCGACGATTCAATTCTTGCCAGTGTTTTGGCAAATATAAGTCCAAGGATTGTCCTAGTTGCACCTGTATCAAGCAGCATGGTGCGAGGCTCGTTGTTGATGAGACCGTCTACAAAAACACCTTTGTTCTGTCGTTGCAGGACAGCGACATATGCATTTTTATTTGGGGCTTGCTGGATACAGGCCGACGACTGTTCTCCTCATCGACCTTCTTTAGTTTTCCTGTGTCGGTGTCGCTTCTTTAAAAGTTGGGCATTTGCTACGCACATGCCCAATTTTCCCGCAATTCCAGCACCTTATTTGTTTCCTTTCAGGCAGGACTTCCTTCATTAATTTTCTCATGACAGCCTCGATATTAGCGGGCTCCTGTGGCTGTGGGTCATCCTCGATCATCCGGACTCTACTCTGGCTTTTGCAGGATTGCTTTGCTGCTTCGAATTCCCGAGCGCGTGCCAATGCATCCACGAGATGTGCGGGGCGAGCTAGTGTTAGGGCTTGCCGGGTTTCCTGGTCACGAAGTCCATCCAAAAATGCCTGGACCGCTAGTTGCTCCATTACATTTTCCGGTGTAGCTGGGTACGCAAGACGAACCAAGCGTGCAATATCTACTTCAAATTCTTGCAACGATTCGCTTGATTTCTGGCATCGGTTCTTCAGCTGTGAGTGATATACGTGTTCAAGGTGCGCTTGGCCATAGCGAAGTTCCAAGTGTTTTACCAGCTGTTCATAGTCTTCCTGTTGTTGGGCGGTGAGCGTTTGTAAAATATTTGTTGCTTCGCCACGCAATGCCAGTGTCAATGCTAATGCTTTTTCCCCAGCATTCCATCCATTTGCTTTGGCAGCAGCTTCGAATTGTCGGTGGTAGTTTGACCATGGAGTATTTCCGTCAAACTGAGGCGGTTTCAATGAGAGCTTTCCTGGTTCCGTACTGACCTTGAAATCTTTGATGTCTTTCTGAACTTCCTCCTGGTTGATACTCAGGTTGAGTTCTTGTTGTAGGTTTCTGGGGTGTGCGCAGAATCTATTCGCTTTTTTAATTCACTGAATTTTTCCTTCATTCTGCCGATTTCTGTCTCGATTCCGCCTTTTATTTCATCGTGGAGCGTTTCCTTATTTTTTTTTATTTCTTCCTCCATGTTATCTTTGATTTTCTCCATCTCTGTTTCAACAGTTCCCATTCTTCCTTCCAACCGATTCACCACACCGCAAACTTCTTTCAAACTCTTCGAATTTTCTAGAAGCTCCTCCCTCAGACTATTTGAATTTTCCAGAAGCTCTTCTCTCAAATTCTCCGAATTTTCCAGAAGCTTCACTTCTAGATTTTTCGAATTCTCTTGAGTTTCACTTCTAAACTTTTCGAATTTTCTAGAAATTTGTCTTGGAGTTCCTCATTCAGACTGTTCGAATTTTCTAGAAGTTCTTCCTTCAAACTATTCGAATTTTGTTGGAGTTCGTCTTTCAGAGACTTAGTAGTTTCTTCGAGTTTATTCATAATCGAACTCAAGTCGATTCCAGAAACTTCGAATAAGAACGTTTCGGGGTCTTCTCCTTCTTCAATCAGTCCATCTGCAAGTCTTTTCTGGAGTACGGCCTTCTTTCCAGTTGTTTCTAACTCACGCTCCTCTAACTCTTGCTTTAATTCACTAACTTTAAGGTCAACTAGGTGAACTCTTCTCGGAAACATTGTCTCTTATTGTCTTTGCCGAGATATCAGTCTATTATTTATTTCACACACAGTTTTCAGTTTATTGTCTCGCGACGCGCAAAACTGTCCACTTCGCACTCAAATGTTCAACGGGTCATTATAACTGTCTATTAGGCGCGATAAACGTCTCAGTTTTTAAACGGTGAACACTTTAACACTTATTTATTTTAAACATCCACACTTCTGACGCCAAATGTAGTGAAACTGCACTAACTAATTTTCCTAATTTATTTAAAACACTATTTACAACAATTATTCACTAAAACATTTACTTCAATAACTATTTCAATTTATTTCTACTGTGGCATCTATGAGCGAACTCTGGAACTGTAACTAACTCTCCATTCTGACTGTCCCGCTTATATACTCCCAAGCAGTTTCCATTCACGACTCTCGATTATTCAGGAGTATAGAACATTTCATCTAGATGGCTCTTCGAATAGCATCGAATTGATCGATTTATTCTCTGCGATCCGTACGCCATCAGATATGCTGTTGTAGTTGAACGAGGGTGCATAAGTAATTAGATCAGGGCCGGTCTCGGGGCCGGACTCGAAATCGTTACAATAGGTTCATCATCAGCAGAAGTTGAAATTGTAGAACTGGACTAAAGTTGCTCGACTATCATTCGATAAACTGTGATAGAAATGGAGTGATATGATTTTATGAAGTAGAAAAACTCAGTTGGGTGGTTACAACCATCGAATAATCATTAGGAAAAGTACACGTTTCCAACCTACAAAGGTTCATCATCAGCTGAAATTAGAATTGTAGAACTGGACTAGAGTTGCTCGACTAGCATTCGATAACCTATGGTAGAAGTCCTACTGGGGCCTTCCCCCCCCCCCCCCCCTACAGTTCTGAATAAGTAGTTGATACTGGTTTAATAACCAGTCTGGATATGCAATAAAACCTTGATTGATTTTCAATAAGAAAAAACACCTACAAACCAAAATTATTCATATAATTCGTTTTCGTTTTCATTGTATTGAATGATTCCTCAAACCTCTCAAACTCCAAACATTCCAAATCAACACGCTTTTGAATTCCATAGCAGTCAGTCATTCATCATCCAACACAACCATGAAACAAATATTCATCTATGTAATGCGAATATGTGAAAAAAAACACCGGCGGCCAAATCAAAGGGCGGCAAAACAGATACGACAGAGGAAAAATAATTATTTTTGGGGACTGGGCTTCAGTAAAATGCATTTTACTATTAGCAGTAAGCGGTGGCGGTGAGCGGTGGCGGTGAGCGGTAACAATAAAAAACAATGGAAATAAGTAGTTTTTTATCGAAAACCGCTCAAACAAAGAATTATTTTATTCCACATGGTTTTGAAGGAAGAGGGTAATTTCACATTAGGTCTTCAAACATACCAGTAAGATGCAGTTCATATTTTTGTGGAATGTTTTATTTTAGTTCAGTTTCAGAATGCATCTGTTAATTAATATTTAATAGAACAAATTGAATCTGACATCCTTTTTTCCTCACCTTTATGATACCCCACAGACAAACCTATCAATTCAAAGGCATTTGATCTTGAACAAAAAATTTCGCCTGCGGCCCTTTTTTATTTTCTTTCACTCCCACGCCATGAATTACCCCCGCCATGAAACAAAGCTGTGTGGTTACAAATTTCCATTAACTCACGCCCCTCCCCTGAAAAACTGTCTAGATCCACCAGTGAGAAATCCACTGTATCACGATGTGAGGTGGTATAATTGTATGGAGTAGAAAAACTCAAAGTTATCGTCACAATTCAATTTCGCAATAGATCAGTTATGTGGTGAGAACCATCGATTTGTCATTAGGAGAAGTACATGTTTCGAACCTATATAGGTTCGTCATCAGCTGAGGTTAAATTCGTAGAACTGGACTAGCATTTGATTGCCTGTGGTAGAAATCCATTTTATCTCGTGTTATGATTTTATGGAGTAGATAGGTTCGAAATTGTTTTTTTTGAATTGTTTTTCCGTTAACCAGCTGTCATACCTCTACGAACGCCAGCCCTCAGAAGTCGAAACTTGTGCGAGCCATGGATTAACGAGGTCTCACCTTTCAACGTGCAATTCCTAGCACTTTCTCAGACAATTAAACTGAAGTCGCTGGGCTTCGAACCCACGACCGACTGACAGAATGATTGAAAAGTATTGATTCTATCCACTCGGCTACCTGTCCTTATGGTGGTTACCATCGATTGGTAATTAGGAAAAGTACATGTTTCGAACCTTTATAGGTTCATCATCAGCTGAAGTTCATATTGTAAAGCTGGACTAAAGTTGCTCGACTAGCATGCGATAACCTATGATAGAAGTCCATTTTATCTCGAAGTAGATTGGTCTGATTTTATAAAGTGGAAAAATTCAAAGTCATCTTCACTATTTATTATCGCTATCGATTAGTTAGGTAGTGACAACCATCGATTAGTCCTTAGGAAAAGTATATGTTTCGCACCTATATGGTCATGGTAATGGTAAGTATGGATAGTGACTGATGCGCTGCAACCTAATTAGATCTATTGTGCCCCATCTTCTTCTGCTACCTTAAGAGAGTCATAGTTACGACCGCACCGGGGGGGTCTGGGGGGGCCGGTCAGGCCCCACCAGCCTGGGCACGTCTCCCACTGGGTGGGCGGCCAAGTACGCTGGTGTGCTCTAGTGAGCCAAAACTTTTCCCCCCATTGTGACTTCCCCCGGGTGTTAGCTGTGCGTCCTGCCATGATCGCGTACGATTTCGAAGGGGGAACCGTGAGTTTCTCATTACAGGAGGGGCCTGCCGTGGGGACCGCAAACCGTCCCCGGACCTTCCCCACTTCTCTTTAGCTCTCAGCCTCACATGGTTTTCACTATGACTCTGACTTTCAGCTCTGAGATGTTGCCGGAACTGTGACGGCTTCGTACCCTAAGGATCATGCATACACACATGAATGGGTCCCCCAAAATCCCCGCAGTCCCCTTAACGAACCACTTGCCCCTGAGAAGCCAACACCAGCCGGAGGGGCGAGCTAGCCGATACTCGGGGCTCCCCTCCACCCTCAGTACCATTAATCATGAACCTCCGATCATGCCGAGAATGGTCGCCGTTCGGCCCAGGTTTCCCTGTGACAGCCTACTACATATCAGCTGAAGCCGCGGTGGCACGTTGCCCAGACAGCTGGGATGGTGTACACCAACGACAACTTTTAAGGGTAAACGCCATGTAGTCTACACCGTTTACACTCTAGAAAAAGTTATTATTGGCCGAAGTTCAACAGTGCCACAATACATCCAATATCTAAAATTATGATTTTCGCATTAGAATTCCAACATTATGAAATAAACATACTATTGAAAGTGAGAAAGTGAAACAGTTATACTATTCGAAAACATGAACAAAAATTTAATAAATTATCAAAACTGAAATTTTTATATAATACTCATATGAGTTACATACCTAAAACCAGGGAATATATCGTATTCTGCGAGCACAATCTTTATATCTGCCCCTAAAGGGCTTTTTAACATCGGATAATTAAAACAGCACTGATTAAATCCAGAAAGCAAAATAATAAAGTATTTCAAACAACGTTTTTGTTTTTTTGAGCATTTCGCTTCACCTATAAGATATGGATGGGTATAAAAAAGTCATTATTGAACCTAAGGTGGGTTTAAAACCATTCGCTAGGCAACCAGAATTACATTTCTCATAAGGAATTCTGCAACAGTATGCATGGATTGAGAAGGAAAACGTAAAAAGATTCAAGGGATGCAGTGTTGTTTATTCAATAATACTGTAATAATCATAAAATAAAATACCTAATAGGTACCTTAAGAAATATCTTCCTGAGGCAGTGAGTTTCAAAGTTCTGCTGTTGGTTGGAAGAACAAGCCCTCGGATATTCTGCATGTCATCAAAGAGATGATGAACGGATATGGAGTCAGAGCGCAATGTGTCAATCTCGATGGGACTGCCGAAAGTTGAACTATTAATGATATTTCAGTAAAGTATCGTTCATGAAAATATCTATGAAATAGAGTCTGATCAGAACTTTTTGTGGTGTTCTAGAGGGGTGAGCAAGATTGTAATCGAAGCATCACCCGACGAGGTGACTGTCTCTATTTTTTACAAAATCGAAAAGATTCATTGTGGGTTTAGTGGTCATTGTTGCGGAAAGAGCCTCATTATTTTAATTATTATTTTAAGGATGCGCGTAATTCACATTAATGACACCTCGTCCGCGCATCGTTCGGATCAGTACCATTTTGGCCTTATCAAGTCAAGTACCGCATGTGTTAACCACGCTGGATAAAGTGCTCTTATTTTCCGCTTTTGCCATTTTCCGAACCTTTATGTAATTGTGTATGTCCGACTGACACCAAAAAGGCCCTTTGAAAAGATTCCCATAAATCCCAAGCATCTCCAAGAGGATGACCAAAGGTAAGTCATTAATGTGACGCAGTTTATTGTTTGATTTGATTGAAATAATATTCATTTATCCAAACCACAAAAGAGCTTTCGTGCACAATACTCCATTCCGCAACAGTTATACTCCACACAATATGGAAACTCTATTTCAGGGCACGTCGGGTTTACGTCTTATAAATCATAACTTGTTGAAGAAAAGATAAATTACTCTTGGCACGAAAGAGAAAACTGAGCTTTTGAGAGGCATTTTCAGCAATGGACCTCACCTTGCTTTTTCATTGAAGGGTATAACTGATGGTGATACCAACCATTGCAATGGAGGACTCCATTGGAATTAAGACTCCTGACCTAATTACGTTGGTCAGTGTGAGATCGGCAATTCTAGAGAAAAGACATGCTCGGATACTGTAAACATGGATACAACAAGATGTTGGCATTTCAGAAGTTTGGCCTAGTTCATACTTAAATTGTCCACGTTTCTTCTCCTATTTCCTCATGAGGTGATTCCCAACAAATCATTGATGTGATGAGAAAACAGTTATAGTGCTACAATGTGTCCCCGCAGAAGACCAGCATATGGAGGTAGATTGTCAAAAACCACCACGTTTAGAGATCGGTTTAAGAGAAAGCTGAATAGCAAGAAACACAACTGGGAATAACAATAGTAGACAGGCCTTGGGAGGATAGGTTGCGTGACTGATATTTATGGGTTATGGTCGTCAATTTGTTTTTTGATCTACACGTATACTCTCAACTTTTTCTGATATAGGAAGAATCATAAAGATTAATTTTTCAACATTTTCCACCGAAACACTTTTCGAAATCTGTCATTATTTGAACGGGTTCTTTGTTTTTAGTCTTCTAGCGTCATTGAAATTTTCAATTATATTAAAGTTTTTTTCGTAACTGAAACCAGCCAAAATACCAGAAATATATCAATGCTAATTTTGTTGCTGAAACACACGTCTGGTGAAATTAACTAAATTTTGGGGTTTGGGTGATGAAACAATGATGTGTATATATTCATGAAAAATATCATTTCAGAGGGTACTCGAAGGAAACTATGCCTTCCTTATGGAATCTACGATGCTGGATTATGCCGTCCAGAGGGACTGTAATTTAACACAAATTGGTGGACTACTTGATTCGAAAGGATATGGAATTGCGACACCCAAAGGAAGTCAGTGGAGAGATAAAATATCTTTGGCGATTTTAGAGCTACAAGAAAAAGGAGTGATTCAAATTCTATATGACAAATGGTGGAAAAACACTGGCGATGTTTGTAATCGTGATGATAAAAGCAAAGAATCCAAAGCTAATGCTCTCGGAGTAGAAAATATCGGTGAGTTCTCATCTATTTATTTCTTCAAGATAACAAATTGGGAGTTAGGAACAGTCCATACTGAGAATATTTCATAACTACTGGCCATTTTCCCCTATGAGAACAAAAAGTATGTTTTCCCTTCACCACAAAGTAATTCAGTTCGTAGATTCGCCTTTCCATAACAATGTTATCTTTATCAGTACGATTTACTGAACATTTTTTAATATCTCAACTTATTACATTCAATATATATGGACTGCACTGATGAGGGACGATATACCGAAACCGGTCTGTAGTTGGTTCACCATTTGAATCGGGTGAAGTCCTGCTGTTTGTTCAGAGAGCTCTTGTAATGTTGTTCCTTCAAAGTAATGATCTTTGCACATGTGTCTGACAGATATAATTCATTGTCTGTCGCGGTATTAGCCAGAGAAGTAGTTGTTTTCTGTCGGACACACTCCATATACACTATACAAAGTTATAGTCACTTCCTAATGGATTGTTATCGACTGTTTTACAGTCACTTGGACATTATTTGCTCCTTGAAAAATAGAGTCGTTAAATTAACACATTTATCACTTAAAAATGAAAGTTTACAATAACTAACATACATTCTAATCGAAAATTCCTATCCAGTTCAATTGATAAATAAAATAATAGCAGTGAAAGTCAAAATTCATGGCCGTTTCACATCCTGATTATCATAATAACGTTACTGATGAAATTCGTTCACAAAATCAAGTTGTCGATCAATTTCAAGCAGTTTATTATAACTCATTACCACATATCCATGAATTGACAGCTAAATTAATCAATATTTTCAAGAATGAAAATATCAAATTTGCGAAAAGAAATATAAAAACAGTGTCCAGAATATTTTCTAAGATTAAAACACCATTAGATTATTAAGAAAAATCTAACATAGTGTATGAAATACCATGCACTGTATGTGAACAAACTTATATAGGACAAACTTCCAGAAATATGATAGGTCGAATAACATCACATAAAAGTGACTGTAGTAGAGGTTTAAAATCGTGTGCATTGTCAGATCATGTCATCAATAAAAATCACTCCATGGACTTCAATAACACCAAAATATTAACAATTGAAGAAAAATTATCATAAAAAATATTTCTTGAGATGGTTGAAATTGGTAGAAATAAAAAAAAATGAATAAAAGAACTGATATTGAAGGACTCAGTCAGATTTACACCTATTTATTGAAATTAAACAATACATATATTGAATAAAATCTAGTGAAATGATAAAATACGTTTCAGACCACTAAATTAATAAATAGAATCTTGAAAATTATTTATATATTATTTATCTTATTCATATTGTTTCATCTTCCCTATATGTGAGTAGGTGAATTATCAGATCATCCTTTATATATACATACATAAAACAAAACTTTGATGTCATCCTCAAACATCACTTTTTGACATAATTTCATTCCTCTGTGTTTTTCGTTTTGTTAGGAACGTTTTCAATGTTTTTTAATCTTGACCAGCTTCAAAATTACTCCTCACGATGTAAGTAGATTATTAAAATAGTGATATTGCCAATTTTTCACCATATGTTTCAGATACCTTTGACATTGAAATAAAGAATTTCGAAAACTTAGGCAATACCAAAGAGTATTATTTAACAGTGGCCATCTCCTGACTGCATCCTCAGAATAATATCAATAATTATATATAAATAAGTCCCGCTATATTTGGGTTCTCCTTAAGAAAAGCAGCAATAGGTCATCTCCAAGAAATCGTCTGGTTCGTGTATATTACCATTTTTTGTTCCGTTATTGTGATTCACAAACTTGTATGAAATTTTTTTTTGAAACCACCGATGCTTCCTCCAACGAAAGGGCTATATATGGGTCACCCACGCGTATACTGACTTTACCAAATCACAGCTCTAGGTCTTCCAGAGTATATATTTTTTCCAGATCTCAGCTTAAAGGTGTCCCAGTAGGGTTGCCGGTTACAACAACGGAAACGAGTAACAAAGTTTGGTGAATTTATTAGTGAATCCGGCTGGTAGTTTGCTGTGGTGTCGTATGAGCTATGCATTGGGATATCTATTGCGGTTTTCTCCAGCGTCCTCATGGGATATACATATTGAAAGAAATAATTTGATTTTGATTAGTTTATTTCATGTATACTGGGTAATTCAGAATGAAGTGGGTTTTGAAACTGTTGTAATGAAATATGTTGTGAAATGACGAAAACATTCAATTAGGTTCATGGGTCTACTCATCTAACGTATGAAGGGTGTCTTGGAATAGAAGTGTATGTATAATCGGTAAATTATGATATGATGGGAAATGTGTATTCAAGATTATTTTCACCACAATTGTAATACAAAAACCTTCAGGTTTCAATCTACAAAAACTTACATATAAGTATCAACGGGACAGTATGCAGAAAACTGACAATGTGACAATTCAAAAAATAATATTAAGGGTACTAGATAAGTGAATTCGATGGTAATGTAGGAAAATGATAATAATTTAAATAACCATGTTACCTGGTCAATTTTAAAGAGAGCGTGTTGTAGGTAATTCCTAGTCACTTGAAAATCGATCTAAAAAATACAACGGTCTTGAAAGAAGTTTAGATATTCGGAACAGAATGAATAATTTTTAACGGTGGATGTGTAACATTTTAAATACAGTCAGAAATGTGTAATGGTATATGTACGATGACTATTAACTCAAGAAAAATACGGTTTTTGAAGAATAATTCAGTTCAAGTACGTAAAATTGTTTTTGTATAATTGTTGTAAAATAGTAAATTTGTTTTTCCGTCCACCAGCTGTTGTCCCCCTATGAACAATAACCTTCAAAAGTCTTACCTTTTCACGTGCGATTCCTAGCATTTTCTCAGGCTATCAAAAAAATAAACTGAAGTTGCTGGAATTTGAACACGCGACCGACAGCCAGATTGATTGAAAAGCGGTAATCCTAACCATTCGGCTACCTGTTCTTTCTATCATCGATTTATTATTGGTTGATTGTTGAATTATTATACAGGTTCACAGATATGTATGAAAACGGTTGATTATTTCTTCAAGTAAGATAGCTAGCAATATATATTAAAATACAAATGTTTTAAGGTTTTTTAAAATCCATTATATTAACGAAAAATTAACTATACAAGATCAGTTTAAAAGTCAGGAGCTTATACAATTATTCCCGAATAACAACAATCCCAATTTGCCGCCAGAACAAATATTGTTTCAACAAATGGGGCTCCTCCACATTTTGGACGTGTGATACGGGCATATGTAGATGAAACTTTTCAAGATAAAATGTATTGGACGCAGGGTAGCAATTGAATGGCCCCAGCTAGGTCTCTCGATATGACCAAAATTGATTTTTTTATGGGGTCACATTAAAAATATAGTATACAAAAATAGGCCCCCAAATATCGAAGAGTTGCAAGAAAGAATAAGGCATGAAATTTCTACCATTCCTCCTCACATGCTTATAGATTTACTATAAAATTTTGTTCAGCGAGTTCATTACTGTCAGGAGGTAAATGGTAAACACTTTGAGCACCTTATCAAATATAATTCCAAAGAAAAATTTGTTGTTAATTAACATTTGTTTTCTCTCTTTTTTTCGTGGCATAACTATTGTTTTCATAAAATTTTAAATATCCTGGACATTCTTAAAAACTACATTGTATCATTTCATGCATTTTTTTATCAATCCTGAACTATTTGCTTTTTTCATTTTCTGTAAAAAAAAATTAATTAAATTGTAATCATATGCACATTCTCCACCTTTTGTGACTTTCATAATAAATATGAGAGTAGTAAAGAGTTATTTTCAAAATTCGATATATCGAAAACGGTTGAATTTAGGAAATGATGTGCTATATCAATTTTGTTCAGAATTTTGAGCAGAGTTGAAATGTGGAATAATATACAGAGTGTCTGTCCAATTAGAGAAAAGCAACTTTGTTTCGTCCTGACTTCTTGACTGTGCCTGTATACTTATTTTTTTGTTAGTATAAGGGATTTTAAAAAACCCTAAAACTTTTTTATTCTAATATTTTTCGCTAGCTATCTTATTTTGAGAGATAATCGACCGTTTCCATATATATCAGCGACCCTGTATACATTGTGAACTGAGTGAACTATTTCAAACATTTGAATTTACAATTTTGTTTTCATAATGGAAGGGAAAAATCTTACAGTAGATGTAGGACACCAAGTTGATTCCAAATCAACCATAGTATATGCATTTCTTTTTGGTCCTTCGATCTGTTTACATTATTGCCAAGAGACTGGGTAAAGTTTTTCTTATGTACTGCTTCCCACGATAAGAAAAATCCTGTAATTTTCAGAGAACATCGTATAAAACGAAAGGAGTAGGTAAATATTCGTGTTTTCCTTGAATTTCTACAGGCTATATGCCTCAGGAAGTACCTTCTCATACAGTGAGTTTCAGAACGAACGAACCCTGGGAAAAAGATGTTCGGCTTGTCTTCAAAGAAGGCTGCCTGATGCAAAGGCCAGAAATTCACTATATTTTTCTATAGCTTACTGACATATTTTTCAAACGCAAGCAAGCAGGTCACCAGTTGAACTCTGATAACGGAAAACATATTGTGGATCATTCACAACTCCTGTTTTTTTTTTTTATTTCATAAACTCGATGTTAATGACTTTTTCCATGATATTCGAAATAAGTCATAACAATGCGATCGGTCTGTAGTTGCTAAGTAGAGTTCTTTAGTGGGTTGTATTCTAGTAATTTTTCAGTTGGGCAAAAATACCCCCAGATCATAGGAGAGATTGATAAACTGGCAAAGAACTGCTGTAAGTTCGGGAGCACATTTTTCGAGACCAAAAGGTGAAATTCTGCCGATCCATCAGCTTTGTTGGTGTTAAGACCTAGCAAAATGCGTCTCATAGTTCGATTGCGGAAGGTAATCACAGGCACGGCACACGACTGTTAATTGAAGTGATATTCAGGAGTTTTTTTCCCAATGAATCTAGAGTAGAACTTGCAGGAAACATGTTAGCAAAAATATTAGCCTTTTCCTGGGCGTTCATCGCTTGGTTGGGTGGGGAAATGAACTGGTAGTTTGGATCGTATCTTGGCGTTGCAAGCCTGTTTCGAGGATTCGATTGTCTCCTTGCACGTATGTTCAACATATATTCTTATTTGGTATCTGACACCGATTTTTTTACTATCAAAGTATTCTGCCTGCTTGAAGGCGACAACTCTGAAACAGTTTTTGCGATGTGTTTAGTATTTGTGTTTGCATTCCCAGCATTTTGATATCATAAATTGTCTCGGCGAATTGCATTGGATCTCAAAAAGACAAACTTTTTGCAATGGAAATTCTGAGAAAACTTACGAACACCATCCCAGTCAGCTGAGTTGTAGTACTATATACTATTATTATTATTATTTGACAGGGCTGGCCATCAGAGGATTTGCAGGAAGTTCTGCACCCCGCTGTCAGGTCTTTCTCGCAAGTACTTCGGATCTCTTGATGGATTCCTGGAGATATCTGGCGGGGTTTTCCTGTGGGATGATATCTTCTGCACTGCAGTGTCCAGAGATATCCATCCATATTGTGCAGCTGAGGCAGTTGTTTACAGAGGTGGCAGTGCTTTGTCAGCAGTCCTATCACTTTCCCGAGAGAGTTTCGCCTCAGTGTACCGATGGGGTCGGCCCATCATCGTAATTTTTTCGTGAATATTGGTTGCGGCACTCTCCCAGGTATATTGATGATGGTTCTTAACTCATTCATTCGTGTTGTGGTTTATGTCCCAAAACGGGATCCTGCAGGCTGGTTCTGTTCCAATAAGAGTTGTTGCTGCCCCAGTTCTTGCCAAGGCATCTGCGATCCCACCTGGGCCCATGTGACCTGGTACCCAGACAAGTTATACCCTATTCAGTGCTCCTAGGTTGTTGAGGTTTTTATGTGTCTGGATGATAATATGCATGCAGGGTCTTTATCGCCATCTCACTGTCGGAGAGAATAATTATGGGTTGGTTTCTAGGACCCCTCCTTAGAATCTCTCTAATGCAAACGAAAATAGCTATTATATCGGCTTAGAATATAGACGCCATAATACCGAGATTCAGACTCATGTATTGCCTCAGTTATCTTCATATTTTCCAGCTTCTACCCCATTGATTGTCTTAGAAGCATCCATATATCAGATGTACCCTGGGTCTGAGAGGAGCTCCAGGTTTGTGGATTTTAGGAAGGCCATAGATTTTCGGGATTCGAGATGATCTCTCATTCGGTATTAACAGAGATTTGACGATTTATTGATCTGGGCTTTGGTGGTTTTCTCAAGGTAAGTGGTGGGTCATTGGTAACTTTCTTGTATTCATCTGTGTTATTTTGTCGAAATAATCCGACGAATTTAGAATGACGGTTGTATTCCCTTTATCGGCTGGGAGAATGACAATATCGGGATTTTGATTTAATTCTTTGAGGGCGTGTCTTTCAGCAGAACGGAGGTTTGTGGGAGGAGGTTTTGCTGAAGATAGGATTTTGGCAACTTCGCGCCTGATGTTTTTGGCGTCGTTCCTAGGTAGATTGAATAGTGCCTCCTCGGTTTGGGTGATGATCTTTTCTACTGGAATTGTTCTGGTGACAGTAAAGTTGAATCCTTTGGAGAGAGCCGAGTGTGCGGCATCAGAAATGAAAAAATCAGATAAATTCATGACGACTTGAATGACTGAGTGGGAGGGCGGGTTTGGATTCTGGGCTTCGATGAGTCGGAGAGCTTACGTTTCTGGGTATGTGTTTTTTGGGACGAGATGTGGAGGGCTTTCTGGTGGGAGATACGATCAAACGTGTCCCATATTGTTGGATTAATATTGAAGGAGTGAATCTGGAGGTAAACTTGAAGTAATTTGGAATTCGTACTGTGTAAATTATGTCTGGTGGCCTGGATGTGTTTTCTTAGGAGGGCAAAACCCGTGTGCCTGAGGAATCTGGAAATAGATGCGGATTCAGTGTGATATTTCAGCAGGAATCACTTCGGGATGACGCTGTAGTCCCGACAGGATTTCAAGAAGACAAGGTCGCAGAGCAAATAAGATTTCCTCTGGAGAAGAGTGCTGTAGATCATAGAGGCGAATGAAGTGTTCGGAAAAGTTGCTATTCATTTATATATATATATATATATATATATATATATATTAAACAGGGATGAGCTCCCGAGGGAAATTGTGAATAACAAGAAGGAACATTTTATTGGACTCAACCCTCTGGTCAAAATGCAACCGTAGACACGTGTTTTGATCTTAGGGATCTCATCAGTACGGTGAAACCAAGTGTAAGGATATATAACGCTTTCCTTGTAAATCGATCTGATATGTTATCCTGAACCATCAGGCAAATTTTGGGCTGGATGACTTATTTCGACTTTTTCGATATTTTTAATATTTTAGTTCCGACATTTGCCGCACTCACCGCTGGCACTACTTTGGCGGGTATATTCATAGGCACATATACGTTTACCAGTTTACAGTGTATCAGTCACCAGCCGTTTATTAAATTTTCGTTTCATCGCCTATCGGTCCTTCATAAGCGTGGCATCAGTGCATTCAATAATTCCTTCTCGCTGGGAATTGGTTTTGCATTCTTACCACGTTTTATTAATTCGTGCTCATGTGTACAAGTTTGGTACAAATGTTTCAACCGAGTTTCAACTAGTTACCATGAATTAGAGTCTTGGAACTTTGAACGTAGCTCAGAACTGTATGACAATGCAATATCAGTACATAATATGATTGTGATAATAATAATAGTTTGGTTTGCAATCGATTTCAATGTATTTTCCTGATGAACTAGAGACTTGAAACTTTAAACAGATCAGAACTGAATAACAATACAATATTTCTGTAAAATTCATCAATATTATAATAAGTATAATAATTTTGCAATAAGCTAGAGACTTGGAAATGTCAAAATAGCTAATGTCGCGTTTTTCAGGTTCAATAAGTGGTACACTTACTTATAAACTCGCCTTCATTGTCACAGAACAAATAATACAACTGACAACACTGTTTGACACTATGCAGTTCAAATAAATACTTCAAACTTCACTTGGTAACGTTACAACAGTCAAATGTTGAAAAGTAAACAAAACTCAAAAACTTCTCAAACTTGGCAAATCTGATCGTATTTATAGGATAACATTATTCTAGAAGCTATAGAACTTTCAACAGAACATTCCTTACTAAGTTCTCGAATAAACTTTAAAGATTCTAGTACATTCTAATGGGTTTCTAGAAGGCAAACAGAAGGATTCATGATTTTTCTATCTACTACCAGGTTCGTAACACTATAAACAACACAAACTTCACTCAACAAGAAGATTGAAATCAACAATACACGAAAACTCAAGAACAAATAATATCGTAATACCGTAAATTTTAAAAATGCATCTCTTCGAAACGTTACACACAAATGTGACAAAACTTTCATATATAATAATCAGAATTTTCAAAATAGTGTGAGTGAAATTAGTTCTAAATTATTTGAACAGTTTTTGAGATATTCAATAAAATCATTGCAAATGGCCTAAAAAGAAAGGTAACGCACTGGCCTAAAAAGAAAGATAACTGTATCTAAATGAAAGTTAATATTGTTCAGAAATCTTATTTGCAAACAGTAGCTATGAACTACTTTTCCGTAGTCAAAATAGATCCATCAATTATATCAGTATACAGGGTATAATCCAAAATTTTAAATATTCATATTTCAAACAGAGAAATTCGTCAAAAAACAAAACACGTCTGTATAACATAGAATAGATGAAACTATGATATCTCACCAAAACACAACTTGTTGGTTCTAGAGTAGTGTAACGATTTCGAGACCGGCCCCGAGACCGGCCCTGATCTAATTAATTATGCACCCTCGTTCAACTACGACAGCATATCTGCTGGCCCACGAATCGCCGAGAACAAGCTGGAATAAAATCGATCGCTTCGATACTGTTCGAAAAGCTATCTAGAGGAAATGTTCTATACTCCGGAACAATCGAGAGTCGTGGATGGAATCAGCTTAGGAGTATATAAGCTGGATAGGGAGAATTACGAAAATAATAGTTCCAGAGTTCACAGATAGACACTGACACAGTAATAAATAAATTAGTGAAGTCAATATTTTAGTTAAATGATTGTTTTAAATAGTGTTTTAAATAAATTAGGAAAATTAGTGAGTGCAGTTTTACTACATTTGGCGTCAGAAGTGTGGATGTGTAAAATAAATAAGTATTAAAGTGTTCGCCGCGTTGAAAAACTGATTTATCATTTATCGCGCCATATAGACAGTTAGTGACCCGTTGAACGCTTGAGTGTTTGCAAAGTGGACAGTTTTGCGCGTCGCGGGACAATAAACTGAAAACTTTTTGTGTGAAATAAATAATAGACTGATACTTCGGTTAAAAACAATTAAAGACAAAATGTTTCCGAGGAGAGTTCACCTGGTTGACCTTAAAGTTAGTGAATTGAAGCAAGAGTTAGAGGAGCGGGAGTTAGAAACAACTGGAAAGAAGGCCGTACTCCAGAAAAGACTTGCAGATGGACTGATTGAAGAAGGAGAAGACCTCGAAACGTTCTTATTCGAAGTTACTGGAATTGATTGAGTTCCATAATGAATAAACTCGACGAGACCACGAAATCCTTGGAAGATAAATTTCTGGAAAATTCGAATAGTTTGAAGGAGGAACTTCAACAAAATTCGGTGAGTCTGGAAGATAAATACTTCAAAATTTAAAGAGTCTGGAGGCACAGCTTCTAGAAAATTATGTCAGCCTGAAAGAGGAACTTCTAGAAAATTCGAAAAATCTAGAAGAAAAACTTGAAAAAAATTCGAAAATTTTAGAAGTGAAACTTCAAGAAAAGCTTCAAGAGAATCCAAAAATTCTAGAAGAAAAACTTCACGAAAATTCGAAAAACCTAGAAGAGAAGCTCCTAGAAAACTCAGAAGGCTTGAGAAGACAACTTTGTGGTGTAGCGAATCGAATGGGGACTGTTGAAGCAGAAATGGAGAAAATCAGTACGGAACCTGGAAAACTCGCATTGAAACCGCCTCAGTTCGACGGAAACACTCCATGGTCAAACTACCACCGACAATTCGAAGCTGCTGCCAAAGCAAATGGATGGAATGCTGGGGAAAAAGCTTTAGCATTGACACTGGCATTGCGTGGCACAGCAACAAATATTTTACAAACAACAGGAAGACTATGAACAGCTGGTAAAACACTTGGAACTTCGCTATGGCCAAGCCCACCTTGAACACGTATATCACTCACAGCTGAAGAACCGATGCCAGAAATCAAGCGAATCCTTGCAAGAATTTGAAGCAGACATTGCACTCTTGGTTCGCCTTGCATACCCAGCCACACCGGAAAGTGTAATGGAGCGACTAGCGGTCCAGGCATTTTTGGATGGACTTCGTGACCAGGAAACCAGGCAAGCCCTAACACTAGCTCGCCCCGCACATCTCGTGGATGCATTGGCACGCGCTCGAGAATTCGAAGCAGCAAAGCAATCCTGTAAAAGCCAGAGTAGAGTCCGGATGGTTGAGGAAGATCCACACCCACAGGAGCCCGCTAATGTCGAGGCTGTCATGAGAAAATTAATGAAGGAAGTCATGCCACGTGGGCATGTGCGTAGCAAATGTCCAACATTGAAAAAACCGACATCAACGATGAAGGTCAAGAAGGAGCAATCGTCAGCCCGTATCCAACAAGCCCCAGTTAACAATGCATATGTCGCTGTACTTCAAAGACAAGACAAAGGGGTCTTCGTAGACGGTCTCATTAACAACGAGCCTCGCACTATGCTCCTTGATACGGGTGCGACTAGGACGATTCTTGGGCCTACATTTGCCAAAACACCGGCAAGACTGGAATCATCGAATTGGAAGCTACGCACAGCAACAGGAGAGCCGGCAACTGTATATGGTGAACTTCCGATTGAATTGACTTCGGGCAGTACTAAACTGAAACACCGGGCTCTAGTAGCGGATATCAAGAACGAGATAATAATTGGAATGGACATCATGAATTCAAGAGGTTTCGAGCTGAATTTTAAAGACGGTGTCCTACGTGTGAACGGAGAAGAACTGGTACTTCATGGGAGAAGTGAAGAAATTATTCGTGTCATGCTGGCTGAAGATGTGAGCGTACCGGAGAGGGTTGAAACCATTGTGGAGGCTCGCCTGGATGGTGGTGCGAGCAATGGAAACTTGGTGATGTTCGAGCCCAAGCTCCATGATGAGAAAATTTGACGAGGAATTGCACAAGGAAAAATCTTGTTGAGTGCTGATAAATTTGTGCCAGTTAGGGTAATGAATGTCAATTATAACTCGGTGACCTTGAAGAAGGGAACGATTTTGGGGCACTGCTCGTCAATTTCCTCTGTGATTAGGAGTGTACGTGGCACTGTTAGCCAAGCCAGTAACATGCCAGCAGAATTGGAGAAGTTAATTGCTATCTCGTCCAAGGACATGGGGCCAGGACATCTTAGATACCGGATTAGGCAGAGGCGGTAGAACAAAGGTGGTTCAGCACAAGATAGACACTGGAAATGCCCAACCAATCAGGCAATCAGCCAGAAGACTTCCTCTCGCCAAAAAGGAGGAGGCTGACAAAATAGTCTGCGACATGGAGAAAGACGGAATCATCGAGCCATCCGACCTGGTCCTCTCCAGTCGTGCTGGTGAAGAAGAAAGGTGGATCAACATGGTTTTGCGTAGACTACCGTCAACTTAACAACGTGACGAAAAAGGACAGCTAACCTCTTCCAAGGATAGACACGCTAGACACGCTGGCTGGATTTACGATTTTCTCGACCTTAGATTTGAAGAGCGGATACTGGCAGGTAGAACTGGCCCAGGAAGATCGAGAAAAGACAGCTTTTACCGTCGGCTCCGGATTATGGCAGTTTACAGTTATGCCATTCGGCCTCTGCAATGCTCCAGCCACGTTCGAAAGATTGATCTCGACGACATTATTGTGGTTGGCAGATCGTTCGAGGACCATGTAAAAAAATTGGAAGAGGTATTTTAGCGACTGAGAAGCTCCGGACTCAAACTGGATCCTAAGAAATGTCATCTGTTTCAAAAAGAAGTACGTCATCTCGGCCATGTTGTCTCTGGGAAAGAAGTGGCAGTAGATGAGCAGAAGATCAAAGCTGTTGAGGAATGGCCCGTTCCGAAAGACATACATCCAGTGGTCTGAATAATGCCAAGACTCGTTCATGAAGCTAAAAGGAGCATTGATCAACGCACCAGTTCTGAGCCATCCTCTTCCGGACGGAAAATTCATTATGGACACGGAGGCAAGCAATGTGGGTCTTGGAGCTGTCCTGTCACAGCTCCAGGAAGGACAGGAAAAAGTCGTAGGTTATTTCAGCAAGACCCTCAGTAAACCGGAGCGGAATTACTCTGTCACCAGGCGGGAGCTGTTGGCTGTTGTCAAAGAAGTACGTGTATGGGAGAAGATTCCTGCTGAGAACTGATCATGCAGCTCTCAAATGGCTCCTACAGTTCAAGAATCCAAGTGCCAAGTGGCACGTTGGATCGAGAGGCTCCAAGAATTTGACTTTGAGATCGAACATCGAGCGGGGACCAGCCATAAGAATGCAGATGCCCTGTCACGAAGACCATGCCCAGATGACTGTTCGCACTGCCGACGAGCAGAGGAGGAGTCGACACTCTGCAGAACTACGGCGGTGGATGATAACTGGAATGACCACAAAATCCAGAAAGACCAAGAGAAAGATCCAGATCTTGGTTTAGTCATCGGCTGGAAGGAGAGTGATCGAAGATCGTCGTGGCAGAAAATAGTCAGTTGTTCTCCAGTCGTCAAATATTATTGGTCCCAATGGAGCTCCCTTACCCTCGACAATGGAGTCCTGAAACGCGTGTTGGAGACTGAGGATAGTGGAGAAGACAGACGACAGATAGTAGTTCCCAGGAGCAGAAGACAGGATGTTCTCCGTGAAATTCATGATAGGGTCAGCGGAGGACATCTGGGAGTGACGAAGACCCTCCAGAAACTGAGGCAACAATTCTACTTGGCCAATTGTCAAGCTGACATCAAGGACCGGTGCGGAAAATGTGCTGTAGCGCTGCCAGTAATGGGCCTCAAGACCTTAGGCCCCGATGCGCCAGTACAATGTGGGCAGCCCATTCGAAAGGATCGCCATTGAAATCGCTGGCCCGTCCCCACGATCTGAACACGGGAACAAGTACATCCTTGTGGCGATGGACTACTTCAGCAAGTGGGCCGAAGCCTATGCCCTGCCCAACCAAGAAGCCATCACCGTTGCCGACGTCATGGTTGAGGAGTGGATTTGTCGATTCGGTGTCCCGTTAGAGCTGCATTCGGATCAAGGCAGGAATTTCGAGTCAAACCTGTTTCAGGAAATGTGTCAGATGTTGAACATCCGAAAGACGAGAACCACAACTCTACATCCGCAGTCAGATGGAATGGTGGAGTGGATGAATATGTCGATAAACCGCCACCTGTCCAAGGTAGTTTCTGGCTACCAAAAAGATTGGGACCAGTACCTCCATTTGTTCCTGATGGCCTATCGTTCCGCAGTTCACGAGTCAACCGGCCAAACCCCTGCTAGTGTTATTATGGGCCGAGAGCTGCGACTTCCATGTGACTTGAAGTTTGGGACGCCACCAGGACAAGACACTGCGGGAGATGATTACATCAGCAAACTACGACAGAGAATGGACGACATCCATGAACGGGTCCGTTTGAACATCTAGAGTGCCAGCGACAGAATGAAGGAGACCTACGATCAAGGCGGATGCTGGTGGATATCAGACAGGTGGCCTTGTCTGGCTGTACAACCCTAAACTTCGCCGTGGACTATCACCAAAGCTTCGGAACTCGTGGGAAGGTCCATATAAGATCATGAAAAGGATAAACGACCTCGTCTACCGCATATGTAAGCCACCACGAGGAAAACCATTGGTAGTCCACTTCAATAGGTTGTCCCCTTACGCCGGAAACCACGACCAAGTCAGCACCGTCAGATCACCAGAGGACGAAATGACGTTTCAGAGGTTCATGACCCTGTACTCGAACGGACAGAAAGTTCAATATGGGGTAACCCGAGAGGAGTCACGAGATCTTTTCAAGGTTCCTGCCGATTATGCGTTAGCTCACTGTGTGGCAGAAGATCTCCAAATGTCCAGAGGCATTGCCGTAGTTTTCTCCAAGAAGTTTGATCGAATCCAGGAACATAGAGAACAGAACCCGGAAGTTGGAGGGGAGCTGAGGAAAGGCCAGAGAAACATCTACTATCTGGTTACCAAGAAGCGTTCCCGAGATAAGCCGTCTTATGAAGATGTTTGGAAGAGCCTTATGAGATTGAGAGACACGATGCTGGACCAGAATATTGTGGACCTGGCAATTCCAAAATTGGCCTGTAGGCTTGATGGGCTGGACTAGAGAGTTATAAGGAGTATGTTGGAGACAATATTCAGATCCAGCGGCATCAACATTCTGGTGTACTGCAACCATCTTCCTCGACCCAAGCTGAAGACTGTGGAATGCTACTTCCATCGAACGTCCAGGTGCAGATATGGAGATTCTTGCAGATACCTTCCCACTCCAAGAATGACGTTTCGGGGCGAAACGTTTTTAAGAAGGGGGCAATGTAACGATTACGAGACCGGCCCTGTTCTAATTAATTATGCACCCTCGTTCAACTACGACAGCATATTTGCTGGCCCACGAATCGCCGAGAACAAGCTGGAATAAAACCGATCTCTTCGATACTGTTCGAAGAGCCATCTAGATGGAATGTTCTATATTCCCGAATAATCGAGTGTCGTGGATGGAATTTGCTTGGGAGTATATAAGCTGGATAGGGAGAGTTACGAAAATAATAGTTCCAGAGTTCACAGATAGAGACTGACACAGTAATAAATAAATTAGTGAAGTAAATGTTTTAGTTAAATAATTGTTTTAAATAGTGTTTTAAATAAATTAGGAAAATTAGTAAGTGCAGTTTTACTACAATAGTGTTAGAAAAAAAAAACGAAAATCGATTTCTTCGACTATGCCCCTTATACACCCGATGTACTATCATTAATAAGATTATAATTGGACGTGTATATGAGAATTTGTCTTATTTCGACTAACAAACTAGTATTTTTCTTTGTCAATATTTCCCAACTGCGGCGTTTTTACGAACTTTAGCTGCTTATATCTTAGAAGCGGCACATACACTACAATATTATAAGATTTCAGACATCCAATTTGACCAAGAGACATTTTTTTTTGTTTTCGTTCGGCGGCCTTTATCCCATAAACATTTTCTTTTTATCAACTTATCAAAAGTTACTGAATATGAATAATTTTCTCATTTTCAAATAAGCAATAAAATTAGATTTATTTTCAAGAATGCAGATATCCTTATACTTAGACATCTTTTTGCAAAATCATTTATTTCAAGTATCTGCTTGTGGACAATTAAAATAAAAGACATCATGTAACTGAATGATGGTTTAATAAAAAAAGTTAACATAAATATGTGTTTTAATGTATGGTTTAATTAAAATATCATGCCTGGAAAAATTCATTTATTATATTAATATATTTATTATTGAATTTTAATTCGCAAAATGATCATTAGAGTCAATTTACTGGTAAGGATAAATAATAATAATTTCACTTAATAAGAGCGTGGTTTGATACACCCTGTATACAGTGGCGGATACAGGGTGGGGGAGCACGGGGGCACGTGCCCCCCCTAGACCGATGAAGATTACACTAGATATCATGATGAAATAAATTCATATTTGAAGAAAAATATCTGAAATATACAGATTTTTTCCTTTGTGTCGCCTTAAACAATTTTCTGGAACCGCCCCTGCGCTGCTTATTAATGCTTTCAAGAGATACGAGTTATTTACGTAACGAGTTAGGAATTGCCTTATTTTGAGTAGTGTTTGCGAAATCACTTACATAATAATACACTTCTTAA
The DNA here is from genome assembly GCA_958502065.1 of Chrysolina americana. Lineage (NCBI taxonomy): Eukaryota > Metazoa > Arthropoda > Insecta > Coleoptera > Chrysomelidae > Chrysolina > Chrysolina americana. The sequence goes on along the minus strand of OY293419.1, from coordinate 33,877,281 downwards.
GGTGTTACACTTTTCTACTAACTCTGAAAGAAAAAAGTGGATTTTTACATCAAATAAATTTTATTCAGTAACTTCAAGTTGAAGAATCCATTGCACATAACTTTTCGAAGTTGTTCATTCCGATCTCAGATGCTATCTACCAAGTATGTTGACGCAGGACTCATGTGGACTGAGCCCCTCATCCACCAATGAGACAGTATTCAGGCAAAGCAAACATATTTATAATCGTCCTTTCCTTCGAACCAGATGCATATGAAAGCTATGTTTTGGTCAATTGTAGGTGAGTCAACAATCACAATGAGCTAAATTGCTCTGGGTTCGTTAACGTCGGATACATCTGCTTATAAGAGGAGCGTGTATAAACGAGGTTAGTATAAAACACTGATGCCCCCTATGCTTCAAATGCCGGAACTAAATCCATATAAAAGAGCACGTTCTACATACTTTTTGAGCCCTGCTTATTTTCAGTTAAAATGCACCCCTGTCCCCTCCCGTTGTCAGACCCAAAGGCGGGATATATATATATATATATATATATATATATATATATATATATATATATATATATATAATAACAAAGTATTCTCGACCGAACTCTATTAATTAAGTAGGAATTCTCGGGTAGCGGTCTGTTGAACAATGAAACTCATTCGATTTAAATCTTCAATATTTCGTCAACCTTTATTGACTTCTTCAGGAAGAGCTACAATTAAAAAGGAATGTAAGTTGTTGAAGGACTACATAAAAATAACATGATAACTTACAAAATTCACAGAGTTAGTTCTAACCTATGAAACATTTGGGAGGACAATTGTTATTCTCCGCTGCAGACTAATCGCTTAATTTACCTGACTGGAGTGTTACTATGGTTTGAATAAGGATTCGTTTAAATACAATGGTGTTAATTAGTGTAGGTATTCCATTGGCACCAACTGTCAAACTACACACAACGTTGAATGGAATTTAAAATATTACAATATATACTACTAAGTTGTCCTGTATCGGTTTTGTAGTTAACTGTGTTAGGATTTTTGTTGATATGGACAACCTCCTGATAAAACAACTCCTAAACAGCAATGAAATATCCAAACAAGATGCAAAACAGCTCACAATTTACAACTCTGCATTTCCTAAATTATATTGCTTACCAAAAATACACAAACCAAATACCCCACTACGTCCAATTGTTAGTTCTATTGGTGCCACTACATATAATATCTCTAAATATTTATAATCGTCCTTTCCTTCGAACCAGATGCATATGAAAGCTATGTTTTGGTCAATTGTAGGTGAGTCAACAATCACAATGAGCTAAATTGCTCTGGGTTCGTTAACGTCGGATACATCTGCTTATAAGAGGAGCGTGTATAAACGAGGTTAGTATAAAACACTGATGCCCCCTATGCTTCAAATGCCGGAACTAAATCCATATAAAAGAGCACGTTCTACATACTTTTTGAGCCCTGCTTATTTTCAGTTAAAATGCACCCCTGTCCCCTCCCGTTGTCAGACCCAAAGGCGGGATATATATATATATATATATATATATATATATATATATATATATATATATATATATATATATATATAATAACAAAGTATTCTCGACCGAACTCTATTAATTAAGTAGGAATTCTCGGGTAGCGGTCTGTTGAACAATGAAACTCATTCGATTTAAATCTTCAATATTTCGTCAACCTTTATTGACTTCTTCAGGAAGAGCTACAATTAAAAAGGAATGTAAGTTGTTGAAGGACTACATAAAAATAACATGATAACTTACAAAATTCACAGAGTTAGTTCTAACCTATGAAACATTTGGGAGGACAATTGTTATTCTCCGCTGCAGACTAATCGCTTAATTTACCTGACTGGAGTGTTACTATGGTTTGAATAAGGATTCGTTTAAATACAATGGTGTTAATTAGTGTAGGTATTCCATTGGCCATTCCATGGTCGTTTTGTGTTGTGACATAACCTTACATACATAAGGAATGACCAAGAAGCTCCTCTGCTGTTTTCACAAAATTAATCTCACGTTAGTAAGTTGTTTTACATCATATTAAGAGTGTTCTGTTTTTTTCACACGATTAATATTTTCAGATGTCTTGAAAATGAAAATAAAGATTTTCGAAAGCTCGACAATTTAACAAAGAGTTGTTCTTTACCAGGCCACTTTTTCTGACTGCAACCCCAAGGGATATTTTCACTGAGAATATTCTTAGATAAATTGGTTTTTTTTCAACTAGTCCAGTCAAGAGACTACCTCTATATATATATATATATATATATATATATATATATATATATATATATATATATATATATATATATATATATATATATATATATATATATATATATATATATATATATATATATATATAGAGGTAGTCTCTTGACTGGACTAGTTGAAAAAAAACCAATTTATCTAAGAATATTCTCAGTGAAAATATCCCTTGGGGTTGCAGTCAGAAAAAGTGGCCTGGTAAAGAACAACTCTTTGTTAAATTGTCGAGCTTTCGAAAATCTTTATTTTCATTTTCAAGACATCTGAAAATATTAATCGTGTGAAAAAAACAGAACACTCTTAATATGATGTAAAACAACTTACTAACGTGAGATTAATTTTGTGAAAACAGCAGAGGAGCTTCTTGGTCATTCCTTATGTATGTAAGGTTATGTCACAACACAAAACGACCATGGAATGGCCAATGGAATACCTACACTAATTAACACCATTGTATTTAAACGAATCCTTATTCAAACCATAGTAACACTCCAGTCAGGTAAATTAAGCGATTAGTCTGCAGCGGAGAATAACAATTGTCCTCCCAAATGTTTCATAGGTTAGAACTAACTCTGTGAATTTTGTAAGTTATCATGTTATTTTTATGTAGTCCTTCAACAACTTACATTCCTTTTTAATTGTAGCTCTTCCTGAAGAAGTCAATAAAGGTTGACGAAATATTGAAGATTTAAATCGAATGAGTTTCATTGTTCAACAGACCGCTACCCGAGAATTCCTACTTAATTAATAGAGTTCGGTCGAGAATACTTTGTTATTATATATATATATATATATATATATATATATATATATATATATATATATATATATATATATATATCCCGCCTTTGGGTCTGACAACGGGAGGGGACAGGGGTGCATTTTAACTGAAAATAAGCAGGGCTCAAAAAGTATGTAGAACGTGCTCTTTTATATGGATTTAGTTCCGGCATTTGAAGCATAGGGGGCATCAGTGTTTTATACTAACCTCGTTTATACACGCTCCTCTTATAAGCAGATGTATCCGACGTTAACGAACCCAGAGCAATTTAGCTCATTGTGATTGTTGACTCACCTACAATTGACCAAAACATAGCTTTCATATGCATCTGGTTCGAAGGAAAGGACGATTATAAATATTTAGAGATATTATATGTAGTGGCACCAATAGAACTAACAATTGGACGTAGTGGGGTATTTGGTTTGTGTATTTTTGGTAAGCAATATAATTTAGGAAATGCAGAGTTGTAAATTGTGAGCTGTTTTGCATCTTGTTTGGATATTTCATTGCTGTTTAGGAGTTGTTTTATCAGGAGGTTGTCCATATCAACAAAAATCCTAACACAGTTAACTACAAAACCGATACAGGACAACTTAGTAGTATATATTGTAATATTTTAAATTCCATTCAACGTTGTGTGTAGTTTGACAGTTGGTGCCAATGGAATACCTACACTAATTAACACCATTGTATTTAAACGAATCCTTATTCAAACCATAGTAACACTCCAGTCAGGTAAATTAAGCGATTAGTCTGCAGCGGAGAATAACAATTGTCCTCCCAAATGTTTCATAGGTTAGAACTAACTCTGTGAATTTTGTAAGTTATCATGTTATTTTTATGTAGTCCTTCAACAACTTACATTCCTTTTTAATTGTAGCTCTTCCTGAAGAAGTCAATAAAGGTTGACGAAATATTGAAGATTTAAATCGAATGAGTTTCATTGTTCAACAGACCGCTACCCGAGAATTCCTACTTAATTAATAGAGTTCGGTCGAGAATACTTTGTTATTATATATATATATATATATATATATATATATATATATATATATATATATATATATATCCCGCCTTTGGGTCTGACAACGGGAGGGGACAGGGGTGCATTTTAACTGAAAATAAGCAGGGCTCAAAAAGTATGTAGAACGTGCTCTTTTATATGGATTTAGTTCCGGCATTTGAAGCATAGGGGGCATCAGTGTTTTATACTAACCTCGTTTATACACGCTCCTCTTATAAGCAGATGTATCCGACGTTAACGAACCCAGAGCAATTTAGCTCATTGTGATTGTTGACTCACCTACAATTGACCAAAACATAGCTTTCATATGCATCTGGTTCGAAGGAAAGGACGATTATAAATATGTTTGCTTTGCCTGAATACTGTCTCATTGGTGGATGAGGGGCTCAGTCCACATGAGTCCTGCGTCAACATACTTGGTAGATAGCATCTGAGATCGGAATGAACAACTTCGAAAAGTTATGTGCAATGGATTCTTCAACTTGAAGTTACTGAATAAAATTTATTTGATGTAAAAATCCACTTTTTTCTTTCAGAGTTAGTAGAAAAGTGTAACACCTTAAGAAGTGTATTATTATGTAAGTGATTTCGCAAACACTACTCAAAATAAGGCAATTCCTAACTCGTTACGTAAATAACTCGTATCTCTTGAAAGCATTAATAAGCAGCGCAGGGGCGGTTCCAGAAAATTGTTTAAGGCGACACAAAGGAAAAAATCTGTATATTTCAGATATTTTTCTTCAAATATGAATTTATTTCATCATGATATCTAGTGTAATCTTCATCGGTCTAGGGGGGGCACGTGCCCCCGTGCTCCCCCACCCTGTATCCGCCACTGTATACAGGGTGTATCAAACCACGCTCTTATTAAGTGAAATTATTATTATTTATCCTTACCAGTAAATTGACTCTAATGATCATTTTGCGAATTAAAATTCAATAATAAATATATTAATATAATAAATGAATTTTTCCAGGCATGATATTTTAATTAAACCATACATTAAAACACATATTTATGTTAACTTTTTTTATTAAACCATCATTCAGTTACATGATGTCTTTTATTTTAATTGTCCACAAGCAGATACTTGAAATAAATGATTTTGCAAAAAGATGTCTAAGTATAAGGATATCTGCATTCTTGAAAATAAATCTAATTTTATTGCTTATTTGAAAATGAGAAAATTATTCATATTCAGTAACTTTTGATAAGTTGATAAAAAGAAAATGTTTATGGGATAAAGGCCGCCGAACGAAAACAAAAAAAAATGTCTCTTGGTCAAATTGGATGTCTGAAATCTTATAATATTGTAGTGTATGTGCCGCTTCTAAGATATAAGCAGCTAAAGTTCGTAAAAACGCCGCAGTTGGGAAATATTGACAAAGAAAAATACTAGTTTGTTAGTCGAAATAAGACAAATTCTCATATACACGTCCAATTATAATCTTATTAATGATAGTACATCGGGTGTATAAGGGGCATAGTCGAAGAAATCGATTTTCGTTTTTTTTTTCTAACACTATTGTAGTAAAACTGCACTTACTAATTTTCCTAATTTATTTAAAACACTATTTAAAACAATTATTTAACTAAAACATTTACTTCACTAATTTATTTATTACTGTGTCAGTCTCTATCTGTGAACTCTGGAACTATTATTTTCGTAACTCTCCCTATCCAGCTTATATACTCCCAAGCAAATTCCATCCACGACACTCGATTATTCGGGAATATAGAACATTCCATCTAGATGGCTCTTCGAACAGTATCGAAGAGATCGGTTTTATTCCAGCTTGTTCTCGGCGATTCGTGGGCCAGCAAATATGCTGTCGTAGTTGAACGAGGGTGCATAATTAATTAGAACAGGGCCGGTCTCGTAATCGTTACATTGCCCCCTTCTTAAAAACGTTTCGCCCCGAAACGTCATTCTTGGAGTGGGAAGGTATCTGCAAGAATCTCCATATCTGCACCTGGACGTTCGATGGAAGTAGCATTCCACAGTCTTCAGCTTGGGTCGAGGAAGATGGTTGCAGTACACCAGAATGTTGATGCCGCTGGATCTGAATATTGTCTCCAACATACTCCTTATAACTCTCTAGTCCAGCCCATCAAGCCTACAGGCCAATTTTGGAATTGCCAGGTCCACAATATTCTGGTCCAGCATCGTGTCTCTCAATCTCATAAGGCTCTTCCAAACATCTTCATAAGACGGCTTATCTCGGGAACGCTTCTTGGTAACCAGATAGTAGATGTTTCTCTGGCCTTTCCTCAGCTCCCCTCCAACTTCCGGGTTCTGTTCTCTATGTTCCTGGATTCGATCAAACTTCTTGGAGAAAACTACGGCAATGCCTCTGGACATTTGGAGATCTTCTGCCACACAGTGAGCTAACGCATAATCGGCAGGAACCTTGAAAAGATCTCGTGACTCCTCTCGGGTTACCCCATATTGAACTTTCTGTCCGTTCGAGTACAGGGTCATGAACCTCTGAAACGTCATTTCGTCCTCTGGTGATCTGACGGTGCTGACTTGGTCGTGGTTTCCGGCGTAAGGGGACAACCTATTGAAGTGGACTACCAATGGTTTTCCTCGTGGTGGCTTACATATGCGGTAGACGAGGTCGTTTATCCTTTTCATGATCTTATATGGACCTTCCCACGAGTTCCGAAGCTTTGGTGATAGTCCACGGCGAAGTTTAGGGTTGTACAGCCAGACAAGGCCACCTGTCTGATATCCACCAGCATCCGCCTTGATCGTAGGTCTCCTTCATTCTGTCGCTGGCACTCTAGATGTTCAAACGGACCCGTTCATGGATGTCGTCCATTCTCTGTCGTAGTTTGCTGATGTAATCATCTCCCGCAGTGTCTTGTCCTGGTGGCGTCCCAAACTTCAAGTCACATGGAAGTCGCAGCTCTCGGCCCATAATAACACTAGCAGGGGTTTGGCCGGTTGACTCGTGAACTGCGGAACGATAGGCCATCAGGAACAAATGGAGGTACTGGTCCCAATCTTTTTGGTAGCCAGAAACTACCTTGGACAGGTGGCGGTTTATCGACATATTCATCCACTCCACCATTCCATCTGACTGCGGATGTAGAGTTGTGGTTCTCGTCTTTCGGATGTTCAACATCTGACACATTTCCTGAAACAGGTTTGACTCGAAATTCCTGCCTTGATCCGAATGCAGCTCTAACGGGACACCGAATCGACAAATCCACTCCTCAACCATGACGTCGGCAACGGTGATGGCTTCTTGGTTGGGCAGGGCATAGGCTTCGGCCCACTTGCTGAAGTAGTCCATCGCCACAAGGATGTACTTGTTCCCGTGTTCAGATCGTGGGGACGGGCCAGCGATTTCAATGGCGATCCTTTCGAATGGGCTGCCCACATTGTACTGGCGCATCGGGGCCTAAGGTCTTGAGGCCCATTACTGGCAGCGCTACAGCACATTTTCCGCACCGGTCCTTGATGTCAGCTTGACAATTGGCCAAGTAGAATTGTTGCCTCAGTTTCTGGAGGGTCTTCGTCACTCCCAGATGTCCTCCGCTGACCCTATCATGAATTTCACGGAGAACATCCTGTCTTCTGCTCCTGGGAACTACTATCTGTCGTCTGTCTTCTCCACTATCCTCAGTCTCCAACACGCGTTTCAGGACTCCATTGTCGAGGGTAAGGGAGCTCCATTGGGACCAATAATATTTGACGACTGGAGAACAACTGACTATTTTCTGCCACGACGATCTTCGATCACTCTCCTTCCAGCCGATGACTAAACCAAGATCTGGATCTTTCTCTTGGTCTTTCTGGATTTTGTGGTCATTCCAGTTATCATCCACCGCCGTAGTTCTGCAGAGTGTCGACTCCTCCTCTGCTCGTCGGCAGTGCGAACAGTCATCTGGGCATGGTCTTCGTGACAGGGCATCTGCATTCTTATGGCTGGTCCCCGCTCGATGTTCGATCTCAAAGTCAAATATATATATATATATATATATATATACAGTGAGGACCAAAAGTCCGTCGCCTCCCCTGTAACTTCTTTATTCAACATATTACAAAAAAATGTTAAATACATAAGTTGTAGGGTTTCATTCGGTCTCTTTTATGTTTTAAGTTTCATTCATACAGAGTGTCTCAAAAAAGCACGGTGACTTAGAAGTTAATTTTTTTAAATGGGACACCCTGTATTTCATTGCATTATTACATTCTACGTTGAATTCTGAACAAGTTTGATAAATGGTTTTCTATCAAAAAAATTCATAATTTTGGACTTATGAACACTTGTAAATAGTTATTTCGACTACTTTTGCGCCAGTTCAATGAGAAAATCGTAACAAATGGATCACAATGTATTCCACTTTCCTATCCTAACTTTTTGAAAGCTATCCAATGTTGCAAACTGCTGATGGCACCATGTGTAACTTACCTCGTCGTACCATTTTACAATTGTTAGAGTTGTTGAATCTAACGAAAAACTAGTACAAATGAAGTTGAAACATTTTATTAACAAATAAGGTAGTCCATAAATACAGATCAAGATTCATTAAAAACTGAAGAGATATTTTAATTTATAACTAAAAACGGTGAGTTTTCATCTATTTCAAAAGATGTTCGACATGTCCACCATGCATTTCTTGACAAATAAATAGTCGGGTTGTAAACTCTACCCTAACATTAATCAAGGTTTGAGGTGTTATTTCTGAACACACTTCAATAATTCGACGGCGCAGTTCATCTAACGACCCACAAACTGTCTTAAAAACTACGGATTTCACATAGCCCCAGAGAAAGAAATCAAGCGGTGAGAGGTCCGGTGAGCGAGCTGGCCACTCTGTTGTACCTCGACGTCCAATCCACCTACCTGGATACCTTTCATCTAAGTAATTTCTCACCTCCCGAAAATAGTGTGGTGGCGCTCCATCTTGCTGAAATGTTACATCCAAGTAAAATTCATGTGGGTTTTGCGCAAAGATCTCATCGATACTGGGACTTATTGTGTCTTGCAGCAATTGGAGGTATCTGGGACCATTTAAATTTTCTTCCAAGAATATGGGACCTACAATGTGGTTACCTAAAATACCAGCCCAAACATTAATTTTCTGGGGAAATTGAGTATGCCCCTCGCGGAATTCATGGGGATTCTCATCACTCCAATATCTACAATTCTGGGTATTCACATTTCCATTTAGGTAAAAAGTGCTTTCATCACTAAAGCAGATGTGTTGCAAATAAAGTCGATTTGCAACAATTCTTTCTGCCATGGTCTCGCAAAATTCAAGTCGCCGGTCTGGATCATCTTCAACCAATTGGTGCAAAATTTTTATTTTGTAAGGATGGAATTTATTTTGTTTTAAAACTCTCTTTACTGATGTTTTAGAAACATCACATGTCTCAGCTACTTGCTTAGTTGATTGTTGTGGGTTATTTACCATTTCGGCTAGTACTTGAATTTCAACATCTTCCGTAATTATTTTCGGCCTCCCAGATCTCGGAGCATCGTTCACGGTGCCAGTTTGGTTAAATTTTGCCACCAATTTCTGCAGATATTTTCGACATATCGGACGTTCTGGAAACCGTTCATTGAAAATGCGAATAGCAGCGTGGTAATTTCGGTTAGCTTCACCAAATATGATAACGGCTTCAACTTTGTCTGCTACTGAACGAGCCATATTAATCAACGAGAGAAATCGAAAACTGTTTGAAACAAAGTTGTGAAAACCTACAAAATGTCAATGACATTTGGCAAAAACAGATAAGAGTTTTTTTTCGTTGTCATGGATAAAATAAACGCGCCTAGCGTGCATAGCCTACCTCATTAATTTATTCGTGAACTGGTGCAAAAGTAGTCGAAATAATTATTCACAAGTGTTCATAAGTCCAAAACTATTAACTTTTTTGATAGAAAACCAATCAAACTTGTTCAGAATTCAACGTAGAATGTAATAATGCAATGAAATACAGGGTATCCCATTTAAAAAAATTAACCGTGCTTTTTTGAGACACTCTGTATGAATGAAACTTAAACCATTAAAGAGATCGAATGAAACCCTACAACTTATGTATTTAACATTTTTTTGTAATATGTAGAATAAAGAAGTTACAGGGGAGGCGACGGACTTTTGGTCCTCACTGTATATATATATATATAAAGAGGAATAGAGTGTTTTCGATTTAATTCCGAGAGTTCCACCATCTGTCTACGATCGTTTCATGGTTTCCCAATCATCAGGACAGCTTTGTAGAACTCTCGAAATAAAAACGAATTCACTCTGGATTTGTACCGAAAGGCAAAGCAGTATGTAACAAGACGGAAACTTAAAAGCCGCCAAACAAAATATTGGAAAAATTGGAAAAATAACAATACTCTGTAGGTCCATAACTTAAATAGGAACATACAACTTTTTCTTGCCTGTATTATTCAGCATAACCATTACTTTCTAATGATATAATAGAAAGTATTTTTTTGAAATGAAATACCAAAAAATCCAATTATAATTCTTCAAATAACAAAGCAGATTATCGCCATACGCTAAAATAACATTAAAAATAATGTGGAATGATAAATTATATCCTGTAGGTTCTAGGTTAAATAGGAACATAAACGTACTTGGTCTGTGCCATCGTCCATAGATATTCTAATATCCACCTATGGACGATGTTTGTGCTATTCAGAATAATCATTCCATTGCAATAATCATTCGAACCAAAATATTAACAAGTAGGCTGATTAAGATGTATTTTGGAATGAAACAAAAAAGAAACGAGAGCTCTCACGAACGCTGCTATCCATATTATTTTGACGTTCGAAGTAGTGTTTTTGATTCTGCCATTTTAAAAGGGTTTGGAAATCGAAATCAGTTAGTGGAATATTCAAAAAATGCCCCGTTATTCAAGAACCGAACAAATTGACATGCTTCTCATTTATGGTGAATGTTTAAAAAATTCTTATGCCGCTGAACGATTGTATTTAGAGCGATATCCAGGGAGGCAGCAACCGTCAAGAAGGTATTTCCAGTGGCTTGAAGAAAAATTAAGAACTGAGTCTGATGTTCACGAAGACCAAGAAGCATTTGTTATTAATGAGGAAACTGAAATTAATGTATTAGCTTTAGTACAATATGACAGCACAATTTCCTCAAGGCAGATTGGCGCCGAATTAGCTATAAGTAAGGACTCTGCTAGGAAAATTTTGAAAAAACATCGATTTAAATCCTTCAAGTATCAGTTGCATCAACATTTGTATGAAAATGACGGTGAAAGGCGCCTGGAATATTGTAATTGGTTTCTTCGACAAAATGCTGAGAATCACCTATTTAACTATTATATCTTGTTTACGGACGAGTCAAGATTTACCAACAATGGATTATTTAACAGGAATAATACAACGTAGGTACTGTACTTTATTTGGATTATTGTCGACAGTCGAAGTGTAAAGTGCTGAAAGTGTGAACGGTCTTTTGATTCAGGTACTGGGCGATAGAAAACGAGCATCTGTTTCGACAAGGTGGCTTTCAGGAGAGATTTGGTGTGAATGTTTGGGCAGGAATAGTTGGAACTCATATTGTTGGCCCCATTCTTTTTAAGGCCAACAAACCGGAGAGAGATACTTTAATTTTTTAACGAATGAAATTTCGGAATTCATTAACAACCTACCAGCGGAAATAACTGAGAGAATGTACTTCCAGCAAGATGGCGCCCCTCCGCATAATTCAAGAATAGCGAGAAATTATCTTCAAAATCGCTTTCAAGAGAGACTTATAACAACCCATGGTCCAGTCAGGTGGCCACCAAGGTCACCTGATCTCACTCCGTGCGACTTTTTTCTATGGGGGCATCTTAAAAATAGGGTGTATTCCACACAGCCTACAACTCTACATGAGCTAGAAGTAAAAATTCGTAGAGCTTTCCAAGATATCACGCCCCAAATGTTGAGAAACGTTTTACATGAAAATATCACCAGAGTCAATAAATGTATTGACGCTGAGGGAATGCATTTCGATCATTTGTTTTGAATTTATTTTATCTTTAATCCTATCAATTTGAATAATTTTTATTCAATAAATCTGTTATTTTGTTATTTGAATAATAATAATTGGATTTTTTGGTATTTCATTTCAAAAAATTACTTTCTATTATATCATTAGACAGGAATGGTTATGCTGAATAGTACAGGCAAGAAAAAGTTGTATTTTCCTATTTAAGTTATGGACCTACAGAGTATTGTTTTTTTCCCAATTTTTCCAATATTTTTTTTGGCGGATTTTTATAACGCCGACGAATGAAAATAAAATATCACAGTAGTAGCAACTGTTATCAAGTGACGTATGGTTTCCATAGCCAACTTTTCAATGTTTGGCTTTCATTTTGCTTCCACGGCCTACTCGGTAAATTTCAATAATAATTTTTTTCTGATCTAGTTTCTGGTTAGATACCAACTTATGATAATTCATTAGAAAGGGAATTGAATGCTGAATAAAGCGAAAAGAAAAAAAGTAGGGTTTCCATTTAAAATAAGAAAGTTGATGTTACTTCCGGTCAGACCGGAAGTTAACTTCGACATGTCAATATGCTCAAATTCTAGCTCTTATGTCATTATATCGACGCTTTAAATTTCACAAACCTACTTCATACAATAACTGAGATATTCCGTAGGCAATACTTCCGTAGCCACCCGGTATATATATACACAGTGTGTCCCACTTTGAGCAGCACCACCTCCGTATTTTCTTATTCGACGATCAATTTCAAAATAAATTTTTTGCAACATGTAGTACTCAATGAGATCTACATTTCTGATTATTCGTTCATCCCATTTCACTTTAACACGGCCAACTATGATCTATTGAAAATGCAAAAAATCTGTTAGTAATATCAGTTATTTTTTGAGCGGAAAACTAATATTATAAACACGTTGAGAACTCTCTGAAACACATGTGTTCAAATTTTCACGACGGTGTCGTATATAGGGTGTTTTTTTTTATTGAGAATAATTATCCCATGAACAAAAATAATAAGGAAAGAATAGTATAATATCATGAATATATTCTAATTCCCCTTGAACATCTGCTCAGTATTTTTTCTGCACATTTCATACACAGCGTGTTGTTTGAAATGAGAATGAATTATTTTTGAAGCCCCATTATTCTGAAATTCATGGATACTTGAATAAAATTTTGTACTTTTCTGTTTTTCCCATACAATTTGATAGTTTCTATGATTAAATTTTGATTATTGAAAGGAAATAATGAAAAATCGGGAACCAACTGAATTTGTTTCAATAATAATTCTTCAAATGAAAAACAAATATCAAATCCTGAATTATAAGTTATACATTTGTTATAATTATTTTTCATACATTGACAATTATTCTCAATAAAAACACCCTATATACGACACCGTCGTAAAAATTTGAAAACATGTGTTTCAGAGAGTTCCCAACGTGTTCATAATATTAGTTTTCCGCTAAAAAAATCCCTGATATTACTTACTGATTTTTTGCGTTTTCAATTGATCATAGTTGGCCGTGTTGAAACGTAATGAGATGAATGACTAATCGGAGTTGTAGATCACATTTTGAAAAAAAATATTTGAAATCGGTAGTCGAATAAGAAAATATGGAGGTGTTGCTGCTCAAAGTGGGACACACTGTATATATAGTAGGGATGTATTCTCGACCGAACTTTACAAAATCAGCTGGGAACTTCTCGGGTTTGCGGTCTGTTTACCAATAAAACTCATTCGTTCTATATCTCAATATTTCGCTAATCTTTATTAGCTTCTTCAGGAGAGAAAAGCTGCAAAAACATGTTAGGAATTTTGAAAAATCAAACCAGAAATTATACAACTGTTCCACTTACGATCATAGAGTCGGTAATCCTATTGTGTTCATTAGTGTTCTGGGGAGCTGCGAAATATTCATCAACACCAACTAGGTAATATCCATAACTAACTGAAACTTTAGCTCTGGGGCACCGGCTTATATATCACGCAGGTAACCAAAAATCTTATGACCAGTAGGTAACAATGAAAAAAAAAGTAAATATATAAAAAAAATCTTAAAAACTATCATAGGTACACCACATGTTTACCAATAACACAAATTAAATTGTGTTTAAAATGTTACTGTATATGTTGTTTAACTGATTCGTGTCGGTCTTGTAATTTACTGTGTTTGGTTTTTTGTTTATATGGTACATCTCAAGGAAGAGTCTAGTTTTTTGATTATTAATTTTTTCCAGGATTTTGACATTAGAGTAGTCAAATTGGTGGCCGCTTTTTTGTGAGTGATCAACAGCTGCACAAGAGTGTTTGCCTAACCGGACATCGCTCTTGTGTGAAGCTATTCTTTGTTTCAGCCATTGCGAAGTCTGACCCACATAACACTTATCACATGCACCACACGGAATTTCGTATATTACGTTGTTTTTACAAAGGAAGCAAGATCTTGTATAATACCTCATCCATGGATGACATAAACGTACATAGTAATAATATTAATAATACACTTTCTCCATCTCCAGTCAATACGCAAGTTGCTGAAGTCACTGGGACTCTTTCCTTTTATGCTTCTTTACCGTTTATTAAAGACATCACCCCTGGACTATCCAGAATTTTCAAATCTTTTTCAGAAAATATAAAAATATCCAATAAAAATGTTTTGCCTATCAAGAGAATTTTTTCCAAATTAAAAGACAAGACTCCATTCATAAACTGTTCGGATGTAGTTTATTGTATACAGTGTCAAAATTGTGAAAAACAATACATTGGACAAACGTCCAGACCACTTAAGGACCGCATTGTATCACACAAGAGCGACAGTAGACTACACCCAGAGAGATGTGCACTGAGTGAACATGTTGCTAAGGAAGGACATAGTATGGATTATAATTCGGTAAAAATTTTATCTACAGAAAAAAACACAGCCAAAAGGCTTTTTTTAGAAATGGTTCACATTGCACAAGCGGATAATGCGCTGAATGAAAAAACAGACGTAAATCACTTGAGTGAAATTTACTCATATTTAATTTTTGCAGATAATAGAAGGTTTGGAGACAATCAACGGATTACTTCAATGAATATTGATTTCACAAATTAATTCAATATAATTCAATTCCTCCGTTATAATACTGTTCATACAATCTTTGTTCCATATAATTCAGTAATGTATTATTGTTAGCATTAGGTCGAGTGCTCATGGTTTCAGGATATGTTTCCTTTGTTGGTTCAGCTCATTTGTCACGTACATCATTAAAATATATTGTTCTCATATTCCAAATTTCACATTTCATAATTATTGTTCCATGTAGCTCCATCACAGATCTGTATCATTACGTTGTAGTGTCATCTGTCACTCCCCATGATTAAGATTCCGTGTGGCTCATGTCACCTGTCATTTATCATTTATCAATTGTCTCATGTCATTTGTCATTGGTCTTGGCTAGTCAGTCGAATAAATTTACAATTTTAAAATCCATTTCATAATGTATCATCAGTAATGAGTGTGCATCCACGTTACTCTTGGTTGTTATCAATGATGTTTTACTCCCAGTGCTGTCCATATTTCATGATTATTTTTAACATATACGCCATGTAACCTCGAAACAGTGTAAGTTATTCCACGTTTTTCGTTGGCGTAATTCTCATAGTTTTCTTTACATATTTGTAGTTTCCCTGAAGATGATAATAAAAAGTTATTGAAAGCTTGGAACAAGTGTATAAGAGTACCCTTATTGGCCTGCTGCATATCCCAAATATTAAAAAACTCATTTCCTAACTAGTCAGCAAACAAGACTACCCTTTATATATATATATACAGGGTGTCCCATATAAAACTCCGCGGGCAAATATCTGGGAAATGAAAGATGACATCAATATTTTGTGAAAGCAGATGATATTAATGTCAAAGGATCCTCTTATTTAGGTAGATATCCATCACTGGGCGTCATCCGTAAGGGCGTCGCGACACCGACGCCAATTTTTTCAAATGGCATCCTAGACTTTTTAATGCCTTTTTGAATTTTGCATAAAATTCTGAATTCAGGCATATAGCACACTCATGGTTTTCCTTGAATACTGATGAAATACAGCAACTTTATGGCACATTATAAAGAGGGCCATGAAAGCGTCAAAATAAATGCAATAATACGAGTCTTCATCGATCTGTCAGAAAACCTGTCAGATTTTACGAAAGTGTATTCAGTTTTGTCTTGTTTTTTCCTAAAATTGAAAAATGGTTCAATTTTCGAATGCAGAAAAGTTGGATATGATATGCATTTATGGCGAAGCAAGAAGGAATGCAAAAGAAGCAGTGCGAATATACGCCAATCGGTATCCTGACAGAAGATTACCGTCAGACAAAACATTCACTAGCTTAGCCAAATCTTTGGCACAAAATGGATGTTTTAATGAACGGAAGCGAAAAAAACAAAAAACGGCTACAGATGAGGATCACACAGTTGCAGTGCTAGGTCAAATGGTATTGGAACCACATAGTTCTACCAGACAAGTAGCAATGGAATGTGATATTTCGAAATCGTCAATACAACGTATTTTGTCAGAAAACAAATTCCATCCCTACAAAATACATCTGGTTCAAGGACTACATCCAGGTGAAAATCTTTATGTTTTATTGTTCATTGCTATAATCTATTCCCATATTTAGGAGATGCTGATAGGAGATTGAACTTCATTGCATGGTTGTCCAACCGTATTCATGACAATGATCAGTTTCTGAACAAAATATTATGGAGTGATGAAAGCCGTTTCCATAACAACGGTATAGTAAACAAACATAATTGTCACTATTGGTCTGACGTGAACCCTCATTGGATTCAAGAAACGAGATATCAGACTCTGTGGGGGGTTAATGTTCGGTGTGGAATCATTGATGGTTATTTGATAGGACCTCATTTTTTCGAAGGAATTCTTAATGGAGAGAGGTGTTTGCTTTTTCTCCAACATGTATTGCCGAATCTCTTGGAGAATTCACCAATACAAACTCGACTGAATATGTGGTGGCAACAAGATGGGGCACCTCCGCATAATAATAGAATAATTACCCAATATTTGGATGATACTTTCAATGAGAAATGGGTTGGAAATAAGGAACCAACGCCATGGCCAGCTCGAAGTCCAGATTTGATTTTTTCTGTGGGGATATATAAAAGACTTAGTTTATATGCGACGTCCACAAAATGTAAACGATTTAAAAAATATTATCACAAATGTTTGTGCTTCCATATCGCGAGAGACGCTTTTAGCTGTGACGAATCGAGAAATAATATAAAGATACAATATGTGTATTCTACGTGAAGGGAGTCAGTTCGAACACTTACTAATAATTCATGCTATCATCATCAAATTGAAATATATTTTGGTAATTTTAAACATTTATTTTAGTTTGTATTGTATGCAATTTTACAGACACACAACTAGATGAAACTGAACAGGCAACGCAATTATCACTGATAGATCAATTTTATCAGACTCGTGTTAGTGTTTTTTGACTCATTCATGGCCCTCTTTATAATATGCAATAAAGTTGCTGTATTTCATCAGTATTCAAGGGAAACCATGAGTTTGCTTTATGCCTGAATTCAGAATTTTATGCAGAATTCAAAAAAGCATTAAAAAGTCTGAGATGCCATTTGAAAAAATTGGCGTCAGTGTCGCGACGCCTTTACGGATGACGCCCAGTGATGGATATCTACCTAAATAAGAGGATCCTTTGACATCAATATCATCTGCTTTCACAAAATATGGATGTCATCTTTCATTTCCCAGATATTTGCACGCGGAGTTTTATATGGGACACCCTGAGCAACTCCAATGCATCGAGATCAAGCACAGAGTGGCTTCCTGTTATTTGGCAACACTGAGACCTGAATAAATGGTAGGCAGATGCTAAATCATATTTATATCGCGCCCGAAATGACTTCCAGATATTTGAAATACATATCAGTATTTCTTTCGAGAGAGGAGAATGTAACACGTATTCTAATAATTGACGGTGAACGACAAATACTTTTTGTTATCTGATTAACTTGGAATTTGGCAAGTGATCGTAATTCCGGTGACATCGCATGATGTTTCTGTTCTGAAAAAACAAAATTCTGCTTTAAGATCATTGACCAAATTTGTAATTAGAATAGAATCAAATTTATTTTGCCAAAACCATACATGAAATAAAATACAACGAAGATATGTTCAAAATAAACAACAGAACTTACACTTGTTTGTGAGAAGAATAATAAATACATTCTTGAGTCTTAAGACTAATTTAAATACGATTTTCACATTGGATTACATATAACGAAAGAAACTGTTATACCAAAGGCTACGTCACAAATTTTATAAAAATCATATTGTTACGAACCTGGTAGTAGATAGAAAAATCATGAATCCTTCTGTTTGCCTTCTAGAAACCCATTAAAATGTAATAGAATCATTAAAGATTATTCGAGAACTTAGCATGGAATGTTCTGTTGAAAGTTCTATAGCTTCTAGAATAATGTTATCCTATAAATACGATCAGATTTGCCAAGTTGAGAAGTTTTTGAGTTTTGTTTACTTTTTAACATTTGACTGTTGTAACGTTACCAAGTGAAGTTTGAAATAATCATTTGAACTGCAAAGTGTCAAACAGTGTTGTCAGTTGTATTATTTGTTCTGTGACAAAGGCGAATTTATAAGTAAGTGTACCACTTATTGAACCTGAAAATACGCAACATTTGGTGACAGCGGTGGAATCAGTGGTACTGAAGAAAGAAGAGTGGAGCAGATTTACAGTATTTGATGGTGAATACTCGAGCACAGAATAACGACGAGATGGCGACATTAGACATAATCCAGTTTTTGAAGGAACAAGAAGCTAAAAGAAAACAAGAGCAAGAGGGACAAGAACTCAAAAGGAAACAGGAACAAGAAGAGTTTTTCCAACGATTTGTATTTCTGTTTATCCAAGTGCAGAGACAATGTCAGAGAGCTTAACTCTCAATCCATATTATAATTGAACTAAATCCTTTTTTAATAAATACAATTTTTAAACAACGCCTGACCACCGTAAATAGGTATATAACAATAACTTTTCAAAATTCTTTTCTCCAAATTTATTTGAATCATAAACTGATAAATTTACAACTGTCATAATCATGAAACAATGTCTAATCTATTGTTCCAAGCTTGTGTTACACTTTTCCAGTTCTGAGTAGGTTCAATCTGTCTAAATCTACATTCTATTACAGTTCCATGCAGGAACGTACCCGAACTAACTTCACATGTCAACTTAATTTTAAATAATATAATTGTTTCTCTTCTTCACGCCGGCCGTTACGGACACCGGTATGGTATCCATTTTACATAAATTCAAATATAATTAGTTTTTATCCATAACAAAATAATGTTTTAATGTGTGACGATTATCTTTATGTATATCTCACAAACTGTTTCTGAATATGTTCAATAACTGTACACGTCTTTTTACTTCATCCATTGCAATCAATCTCAACAACACGTAAGTGGGTTAGAATCCATGTTGTTCAATTGTTTTCACTATATTTTGATCATGATGTAGCTTTCCCTGATGATGACAATAAAACTTGTAGAAATATTGGAATAAAGTGTTATAAGAGTATACTTTCCTGCATGCTGCTTACCCAACAAGTTCCCTAGCTTGATCTTAACTAGTCAGCAACGACTACCTCTCTCCTAACATCCTTACACTTGCTTTCACCGTACTGATGAGATCCCTAAGATCGAAACACGTGTCTACGGTTGCATTTTTACTAGAGGGCTTAGTCCAATAAAATGTTTCTTCTTGTTATTCACAATTTTCCTCGAGAGCATATCCCTGTTTCATTTATATTCCTGGACTCGGATGTCACGCAGGTAGCTATAGCTGCCTCCGTGGCGACGTCGTTTCTTGCCTTGTAAACACGAGGTGTTACGACTGAAGCCACAAATGTGCGGTTGGCTTCCTGTTTGTTGACTCCGTTCATTTGTTGTTTCACCTGCAATCAAGTGTTGCACATCCTTACACTTGCTTTCACCGTACTGATGAGATCCCTAAGATCGAAACACGTGTCTACGGTTGCATTTTTACTAGAGGGCTTAGTCCAATAAAATGTTCCTTCTTGTTATTCACATTTTCCCTCGAGAGCATATCCCTGTTTCATTTATATTCCTGGACTCGGATGTCACGCAGGTAGCTATAGCTGCCTCCGTGGCGACGTCGTTTCTTGCCTTGTAAACACGAGGTGTTACGACTGAAGCCACAAATGTGCGGTTGGCTTCCTGTTTGTTAACTCCGTTCATTTGTTGTTTCACCTGCAATCAAGTGTTGCACATCCTTACACTTGCTTTCACCGTACTGATGAGATCCCTAAGATCGAAACACGTGTCTACGGTTGCATTTTTACTAGAGGGCTTAGTCCAATAAAATGTTCCTTCTTGTTATTCACAATTTCCCTCGAGAGCATATATATATATATATATGAAAACTAAAAGTTCGGGTTGAACCGCGTCTAGAATTTGTTGAAATTCGACGTTTCGGCTCTAAAAAACAGGTTATTCCTTGAGATGGTCCATATCAACAAAAATCCTAACACAGTTAACTACAAAACCGATACAGGACAACTTAGTAGTATATATTGTAATATTTTAAATTCCATTCAACGTTGTGTGTAGTTTGACAGTTGGTGCCAATGGAATACCTACACTAATTAACACCATTGTATTTAAACGAATCCTTATTCAAACCATAGCAACACTCCAGTCAGGTAAATTAAGCGATTAGTCTGCAGCGGAGAATAACAATTGTCCTCCCAAATGTTCCATAGGTTAGAACTAACTCTGTGAATTTTGTAAGTTATCATGTTATTTTTATGTAGTCCTTCAACAACTCATATTCCTTTTTAATTGTAGCTCTTCCTGAAGAAGTCAATAAAGGTTGACGAAATATTGAAGATTTAAATCGAATGAGTTTCATTGTTCAACAGACCGCTACCCGAGAATTCCTACTTAATTATATATATATATATATATATATATATATATATATATATATATATATATATATATATATATAACAAGAAGGAACATTTTATTGGACTAAGCCCTCTAGTAAAAATGCAACTGTAGACACGTGTTTCGATCTTAGGGATCTCATCAGTACGGTGAAAGCAAATGTTGAGAAACGTTTTACATGAAAATATCACCAGAGTCAATAAATGTATTGACGCTGAGGGAATGCATTTCGAACATTTGTTTTGAATTTATTTTATCTTTTATCCTATCAATTTGAATATTTTTTTTCGATAAATCTGTTTTTTTGTTATTTGAATAATAGTAATTGGATTTTTTGGTATTTCATTTCAAAAAATTACTTTCTATTATATCATTAGAAAGGAATGGTTATGCTGAATAGTACAGGCAAGAAAAAGTTGTATGTTCCTATTTAAGTTATGGACCTACAGAGTATTGTTTTTTTCCCAATTTTTCCAATATTTTTTTTGGCGGCTTTTTATAACGCCGACGAATGAAAATAAAATATCACAGTAGTAGCAACTGTTATCAAGTGACGTATGGTTTCCATAGCCAACTTTTCAATTTTTGGCTTTCATTTTGCTTCCACGGCCTACTAGGTGAATTTCAATAATAATTTTTTTCTGATCTAGTTTCTGGTTAGATACCAACTTGTGATATGTCATTAGAAAGGGAATTGAATGCTGAATAAAGCGAAAAGAAAAAAAAATAGGGTTTCCGTTTAAAATAAGAAAGTTGATGTTACTTCCAATCAGACCGGAAGTTAAATTCGACATGTCAATATGCTCAAATTCTAGCTCTTATGTCATTATATCGACGCTCTAAATTTCACAAATCCTAATTTTAGAATCGGAAACGCCCATTCCCAAACCCAATGTTTAATTTTACAACCTGCAACACTCCAGTTCAATCTGTTCTCTCTCTCAAACGTCAATTTCATAACACGTAGCGCTCTGAAACGTAAGTACGCTGTCATATAGTTGAAGCAGAAATTACTGGCGCCGCAACTTGTGACGCTGCCTAGGGTCACTAAAATCAAGCAGGCCATTCCGTCCTTACGGGTATGGCCAATGAGCGTGGTCTAAATAGTTTGAATGTACGAAATAACCCACAGAAAAAAATAGGTTATGTTAGGTTCAACGTTTGAACTACTGACACATGTCAATTTCAATGTCGGTTGAAATATTTACAAATAGTGGAAATTCATGTTAATAAACTATTTTCATTTATATTTGTTCAATTTTACTTAGAGTTTCGGGTAACGAATCGGTCTTTTGTTTGACACTGATATGCAAAGCTTTAATTTCTAATTTTGAATTCCAGATAGGCTATTTTTTCACGAATGGGTGCATATTTCATCTGATTTCTAACTCTCCGTAAAAATTAAAATCACCTTCAGCTTTAGTAGACCTATACTACTTATTGCGTGCTCTGTCACGTATCTTCATCATTTGCCTTATATTGTACGTTTCCATGGTAATTTAGGTTTAGTAATCCTAACTGTTTTTATTGGTGCATTATCGTGGTAAATATTTAATAGTGTATTGTTGAGGAATTCTACCTTTTCATCAACATTATCAAAATGATGAACCCTTTCAAATCTGGCAGTATATAAGTCAGCTGCAAAAAGACCTTTATGAAAAGTCTCTATAAGTGTAATGGCTGCATAGAATGCTTTGGAGTTCCTATATTACACGATATGAGGCAGTGATCAGATATTGCAATTTCTTCCACTGTTATAAGCATTTCTTCTGAACAAAATAATATATCAAGTACCTTGACACTGGTAGGCCCATTCTTCAATGATTTGTTTTAGTGAATATCCACTTAGAATATCATTGAGTTTTATGGTTGCACATGCAGAGAGATCACACATATCGATATTCAAATCTCCAGTACCAATGACAATGTTATACTCTAGTGTGATGAAACTCAAATTGATGTCTACCTCTGATAAAAAGTTATCAATTGAAAAATTTGGTGGTCTGTAAAGAATGCCAAGTGCAAATTTTTTGTTATTAATGCTAATAGAGAGCCACATCTGTTCACTCTGTGTTTGCGGTAAATTGTTCATTGTAACAACTTGGAATTTATTACCCCCTCTTCCTGAAATTTGATCACGTCTGAACAAAGTCATTCTGTCATCGATATAATCATTCAACCAAGTTTCTGAGAGTGTTATAATGTCATATTTCTGGAAAGTGGCATCTTTGAGATCAGAGAAATATGGAATTAGCGATCGAACATTCAAATGACATATTTTTGCAGACAATTGCATTTTACTATTTATTGTAACTATAATAAAGAGACTTAGCAGAAAATTTAACTTATAAAGTACAATGAACTGAAGTTTAAGGTTCAGCTTTCAAATATATTAAAAACAAAAAATTTAATTTGCCGGTACTAGTAGATCTCTGACGAGTTTTAGTGTTGGATTGCAGACTCTCTTCCTTGGTTTTCCCTTTATCTTTAACTGTATCTGTAGAAGTACTCTGATTTTTCTGACTTTGGCTTAGTACTTCTTGGTCCTGTTCAAGTTCATCATCATTCTCCTTCAATTTTTCATAAGTATTATTCACTGCCATTCACTACTATAACATTATTTTTATCAATCGCCTGAGGTTTCTCTTTTCTGAAAACTTGAAGCTTTTGGTGCATATATTTTCTCTTTATGTAATCTTCCTTAATAAAATCATGAGAAAAAAATATGTTGTGCTTTTTCAATTCCTCGAATTCGGCTGCTCCATTCTAAAACACAGAAAATGAAGTTTCAATATTTTTGGATATATTGTGTTAAGGCGCATCTTTCAACCTGACCTGTATGTTGATAGCTGTACTGATTTCAGAGATAGGCATACTCTAGCCTAGTATGTGCAACCTCTTCAACGCCAAACAAAAACACTTAAACTCGTTTTTCTCCCAATTTTGTTTTTTGCACATACTGAGTTCGGAATGGAGCAGCCGAATTTATCTCGTGTGCTGGAGAGTACCGTATTCTTCAAATTGTAGTTTACCACTTTAGCAATGACCGGTCTGACTTTACCAGTAACGTGTTTACCTATACGAAATATATCACGAAAGTCACATTCGTCACACTTCACGTTCAAGATTTCGTTTACTATTCGAACAAGATTTTGTACAGTATGTTCCTCATTTCCATCTACTCCTTAAATTACAAAACTGAATTTTTTCTGGTGATTTTTGGAGTTGTTTTTGGATGTTTCTTTCTAAGTGGTCTGGTCTGTAGCCATTTTGTAGGAGAGCTTGTTTCACGTTGTGGAGTTCGGATTGTCTGCTGTGGTCTGCAGTTAGACGAATGGAGCGGGATATCAAAGTATTTACGACAGAGTTGAGTTGCGACGGATGATGGTGGGACTTTGAGTTGTGGTATCGGTTTGTGAAGATAGGTTTTCATAAACAGTATATGTTGGGAATTTTTCTTGATTTATACATCTATTCGAATTGCTCTTTATCTCCATCGTGAAGCGGATGTGTACTTCATTCAGATGGGTCAGGAAAGAATTCAGAGTATCTCTACCGTGGGGCAAGATAACAAAAGTGTCATCAACGTATCATAACCAGCAGGAAGGTTGAAGAGTGGCTGAGGAAAGGGCTTTGATTTCGAAATCTTCCATGTAATCAGCAGAGTTTTCAGAACAGCCAATATCAAAACCATCTTCACCACAGGGCAAAAGCTGTCACACCTCATCAGATCAACAAAGGACAAAATTTCCAACGAAGGCCACGATATTTACGAAATTTCAGTTAGTAATGGATATTACCTAGTTGGTGTTGATGAATATTTCGCAGCTCCCCAGAACACTAATGAATACAATAGGATTACCGACTCTATGATTGTAAGTGGAACAGTTGTATAATTTTTGGTTTGATTTTTCAAAATTCCTAACATGTTTTCGCAGCTTTTCTCTCCTGAAGAAGCTAATAAAGATTAGCGAAATATTGAGATATAGAACGAATGAGTTTTATTGGTAAACAGACCGCAAACCCGAGAAGTCCCCAGCTGATTTTGTAAAGTTCTATATATATATATATATATATATATATATATATATATATATATATATATATATATATATATATATATATATATGAAACAGGGATATGCTCTCGAGGGAAATTGTGAATAACAAGAAGGAACATTTTATTGGACTAAGCCCTCTAGTAAAAATGCAACCGTAGACACGTGTTTCGATCTTAGGGATCTCATCAGTACGGTGAAAGCAAGTGTAAGGATGTGCAACACTTGATTGCAGGTGAAACAACAAATGAACGGAGTCAACAAACAGGAAGCCAACCGCACATTTGTGGCTTCAGTCGTAACACCTCGTGTTTACAAGGCAAGAAACGACGTCGCCACGGAGGCAGCTATAGCTACCTGCGTGACATCCGAGTCCAGGAATATAAATGAAACAGGGATATGCTCTCGAGGGAAATTGTGAATAACAAGAAGGAACATTTTATTGGACTAAGCCCTCTAGTAAATATGCAACCGTAGACACGTGTTTCGATCTTAGGGATCTCATCAGTACGGTGAAAGCAAGTGTAAGGATGTGCAACACTTGATTGCAGGTGAAACAACAAATGAACGGAGTCAACAAACAGGAAGCCAACCGCACATTTGTGGCTTCAGTCGTAACACCTCGTGTTTACAAGGCAAGAAACGACGTCGCCACGGAGGCAGCTATAGCTACCTGCGTGACATCCGTTCATTTGTTGTTTCACCTGCAATCAAGTGTTGCACATCCTTACACTTGCTTTCACCGTACTGATGAGATCCCTAAGATCGAAACACGTGTCTACGGTTGCATTTTTACTAGAGGGCTTAGTCCAATAAAATGTTCCTTCTTGTTATTCACAATTTCCCTCGAGAGCATATCCCTGTTTCATTTA
Source organism: Chrysolina americana (assembly GCA_958502065.1). Classification (NCBI taxonomy): domain Eukaryota; kingdom Metazoa; phylum Arthropoda; class Insecta; order Coleoptera; family Chrysomelidae; genus Chrysolina; species Chrysolina americana. The sequence continues at coordinate 33,851,236 of OY293419.1, read as the reverse complement.
TATTCCTGGACTCGGATGTCACGCAGGTAGCTATAGCTGCCTCCGTGGCGACGTCGTTTCTTGCCTTGTAAACACGAGGTGTTACGACTGAAGCCACAAATGTGCGGTTGGCTTCCTGTTTGTTGACTCCGTTCATTTGTTGTTTCACCTGCAATCAAGTGTTGCACATCCTTACACTTGCTTTCACCGTACTGATGAGATCCCTAAGATCGAAACACGTGTCTACGGTTGCATTTTTACTAGAGGGCTTAGTCCAATAAAATGTTCCTTCTTGTTATTCACAATTTCCCTCGAGAGCATATCCCTGTTTCATTTATATTCCTGGACTCGGATGTCACGCAGGTAGCTATAGCTGCCTCCGTGGCGACGTCGTTTCTTGCCTTGTAAACACGAGGTGTTACGACTGAAGCCACAAATGTGCGGTTGGCTTCCTGTTTGTTGACTCCGTTCATTTGTTGTTTCACCTGCAATCAAGTGTTGCACATCCTTACACTTGCTTTCACCGTACTGATGAGATCCCTAAGATCGAAACACGTGTCTACGGTTGCATTTTTACTAGAGGGCTTAGTCCAATAAAATGTTCCTTCTTGTTATTCACAATTTCCCTCGAGAGCATATCCCTGTTTCATTTATATTCCTGGACTCGGATGTCACGCAGGTAGCTATAGCTGCCTCCGTGGCGACGTCGTTTCTTGCCTTGTAAACACGAGGTGTTACGACTGAAGCCACAAATGTGCGGTTGGCTTCCTGTTTGTTGACTCCGTTCATTTGTTGTTTCACCTGCAATCAAGTGTTGCACATCCTTACACTTGCTTTCACCGTACTGATGAGATCCCTAAGATCGAAACACGTGTCTACGGTTGCATTTTTACTAGAGGGCTTAGTCCAATAAAATGTTCCTTCTTGTTATTCACAATTTCCCTCGAGAGCATATCCCTGTTTCATATATATATATATATATATATATATATATATATATATATATATATATATATATATATATATATATATATATATATATATATATATATATATATAGAACTTTACAAAATCAGCTGGGGACTTCTCGGGTTTGCGGTCTGTTTACCAATAAAACTCATTCGTTCTATATCTAAATATTTCGCTAATCTTTATTAGCTTCTTCAGGAGAGAAAAGCTGCGAAAACATGTTAGGAATTTTGAAAAATCAAACCAAAAATTATACAACTGTTCCACTTACAATCATAGAGTCGGTAATCCTATTGTATTCATTAGTGTTCTGGGGAGCTGCGAAATATTCATCAACACCAACTAGGTAATATCCATTACTAACTGAAATTTCGTAAATATCGTGGCCTTCGTTGGAAATTTTGTCCTTTGTTGATCTGATGAGGTGTGACAGCTTTTGCCCTGTGGTGAAGATGGTTTTGATATTGGCTGTTCTGAAAACTCTGCTGATTACATGGAAGATTTCGAAATCAAAGCCCTTTCCTCAGCCACTCTTCAACCTTCCTGCTGGTTATGATACGTTGATGACACTTTTGTCATCTTGCCCCACGGTAGAGATACTCTGAATTCTTTCCTGACCCATCTGAATGAAGTACACATCCGCTTCACGATGGAGATAAAGAGCAATTCGAATAGATGTATAAATCAAGAAAAATTCCCAACATATACTGTTTATGAAAACCTATCTTCACAAACCGATACCACAACTCAAAGTCCCACCATCATCCGTCGCAACTCAACTCTGTCGTAAATACTTTGATATCCCGCTCCATTCGTCTAACTGCAGACCACAGCAGACAATCCGAACTCCACAACGTGAAACAAGCTCTCCTACAAAATGGCTACAGACCAGACCACTTAGAAAGAAACATCCAAAAACAACTCCAAAAATCACCAGAAAAAATTCAGTTTTGTAATTTAAGGAGTAGATGGAAATGAGGAACATACTGTACAAAATCTTGTTCGAATAGTAAACGAAATCTTGAACGTGAAGTGTGACGAATGTGACTTTCGTGATATATTTCGTATAGGTAAACACGTTACTGGTAAAGTCAGACCGGTCATTGCTAAAGTGGTAAACTACAATTTGAAGAATACGGTACTCTCCAGCACACGAGATAAATTCGGCTGCTCCATTCCGAACTCAGTATGTGCAAAAAACAAAATTGGGAGAAAAACGAGTTTAAGTGTTTTTGTTTGGCGTTGAAGAGGTTGCACATACTAGGCTAGAGTATGCCTATCTCTGAAATCAGTACAGCTATCAACATACAGGTCAGGTTGAAAGATGCGCCTTAACACAATATATCCAAAAATATTGAAACTTCATTTTCTGTGTTTTAGAATGGAGCAGCCGAATTCGAGGAATTGAAAAAGCACAACATATTTTTTTCTCATGATTTTATTAAGGAAGATTACATAAAGAGAAAATATATGCACCAAAAGCTTCAAGTTTTCAGAAAAGAGAAACCTCAGGCGATTGATAAAAATAATGTTATAGTAGTGAATGGCAGTGAATAATACTTATGAAAAATTGAAGGAGAATGATGATGAACTTGAACAGGACCAAGAAGTACTAAGCCAAAGTCAGAAAAATCAGAGTACTTCTACAGATACAGTTAAAGATAAAGGGAAAACCAAGGAAGAGAGTCTGCAATCCAACACTAAAACTCGTCAGAGATCTACTAGTACCGGCAAATTAAATTTTTTGTTTTTAATATATTTGAAAGCTGAACCTTAAACTTCAGTTCATTGTACTTTATAAGTTAAATTTTCTGCTAAGTCTCTTTATTATAGTTACAATAAATAGTAAAATGCAATTGTCTGCAAAAATATGTCATTTGAATGTTCGATCGCTAATTCCATATTTCTCTGATCTCAAAGATGCCACTTTCCAGAAATATGACATTATAACACTCTCAGAAACTTGGTTGAATGATTATATCGATGACAGAATGACTTTGTTCAGACGTGATCAAATTTCAGGAAGAGGGGGTAATAAATTCCAAGTTGTTACAATGAACAATTTACCGCAAACACAGAGTGAACAGATGTGGCTCTCTATTAGCATTAATAACAAAAAATTTGCACTTGGCATTCTTTACAGACCACCAAATTTTTCAATTGATAACTTTTTATCAGAGGTAGACATCAATTTGAGTTTCATCACACTAGAGTATAACATTGTCATTGGTACTGGAGATTTGAATATCGATATGTGTGATCTCTCTGCATGTGCAACCATAAAACTCAATGATATTCTAAGTGGATATTCACTAAAACAAATCATTGAAGAATGGGCCTACCAGTGTCAAGGTACTTGATATATTATTTTGTTCAGAAGAAATGCTTATAACAGTGGAAGAAATTGCAATATCTGATCACTGCCTCATATCGTGTAATATAGGAACTCCAAAGCATTCTATGCAGCCATTACACTTATAGAGACTTTTCATAAAGGTCTTTTTGCAGCTGACTTATATACTGCCAGATTTGAAAGGGTTCATCATTTTGATAATGTTGATGAAAAGGTAGAATTCCTCAACAATACACTATTAAATATTTACCACGATAATGCACCAATAAAAACAGTTAGGATTACTAAACCTAAATTACCATGGAAACGTACAATATAAGGCAAATGATGAAGATACGTGACAGAGCACGCAATAAGTAGTATAGGTCTACTAAAGCTGAAGGTGATTTTAATTTTTACGGAGAGTTAGAAATCAGATGAAATATGCACCCATTCGTGAAAAAATAGCCTATCTGGAATTCAAAATTAGAAATTAAAGCTTTGGATATCAGTGTCAAACAAAAGACCGATTCGTTACCCGAAACTCTAAGTAAAATTGAACAAATATAAATGAAAATAGTTTATTAACATGAATTTCCACTATTTGTAAATATTTCAACCGACATTGAAATTGACATGTGTCAGTAGTTCAAACGTTGAACCTAACATAACCTATTTTTTTCTGTGGGTTATTTCGTACATTCAAACTATTTAGACCACGCTCATTGGCCATACCCGTAAGGACGGAATGGCCTGCTTGATTTTAGTGACCCTAGGCAGCGTCACAAGTTGCGGCGCCAGTAATTTCTGCTTCAACTATATGACAGCGTACTTACGTTTCAGAGCGCTACGTGTTATGAAATTGACGTTTGAGAGAGAGAACAGATTGAACTGGAGTGTTGCAGGTTGTAAAATTAAACATTGGGTTTGGGAATGGGCGTTTCCGATTCTAAAATTAGGATTTGTGAAATTTAGAGCGTCGATATAATGACATAAGAGCTAGAATTTGAGCATATTGACATGTCGAATTTAACTTCCGGTCTGATTGGAAGTAACATCAACTTTCTTATTTTAAACGGAAACCCTATTTTTTTTTCTTTTCGCTTTATTCAGCATTCAATTCCCTTTCTAATGACATATCACAAGTTGGTATCTAACCAGAAACTAGATCAGAAAAAAATTATTATTGAAATTCACCTAGTAGGCCGTGGAAGCAAAATGAAAGCCAAAAATTGAAAAGTTGGCTATGGAAACCATACGTCACTTGATAACAGTTGCTACTACTGTGATATTTTATTTTCATTCGTCGGCGTTATAAAAAGCCGCCAAAAAAAATATTGGAAAAATTGGGAAAAAAACAATACTCTGTAGGTCCATAACTTAAATAGGAACATACAACTTTTTCTTGCCTGTACTATTCAGCATAACCATTCCTTTCTAATGATATAATAGAAAGTAATTTTTTGAAATGAAATACCAAAAAATCCAATTACTATTATTCAAATAACAAAAAAACAGATTTATCGAAAAAAAATATTCAAATTGATAGGATAAAAGATAAAATAAATTCAAAACAAATGTTCGAAATGCATTCCCTCAGCGTCAATACATTTATTGACTCTGGTGATATTTTCATGTAAAACGTTTCTCAACATTTGGGGCGTGATATCTTGGAAAGCTCTACGAATTTTTACTTGTAGATCATGTAGAGTTGTAGGCTGTGTGGAATACACCTTATTTTTAAGATGCCCCCATAGAAAAAAGTCGCACGGAGTAAAATCAGGTGACCTTGGTTGTTGTTATAAGTCTCTCTTGAAAGCGATTTTGAAGATAATTTCTTGCTATTCTTGAATTATGCGGAGGGGCGCCATTTTGCTGGAAGTACATTCTCTCAGTTATTTCCGCTGGTAGGTTGTTAATGAATTCCGAAATTTCATTCGTTAAAAAATTAAAGTATCTCTCTCCGGTTAGTTGGCCTTGAAAAAGAATGGGGCCAACAATATGAGTTCCAACTATTCCTGCCCAAACATTCACACCAAATCTCTCCTGGAAGCCACCTTGTCGAAACCGGTGCTCGTTTTCTATCGCCCAGTACCTGTAACAAAAGACCGTTCACACTTTTAGCACTTTACACTTCGACTATCGACAATAATCCAAATTAAGTACAGTACCTACCATGTATTATTCCTGTTAATAATCCATTGTTGGTAAATCTTGACTTGTCCGTAAACAAGATATAATAGTTAAATAGGTGATTCTCAGCATTTTGTCGAAGAAACCAATTTCAATATTCCAGGCGCCTTTCACCGTCGTTTTCATACAAATGTTGATGCAACTGATACTTGAAGGATTTAAATCGATGTTTTTTCAAAATTTTCCTAGCAGAGTCCTTACTTATAGCTAATTCGGCGCCAATCTGCCTTGACGAAATTGTGCTATCATATTGTACTAAAGCTAATACATTAATTTAAGTTTCCTCATTAATAACAAATGCTTCTTGGTCTTCGTGAACATCAGGCTCAGTTCTTAATTTTTCTTCAAGCTACTGGAAATACCTTCTTGACGGTTGCTGCCTTCCTGGATATCGCTCTAAATACAATCGTTCAGCGTCATAAGAATATTTCAAACATTCACCATAAATGAGAAGCATGTCAATTTGTTCGGTTCGTGAATAACAGGGCATTTTTTGAATATTCCACTAACTGATTTTGATTTCCAAACCCATTTAAAATGGCAGAATCAAAAACACTACTTCGAACGTCAAAATAATATGGATAGCAGCGTTCGTGAGAGCTCTCGTTTCTTTTTTGTTTCATTCCAAAATACATCTTAATCAGCCTACTTGTTAATATTTTGGTTCGAATGATTATTGCAATGGAATGATTATTCTGAATAGCACAAACATCGTCCATAGTTAGATATTAGACTAGAATGGCACAGACCAAATACGTTTATGTTCCTATTTAACCTAGAACCTACAGGATATAATTTATCATTCCACATTATTTTTAATGTTATTTTTGCGAATGGCGATAATCTGTTTTGTTATTTGAAGAATAATAATTGGATTTTTTGGTATTTCATTTCAAAAAATTACTCTCTATTATATCATTAGAATGGAATGGTTATGCTGAATAGTACAGGCAAGAAAAAGTTGTATGTTCCTATTTAAGTTATGGACCTACAGAGTATTGTTTTTTCCCAATTTTTCCAATATTTTTTTTGGCGGCTTTTTATAACGCCGACGAATGAAAATAAAATATCACAGTAGTAGCAACTGTTATCAAGTGACGTATGGTTTCCATAGCCAACTTTTCAATTTTTGGCTTTCATTTTGCTTCCACGGCCTACTCGGTGAATTTCAATAACAATTTTTTTCTGATCTAGTTTCTGGTTAGATACCAACTTGTGATATGTCATTAGAAAGGGAATTGAATGCTGAATAAAGCGAAAAGAAAAAAAATAGGGTTTCCATTTAAAATAAGAAAGTTGATGTTACTTCCGGTCAGACCGGAAGTTAACTTCGATATGTCAATATGCTCAAATTCTAGCTCTTATGTCATTATATCGACGCTCCAAATTTCACAAACCTACTTCATACAATAACTGAGATATTCCGTAGGCAATACTTCCGTAGCCACCCGGTATAGAGTCATTCAAAATACATCATTTGAGAAAAAACATGACAGGTGTAACAAGGGTCCAACGCTTCGACGTGTGATTTCAATGAGGAACGTATATCTGGAAACATATATTTTGAGTGAAGAAAACATGGCGGCTGGCTGATTGCCAAATGCTATACCGGGAGTACCAACAATACCAACAAAACATATCATTTAAGAGGAAAAAACATGGCGGCTGCTTGTCAAATGGCTTACCGGGTGTATCAACATATCATTTAAGAGAAAAAACATCGCTGATGTTTGTGATAAATGTCGGGTGGGAAAATGGGCCAATGGGGGCATGAGGATTCAAAAGTTTTCGATTTTCGTATACAGGGTGTCTCATAAACGTGTGGTGTCCTGATGATCATTTCCAACGTGCGTTGACCAATCTCAACGTTAGATGCAGTCCTGATACATGTGAATGATATTTCATATACCGGTACGCAGAAGAAGCGTTTTTGTGTAACCATTTTCGTGTGACTGTTTTTGTGAAACCGTTTCGGTAAAAGCGCAGCGTTTTCGTGTAGCCATTTTCATGTAACTGTTTTCGTGTAACCGTTTTCATGTAACCGTTTTCGTGTAACCGTTTGCGTAAAAGCGTAGCGTTTTGTGTACCCGTTTTCATGTAATCGTTTTCGTGTAACCGTTTGCGTAGAAGCGTAGCGTTTTCGTTTTGCGTATTTTATTCATTATCAGGTGAGAATACGTAAGCATATAGTTTCAACGTGTGATTCCAATGAGGAACATATACATGGTGTCTCAAAATACATTGTTTGAGAAACAAAAAAGTTGATTTAACGGGGGTCTAGCGTTCCAACGTACGATCTCAACGTATACAGAGTGTCACAAAATACAGCATATAAGAAATAGACATGGCTGTTTAACAGGGGTTTAGCGTTTCAACGTGCGAACTCAATGAGGAACGTATACATGGTCAAAATACAGCATATGAGAACAAAAATGGTGGATTATCATGGGTCTCGCGTTTCAACGTGTAATCTCAATGAGAAAGTGCCTCAAAATACAGTAGGAAAAAAATCATGATGGTTCAACGGAGTTCTAACGTTCAAATGTGCGATCCTAATACAGTGTCAGAAAATGAATCAATTCAGAACAAAACACGTTACAGATTAACAGTGGCCTAGCGTTTCAACGTGTGATCCCAATACAGGGTGTCTCAAAATACATCATATAAAAAAACATGTCGGTTCAATGAGAGCCTAGCGTTTCATCGTGTTATCCTAGTGTTATCGAGAAATATATGTACAGTTCGTTTTCGATTTAATTATTGGTAAATATACGAATCAACAAAGTTTCGGATCTTTACAAATCATCGATAAATAAGTATTTCCGGTTAGAATTGAGATAAAAGAAAACTAATGCTGAATTCGAATTGCCCACATCGAGGAGATTGAAGATACAACGGTGTGCGGGTAGTTTGACAACGAAACTTTTATTGGAGATTGGGAAAATGATTGATTTTCAACGGTGGTAGCTTGCGTTACGTTTTTTCTGGGCCAATTATTCCATTTTCAATTCAGTCAGGATTCGCCGAGAACGAGATATCCGTTACGAATAATGAAAATAATACTCCATCATGAACATATGGGCATAGCCTAGGTTGAGAACGACTATTATCATTATTTGCCGTGGCGCCCCGGGACGACCTACCGATTTTTGGTGGTGTATTCACTTCTCAGCTACAGAAAAACCCGGAAAACCTACAGCACCTTCCTGAGTGGTCGGCGCGAACTCCAAGCAAGCACGAGACATTCCGTAGAATATGTCTCCGCTTTCGAAAACAAATATCATACTTTTGACCGCATTAATGAATACTGTTTTAGTAGATAAACAATGCCGAAGCTGTGACCGAAGAGTGTCACAGAATCGGCATTGCTCCACACGGTGAATCTCTTGATGGCCGCGTCCATCGAGTTCTTGCCGTTGGTGGAGGGTTGGTGCTGAAGAAGATGACGTGTTCGCCGAAGAGTTTCGGGGTGGGGGGCTTCAAAACGTTTCATCCTAAGTGGCGCGCGTTTTTTCTGCAAAAAAACATGGCGGCGATGCAGCGGAAGGCAAAAAAACATGGCGGCGATGCAGCGGAAGGCAAAAAAACATGGCGGCGATGGAGCGGAAGGCAAAAAACATGGCGGCGATGGAGCGGAGCGCAAAAAACATGGCGGCGATGCAGCGGAAGGCATAAAAACATGGCGGCGATGGAGCGGAACGCAAAAAACATGGCGTCGATGGAGCGGAAGGCAAAAAAACATAGCGCGATGGCGGAAGTTATGAAAAAACTTCTTTTCCTCACGTGATTCGCTGAGAGCAATTGACTGGAAGAGAAAAAAACATAGCCGCCGCCGCCGCCGCCACCTTAATTGACAAAACAAAAAAATTAAATATGAAAAATGTCTACTGTCTTAGAACACACACAACAGAAAATTATGATGGACGACTTATTATTAATTCACTCGCTCTCGAATGAAATTCCAAAAAAAAAAATACGTCTCCGCGCGCTGTAGTCGTAAACAGCGATAAGAGCCACATCTGGTGTTTACTCTCTCTCCAATGAAACTGCTCGCTGCTCGAGCTAAATTGACCTTGGAGTTGTTTACTGTTATTGCGCAATTTGGGTTTTCCCCAGATCGACCGTTGCATACATTTGCAGCGTGGGTTACGCGAACTCGGCGTGGAGGTGGACGGCGTGGGTCACGTGACACAGAGAGTTAATACGTACGTTACAGCGAGCCTGCATCATTTCATTATCTGCGTTCGAAGCAACAACAAGTGCCTCTCTGCCGCTCATCTGTCTCTCGCTTTTTTCTATAAAGTGCATTGTTTTTTATTGTGAGTGCCATTTAATTCGTGATTTGCAAAGGTCAGTATTAGTGGTAGTTATTCTTTTTTATTTTTAGCGATTGTTTCAAGTGTGCCTATTTCTTTCGATTCACTTTTTGTAGTGTATTTTTTTCAAAAAAAAATCAGAAAAGTTCATTGTCATATTTGTTTTTCGTCTCATACAGAGTGTCTCTCTCACAAAACGTCATATTTTTTTTTTGTTTTTCATACAGTGTGTGTGGATTGCATTTTTATCATAATTCCTTCTCATAAAGTTCCATTTGCTGTATACAGTGTGATTGAAATATTTTATTTTTATCATATTTATTTCTCATACTCGGGGTGAATCATAAAAATCATTTTTCATTTTGAGTGAGTGAGTGAGAGTTATAATACAGCGTGTATGAATTTTTTTTCATTTTTCAAATGATTTCGCAGATGTCTCATCTTCTCGACGAAATTACCAAGATTTCGTTGGCTTGCAGGAAGAACCTGCGGAAGTTGTCTGAGCTACCGAAGGACGAACCCCATCTGATCCTCGGCGCTGAAGCGGAAACAACCAAATTTGGAGAGTCCATCCTAGTGGAGTTGGAGGAGTGTAAAGTATTCCTGCCAAATCGAGTGACTGCTGCATTCAAACCCATCCTCGACAAATTAACCGAGTCCCAGCATATGCTCATTTACAGGGGCGAGCAGAAAATTGCTAATCAAAATCATCCGCAGCAGCTGTTTGAGATCGCTAAAGCCTGAAGACGCTCACGACGCCGCCGCCGCCGTTAGAAACAAAGAGTGAGTTTCTTGTATTTTCATTTGATATTTTCTTTAAATTTTGTGTGTCTGTTGAATAATCTTCATCATCATCATGTCATCTGACTCTATTGTTGCACACAGTATGGAGATGGTAGCCAAGTTGCGTAAAGTCAAAAAAATCCTCAAAAAGGGTTGTACTGATGAAGAACGCAAACATTGGCTGGCCCATTGCAAGTACACCGCCCGCCTGATCAATAGTGCGATCGCGGCAGTGGATTGCATAGGCTCTCTGAGAAAATTATAAACTTTATGCGGACACTTGAAAATTATACGAAATTCAATCAAAAAGTCAGGTCAACAACAGCCAGTCGTCGACGTGGTGGTGGGAGACGGAGTCAAATCAAAATTAACATCTCGAGTAAAGTGGGAGGACTTGAAATCAGCATTTTCTTCGCGTTTACGCACCGGTATAATTATAAATTTGAAACATAAAGATATTGGGCGATTTTTTGGTGATGCATTCATTCTATTCAAAAGCAGAATTCAAAATTTATTGAAAAAACATCCAAGCATCAAAGTCAATGCGACATTTTTTGGTTAATTCGTGAAAAATTCCTTGAATCAAGAACAAATAATAAGCGACTATAAATATTTCAACAGTAAAAACGTTGTTATCGATAGGGGTACAACTTTGAAAAAGTGGTTCCTAGAAAATGCCATCGATCAAATTCAAAACAAACTTTCAGAATTCGCGGACAAAGAAAGTGGCTGGAGTCTTCAGTAAATTGATAGTTTGGAAATCAATACGAATAAATCGGACGTGGGAAACGGTTCGTCTCTCATCGAGTTGCCTGAATCTATTGCGAATAAAAAAACTTGCATTAATTTGAAAAATAAAGATGATGCGTGTTTCGCTTGGGCCTTCGTTTCGGCCTTGTACCCTGTTGAATCGGGTAAAAATCCATATAGAATTTCATCATACCCTCACTATTCAAATGTACTGAACTTGGATGGAATCGACTTTCCTATGAGATTAAAACAAATTACCAAATTTGAGCGATTGAACAACATATCTGTGAATGTGTACACCTTGGAATTGATTCAGCAGCAGGCGAAAAAGGAGGCATTTTTCGTTACTGTTCCGAGCCGACTCACGAAACAAAAATTAGACAAACATGTCAATCTTCTCCTCATTCAAAATGAATATCACCCGAAATTAAATGATTACGAGGCACCACCACTGGATATCGCCGACGCCGATGATGCCGTCGGCGATGACATAAAATTCCATTATGTTTGGATAAAGGATTTATCTCACCTACTCAGTCGCCAACTCAGTAAAAATGGACATAAAACATTCATTTGCAACAGGTGTTTAAATTATTTTACGAGTGAGGAGAAACTCGACAGTCATACTGTTGATTGTCAAAAATTAAACGAGAGCAAAATTTCATTTCCTTCGTATGATCATGTAGAAATTCGGGATTTTGTACATAAAGAAATAGTGCCCTTTGTAATTTACGCGGATTTTGAGTCGATTTTGGAACAGTTTAATGACGAAGAATGCACCTCACATACGACAAAGTACCAAAAACACATTCCTTTCAGCGCTGGATTTTATTTCAAGTGTGCATATGACGATACTTTGTCATTTTATGATAGTCATCGGGGCCTCGACTCTATGGATTGGTTTGCGGAGAGAATGGGGACCATAGCCAAAACTTTGGATATTGTTCCCATAATCGTCTCACTTCCAGATAGAGCGACAGCGCCATGTTGCCACATCTGCGAGAAACTTTGGAAAACTGACGACAAAATTGTAATAGATCATAATCACTACACGGGAGCGTTCCGTGGATATGCGCATGCGCATTGCAATTTGAACTACAAAAAGTTGTTCGTTGTGCCAATCATTTTCCACAATTTATCCGGATACGACAGTCATTTTATTATTCGAGATATAGCAAAAAGGGGTCGAGTCAGCCTGTTGCCTGTCAACAAAGAAAAATACATTTCTTTCACCCAGTACGACGGCAACACTGACATTAAATTTCGATTCATTGACTCTTTTCGCTTCATGGGCATGAGCTTGGAGCATTTGGTGCAAACACTGACCAACCATGACTTGAAGATTTCAAGGCACGAATTTGCCCATTTCGATGCCGACCGGTACGAGTTACTCACTCGAAAAGGGGTATTCCCATACGATTTCATCGATTCGATGGAGAAATTGGAATGCCCAAGTTTGCCGGCGCGCGATCAGTTCTACAACAAGTTGAACGATTGTGGCATCACAGATGCCGATTACGAGCATGCGCAGAACGTGTGGCGGTCGTTCAACTTGACAACACTGGGTGAGTACTCTGACCTATACATGAAAACTGACATATTGCTCTTGGCGGATATTTTCGAAAATTTTCGAAATATCGGCCACGAGACGTATGGGCTGCATCCTGCGTGGTATTACACCCTCCCGGGTATACGTGGTTCTGTATGTTGAAGTACACCCAGTGCAAATTGCAGATACTGAAAGACGTCGACATGCTTCTCTTTATCGAGCGAGGAATTCGTGGCGGCATCAGTCAGTGCTGCAACAGATTCTCCTCGGCCAATAACAAGCACATGGGTGAAAGGTATGACGCTTCCAAACCGTCGACCTATTTGCTATATCTCGACGTGAATAATCTGTACTGTTGGGCAATGATGGAATATTTTCCGTACGATGGCTTTAAATGGCTCGAAAATGCAGCCGATTTCGATGTGTCGGAAGTGTCGGACACCTCGCTCATCGGCTACATTCTCGAAGTCGATTTGGAGTACCCCAAACATCTGCATGACAAACACAAAGATTTACCCTTGTGTGCCGAGCACCGTACACCACCAGGCTCGAAATTACCAAAATTGATGACCACGCTGTACAACAAGGAAAAATATGTTGTGCACTACAGGGTGTTGAAACAAGCACTCATACACGGCCTTGTACTCAGGAAAATCCACAAAGTGTTGCAATTCAATCAGTCGGCGTGGCTGCGTCCCTACATTGAATTAAATACGAAATTACGCTCTCAAGCAAAAACTACTTTTGGCAAAAATAACTACAAACTAGCCAATAACGCAGTGTTCGGGAAAACCATGGAAAACATACGGAAGCACCGTGTGGTGAAAATGGTCTCCAAGTGGGGGGAACGATATGGCGCAAAAAATCTGATTGCCAGTCCAAATTTCAGGAGTCGCACCATTTTCGACGAGAGCCTCGTCGCTATCGAGATGGCAAAGACGGATTTGATATTCAATAAGCCCTTGTACATAGGAATGTCGATTCTCGATATTTCCAAGGTATGCGTATACGATTTCCATTACGGCTTCATGATGGAAAAGTACACGCACGATCAGTGCAATTTGATGTATACGGATACTGATTCGCTCATTTATGAAATTGAGTGCGATGATATTTATCGGGATTTGATTAGCAGTCACATTGAAAAATTCGATACGAGCGACTACCCAAGCGACAACCCATTTGACATCCCCCTCTTAAATAAAAAAGTACTCGGCTTGATGAAGGACGAAGCCAATGGTCGTATCATGACAGATTTCGTGGGGCTTTGATCAAAGTTGTACACCTATAAGATACAAGGTGGAAAAACCGTAAAAAAATCCAAAGGGGTCAAATACAGCGTTGTCGAAAATCACATCACTTTTGAAGATTATGTGGAATGTCTGAAAAACAATGTGGAAAAAAATAACTTTGCAACGCTGTATTCGATCCTTTTCACACAAACTTTTCAGTGTGGAGCAAACAAAAATCGCTCTCAACCCCCACGACGACAAGCGCTGTTTGATTGTCGGCTCTCATGACACTCTGCCGTGGGGTCATTACAGTCAGTTAGATATCTAATAGAATTTAAATGTTTTTTCAGAGAGCACGCACACACACACACACACACACACACACACACACACACACACACACACACACACACACCACCACCACCATGGTAGACACTTTGAAAAATTTATGCTGTCTGCAAGTAGTCAGATGTACATCATCAATAGTTGAATTCATCGAGGACTCACCTCTACCATGGACGCTCACTGATCGAATTTTGAAAATGTTTGCCGATGAAAAATGGGTACAAATCTATAAGCAGGCTCAGAGCGTCAAACGAAATTTCAATGATTTGAGTCACTTAGAGTACACGAGAGAAATCAGCTTTGAAGATAGGTGTAAAGCTCTCAAAAATCAAGACTGGGAGGGTCATTTGCACGAAGACCAATACTGTGTGTGGGCGAATGCATATCGTATTCCAAAATATAATTTACGATTTTGCCGCACTTGCTATAAAGCATTCAGAAGGGCTATGCAAAACCATCCGGTTCACAGCATCAGAGACCATCAACATATGGTGTTCGTTGTAAAGCACATGGACAATATATATCAATGTGACAAATTTTGGTGTCACAACAGATTTGATGAATTACTGTTCACTTTGAAAACGAGCAGCCAATGCTACTGTGACCTACATCTGCGTGGTGGTGGTGAGCCCTACGGATTAGATCTCAAACGCTTCATAGGCTCAGGGGATGAGGATTCAGAATTCGATGAATGAGATTGCCAAACACACACACACACACAAAATATCAAGAAAAATGTTAAATGAAAATGCAAGAAATTGTGTTCTTGTTTGTTTCTTTCCACACACACACTACATTATATATTATTAATCCAATAATCGTCGATTATGTTTTATATTTATGATTGAATAAAATCAATGTGTAATCCGTGTCTGGATATTATTATATTTTGTTTCACCCTTATAATCTCCCATTCAAAATCCCACATATTTTTAGAGATTACTTTTGCATAAAAAAGTGTCACTTTTTTCATGCAAAAAGTGTCACTTTTTTCATGCAAAAGTGTCACTTTTTCATGCAAAAAAGTAACACTTTTATTGACATGGTGGAAAAAGCTGAGTGAAAGCTGAGTGATTCACTCAGCCACTCAGCTTTCACTGAAAATGCTTCACTCAGCTTTTACCACCATGTCAATAAAGGTGTCACTTTTTTTCATTCAAAAATACATGTATTCTTATGGGAAAATGGCAATTTTTTTTTATAAAAAAAATGACCGAAAAAGCTGAGTGAATGCTGAGTGAAAGCTGAGTGAAAGCTGAGTGAATGCTGAGTGACTCAAAATTCACTGAAAATGCTTCACTGAAATCCTTCCACCATGTCAATTTTGGGTGTTTTTTTTAACGAAAAAAGTGTCACTTTTTGCATCAAAAAAAGAGCTCATTTTTGCACCAAAATTGGAAGAATAATTCAATCAAAAATGTGATACTTTTTTACATAAAAATTGGCATGTTTTTTTAAGCAAAAAAATGGGGAAGGGTATTTTCGAGTAGCAAAATTAAAAAATCTAAAATATTCTAAGATATATATATTTTCATAAATGTATTAATGGGTGATCTACAAACTACGCATGTGTCGCACCTGATGGCGCAGTGTGAGCAGCACGCCAAGTGTCTACATGGTATAAACAAAACATTTAGTTCATTAACAAGACATACACGACACATCATCACCCTGTTCTGTGAGTCTATGTTTATGAGATCTGTGGTCACTTTGCTGCTCATGTCACCTTTCACTTGTCGTTCTTCTGGAGCAACTTCAGCGCCATCTGTCGGTGGTGGTGGTGGTGGTGGTGGTGGCGGTGTCATCCATGTGTCATCTCTAATGACATCTGACACTCTTGGTTCTGGAGGGACATCAGCGCCATCTGTCGTCGGTCTGTGTCTGTGTCGCTCAGAGTAATAACTACGAACAAAATCATAATGGGAGCTCCATCGACGATGGTCAGCCATAGGATCGTCATTGGGCATCCATCTGAACCCTTCTACTTGGCACTTTATCCGGCAAATAGCATAGGTATTCAGGAATACATAGATGTTTATCATCTTTTGATGATATAGTACACAAGTTTATAGCCTCATCAAATGACAAACCATTGTTTTTAGCTAGAGTTTTTGCACTGCTTAATAAATCGTGATAATATTGACTAAAGTTTATATTCAATAGATATTCAAATCTTGTCGCTATCACAGTAGCATATAGATGTAGGATTTCTTGAACATCTGCTTCCGTCAGGTAGAAGTAGGTGTCATTCTTGGAAACTCGCACTTGTTGACTCTCTGCATACGTGTGTAATTCCAAATCCATAACATCGTCCCTGTCGAGTTTGATTCGAATAGTCTTGGCTGCTGCTGCTGCTGCTGCATTCGGGCCATTTAGGCTAGTGTAATGCAACTGATTAATGGCCCATACGAATTGGCCCCATTCAAACATGCTGAAGGACAGGCTGGAGCATATGGTGTATTGGACCTTGCACACGAGTTTCACTGCAGGCACGAAACTCTGAGCAAAACTTATGCCGCATTGCAAGCTCAAAACGTCGGTGTTGCGAAACTCGTAGGTGGCGTTACACGCGAAGAAACGTTCCGCTTTGATGGCCTCCTTGTACATGTCACATACTCGATCTATATCTACCATTCGATCTGCCCATTCTCGGTCCGATGATGATGATGATGATGATGATGATGATGATAATGATGATGATGAAGCTGACGCCGACTCATAACCAGAGGACTCTTCAGAAGACTCGACAACGACGTTGTTCACTGCACCAAACATGTTGACTGACTAATCTCTCTGCACCGTTTGGCATCGGTTTATTTCTCCGCTGCCGCCGCCGCAATCACCCCCCACCCTCACCCCCATACACCGGCTCGAGTTTCTACGTCGTCGAGAGCTGAGAGACGACGACGATGAAAGGCCCCCTCTTCCAGTAGAGATTGTGCCAATTTTCCATTGAATTACATGCGATATGTCGCAGCATCAATCCAACTATTGTGCGTACTATCGAACCCCAGCCATTTCACAAGTACTACGACCCTTACGCCTGATGATTTTTTACACTAGATAGACTTCGGGATTTTTTGTTTTTTTTAGTTCTTGTTCGCAGAAAGCGCCGCTGATTGGTCGCCCTTCCAAGTCCTCCAGCAAATACGTGATTGGTTGGGTGATTTTCACTTTGACAACTTTGAATAGTTCCGTAGTCCAATTAGGCGTATACCCTTTTTCGAAAACATGTTTGGCCTTGCTAATTCTCACGAAATAGCCAATTCTGAATTTTTTTCGACCAGCACGTTCGGCATAATCATACGTTGACTTATACACCTGTTTTTCATTGTCTTTGGTGACGTCACACGGTTTCATGCCGATCGTTAGATGTTTGCGCTGGTTGTAGTTTTTGGCAATGTCCGGCAAAATGTCCAGCCATTTGTAGGTACCGTTCAAACTGAAATACTTGAAGAGATTCTCCTTGAGAGTACGTATCGCGGCTTTCTTCACGGTATACGTGCTATAGTGTTTGATGTTGTACTTTTCCAGGAGAGTCAGAAAGCTGGAATTGCAAAATTCAGTTCCGATATCTGACTGGAGGAGCTTGGGACATCTTTCGCTTTCGACAATATGTCACTCATCGCTTCGGTGACGTCTCGACCAGTTTTGGTCTTCAGGGGGCGCACCCATAGGTACTTGGAAAAGGTGTCAATCACCACGAGAATATAATTGAAGTTTTAATTGGCTTTGGAGTATTTTTGAAGATCAGCCAAGTCCATCTGCCACAGATCGTCGAGTCCTTTGATGATGGTACGTCTGCGAGGAAAATTCCTTCTGGCTGGAGCATGGAGCTCATCAACCAATTGTTTTTTCTCAGATGATGATGATGATGACGTCATTTCGCTAATGGCGGAGTCAATACACTAACTGCACTGGGCGTTACACCTTCTACTTAAGAGTCTGGAATATCAACAATATTCAGTGCCAATTTATCCAAGCGTTTCTTGGTATTTTCATGCTTTTTCATCGAAAGTGACATGAATTTCATCACTCGAATATCCAAGGCTGTTAGATTGGTTTGGTGGTGTCCAGATCGTCTTTGAGTTTGTGTATGACGTCATCTTTCAGCTTCTCTATGACGTCATCAACGTATTTTTTGTTGGCAACATCATTGAGTGCACTTGGCGTTTCCACATTACATATTTTCACATGTTCAGCATCAATGTTCCCATTTGTCGTATAGTTGAGTATAACACCAGGAAAATGATAGGGCTGCTGCTGCTGCTGCTGCCGTGCACGGCGAGCTGACGAAGTTTGACCGAACTTGTTGATGCTCATGATGCGACTGTGGCATACAAAAAAACGTCTACACTTTTATTTATCGAATATAGCCTGCTTCTCTCAATTCATTGATGATGGCCACGATCTCGTTGTCGGTAGAGGTGCTGCCGGCATTTTTGTCGGCTACCAGAAGCCTATACCTGTCAACGAGCTCGTTCACATCGTCCCAGTACATGTATTTTGTGGGTTTCGTGTTGTATGTCAACTGATCTGGGATACCACTGCCGTCGGTGAAACGACCTCGACATCGACCTCCACCACCACCTATTTTTGATTGAGGATCTTCGAACATTGGTCGAATCAACTGTTCGTTTTTGACAGTCTGAGATGGATTCAACCTACCTCGCGCATCTACATGCGTATTTGGGATTTTTGTAGAAAATCAAACTATATAGTCCTGGAGTGCCCTCGTATGTTACACCATCAATGCGAATGTCCCCCGTATCTTTGTCGAAGTCCATCAGCTTTCTACCGAGCAACCATTGCGCTCTTGGTTTGTCGTAAATGGGGCCGTAATTCACATCTATTTTGCCGGATTTGGCGCGATGGTCATTCACGAATTCAGTTGCTACTTCGGGATAAACTTCCAAGTAGTCATCCTCATCATCATCATAATCACCATCATCTGTGTGGTAGCTTTCTTCGTCTTCTTTATTTTTCATAAAGTCTGGAGTCGATGGTGTCGACGGTTCCTGTTTCGCTTCTTTTTTCACTGTCATTCGTGATCGCTTGGTGAGTGGCGGCACTGCCGCACTCAATCTTTTCAGCGGCACCGTAATGGGTTTGAATAATTTACTCAGTGCTTCATCATGCTCGGATTTTCCGAGTTTCAGACTCAGATACTTTTTTCGCACAATTTTCGACAATTGAATGACTTGACGTTTGCGTTCAGCTTTAGCAATCTCCGTCTCGATGCGGGGTGATGTGGTCGGCGCCATGGCTTCAGTACGAATGCCGTGCCACCTCGCATCACATTTGTATATATTTATAGAGATCCGAATTTTTCCTTCCAACAGGCGGCGCACATGCGGCGAAATTCCTCAAAGGTGTAATCCGGAGAGACGTGCTCGTCGAAGGCGTGCTTCAAATTCATATCGTCTTGACGAAAAAGCACTATAATGTTGCAATTGTCCCTGATCAGCTGTTTGGGTATTTTCGAGTAGGTTTGACACAAGTAGCTTTGACACAAGTAGGTTGGGTCAATACCCTTGTGGCGTGCCATGGCATAGAACTCTCTGATTTTTTCTGTTTGTCACACGCCACATCGTCAAATATGAAAATTGAGTTTTCTTTCGCCTTTGACAGATCGATTACCTCGTCGTTGTCCCTGTATGGAAAATAACCTACGCCCTTGACTTGTTTGAGTACATCGTGCAGTAACTGGTATTTAGGTTGGTACCACGACTTTGAATAAACGTAAACATTCTCGAAGCGTGCTCCGTTCGGGCTGAACAGCAGACTAAGTACAGCGTTGGTCTTGCCACATCCGATGGGGCCACAAAATATCGCTCGGAATGAATTCGGTAGCAGGGAGCCGTGTTTACGTATACCGTCGTCGTCACCGCCAATACCTCCTCCACCTATGGTATCCAAATTGACTATTTCCAGAGGCGGCTCTTGTTGCACCACTTTCATGTTTGAGTTGATTGATTTTTTGCAGAAGTATATATGTGTGTGTGTGTGTGTGTGTGTGTGTGTGTGTGTGTGTGTGTATGTGTGTGTGTGACCACGACCACATCTGACATTCGAATGACATTTTGAGTGGAGTACAGTTATGTAGGTAGGTGTGCAACATCATTCGCGTCAGTGTCATGCTGAGTGTCAAGCACGAAGGTCGTGGTGTGGTGAGCTCTCTGATTAATTATCTGCCATTCGAGCTTCATTTGCCTGGATACCAGTACTGTGGACCGGGTACCAAACTACAGAAGAGATTGGCACGTGGAGACCCTGGTGTGAACCCTTTGGATTCGGCTTGTAAGACTCACGATATTGCATACTCGCAAAACAAGTCTTTGAAGAAGAGACACAAGGCCGACTGGGCGCTGGAAAATCGAGCTTGGGAACGTGTCAAATCAAAAGACGCCAAATTTGGTGAGAAAGCTGCTGCTTGGCTGGTCACCACAACCATGAAGGCAAAACGTAATATGGGGGGGGGGGTCTGAAGAAGGAGAAGAAGACTGCTGCTGCTGCTGCTGCTGCAAAGCCAAAGTCTTTCCGTCGAGATGTGGTTAAGAAAATTACCAAGACTCTGCGAAAAACACTGAAACCTGATCAGCTGAAAGATTTGAATGCGAAGGCTCTGCGAAAATCCTACTTGGTGGCACTGCGTGCTGCCCGTGCTCAAGTGAAAAAATTGGGTGGCCGCAAAAAAATCAGAGTACCCCGAATAATACCGTTCGAAGCGAAGAGCGGTGGTGTGCTGCCTCTGCTTCCGATATTCGCCGCTCTGGGAGCGCTGGGCTCGTTGGCAGGCGGTGCCAGCACCATAGCCAGGACCATCATCTCCTCGACCAATGCCAAAAAGAAATAGGAGGTAGACAATCGTCATAATACCGCAATGAAGAGCATTGGTAGCGACAACAAAAATGTAGGAGGTTCCGGTTTATTTCTGCACAAGACCGCTAAAGGCGGCTACGGTTTGTTTCTCAAGAAGAAATTTTCAAAAAACTCCCGCTGAAGCTGCCCAACAGAGCGTTGTACGATGAGGAATTACTTAAATATGTGAAACGTTTGAAAATACCTCATTTCATTGGTGTTTTCATGCGAGACAACTTACCTCGATCCTCATCATCATCGAAATTTCCCAAGTACAGAGAATGGCGGTGCATACCTTTTCGAGGCCATCTACTATGAAATCAATGGCAAAGAGGTGGACTCTGTTCGATCGCCGGGTATAGTGAGCACCCTTCGCGGCTATACTAGTAACGAGGAAAATGATGTGCGATACTTGAGCACAGCCGGCTGGACCTAACCTGGCGGAACGGTTCACAACGCCCCCGATGGTTCGTTCGCCATGTGGATCCCGCTCAAGCATTTGTTGGGCATATTCCATGACTATAGATATGCCAGCATTGGACGACAGTGCATTCGCTTGGTGGGAAGTAGAAATGATAGTAATTGCATGCTGATAAAGGAGGTGGCGAATCCAGTACTCGAAGCCACCACAGCCACACTGACGATCACGAGCGTTGTACTCAGAGTCAAACATGTGGTGCCCAATGACGACATTCGTCTGAAATTGCTGCAGTCCATCAAAACAGACGCTCCTGTAGTGATTTCGTATCGCAAGTGGGACATACACGAGTTGCCTGCACTCACTCAGGGTTCCACCAAGGAAGTTTGGGCTGTGAAAACTTGCACGGCCATGGAGAGTCCCCGATTCGTCAAGCAAATCAGATTGGCAATGCGGCTCGAGATGCGTCCTATTTCGATCACATCGACATCAGCGACATACGCCTAACCATGAACAGCGATACTTACCCGCATGAACGTATGCACTTGGAATTCAACAGAAACAACTTTGTCGAAGCCCATCGAGCCTACCCGGAATTCTATCCGAGCTATGCCAATTGTCCGAAGAAGCGCCCTATACTCGATTACGGAGCATTCAAAAGCAGAGCGACCGTGTTCGAACAGACTGTTCCCGCAGAGCGGAATTCATGAAATCCTCCACTGTCGATGTCAAACTTGACATCGAGGCCAGAGTCGGATTTCCCGTCAATACTCGAGCCTATTGCATCATCATTCACGACTGTATGCTGGAACACTTGCCCTTGAGCGAGATTGTAAGCCGTCTGTCATAAAAAAAATAGTCACATACAGTAGTAACAGTAAGTAGTGGGGGAATCCACTCTTTGTTTGTGTGTATACATGTAATGCAGGCATCGACAGGTCGAGAGCGTCAGTTGTGAGCCAAACGTTCAGTTGTTCAGTCGGTGTTTATTAATCTCGCTCTCCCTCTCTCCGAGTGTGTGTCTCTCAGTTAATCAAAGAATTGAATCAGTTCAACAATCATCAAACAAACAAAAACGCAACAAGATGAATCTTGTAGCCTGTGACATTCAGGGTTTCACTGTGGGCGGTGAATTCCAACCCAAAGAGCTTGCCATCACCGACGGGCATCGCAAAAACCACTTTTTATTCAAAGCCGTAGTGCCATTCCATGACCTGAGCGAAGCAGATAAACGGCAAGTACGATATTTGGAGAGAAATATCCACGGCATTCTATACTCTGATGGCTATGTCGAATTCAACGAGATCCAGGAAGTGCTGCGCCCCATCATCGAGGCTGATGTGGTTTACGTGAAGGGTAATCAAAAATTCGATTTTTTGCTGAAGTGTGTGCTCGATCTGCCTAAGAGACCACACATCGTCGATATTGCGGCTACAACAAGTACAGTCGTCACAACGCCTCCACCGACACTCGAGAAGCAAAGCCCGCTCTGTTTGAATCATTTAGCATCCGGAGAAATAGAAGTGCATTGTGACGTGAGACACTGTTTCGATATCTGGCAATGGATACCTGATATGGTGAGGCCCCACGGCGATCACGACGACGACGACGACCACGACACTCCTATCAATCGGCACTTGCAAAATTTGCGCGAGCTCAAGGCGCACATAGCAGAGTACGAGCACAAGCTGTGTATTTTCAAACGCTTCCAAAATATGCAAATTAACAATGGTAAATGAATGGGGCAGCAGCAGCAGCAGCATTCACCGATCCACCATGTTCCGCCGGCGTCGCCGCCAGTACCAAGTCCATGACGTCAGCCACACCAAGACTAGCCGAAAAACACACACGAAATATTATTATTCATATTGTATTATTATTCATATTGTATTATTATTCATATTGTATTATTATTATTATTATGTATTAATAGATGTATAAAACCAATTTTTCTCGATTTATTTTGCGGATCGAATGAATGAGAGAGAGAGAGACTGAAAGAAATACGAGTCATGTA
This sequence comes from Chrysolina americana, assembly GCA_958502065.1. NCBI lineage: Eukaryota > Metazoa > Arthropoda > Insecta > Coleoptera > Chrysomelidae > Chrysolina > Chrysolina americana. The sequence goes on along the minus strand of OY293419.1, from coordinate 33,827,492 downwards.
CATTGAGCAATGGTGTTTGTGTGTGTTCCTCTCAGTGTATATATTTGAGTGACATATACGCTGTTTCTCAGTGTACATTGAGTTGTCGTCACGATGACAACAAATTATATAATTCTAGCAGCCGTTCTGTCGAACGTACTGTATATTAGCAAGCCATATGAGTACGGCGAGGTATTGGTATCGTATTTGCACGACGATGACTCGAGTACTACGAATTGGACGAAAATGACTCAGGCGCTAGCCAATGATGGATATTTGCCTGTGTTGAGAGCCAAAATCCCGATGAATGCCTCATCGTACAGACTGCGGAAGATTTATACAAATCTCATCTATAGCGACACGCAGTGGTTTCCGCTGAAGATGTCTTGCCCCTCTAGCAGCAGCACTTCGAGACCATCGTCGTCTTCGTCGACGCCCCACCCAACTACCCAACCCGTGGACGTCAAGATGCAAGCCCCTGCTGCTGCTGATCGAGAAAGTAAGGATTCCAAATGTGAGCTGCCGCCGCCGCCAACACTGCACGATTGGTTTATGTTTTTCGTGTCAATGGTTCTGAGTGTTCAAATATCCGAATCCATATATAAATTTATTAAATCCATGCATCAAAAATATTTTTTAATCGATAATGATAAGGTATCTTCATACCACGCCACTGGCACTGAAATGTAATTTTTTTATGTAAAAACTAAATGTATTTTTCTCGAACTGACGTTATTCATTTCAATAAATGCAAACAGAGACAAAGACAGACATACAATGCCATGGGTTAGAGTGAGACATTTAAAATGCCTTGAATCGATCAATTTGGCTTCAAACTCGACTCTCTTATCTCTTCCTGGAAAACAAACATCTGAGACAGTAAACAACTCCAAGGTCAATTTAGCTCGAGCAGCGTAAACAGATACCGGATGTGTGAGATAAATCTAAAAAACAGATTCAAGGTCAAAAATGGATCATCGTCGTGTTTACTGAGAATTTCCTTCAACTTGAGAGTGCAGACAGTAAACATTCAAGATACGTGCTTTATCGCTATTTCTTAGAATTTCATTGGAGAGAGTGTAAACACCAGATGTGGCTTATCGCTGTTTACGAATTTCATTCGAGAGCGAGTGAATTAATAATAAGTCGTCCATCATAATTTTCTGTTGTGTGTGTTCTAAGACAGTAGACATTTTTCATATTTAATTTTTTTCCAGCCAATTGCTCTTAGCGAATCACGTGAGGGAAAGTTTTTTCATAACTTCCGCCATCGCGCCATGTTTTTTTGCCTTCCGCTGCATCGCCGCCATGTTTTTTGAGTTCCGCTCCATCGCCGCCATGTTTTTTGCCTTCCGCTCCATCGCCGCCCCTTCCGCTCCATCGCCGCCATGTTTTTTTTGCCTTCCGCTGCATCGCCGCCATGTTTTTCTGCATAAAAGACGCGCGCCACTTAGGGTGAAACGTTTTGAAGCCCCCCACCCCGAAACTCTTCGGCGAACACGTCATCTTCTTCACCGTGTGGAGCAATGCCGATTCTGTGACACTCTTCGGTCACAGCTTCGGCATTGTTTATCTACTTGTTTTGCATGTGAACGTTTCGAATGGAGTAAGATTCATAGCCATATGTGTGATCTTGAATGGATCTCGTCATGATGTAATAGAACAAATTGAAAAACAATGCGTTTCACGACAGTCAATGAAGGTCAAACCAGTATTTGACAGCAGTGTCAAGAATATTACTTCCAAATATAAATTGAAATTGATATTTCACATTCGTCAAGACAGAGAGAGATACAGAAATTCGGGGAATCATTCCATCGGGTGTGAAGCGAGAGAAAAGGTATAAAAAAGTTGAATTTCAATTTCATAAAATTTTTATCATCATTTGTATAATATTAATACGTGTATTTGCAGTACCTGCTGGACATGAGTAATTTTGCTGAAAATGACATACATTGCTCAAATAAAAACATGATATAAAATGATTTTTTTTTCATTTTTGACATTGATAAATATATAAAATCATCATGTAGAATTATCACTCATTATAACCATTTATTTTATAAAAAGAATTGAAAAGAATCTACTTATTTTTATGGGCCGCGGTGTTGTGCGGGTTCAGTCCTCGCTTCATGAGCCAGAGAGCGTGAGTTCGAATCTCAGCATTGCCACCGGTCTCGTGCATGGCATCACACGTATTAAAAGGTAGGGGCTACGTCTTTCCCTAGCTCGCACAAGTCTCTGACTTTTGAGGGTTGCACGTAGGGGTGTAACCGGTTGACGGATATAACAATTTTAACAATTTTTTTTTTAACAATTTCATGCATCAATTCATTTTTTACGTTTCAGTAGACCCAGGCAGGAGTTAGATGTAGCCAACTCCAAAAATCAAGGTGATAGTCAATTTTGAACCAATGTCAAATGACTAACATTGTAGATAAATTCTTGATAACGATATATCTATGTCGAAAAAATACCACTGTTATTATCGAATATGGAGAGCAAGTTGATTAGTACAAAAATGCATTCCAGCCTGCCATGAACATCGAAAGTCGACTGAAAAAATCACTTAAAAAATATAAAAATACTGAAAATGAAATTTGAAAGAATTATGATAAAATTTGGATTTATCAAGAAATCTGACAATATAATATTGGAGATGATGCCGACGATAGCATGGGACTATGTTTCCAGAGAACCACGAACTAGTATAAACAATGATCTATCATCACGAGAAATATATCTGTCGTGATGAAAAACTCAAGAAAAAAATAACAAATGTTTTTTTTTCTATATAACTTTGTCCAACAAATTGAAGTGAACTTCATTCCAAGCTTCAGTCATGTTCAGACCCTGTCTATATCTTTGCCTATCACTGTGCTCTAGTGTTGATGTTGATAATAAGGTTATAAAACATGTTAGAATTTTGGGGTATTTGGAGGATACTAGTACTACTAATACTTCGATACATCCTACTGACGCTATAATGAATTTCGAAGACTTCTATCATATAGATACAAATGGAAGTGTACCGAAAGATTTTGTTTGATTCATCAGCAGACTCCACTGTGGTGTAGTAGACCATCAAGTGGCTAACTTCAAAACAGTAAACATTCCAAGGTTACCTCATAATGTGATATGTTTTTTTTTTTATCAAGCAAATACATGATTTTATAACATTGCTAGGGATGCATTCGATACTTAGGCAAATATGACAAATCTATTATTCGCGTACTCACTAAAAGATATTTTTATCTCCTTCCAAAAATCAAAACACTATAAAATGAGGTGTATAGGTGATGAACAGTGTTCGTCTTTTGACATGAATTTAAGAGAAAAAAATACTAGACATGCTTTTTACCCATTCAGTGAGAACCATCCATGTAGAAAAATACATTTAAATCAGGATGTAGACTGGTCTGATGATAATTCCCTTTTAGCTACCCTCATTCATGAAATAGGACATGCATTGGGATTTGAACATTATTCTATAATGTATGCATTAAGTACCGGTTTCTCCGAGCTGTCCAAAGATGATATCAGGGGTATACAATCATTGCATGGAAAACCATCGACTCGAACAACTACAACAAGTTCGACAACAACGCCATCTAAAACAACATCTAGGATTGACAGAAGTTTATGTAAAATCAAATACCCAGACCAGATCAAATAATCACATGTTTGTTTTTCTGAAGGATTGGTATGCGCAGTTACTAAGTCCAAAGAAAATTTCAGACTATATGAACCTCAATATATCCCACATGTACCAGCAACCAAATGATGAAGTTGCCATTGTCAAAGATAAACGTTTTAGCGTAATAAATTTTCTTACTCTCAAACGAAATTCTGCAATTGATCTTTAGATTAATTGAAAATCGCCAAAAATGCTAGAATCAATACTATATTCAAAACTTATGTTCTATGCGATGGAATGTATGCAGAACTTGGTCATTGTGGAGCAGTGAAATATTGCTTGATCAGCAAAAAGTTTCCAGGTGTGCCATCAGAAGTCATCACAAGTGGTTTCAGATTCACGAATGGAAACAGGTATTTATTTTTTTATGAATTCAATGAGTTTTCTAATAAATTAATTGGAGCAGGTAAGTTCGGTTGGAGTATGTTTGGCATTGAATGCCGACCAGTTTCGATTTTGGATTAACTGAAAATCTTGTTAGCTTCTTTGATTAATGATAATAATATAATAATAATACTTCCTCATAAACACTCATTGAGTGTACAGTAGGCATAGCCTGTGCAGGTAGAGGACAGCTATTATTAATATTTGCCGTGGCGCTCCGGGGCAACTTCCTGATTTTTTGTGGCGTATTCACTTTTCAGCTGTAGGAAAACCTACAGCACCACCTCGGGTGGTCGGTGTGCACTCCAAGCTAGTACCAGACGAGATTGGCTTCCAAACAACTCACAATACACTTCGTCGCCTATCGATCCGATATAAAGTAGTTAAGAAAAATTCTCTTGTACCTACATCAGGCTCGAACCGACTATCGCTATGCTGGAGTTTCGAACGGTCTGTGCATCAGACCGCTGAGCCACCGGCCACCCTAAATATATATATTATTGAACCACCAAAATATAGTGTCTGTATATGTTATGTACTTGAGTCAAACATATACTGTACTCAAGATGATTGTATTGACAATCTGCATGAAGCGAAACTGATGAAATTTTTTAATATAGTTTTAGATTGTTATTTACACAATTATAAAGAGATATACTCAGGAAAATCCACAAAGTGTTGCAATTCAATCAGTCGGCGTGGCTGCGTCCCTACATTGAATTAAATACGAAATTACGCTCTCAAGCAAAAACTACTTTTGGCAAAAATAACTACAAACTAGCCAATAACGCAGTGTTCGGGAAAACCATGGAAAACATACGGAAGCACCGTGTGGTGAAAATGGTCTCCAAGTGGGGGGAACGATATGGCGCAAAAAATCTGATTGCCAGTCCAAATTTCAGGAGTCGCACCATTTTCGACGAGAGCCTCGTCGCTATCGAGATGGCAAAGACGGATTTGATATTCAATAAGCCCTTGTACATAGGAATGTCGATTCTCGATATTTCCAAGGTATGCGTATACGATTTCCATTACGGCTTCATGATGGAAAAGTACACGCACGATCAGTGCAATTTGATGTATACGGATACTGATTCGCTCATTTATGAAATTGAGTGCGATGATATTTATCGGGATTTGATTAGCAGTCACATTGAAAAATTCGATACGAGCGACTACCCAAGCGACAACCCATTTGACATCCCCCTCTTAAATAAAAAAGTACTCGGCTTGATGAAGGACGAAGCCAATGGTCGTATCATGACAGATTTCGTGGGGCTTTGATCAAAGTTGTACACCTATAAGATACAAGGTGGAAAAACCGTAAAAAAATCCAAAGGGGTCAAATACAGCGTTGTCGAAAATCACATCACTTTTGAAGATTATGTGGAATGTCTGAAAAACAATGTGGAAAAAAATAACTTTGCAACGCTGTATTCGATCCTTTTCACACAAACTTTTCAGTGTGGAGCAAACAAAAATCGCTCTCAACCCCCACGACGACAAGCGCTGTTTGATTGTCGGCTCTCATGACACTCTGCCGTGGGGTCATTACAGTCAGTTAGATATCTAATAGAATTTAAATGTTTTTTCAGAGAGCACGCACACACACACACACACACACACACACACACACACACACACACACACACACACACACACACACACACCACCACCACCATGGTAGACACTTTGAAAAATTTATGCTGTCTGCAAGTAGTCAGATGTACATCATCAATAGTTGAATTCATCGAGGACTCACCTCTACCATGGACGCTCACTGATCGAATTTTGAAAATGTTTGCCGATGAAAAATGGGTACAAATCTATAAGCAGGCTCAGAGCGTCAAACGAAATTTCAATGATTTGAGTCACTTAGAGTACACGAGAGAAATCAGCTTTGAAGATAGGTGTAAAGCTCTCAAAAATCAAGACTGGGAGGGTCATTTGCACGAAGACCAATACTGTGTGTGGGCGAATGCATATCGTATTCCAAAATATAATTTACGATTTTGCCGCACTTGCTATAAAGCATTCAGAAGGGCTATGCAAAACCATCCGGTTCACAGCATCAGAGACCATCAACATATGGTGTTCGTTGTAAAGCACATGGACAATATATATCAATGTGACAAATTTTGGTGTCACAACAGATTTGATGAATTACTGTTCACTTTGAAAACGAGCAGCCAATGCTACTGTGACCTACATCTGCGTGGTGGTGGTGAGCCCTACGGATTAGATCTCAAACGCTTCATAGGCTCAGGGGATGAGGATTCAGAATTCGATGAATGAGATTGCCAAACACACACACACACACACACACAAAATATCAAGAAAAATGTTAAATGAAAATGCAAGAAATTGTGTTCTTGTTTGTTTCTTTCCACACACACACTACATTATATATTATTAATCCAATAATCGTCGATTATGTTTTATATTTATGATTGAATAAAATCAATGTGTAATCCGTGTCTGGATATTATTATATTTTGTTTCACCCTTATAATCTCCCATTCAAAATCCCACATATTTTTAGAGATTACTTTTGCATAAAAAAGTGTCACTTTTTTCATGCAAAAAGTGTCACTTTTTTCATGCAAAAGTGTCACTTTTTCATGCAAAAAAGTAACACTTTTATTGACATGGTGGAAAAAGCTGAGTGAAAGCTGAGTGATTCACTCAGCCACTCAGCTTTCACTGAAAATGCTTCACTCAGCTTTTACCACCATGTCAATAAAGGTGTCACTTTTTTTCATTCAAAAATACATGTATTCTTATGGGAAAATGGCAATTTTTTTTTATAAAAAAAATGACCGAAAAAGCTGAGTGAATGCTGAGTGAAAGCTGAGTGAAAGCTGAGTGAATGCTGAGTGACTCAAAATTCACTGAAAATGCTTCACTGAAATCCTTCCACCATGTCAATTTTGGGTGTTTTTTTTAACGAAAAAAGTGTCACTTTTTGCATCAAAAAAAGAGCTCATTTTTGCACCAAAATTGGAAGAATAATTCAATCAAAAATGTGATACTTTTTTACATAAAAATTGGCATGTTTTTTTAAGCAAAAAAATGGGGAAGGGTATTTTCGAGTAGCAAAATTAAAAAATCTAAAATATTCTAAGATATATATATTTTCATAAATGTATTAATGGGTGATCTACAAACTACGCATGTGTCGCACCTGATGGCGCAGTGTGAGCAGCACGCCAAGTGTCTACATGGTATAAACAATACATTTAGTTCATTAACAAGACATACACGACACATCATCACCCTGTTCTGTGAGTCTATGTTTATGAGATCTGTGGTCACTTTGCTGCTCATGTCACCTTTCACTTGTCGTTCTTCTGGAGCAACTTCAGCGCCATCTGTCGGTGGTGGTGGTGGTGGTGGTGGTGGCGGTGTCATCCATGTGTCATCTCTCACTCTGCTAATGACATCTGACACTCTTGGTTCTGGAGGGACATCAGCGCCATCTGTCGTCGGTCTGTGTCTGTGTCGCTCAGAGTAATAACTACGAACAAAATCATAATGGGAGCTCCATCGACGATGGTCAGCCATAGGATCGTCATTGGGCATCCATCTGAACCCTTCTACTTGGCACTTTATCCGGCAAATAGCATAGGTATTCAGGAATACATAGATGTTTATCATCTTTTGATGATATAGTACACAAGTTTATAGCCTCATCAAATGACAAACCATTGTTTTTAGCTAGAGTTTTTGCACTGCTTAATAAATCGTGATAATATTGACTAAAGTTTATATTCAATAGATATTCAAATCTTGTCGCTATCACAGTAGCATATAGATGTAGGATTTCTTGAACATCTGCTTCCGTCAGGTAGAAGTAGGTGTCATTCTTGGAAACTCGCACTTGTTGACTCTCTGCATACGTGTGTAATTCCAAATCCATAACATCGTCCCTGTCGAGTTTGATTCGAATAGTCTTGGCTGCTGCTGCTGCTGCTGCATTCGGGCCATTTAGGCTAGTGTAATGCAACTGATTAATGGCCCATACGAATTGGCCCCATTCAAACATGCTGAAGGACAGGCTGGAGCATATGGTGTATTGGACCTTGCACACGAGTTTCACTGCAGGCACGAAACTCTGAGCAAAACTTATGCCGCATTGCAAGCTCAAAACGTCGGTGTTGCGAAACTCGTAGGTGGCGTTACACGCGAAGAAACGTTCCGCTTTGATGGCCTCCTTGTACATGTCACATACTCGATCTATATCTACCATTCGATCTGCCCATTCTCGGTCCGATGATGATGATGATGATGATGATGATGATGATAATGATGATGATGAAGCTGACGCCGACTCATAACCAGAGGACTCTTCAGAAGACTCGACAACGACGTTGTTCACTGCACCAAACATGTTGACTGACTAATCTCTCTGCACCGTTTGGCATCGGTTTATTTCTCCGCTGCCGCCGCCGCAATCACCCCCCACCCTCACCCCCATACACCGGCTCGAGTTTCTACGTCGTCGAGAGCTGAGAGACGACGACGATGAAAGGCCCCCTCTTCCAGTAGAGATTGTGCCAATTTTCCATTGAATTACATGCGATATGTCGCAGCATCAATCCAACTATTGTGCGTACTATCGAACCCCAGCCATTTCACAAGTACTACGACCCTTACGCCTGATGATTTTTTACACTAGATAGACTTCGGGATTTTTTGTTTTTTTTAGTTCTTGTTCGCAGAAAGCGCCGCTGATTGGTCGCCCTTCCAAGTCCTCCAGCAAATACGTGATTGGTTGGGTGATTTTCACTTTGACAACTTTGAATAGTTCCGTAGTCCAATTAGGCGTATACCCTTTTTCGAAAACATGTTTGGCCTTGCTAATTCTCACGAAATAGCCAATTCTGAATTTTTTTCGACCAGCACGTTCGGCATAATCATACGTTGACTTATACACCTGTTTTTCATTGTCTTTGGTGACGTCACACGGTTTCATGCCGATCGTTAGATGTTTGCGCTGGTTGTAGTTTTTGGCAATGTCCGGCAAAATGTCCAGCCATTTGTAGGTACCGTTCAAACTGAAATACTTGAAGAGATTCTCCTTGAGAGTACGTATCGCGGCTTTCTTCACGGTATACGTGCTATAGTGTTTGATGTTGTACTTTTCCAGGAGAGTCAGAAAGCTGGAATTGCAAAATTCAGTTCCGATATCTGACTGGAGGAGCTTGGGACATCTTTCGCTTTCGACAATATGTCACTCATCGCTTCGGTGACGTCTCGACCAGTTTTGGTCTTCAGGGGGCGCACCCATAGGTACTTGGAAAAGGTGTCAATCACCACGAGAATATAATTGAAGTTTTAATTGGCTTTGGAGTATTTTTGAAGATCAGCCAAGTCCATCTGCCACAGATCGTCGAGTCCTTTGATGATGGTACGTCTGCGAGGAAAATTCCTTCTGGCTGGAGCATGGAGCTCATCAACCAATTGTTTTTTCTCAGATGATGATGATGATGACGTCATTTCGCTAATGGCGGAGTCAATACACTAACTGCACTGGGCGTTACACCTTCTACTTAAGAGTCTGGAATATCAACAATATTCAGTGCCAATTTATCCAAGCGTTTCTTGGTATTTTCATGCTTTTTCATCGAAAGTGACATGAATTTCATCACTCGAATATCCAAGGCTGTTAGATTGGTTTGGTGGTGTCCAGATCGTCTTTGAGTTTGTGTATGACGTCATCTTTCAGCTTCTCTATGACGTCATCAACGTATTTTTTGTTGGCAACATCATTGAGTGCACTTGGCGTTTCCACATTACATATTTTCACATGTTCAGCATCAATGTTCCCATTTGTCGTATAGTTGAGTATAACACCAGGAAAATGATAGGGCTGCTGCTGCTGCTGCTGCCGTGCACGGCGAGCTGACGAAGTTTGACCGAACTTGTTGATGCTCATGATGCGACTGTGGCATACAAAAAAACGTCTACACTTTTATTTATCGAATATAGCCTGCTTCTCTCAATTCATTGATGATGGCCACGATCTCGTTGTCGGTAGAGGTGCTGCCGGCATTTTTGTCGGCTACCAGAAGCCTATACCTGTCAACGAGCTCGTTCACATCGTCCCAGTACATGTATTTTGTGGGTTTCGTGTTGTATGTCAACTGATCTGGGATACCACTGCCGTCGGTGAAACGACCTCGACATCGACCTCCACCACCACCTATTTTTGATTGAGGATCTTCGAACATTGGTCGAATCAACTGTTCGTTTTTGACAGTCTGAGATGGATTCAACCTACCTCGCGCATCTACATGCGTATTTGGGATTTTTGTAGAAAATCAAACTATATAGTCCTGGAGTGCCCTCGTATGTTACACCATCAATGCGAATGTCCCCCGTATCTTTGTCGAAGTCCATCAGCTTTCTACCGAGCAACCATTGCGCTCTTGGTTTGTCGTAAATGGGGCCGTAATTCACATCTATTTTGCCGGATTTGGCGCGATGGTCATTCACGAATTCAGTTGCTACTTCGGGATAAACTTCCAAGTAGTCATCCTCATCATCATCATAATCACCATCATCTGTGTGGTAGCTTTCTTCGTCTTCTTTATTTTTCATAAAGTCTGGAGTCGATGGTGTCGACGGTTCCTGTTTCGCTTCTTTTTTCACTGTCATTCGTGATCGCTTGGTGAGTGGCGGCACTGCCGCACTCAATCTTTTCAGCGGCACCGTAATGGGTTTGAATAATTTACTCAGTGCTTCATCATGCTCGGATTTTCCGAGTTTCAGACTCAGATACTTTTTTCGCACAATTTTCGACAATTGAATGACTTGACGTTTGCGTTCAGCTTTAGCAATCTCCGTCTCGATGCGGGGTGATGTGGTCGGCGCCATGGCTTCAGTACGAATGCCGTGCCACCTCGCATCACATTTGTATATATTTATAGAGATCCGAATTTTTCCTTCCAACAGGCGGCGCACATGCGGCGAAATTCCTCAAAGGTGTAATCCGGAGAGACGTGCTCGTCGAAGGCGTGCTTCAAATTCATATCGTCTTGACGAAAAAGCACTATAATGTTGCAATTGTCCCTGATCAGCTGTTTGGGTATTTTCGAGTAGGTTTGACACAAGTAGCTTTGACACAAGTAGGTTGGGTCAATACCCTTGTGGCGTGCCATGGCATAGAACTCTCTGATTTTTTCTGTTTGTCACACGCCACATCGTCAAATATGAAAATTGAGTTTTCTTTCGCCTTTGACAGATCGATTACCTCGTCGTTGTCCCTGTATGGAAAATAACCTACGCCCTTGACTTGTTTGAGTACATCGTGCAGTAACTGGTATTTAGGTTGGTACCACGACTTTGAATAAACGTAAACATTCTCGAAGCGTGCTCCGTTCGGGCTGAACAGCAGACTAAGTACAGCGTTGGTCTTGCCACATCCGATGGGGCCACAAAATATCGCTCGGAATGAATTCGGTAGCAGGGAGCCGTGTTTACGTATACCGTCGTCGTCACCGCCAATACCTCCTCCACCTATGGTATCCAAATTGACTATTTCCAGAGGCGGCTCTTGTTGCACCACTTTCATGTTTGAGTTGATTGATTTTTTGCAGAAGTATATATGTGTGTGTGTGTGTGTGTGTGTGTGTGTGTGTGTGTGTGTGTGTGTGTGTGTGTGTGTATGTGTGTGTGTGACCACGACCACATCTGACATTCGAATGACATTTTGAGTGGAGTACAGTTATGTAGGTAGGTGTGCAACATCATTCGCGTCAGTGTCATGCTGAGTGTCAAGCACGAAGGTCGTGGTGTGGTGAGCTCTCTGATTAATTATCTGCCATTCGAGCTTCATTTGCCTGGATACCAGTACTGTGGACCGGGTACCAAACTACAGAAGAGATTGGCACGTGGAGACCCTGGTGTGAACCCTTTGGATTCGGCTTGTAAGACTCACGATATTGCATACTCGCAAAACAAGTCTTTGAAGAAGAGACACAAGGCCGACTGGGCGCTGGAAAATCGAGCTTGGGAACGTGTCAAATCAAAAGACGCCAAATTTGGTGAGAAAGCTGCTGCTTGGCTGGTCACCACAACCATGAAGGCAAAACGTAATATGGGGGGGGGGTCTGAAGAAGGAGAAGAAGACTGCTGCTGCTGCTGCTGCTGCAAAGCCAAAGTCTTTCCGTCGAGATGTGGTTAAGAAAATTACCAAGACTCTGCGAAAAACACTGAAACCTGATCAGCTGAAAGATTTGAATGCGAAGGCTCTGCGAAAATCCTACTTGGTGGCACTGCGTGCTGCCCGTGCTCAAGTGAAAAAATTGGGTGGCCGCAAAAAAATCAGAGTACCCCGAATAATACCGTTCGAAGCGAAGAGCGGTGGTGTGCTGCCTCTGCTTCCGATATTCGCCGCTCTGGGAGCGCTGGGCTCGTTGGCAGGCGGTGCCAGCACCATAGCCAGGACCATCATCTCCTCGACCAATGCCAAAAAGAAATAGGAGGTAGACAATCGTCATAATACCGCAATGAAGAGCATTGGTAGCGACAACAAAAATGTAGGAGGTTCCGGTTTATTTCTGCACAAGACCGCTAAAGGCGGCTACGGTTTGTTTCTCAAGAAGAAATTTTCAAAAAACTCCCGCTGAAGCTGCCCAACAGAGCGTTGTACGATGAGGAATTACTTAAATATGTGAAACGTTTGAAAATACCTCATTTCATTGGTGTTTTCATGCGAGACAACTTACCTCGATCCTCATCATCATCGAAATTTCCCAAGTACAGAGAATGGCGGTGCATACCTTTTCGAGGCCATCTACTATGAAATCAATGGCAAAGAGGTGGACTCTGTTCGATCGCCGGGTATAGTGAGCACCCTTCGCGGCTATACTAGTAACGAGGAAAATGATGTGCGATACTTGAGCACAGCCGGCTGGACCTAACCTGGCGGAACGGTTCACAACGCCCCCGATGGTTCGTTCGCCATGTGGATCCCGCTCAAGCATTTGTTGGGCATATTCCATGACTATAGATATGCCAGCATTGGACGACAGTGCATTCGCTTGGTGGGAAGTAGAAATGATAGTACTTGCATGCTGATAAAGGAGGTGGCGAATCCAGTACTCGAAGCCACCACAGCCACACTGACGATCACGAGCGTTGTACTCAGAGTCAAACATGTGGTGCCCAATGACGACATTCGTCTGAAATTGCTGCAGTCCATCAAAACAGACGCTCCTGTAGTGATTTCGTATCGCAAGTGGGACATACACGAGTTGCCTGCACTCACTCAGGGTTCCACCAAGGAAGTTTGGGCTGTGAAAACTTGCACGGCCATGGAGAGTCCCCGATTCGTCAAGCAAATCAGATTGGCAATGCGGCTCGAGATGCGTCCTATTTCGATCACATCGACATCAGCGACATACGCCTAACCATGAACAGCGATACTTACCCGCATGAACGTATGCACTTGGAATTCAACAGAAACAACTTTGTCGAAGCCCATCGAGCCTACCCGGAATTCTATCCGAGCTATGCCAATTGTCCGAAGAAGCGCCCTATACTCGATTACGGAGCATTCAAAAGCAGAGCGACCGTGTTCGAACAGACTGTTCCCGCAGAGCGGAATTCATGAAATCCTCCACTGTCGATGTCAAACTTGACATCGAGGCCAGAGTCGGATTTCCCGCCAATACTCGAGCCTATTGCATCATCATTCACGACTGTATGCTGGAACACTTGCCCTTGAGCGAGATTGTAAGCCGTCTGTCATAAAAAAAATAGTCACATACAGTAGTAACAGTAAGTAGTGGGGGAATCCACTCTTTGTTTGTGTGTATACATGTAATGCAGGTATCGACAGGTCGAGAGCGTCAGTTGTGAGCCAAACGTTCAGTTGTTCAGTCGGTGTTTATTAATCTCGCTCTCCCTCTCTCCGAGTGTGTGTCTCTCAGTTAATCAAAGAATTGAATCAGTTCAACAATCATCAAACAAACAAAAACGCAACAAGATGAATCTTGTAGCCTGTGACATTCAGGGTTTCACTGTGGGCGGTGAATTCCAACCCAAAGAGCTTGCCATCACCGACGGGCATCGCAAAAACCACTTTTTATTCAAAGCCGTAGTGCCATTCCATGACCTGAGCGAAGCAGATAAACGGCAAGTACGATATTTGGAGAGAAATATCCACGGCATTCTATACTCTGATGGCTATGTCGAATTCAACGAGATCCAGGAAGTGCTGCGCCCCATCATCGAGGCTGATGTGGTTTACGTGAAGGGTAATCAAAAATTCGATTTTTTGCTGAAGTGTGTGCTCGATCTGCCTAAGAGACCACACATCGTCGATATTGCGGCTACAACAAGTACAGTCGTCACAACGCCTCCACCGACACTCGAGAAGCAAAGCCCGCTCTGTTTGAATCATTTAGCATCCGGAGAAATAGAAGTGCATTGTGACGTGAGACACTGTTTCGATATCTGGCAATGGATACCTGATATGGTGAGGCCCCACGGCGATCACGACGACGACGACGACCACGACACTCCTATCAATCGGCACTTGCAAAATTTGCGCGAGCTCAAGGCGCACATAGCAGAGTACGAGCACAAGCTGTGTATTTTCAAACGCTTCCAAAATATGCAAATTAACAATGGTAAATGAATGGGGCAGCAGCAGCAGCAGCATTCACCGATCCACCATGTTCCGCCGGCGTCGCCGCCAGTACCAAGTCCATGACGTCAGCCACACCAAGACTAGCCGAAAAACACACACGAAATATTATTATTCATATTGTATTATTATTCATATTGTATTATTATTCATATTGTATTATTATTATTATTATGTATTAATAGATGTATAAAACCAATTTTTCTCGATTTATTTTGCGGATCGAATGAATGAGAGAGAGAGAGACTGAAAGAAATACGAGTCATGTACATTGAGCAATGGTGTTTGTGTGTGTTCCTCTCAGTGTATATATTTGAGTGACATATACGCTGTTTCTCAGTGTACATTGAGTTGTCGTCACGATGACAACAAATTATATAATTCTAGCAGCCGTTCTGTCGAACGTACTGTATATTAGCAAGCCATATGAGTACGGCGAGGTATTGGTATCGTATTTGCACGACGATGACTCGAGTACTACGAATTGGACGAAAATGACTCAGGCGCTAGCCAATGATGGATATTTGCCTGTGTTGAGAGCCAAAATCCCGATGAATGCCTCATCGTACAGACTGCGGAAGATTTATACAAATCTCATCTATAGCGACACGCAGTGGTTTCCGCTGAAGATGTCTTGCCCCTCTAGCAGCAGCACTTCGAGACCATCGTCGTCTTCGTCGACGCCCCACCCAACTACCCAACCCGTGGACGTCAAGATGCAAGCCCCTGCTGCTGCTGATCGAGAAAGTAAGGATTCCAAATGTGAGCTGCCGCCGCCGCCAACACTGCACGATTGGTTTATGTTTTTCGTGTCAATGGTTCTGAGTGTTCAAATATCCGAATCCATATATAAATTTATTAAATCCATGCATCAAAAATATTTTTTAATCGATAATGATAAGGTATCTTCATACCACGCCACTGGCACTGAAATGTAATTTTTTTATGTAAAAACTAAATGTATTTTTCTCGAACTGACGTTATTCATTTCAATAAATGCAAACAGAGACAAAGACAGACATACAATGCCATGGGTTAGAGTGAGACATTTAAAATGCCTTGAATCGATCAATTTGGCTTCAAACTCGACTCTCTTATCTCTTCCTGGAAAACAAACATCTGAGACAGTAAACAACTCCAAGGTCAATTTAGCTCGAGCAGCGTAAACAGATACCGGATGTGTGAGATAAATCTAAAAAACAGATTCAAGGTCAAAAATGGATCATCGTCGTGTTTACTGAGAATTTCCTTCAACTTGAGAGTGCAGACAGTAAACATTCAAGATACGTGCTTTATCGCTATTTCTTAGAATTTCATTGGAGAGAGTGTAAACACCAGATGTGGCTTATCGCTGTTTACGAATTTCATTCGAGAGCGAGTGAATTAATAATAAGTCGTCCATCATAATTTTCTGTTGTGTGTGTTCTAAGACAGTAGACATTTTTCATATTTAATTTTTTTCCAGCCAATTGCTCTTAGCGAATCACGTGAGGGAAAGTTTTTTCATAACTTCCGCCATCGCGCCATGTTTTTTTGCCTTCCGCTGCATCGCCGCCATGTTTTTTGAGTTCCGCTCCATCGCCGCCATGTTTTTTGCCTTCCGCTCCATCGCCGCCCCTTCCGCTCCATCGCCGCCATGTTTTTTTTGCCTTCCGCTGCATCGCCGCCATGTTTTTCTGCATAAAAGACGCGCGCCACTTAGGGTGAAACGTTTTGAAGCCCCCCACCCCGAAACTCTTCGGCGAACACGTCATCTTCTTCACCGTGTGGAGCAATGCCGATTCTGTGACACTCTTCGGTCACAGCTTCGGCATTGTTTATCTACTTGTTTTGCATGTGAACGTTTCGAATGGAGTAAGATTCATAGCCATATGTGTGATCTTGAATGGATCTCGTCATGATGTAATAGAACAAATTGAAAAACAATGCGTTTCACGACAGTCAATGAAAGTCAAACCAGTATTTGACAGCAGTGTCAAGAATATTACTTCCAAATATAAATTGAAATTGATATTTCACATTCGTCAAGACAGAGAGAGATACAGAAATTCGGGGAATCATTCCATCGGGTGTGAAGCGAGAGAAAAGGTATAAAAAAGTTGAATTTCAATTTCATAAAATTTTTATCATCATTTGTATAATATTAATACGTGTATTTGCAGTACCTGCTGGACATGAGTAATTTTGCTGAAAATGACATACATTGCTCAAATAAAAACATGATATAAAATGATTTTTTTTTCATTTTTGACATTGATAAATATATAAAATCATCATGTAGAATTATCACTCATTATAACCATTTATTTTATAAAAAGAATTGAAAAGAATCTACTTATTTTTATGGGCCGCGGTGTTGTGCGGGTTCAGTCCTCGCTTCATGAGCCAGAGAGCGTGAGTTCGAATCTCAGCATTGCCACCGGTCTCGTGCATGGCATCACACGTATTAAAAGGTAGGGGCTACGTCTTTCCCTAGCTCGCACAAGTCTCTGACTTTTGAGGGTTGCACGTAGGGGTGTAACCGGTTGACGGATATAACAATTTTAACAATTTTTTTTTTAACAATTTCATGCATCAATTCATTTTTTACGTTTCAGTAGACCCAGGCAGGAGTTAGATGTAGCCAACTCCAAAAATCAAGGTGATAGTCAATTTTGAACCAATGTCAAATGACTAACATTGTAGATAAATTCTTGATAACGATATATCTATGTCGAAAAAATACCACTGTTATTATCGAATATGGAGAGCAAGTTGATTAGTACAAAAATGCATTCCAGCCTGCCATGAACATCGAAAGTCGACTGAAAAAATCACTTAAAAAATATAAAAATACTGAAAATGAAATTTGAAAGAATTATGATAAAATTTGGATTTATCAAGAAATCTGACAATATAATATTGGAGATGATGCCGACGATAGCATGGGACTATGTTTCCAGAGAACCACGAACTAGTATAAACAATGATCTATCATCACGAGAAATATATCTGTCGTGATGAAAAACTCAAGAAAAAAATAACAAATGTTTTTTTTCTATATAACTTTGTCCAACAAATTGAAGTGAACTTCATTCCAAGCTTCAGTCATGTTCAGACCCTGTCTATATCTTTGCCTATCACTGTGCTCTAGTGTTGATGTTGATAATAAGGTTATAAAACATGTTAGAATTTTGGGGTATTTGGAGGATACTAGTACTACTAATACTTCGATACATCCTACTGACGCTATAATGAATTTCGAAGACTTCTATCATATAGATACAAATGGAAGTGTACCGAAAGATTTTGTTTGATTCATCAGCAGACTCCACTGTGGTGTAGTAGACCATCAAGTGGCTAACTTCAAAACAGTAAACATTCCAAGGTTACCTCATAATGTGATATGTTTTTTTTTTTATCAAGCAAATACATGATTTTATAACATTGCTAGGGATGCATTCGATACTTAGGCAAATATGACAAATCTATTATTCGCGTACTCACTAAAAGATATTTTTATCTCCTTCCAAAAATCAAAACACTATAAAATGAGGTGTATAGGTGATGAACAGTGTTCGTCTTTTGACATGAATTTAAGAGAAAAAAATACTAGACATGCTTTTTACCCATTCAGTGAGAACCATCCATGTAGAAAAATACATTTAAATCAGGATGTAGACTGGTCTGATGATAATTCCCTTTTAGCTACCCTCATTCATGAAATAGGACATGCATTGGGATTTGAACATTATTCTATAATGTATGCATTAAGTACCGGTTTCTCCGAGCTGTCCAAAGATGATATCAGGGGTATACAATCATTGCATGGAAAACCATCGACTCGAACAACTACAACAAGTTCGACAACAACGCCATCTAAAACAACATCTAGGATTGACAGAAGTTTATGTAAAATCAAATACCCAGACCAGATCAAATAATCACATGTTTGTTTTTCTGAAGGATTGGTATGCGCAGTTACTAAGTCCAAAGAAAATTTCAGACTATATGAACCTCAATATATCCCACATGTACCAGCAACCAAATGATGAAGTTGCCATTGTCAAAGATAAACGTTTTAGCGTAATAGATTTTCTTACTCTCAAACGAAATTCTGCAATTGATCTTTAGATTAATTGAAAATCGCCAAAAATGCTAGAATCAATACTATATTCAAAACTTATGTTCTATGCGATGGAATGTATGCAGAACTTGGTCATTGTGGAGCAGTGAAATATTGCTTGATCAGCAAAAAGTTTCCAGGTGTGCCATCAGAAGTCATCACAAGTGGTTTCAGATTCACGAATGGAAACAGGTATTTATTTTTTTATGAATTCAATGAGTTTTCTAATAAATTAATTGGAGCAGGTAAGTTCGGTTGGAGTATGTTTGGCATTGAATGCCGACCAGTTTCGATTTTGGATTAACTGAAAATCTTGTTAGCTTCTTTGATTAATGATAATAATATAATAATAATACTTCCTCATAAACACTCATTGAGTGTACAGTAGGCATAGCCTGTGCAGGTAGAGGACAGCTATTATTAATATTTGCCGTGGCGCTCCGGGGCAACTTCCTGATTTTTTGTGGCGTATTCACTTTTCAGCTGTAGGAAAACCTACAGCACCACCTCGGGTGGTCGGTGTGCACTCCAAGCTAGTACCAGACGAGATTGGCTTCCAAACAACTCACAATACACTTCGTCGCCTATCGATCCGATATAAAGTAGTTAAGAAAAATTCTCTTGTACCTACATCAGGCTCGAACCGACTATCGCTATGCTGGAGTTTCGAACGGTCTGTGCATCAGACCGCTGAGCCACCGGCCACCCTAAATATATATATTATTGAACCACCAAAATATAGTGTCTGTATATGTTATGTACTTGAGTCAAACATATACTGTACTCAAGATGATTGTATTGACAATCTGCATGAAGCGAAACTGATGAAATTTTTTAATATAGTTTTAGATTGTTATTTACACAATTTCGACAATTTTGTCGACTGATGTATTTTTAAGGAAAGTTAAGGGAAGGAAGGAGATATTTTCAATGAAGGAAAAAACAAACTATAACCTGTGTTTCATTATAACATCTAGAACATTTCTTAAGAGAAATAATTTAGGTCAAATGATGAATTAATTTTAAAAGTTTTCAATATTAACGAAAAAAAGTAGAAAAGTATCTTCATACACCTATCAACTGAAAAAGATTTGACAAATTTTATGCATAACAAGCATCGCTGAGAAAGTTGTAGTGTTCAAGTTCACTCAATACATCGTTTTAAGAAGAGCATTAATACTGGTAATTTTCCTGATATATTTCATGGTTGATTTGAAGTCGGCAGGTTGGGAAAAGCAGTGTCACGACAAAAAATTCCCAACTCAATGAAATTTTAGTATGTTGTTTATACATGTCAAATCCAAGATTTGGACCTCGAGGAGATTGTGGAAAATTTTTGGTGGCCGAAACACCGCGAAATTTTTGGACTTGTTTTAGTTTTTCTCCTATAACTCGAATACGGTCAATCTTGAGTGAAAAAATATTCCAAATCAAATTAGAGAAAATGAAATTTCCCGTCGATCAAAGAAAATTATTCCGAAATCGGTTAGATAGGAAAGTTTTTACGTAAAATAATAAAATACATATTAGTATAAAAATTATACAATGTGAAGTATATATATATATATATATATATATATATATATATATATATATATATATATATATATATATATATATATAAATAAAACATCAACATTAAGAATTGCAAAATAATACCTAATATATAAAAATATAAAATAAAGTAAAAGGAAGAAAACAAAAAAAATACCTAAAGATTTGATTTGGTTTTCTTGTGCTCATAAAAAAAAGTTGTATATCATCAATTGTAGAGTTCAATAAGCCCCAAAAATTTGAAATTGCCACATTTTTTTGAATTTTCAAAATTGTTTTTCCAAAATAGGTGTTCCTCGAAAATGGTTATATGCTCTTTCATGGGGCTTACCCATAGTCGCCTCTAATACCATACCGTGTCCGTTATAAAATATCCAGGGACGTATAACGGTTCACCTGTATATGTATGTACGGAGAATACAGTCATACCTAATAAGTAGTAAAAAAAAGTCCTTATTCAAAACAATGTATTCACAACGAACACGAACAAAATGGAATGAATATGGAATAACACATAGTGAAATAAAAGTGGAAATATTTGTGAGGATGCAGCAATTGACAATAAAGAAAACTCTTTCTACTTTTGTAAGAGCTTTTGGAATGTTTTTATTCCTTCTTCAGTCACGACAACTCTCCGGAGGTTCGGTGTCGTCGTCTCTAGTTCATGCTTTTTCTGGGCAGTTAACTTCATCATGACCGATTACTCCAGTGCTTAGCGATACTTTATCCTCTGTACGCAGAAATGGTGGGTGTTCTGACCAATTTCGGATAAATTTTTTCGTTTTCTTCAAATTAATTGAGCATGACTTATCACTAAAGATTGAACCTATTCAAGTTAAGGTGAAAAACTAAAACAAGTCAAAAAATTTCGCAGTTTTTCGGCCACCAAAAGTTTTCCACAACCTCCTCGATGTCGATAACTTGGATTTGACATCACTAAACATGTGTAAACAACATAGTAAAATTTCATTAACCTGGGAATTTTTCATTGCTAAAAGTACCTGTCGAATGGACTATATCGGCACCTCGAACAGATATTATGGGTTTCAAGTTATCTCTTACATACATGTGTGAAACGGTCGATACTTTTCGAATCCATGAAGGCACCTTGAAAAATTTACTTTTAAAAACAACAATACTTGGAATCTAAAAATATCCATAAGTAGGCATAAAAACTTTTTTATGCAATGCATATGAATACTTGAAGGTCATGAAATATTCTTAGATTCAGCTAGCTGTTCAGCTTCATCTTGTCTTGCTTCCAATTATTTGTGCAACAGGTATTTGACAAAAAACTACTATTTCTCTGACTAATACCACATATTGATCAGAAAACAAGTATGCACCAAAACGAACCCTGAATTACATTTGGGCTTCTTGCTAACAAACTATGAACATTGACTCACATCTGACATATATTTGTGCAATGATGCAAGTTTGGCAATCCCTACATTGAATACAAAAAATTAGGAATTCAAAGATGGTTGGGATTGGATTGAAATTGGATACCCCTGCAAACTAGCAACAAGATTAACGATAAAAAAGTTGGCATTAGCCAGGGTAGTACCTAGTTGATACAGCCCGTTATGAAAAAGTAACGACTCTTAATTCTTCATCGAAAACACATATAAGTTTTGCGAAGGAAAATAGGTCTTTGTGAATGCCATATTCCGAAGGAACCAAATTTTTGTAGCAATCTTCTTTGAAGTTATATCAACATATTTCATTGGTGTGACTCATTGAAAAATTGTGTTATAGGTTGAATATGACCGATGGCAGAGCTCCACCATCTTTGCAAGGATTGGCTGCCAACCGAAAATGTAGAATTGTTAGCGATATTGAGTAGAAAAATTTGTGTAAAATGATTGATTCAAAGCTTAATATTTCAATTTGGTATTCCAAAGACAAGAGATGAGAACTTGTCATTTCATTGTAGGTAGCCAAATAATTTTACACAAATTTATCAGAAAAATTTAGTCGTCTATTTTTATAGTTTGTTGGGAACTACTCATTGGGATACACCAGGTTCTGCTGAAAACCGCTTTCATGTTGATATTCCAAATCATATTGTAGTAGAAAACTTCAATGCTCACTTCACAGTTTGTACTTTACTCTCGGGTGAATGTGGCATGAATCTGGATACTAATATACCATTGAATAATGAGTCTCTTTTCATGAATCCGCTTTGTGAAAACGACATTCTGCTCTTAATAGCTACACTCAAAAACACTAACTCTGCAGGTCACGATCATATTTCCAACAAACTGATGAAAGAATGCAGAAATGAGTTATGCAAGCCATTATTGTATCTGTTGAATGCATCACTGGAAACGGGTATATTTCCAAAAAAATTGAAGTTAGCATTAGTAATTCCCATATATAAAAAAGGGGACCGCAATGTATATGGCAACTACCGGGCTATCTGTGTTTTGTCAAGTATTTCCAAAATCTACGAACTGAAGATGAAAGAACAAATAGTTTAATTTTTCAATAGTCATTCTTTATTATCACCTTCACAACATGGTTTTACTTCAGCACAGAAACTGCACTATATGAATTTCACAGAAAAGTTGTATCAGCTTCAGATCAAAGACTAGATGTAATGGGACTGTTTGTTGATTACGTAGATCATGAACTGTTAATCTACAAATTGTCTCGATATGGAATACGAGGCCCTTGTCTGGATTTGTTGAAATCATACTTGGCAGGTAGATCTCAAATAGTAAAAAGGGGAAATTTGTTGAGTACTGAGAAATGTATTAATAGGGGTGTTCCACAGGGTTCAGTCTTGGGTCCATATCTCTTCATAATATATTCGAATGATTTAATAACTTCTCTGAATAAAATGTCTCCAAATTCCCAAATAGTCTGCTATGCAGATGATACAAATATTCTTGTTGCCAACACAAGTTTAGCACAATTTAGGATGAATATGTGTAAAATATATCACCATTTTAATGAATGGTCGAGAAAAAACAGTTTGATCTTGAGTGGAACCAAAACACAAGCAATGTATTTCTCTATGCGAGCATTACAACAGACTCCTGAGCCACTTTCAACTGATCATTGTGAAATTTCATTTGTTGAAAATACTAAACTGTTGGGTATTGTTATAGATTCTAGAAGTCAATGGACACAACATATAGAAACTTTATGTGGAAAGCTACGTAGTGCTATTCACTTAATTTTATGGCCAAACAGTGTAGTAAACAAATACTTCTTACTATCTATTATGCTAGTTTTCATTGTCACCTACGCTACGGTATACTTAACTGGGGATGTTCAACCAACATAGAAGAGTATTTATACTACAAAAATATGCCGTTAGAATTATAGCCAAGCTTGCACAACGAGATTCATGTAGATTAGTATTAAAAAATCTGAAAATACTTACATTAGCGGAAATATGTATCTATGAATTATGCCAATATGTGTACAAACATAGATCATTATTTGTATCCAATCAAAATACCCACGAATATGAGATGCAAACATTTATTTTTTTAATTTATAATATATGGGCTGTAAATTCTTCAACTCACTGGCTGAAGATATACAGATATCCCCCAATCTCTTTATTTTCAAACAACGGGTGAAAGCACTACTACTATCGAGAAACTGTTACACATTGGAGGAATATTTTAATAATTCTTCGTTTTAAATGTCAATTTTATAGTTTTCTATGTTTAATCTTTTATGTAATTTTCCACATTTGGCTTTGACGTTTTCTTTTATTATTGTGCTATGTGTACTGTTCAGTATTATATATGTACTTTTAAATTGAAGAAATAAACATTATTATTATTATTATTATTATAATGCCGGGACACCTCTTTCGCAAGCTTGATTACTCCTCTGGCTATCAAATCTCAAGCTATCAAATCGTTCACCTATACAAACTGACTCAAATGAAAGGTGTGTGTGGTAAACAGCTGAACTATTCTACTATAACATCTCGTTCCAGGCAGTGCGATATGGAGGCAGTCGATTGTCATCTGTCAACTTGACCACTGAGAAAACTTTTCGTTGTACTTCAATATTATCTTGAGTACATCTTTAACTCATGTTCGAAAGTGAAAGTTATAAATAAATTCTAATCTTGTTCAAGTCACTGTCAATATTGAAGTCTCACCCAACCCGTTTGATTAATTTATTAATCAGCATTGTTACAACATGTGATTATTTTATGTTATTAACATTTGGTCTGGATATTTGATTTTACATAAACTTCTGTCATTCCTAGATGTTGTCGTAGATGGCGTTGTTGTTGAAGTTGTAGTTCTCGAAGTTGTTGTAGATGGCGTTGTTGTCGAACGTGTTATAGGTGTTTCCCATATACAAAAAATTAATCCATTTACGAAATTTTACTGAGCCTTAAGCGCATGCGCAGTTAGAGTCCTTGCGGAGTCCCAACCAATCAAAATGGCCGTTGCCATGAATCAACGTCTCAAACGACAGTTTTGAGCCGTCTGCGCATTTCCCAAACACGTTTTCGTGAATTCAATTGGGATGAATTTTTCGAGTAGAGGGAATCTAGTTTAAGGTTATGTCGATGGTTTGAGTCGATGGTATACCCCTGCAACATGACTAAAGCTTGGAATGAAGTACACTTCAATTTGCTGGAGGGCATATTTGTCATTTTTTTTCTTGAATTTTTTATCAAGACAAATAATTTTCTTGCAATGATAGATCATTGTTGATATTATTTCGTGGTTCTGTGGAAACATCGTCCCATGCTGTCGCCGGATCATCTTCAAGATTATATTATCCAATTTTTTGATCAATCTCAATTTTATCATAATTTTGTCGAATTTTATTGTCAGTATTTTCAAATTTTTTAAGTGATTTTCAGTTGACTTTCAATGTTCATTGCAGGGCTGGAATGCATTTATGTACTAACCCACTTGCTCCCCATATTCGATAATAAAAGTGGTGATTTTTCGACATTCGTTATATCATTATCAATTGTTAAAATTAATAAATTAATAAAAATTGTTGTTGTTAAAATTGTTATTTCCGTTAACCAGCTGCACACACTTAACAGTACAACCCTCAAAAGTCTTCGACCCTCAAAAGTCAATATGTTATCTACGATGTTAGTCATTTGACTTTGGTTCAAAACTTCACCATCATCTTGCTTTTGTGAAGTTGGCTACATCTAACTCCTGTCTGGGTAGCTTGAAATGAAAATAAGTACACTCATTTCAATTCTCTTTATATTTTTCAATATACAGGGTAGGGCAATAGTGCGTCAGAGTCCGATTGCTTGAGTTCTAAGATAGAACGATAATTCAAAAATCAAATATAACTAGAGAACTGTGTCTATCTAGAAATTATTGTCAGATATACAGGGTGAACTAAGGAAAATCTACAGGGTCAATTGCCTTTTTTTCAAATGAAATGCTATGTACTTTAATCCATTTTTTCAAGCATTTTAGTGGTCTCCATCCACACCTCCAATATTTTACTATCTCCCAACCACTTGGGAGTTATAATTTTGTTTGTCAAAATAATGATATCTGCAGATGCATACCGAAAAAACCACCGTTCTCAAGATAACTCGAAAACGGCTAGAAATAGCCTCTGGGGTATACACATGGTCGAAAAATATACGGAGTGTTCCATTTGAAAAACTCGAGAAAATTAAAATAAAAACTCCCAAATTGAAAAATCATTTTCAGTCACCCTGTATGATTTTTGGAAATGATAATGATTCAAAAATATCACTCATCTGTCTGACGAATAGCATTATAATTATATCCTCCTGCATTCCATTATCTTGAGAACAGTGATTTTTTTGGTAAGCTTCTGTAGATATCATTATTTTAACAAAAAAAAGTATAACTCTCAAGTGGTTGGGAGATAGTAAATGATATTGGAGGGATGTATGGAGACCACTAAAATTAAAAAAAAATGCACTTGGCCCTTTATATTTTCCTTGTTTCACCCTGTATATAAGACAATAATTTCTGGATGTAGACAATGATGTATAGTTTACACTGGTTTTTGTATTATCTGCCTGGCTACCATAGAACTCGAGCAATCAGACTCTGACGCACTATTGCCCCACCCTGTATATTGAAATCAATAGAATCAAACTACGTTTTTTGAGTTCATAAATTATCACTTCATTTTCTTCAGACAATCTTAGGATCATCAGTTTCTTGATGTTTGTATATATCTGTTGAGTAGAACGAACGATTCGTCTGAATATGGGTTTTATCAGATTTGTAAGAAGGAGTTTATCTTCTGGTCATTTGTTGTCCTACAGCTTTACGTTTTTCAGGTGGAAACAGAAACGAAATATTGTTTTAATGTTCCCACGAGTTGTTGGCATTCACATGCTGTTCTGGGATTGAATTTTTTCATGTGCATTTGTTAATTCCAATTTATTTTTGTAGACTGCCAAGTCTTTTGCATTACAATGTCGAGGTACTTATTTCAGTAACAATCGTAGTAGCCCTTACGTTAAAACAAAATTTCTGTCATGTATAACCAATTTGTCATTTTCATATGCCACAGGGTACACCCTAATACCCGACGAGGGCCCGCAGGTGAGGTTACAGAGCTGTACTCTTCGGCCTGGATGGATACAAATCACCTGCGCGGACAGCATCATTGACAGCTGGCTGGAGGAGGCATCAAAGCAAGTTCAACCATGTGAAGGGGCGAAAATCAAATTCGTCCAAGGGCAGGACCTTCCAGAGCCATTCATCTGTGTGGCAATCATCCCGGACGACGAAGCTGACGAACGACTCACGCCCGAGATGGTGCTGATGAGATTGAAAAAAATGAACCACGGTTGACCACCCAGGATTGGGTAATACTACACCGGGAGGATTCGGGCCGTGGCCAGACATGGACAGTCGCCATAGATGAAATGTCCAAGTCATCCCTGGACGAGCTAGACTTCAAGCCCTACTTCGGGTTCGGTCGGATTCAGTTCCGTCTGAAAGGCGGCCAAGGAGGGAAAGAACCTTCCCAGACGCAGCCGGAAAAGGGGAAGGAAAGCATTCCTCCACGAATGGTCGCAAGGGGAGCACCGCAAGGGAAAGTCCAATCCTTCCCGAGAGGTGCACTTCGGACCAAACAGCCCATAAGGGGGGTCTCGGGAAAGGGTAAATCCATTCCGAACAGACCACCACTCGTAAATGGTGCCGGCACCTCCAGAGGGAAGAACAAACCGCCCTCTGAGAAAGATGGCGGGGGAGGACCGCCTGAAGACGGCAACCAAGGGAATGGCTCATACAACAGTCAGACTCTTGCAAGGAAACCTGCAACATGCCAAGGCCGCCTACGTTCTCGGAAAAAAATTCGTAGAGGCGCGAATAGATCTGGCCCTCATCCAGGAACCCTGGACCTCCAACACAGGCCTAGTCTGAGCAACACATCTAGTGAGGTAATTGCAGTCTGCTCCGGGGTAAAACATAGGGCATGCATTCTAGCCAGAAACAACATTAATTATTTTATTCTTTCAGATTTCTGCACCCAGGATATGGCAAAAATCAATGTGAAGTTTCCAGAGAGGGGGAGTATGACGGAAATTATCGTCTTCTCAGCATACTTTCCTGGAGATGTAGGGGCAGAACAGCCTTCTCCAGCAGCCGTGTGAGAACTAATTGCCTTCAGCACGAGGAACAACACCCACCTAGTCATAGAATGTGACGCCAATGCGCACCATGAAGCGTAGCGCAGCACAAACATCAACATGAGGGGTGGTCTCTTTTCAATTACTTGATAGGGGAGGAGCTGACAATTAACAATAAGGGATCTGAACCTTCGTCACAAGTATTAAGAAAGACGTACTAGACTAAAAATCAGCTCAGAAATTCTAAGCAATAAGATATCCAATTGGAGGGTGTCCTCTGAACCGTCGTGCTCAGATCATAGACAAATTCAATTCAACATTAAAATAGGCAGTCATTAATACAACACCGAGATATGCGGAGCATGGACAGGGAAGGGTACAAAACTCCCCTGAAGAACCATCTCCAAAATGGACTGACCACAATAAATAGTCGTGATCAAATAGATATCTCAGCGTATCACGAAAACTGTCCACTGAGGGAGTAAAGGGATAACCGGAATGCTTCCTGGTGGAACAAAAATCTGGGTAAATCACGAAAAGAAGTTAGAAGGTTATTCAACCGAGATAAGGTACCAGGTGAATGGGAAAACTATAGGTTTTCTCTAACCGCATACAATAAAGATATCCGGAAAGCAAAAGGAGAATCATGGAAACGATTCTGCGAAAATCAAGCGGAGCCCGTATCCACAAGATTATATCCAGAGAGCCGACACAGGAGCTGGGATCGCTTAAAAGTCCAGTCTTCTTCTTTACGGCCTCCAGGAAAGAAACAGAGCATTGGCTCATAACCACTATCCAAGCAGCCTGATTCTGGGCAATCGACCTCCAGTCACAAATATAGGCCGGATTAAACGACCTGGCAGAGATGGCTGGGTGGTTACCACAAAAAATAATCACACCACAGGCGATAAGATGGGCGGTTATCTCGTTCCAACAAGTCACCAGGAGAGGATGGCATAGCTACAGTTCTGTTATAAATCGGACTGGAACATATTGTACCTATTCTCTTCAGAGCCAGTCTAGTTTGGAACCATTTTCCACCTTACTGGACCGCGACTAGTGTGATCTTCATTCCTAAGGTGAATCGGACTGACCCACACCCAAAATCGCTCAGACCTATTAGTCTGACATCTTTTCTGTTGAGAAGCATGTAGAAAATACTGGATGGGCACATGAGGTGACATGAGGTGTGGTATATTAACGAAGCAGCCACTCAATATTCACCAGTATGCCTACCAGGCTAGGAAATCAACAGAACTTGCTCTCAACAACCTTGTCTCAGGAATAAATAAGCGACTGGAACACCAAGAGGTAGCAGTCGCCGCATTCCTTGACATAGATGGAGCATTAAACAATGCACTACCCCACTCTCTAGAGGAATTAAACCAATACTATGTGATTGGATAAGAACTATGCTTCATAATAGAACTATAACGACCTCTCTACAGGGGAAAAGTGTCAGCTTCAAAACAGGCAAGGGCTGCCCTCAGGGGGGAAGTTCTCCTTCCTCTGCTATGGTCACTACTGGTGGATGATCTGCTGACCATTCTCTCGCTATGGGAGGTCGATCTGCAAGCATATTCTGACCATCTGGTCCTAGTAATAAGTAATAAATCCGAAGAGACGATCTCCTACGCCCTTCAGGATATATTGGACACCATATATAAATGAGAGGGAGGAAGTATCCATTAACCCCCAAAAAATGGTAATGGTACCGTTCATCAGAAAAATAAAGCTGGAACATTTAATACTTCTTTCCATCAAAGGCGTAACAATTCCTTTTGCGAGTGAAGCAAAATATCTGGGAATAACCCTAGATAAAAAGCTAAATTGGAACTCGCATCAGGAAAAGACTATCCGAAAGGCTAGCGTATCATTATGGACATGCCGCAGAATATGTGGCAAAACATGGGGCGTGTCACCCAAAACTATCAACCTTCACACGCCCTACACTGTGTGGGAAAATGAACGTTGATTTACCGATGGTTCGACAACTCTGAAAGGCGTCGGAGCCGGAATATACGGGATGAACCGAATAGTGAAACGCTCATTCGGTATGAGTAAATTAGCTACGGAATTCCAGGCAGAGGTATATACCATTGAAATTTGTGCAAGGGAGCTGGAAAATCACACTACACACGAAAAACAATAAAAATATTTTCAGATAGTCAAGCAGCACTGAAATCGCTTGCATCCAACTGCTTTAAATCCAGAGCAGTGTGGAACTGCGGAGAAACCTTACACCCACTGGCACAATGCAACAATGTTAACCTATTCTGGATACCAGGTCACACAGGCCTAGAAGAGAACGAAATAGCGGACGCCCCAGCAAAAGGGGCCGAAATAACTTTCACTGGGCCAGAACCGGCAATCGGTATAACATCCTGGGCAGACAATAAAAGACTCATGTATTGGCGTAGACTACCGAGCCTAGCCCATTCCAACGCATTTATTGCTTGCACAATAAAAAACAGGTCTCCGACAAACTGCTAGAACTCAGTAGAGCACATCTCAGAGTTATAGTAAGATGCAGAGTGCCGTCTATGCATGGAGGAGGATGAAACGTCTACACACTTTTTTCTGTACATGCCTCGCAGCGGCTAGAACCAGATTCTCAACAGTTGGCAATACAATAGTAAGGACAGGGAACCTGGTAAATTGTTCTCCCAATGTACTCCTTAATTTCATTAAGAGATTGGATATACTAGGAGAAATATAACCATAGGGTGAGCCACAATTGGCCATTGGCTGCAGTGGAGTGCCTGATATGGGCCCACTCACGTTCAAATCTAACCTAACCTAACACCCTGTTCCTTTAACGATGTATTCCAAAACACTTTATATGTATTTCTGTTACCCACATCTCAAAACCTGAAGTCTAATTTCACAACCGACAATACTCCGCCTCAATCTGCTTACTCTTCAAACGGAAAGTACATGAAACATACGAACCACTGATTTATACCTATCCAAGAGTTTCAATGTCAACTGATAAATATTTCCTGCATGATAATTAAAATTTCTGTTCGAGATTTTTCCATAACTGATAACAAAATAAATGGCTATAATGAGTTACAACTCTACATGATATATATTTATCAATGTCAAAAAAAAATCGTTTTGAATCATGTTTTTATTTGTGCAGTATATATCATTTCCAGCTAAATTATTTTTTGTATGGGTACTATAAATATACACTAATATCGTACATATAATGATAAAAATTCTATAAGGTTGAAATTAAACTTTTTTATACTTTTCTCTCGCTTCACACCCGATGAAATGATATCCCAAATTTCTGTATCTCTCTCTCTCTCTCTTCCTTGACGAATGTGAAATTTTAATTTGCATTTGAAAGTAATATTCTTAACACTGCTGACAAATATTGGTAATTGACCTCCATTGACTGTTGTGTAACGCATTGTTTTTATTCTGTCCTATTACACTCATAACAAGATCCATTCAAAATCACACAAATTGCTATGAATTTCACTCCACTCGAAAAGTTCTCATGCAAAACAGTATTCATTAATGAAGTCAAAAGTATGAAATTTGTTTTCAATAGCCGAGACATATTCTACGGCATGTCTGGTACTTGCTTGGAGTTCGCGGCGACCACTCAGGGTGGAGCTTAGGTTTTCCGGGTTTGTCTATAGCTGAGAAGTGAATACGCCACCAAAAATCAGTTAGTTGCCCCGGAGCGCCATGACAAATAATAATAATAGCCGTGCTCTTGTAACGAACGTCATCCTTGTATAATTTTAATTAAACGTAATTGAAACGAAAATCACTAATTGAGCCAGACTCCGCGTCCTGCGAAATCCGGCCCAATAATTAAATAGCAGACCGTGAAATAATTAAAGATAAACTCAATTAGGAGGAGTTGTCGGCGACAAAAACCAATGATTTATTGTTTCTATTGAATAATGCCGCCTTAAAAGTACCCAATCTGCTATGGAATGACCCCTGATTACAAAGGGTCATTAAATGAATCGCTACAACTCATCAAATGCACGTGCTTGTCGGTATCGGCTTCAAAGAAATATAATAACTTTTGCGAAACGTATATAAGCCGAAATCCGAATTATTCAACAAGTTCAAATGCACTCTCCGTGCAATCAAGTGCTCCGATGTAGTAATGGTTTGGTCCACGAATGGACATGTCGAGATCGAGAAAATAGATAAATTGTAATTATTGTTGAAACACATAAGTCGTGGTAAAGTATGGTTTTCAATAACAACTGCAGCTTATTATGCCGATAGTGACGAAAAAGCCACGAACAAACAACCCGCCATTCTGCTACAGATATCCTTCCGCGCAAAAATATTTACTTTGCGACAACCATCATTCGAGAAATGCGAAGATCTCCTAATTTCGAACACTCGTTTCCCGGTCTATTTAAATAAAGACAGATAAGGCAGAGAAGATGCATTTCGCATTCAGTAAGTCGGTTACATTTGATATCCTCCGAACGTTCAACCTCGTTTGAGCGGTGTTCTATTTGAATGGAGAGTAATTTATTAGAAAATATGCGCTGTTCTGATATCAGTCATTGAGTGGCGATTGTTTCGGATAACCGATATTTGATATTTTTCCGTTTTATGAACAAGATGGTCTAGGTTAGTAGAATATGTAGTTTATTTGCTGAAATGTTTGAAGGTTACATGCAGTTGATGGTTATGCACCATTCAACATTGTTGATTGTAATCTGATTTGGGTAAACTTTAACGATCTGTAGGTTCTGTCTAGAGTGTATATATATAGTGAAGTGAAGATGTCACAAGTTACTATTCATTTATATATATATATATATATATATACACTATATATATATATATATACAATTTCCCTCGAGAGCATATCCCTGTTTCATATATATATATATATATATATATATATATATATATATATATATATATATATATATATATATATATATATATATATATGAAACAGGGATATGCTCTCGAGGGAAATTGTATATATATATATATATAGTGTATATATATATATATATATATATAAATGAATAGTAACTTGTGACATCTTCACTTCACTATATATATACACTCTAGACAGAACCTACAGATCGTTAAAGTTTACCCAAATCAGATTACAATCAACAATGTTGAATGGTGCATAACCATCAACTGCATGTAACCTTCAAACATTTCAGCAAATAAACTACATATTCTACTAACCTAGACCATCTTGTTCATAAAACGGAAAAATATCAAATATCGGTTATCCGAAACAATCGCCACTCAATGACTGATATCAGAACAGCGCATATTTTCTAATAAATTACTCTCCATTCAAATAGAACACCGCTCAAACGAGGTTGAACGTTCGGAGGATATCAAATGTAACCGACTTACTGAATGCGAAATGCATCTTCTCTGCCTTATCTGTCTTTATTTAAATAGACCGGGAAACGAGTGTTCGAAATTAGGAGATCTTCGCATTTCTCGAATGATGGTTGTCGCAAAGTAAATATTTTTGCGCGGAAGGATATCTGTAGCAGAATGGCGGGTTGTTTGTTCGTGGCTTTTTCGTCACTATCGGCATAATAAGCTGCAGTTGTTATTGAAAACCATACTTTACCACGACTTATGTGTTTCAACAATAATTACAATTTATCTATTTTCTCGATCTCGACATGTCCATTCGTGGACCAAACCATTACTACATCGGAGCACTTGATTGCACGGAGAGTGCATTTGAACTTGTTGAATAATTCGGATTTCGGCTTATATACGTTTCGCAAAAGTTATTATATTTCTTTGAAGCCGATACCGACAAGCACGTGCATTTGATGAGTTGTAGCGATTCATTTAATGACCCTTTGTAATCAGGGGTCATTCCATAGCAGATTGGGTACTTTTAAGGCGGCATTATTCAATAGAAACAATAAATCATTGGTTTTTGTCGCCGACAACTCCTCCTAATTGAGTTTATCTTTAATTATTTCACGGTCTGCTATTTAATTATTGGGCCGGATTTCGCAGGACGCGGAGTCTGGCTCAATTAGTGATTTTCGTTTCAATTACGTTTAATTAAAATTATACAAGGATGACGTTCGTTACAAGAGCACGGCTATTATTATTATTTGTCATGGCGCTCCGGGGCAACTAACTGATTTTTGGTGGCGTATTCACTTCTCAGCTATAGACAAACCCGGAAAACCTAAGCTCCACCCTGAGTGGTCGCCGCGAACTCCAAGCAAGTACCAGACATGCCGTAGAATATGTCTCGGCTATTGAAAACAAATTTCATACTTTTGACTTCATTAATGAATACTGTTTTGCATGAGAACTTTTCGAGTGGAGTGAAATTCATAGCAATTTGTGTGATTTTGAATGGATCTTGTTATGAGTGTAATAGGACAGAATAAAAACAATGCGTTACACAACAGTCAATGGAGGTCAATTACCAATATTTGTCAGCAGTGTTAAGAATATTACTTTCAAATGCAAATTAAAATTTCACATTCGTCAAGGAAGAGAGAGAGAGAGAGATACAGAAATTTGGGATATCATTTCATCGGGTGTGAAGCGAGAGAAAAGTATAAAAAAGTTTAATTTCAACCTTATAGAATTTTTATCATTATATGTACGATATTAGTGTATATTTATAGTACCCATACAAAAAATAATTTAGCTGGAAATGATATATACTGCACAAATAAAAACATGATTCAAAACGATTTTTTTTTGACATTGATAAATATATATCATGTAGAGTTGTAACTCATTATAGCCATTTATTTTGTTATCAGTTATGGAAAAATCTCGAACAGAAATTTTAATTATCATGCAGGAAATATTTATCAGTTGACATTGAAACTCTAGGATAGGTATAAATCAGTGGTTCGTATGTTTCATGTACTTTCCGTTTGAAGAGTAAGCAGATTGAGGCGGAGTATTGTCGGTTGTGAAATTAGACTTCAGGTTTTGAGATGTGGGTAACAGAAATACATATAAAGTGTTTTGGAATACATCGTTAAAGGAACAGGGTGTTAGGTTAGGTTAGATTTGAACGTGAGTGGGCCCATATCAGGCACTCCACTGCAGCCAATGGCCAATTGTGGCTCACCCTATGGTTATATTTCTCCTAGTATATCCAATCTCTTAATGAAATTAAGGAGTACATTGGGAGAACAATTTACCAGGTTCCCTGTCCTTACTATTGTATTGCCAACTGTTGAGAATCTGGTTCTAGCCGCTGCGAGGCATGTACAG
The DNA here is from genome assembly GCA_958502065.1 of Chrysolina americana. Classification (NCBI taxonomy): domain Eukaryota; kingdom Metazoa; phylum Arthropoda; class Insecta; order Coleoptera; family Chrysomelidae; genus Chrysolina; species Chrysolina americana. The sequence continues at coordinate 33,792,286 of OY293419.1, read as the reverse complement.
AAAAAAGTGTGTAGACGTTTCATCCTCCTCCATGCATAGACGGCACTCTGCATCTTACTATAACTCTGAGATGTGCTCTACTGAGTTCTAGCAGTTTGTCGGAGACCTGTTTTTTATTGTGCAAGCAATAAATGCGTTGGAATGGGCTAGGCTCGGTAGTCTACGCCAATACATGAGTCTTTTATTGTCTGCCCAGGATGTTATACCGATTGCCGGTTCTGGCCCAGTGAAAGTTATTTCGGCCCCTTTTGCTGGGGCGTCCGCTATTTCGTTCTCTTCTAGGCCTGTGTGACCTGGTATCCAGAATAGGTTAACATTGTTGCATTGTGCCAGTGGGTGTAAGGTTTCTCCGCAGTTCCACACTGCTCTGGATTTAAAGCAGTTGGATGCAAGCGATTTCAGTGCTGCTTGACTATCTGAAAATATTTTTATTGTTTTTCGTGTGTAGTGTGATTTTCCAGCTCCCTTGCACAAATTTCAATGGTATATACCTCTGCCTGGAATTCCGTAGCTAATTTACTCATACCGAATGAGCGTTTCACTATTCGGTTCATCCCGTATATTCCGGCTCCGACGCCTTTCAGAGTTGTCGAACCATCGGTAAATCAACGTTCATTTTCCCACACAGTGTAGGGCGTGTGAAGGTTGATAGTTTTGGGTGACACGCCCCATGTTTTGCCACATATTCTGCGGCATGTCCATAATGATACGCTAGCCTTTCGGATAGTCTTTTCCTGATGCGAGTTCCAATTTAGCTTTTTATCTAGGGTTATTCCCAGATATTTTGCTTCACTCGCAAAAGGAATTGTTACGCCTTTGATGGAAAGAAGTATTAAATGTTCCAGCTTTATTTTTCTGATGAACGGTACCATTACCATTTTTTGGGGGTTAATGGATACTTCCTCCCTCTCATTTATATATGGTGTCCAATATATCCTGAAGGGCGTAGGAGATCGTCTCTTCGGATTTATTACTTATTACTAGGACCAGATGGTCAGAATATGCTTGCAGATCGACCTCCCATAGCGAGAGAATGGTCAGCAGATCATCCACCAGTAGTGACCATAGCAGAGGAAGGAGAACTTCCCCCCTGAGGGCAGCCCTTGCCTGTTTTGAAGCTGACACTTTTCCCCTGTAGAGAGGTCGTTATAGTTCTATTATGAAGCATAGTTCTTATCCAATCACATAGTATTGGTTTAATTCCTCTAGAGAGTGGGGTAGTGCATTGTTTAATGCTCCATCTATGTCAAGGAATGCGGCGACTGCTACCTCTTGGTGTTCCAGTCGCTTATTTATTCCTGAGACAAGGTTGTTGAGAGCAAGTTCTGTTGATTTCCTAGCCTGGTAGGCATACTGGTGAATATTGAGTGGCTGCTTCGTTAATATACCACACCTCATGTCACCTCATGTGCCCATCCAGTATTTTCTACATGCTTCTCAACAGAAAAGATGTCAGACTAATAGGTCTGAGCGATTTTGGGTGTGGGTCAGTCCGATTCACCTTAGGAATGAAGATCACACTAGTCGCGGTCCAGTAAGGTGGAAAATGGTTCCAAACTAGACTGGCTCTGAAGAGAATAGGTACAATATGTTCCAGTCCGATTTATAACAGAACTGTAGCTATGCCATCCTCTCCTGGTGACTTGTTGGAACGAGATAACCGCCCATCTTATCGCCTGTGGTGTGATTATTTTTTGTGGTAACCACCCAGCCATCTCTGCCAGGTCGTTTAATCCGGCCTATATTTGTGACTGGAGGTCGATTGCCCAGAATCAGGCTGCTTGGATAGTGGTTATGAGCCAATGCTCTGTTTCTTTCCTGGAGGCCGTAAAGAAGAAGACTGGACTTTTAAGCGATCCCAGCTCCTGTGTCGGCTCTCTGGATATAATCTTGTGGATACGGGCTCCGCTTGATTTTCGCAGAATCGTTTCCATGATTCTCCTTTTGCTTTCCGGATATCTTTATTGTATGCGGTTAGAGAAAACCTATAGTTTTCCCATTCACCTGGTACCTTATCTCGGTTGAATAACCTTCTAACTTCTTTTCGTGATTTACCCCAGATTTTTGTTCCACCAGGAAGCATTCCGGTTATCCCTTTACTCCCTCAGTGGACAGTTTTCGTGATACGCTGAGATATCTATTTGATCACGAACTATTTCTTGTGGTCAGTCCATTTTGGGAGATGGTTCTTCAGGGAGTTTTGTACCCTTCCCTGTCCATGCTCCGCATATCTCGGTGTTGTATTAATGACTGCCTATTTTAATGTTGAATTGAATTTGTCTATGATCTGAGCACGACGGTTCAGAGGACACCCTCCAATTGGATATCTTATTGCTTAGAATTTCTGAGCTGATTTTTAGTCTAGTACGTCTTTCTTAATACTTGTGACGAAGGTTCAGATCCCTTATTGTTAATTGTCAGCTCCTCCCCTATCAAGTAATTGAAAAGAGACCACCCCTCATGTTGATGTTTGTGCTGCGCTACGCTTCATGGTGCGCATTGGCGTCACATTCTATGACTAGGTGGGTGTTGTTCCTCGTGCTGAAGGCAATTAGTTCTCACACGGCCTGCTGGGAGAAGGCTGTTCCCTACATCTCCAGGAAAGTATGCTGAGAAGACGATAATTTCCGTCATACTCCCCCTCTCTGGAAACTTCACATTGATTTTTGCCATATCCTGGGTGCAGAAATCTGAAAGAATAAAATAATTAATGTTGTTTCTGGCTAGAATGCATGCCCTATGTTTTACCCCGGAGCAGACTGCAATTACCTCACTAGATGTGTTGCTCAGACTAGGCCTGTGTTGGAGGTCCAGGGTTCCTGGATGAGGGCCAGATCTATTCGCGCCTCTACGAATTTTTTTCCGAGAACGTAGGCGGCCTTGGCATGTTGCAGGTTTCCTTGCAAGAGTCTGACTGTTGTATGAGCCATTCCCTTGGTTGCCGTCTTCAGGCGGTCCTCCCCCGCCATCTTTCTCAGAGGGCGGTTTGTTCTTCCCTCTGGAGGTGCCGGCACCATTTACGAGTGGTGGTCTGTTCGGAATGGATTTACCCTTTCCCGAGACCCCCCTTATGGGCTGTTTGGTCCGAAGTGCACCTCTCGGGAAGGATTGGACTTTCCCTTGCGGTGCTCCCCTTGCGACCATTCGTGGAGGAATGCTTTCCTTCCCCTTTTCCGGCTGCGTCTGGGAAGGTTCTTTCCCTCCTTGGCCGCCTTTCAGACGGAACTGAATCCGACCGAACCCGAAGTAGGGCTTGAAGTCTAGCTCGTCCAGGGATGACTTGGACATTTCATCTATGGCGACTGTCCATGTCTGGCCACGGCCCGAATCCTCCCGGTGTAGTATTACCCAATCCTGGGTATATATATATATATATATATATATATATATATATATATATATATATATATATATATATATATATATATATATATATATATATATATATATATATATATATATATATATATATATATATATATATATATATATATATATATATATATATATATATATATATATATAGATAGGTTTCCGCGGTCAGATATTTGAAAACTAAAAGTTCGGGTTGAACCGCGTCTAGAATTTGTTGAAATTCGACGTTTCGGCTCCGATTTTGGAGCCATTTTCAAGAACTGAAATAGAAAATAAATTAATGAAAGGTTAAAACGTAATTATATATATGTCTTTGCCGAACCGAGTATTTGCTTGTAACGTTTGTACGTTTTAGAGGATAAGCGCCTCGTACAACGTTACCACAGTGTTCATGTTGAGCCCCTTTTCATGTGCTAGGTTGTACGAGCTGATTGTTTTAATATCAAAACGTTCACATTTTTCAAACGCATGTACAACGTACGCAAAATGGAATAATCAGACCTGAAAAAAACGTAACGCATGCTACCACTGTTGAAATTCAATTATTTTCCCAATCTCCAATGAAAGATTTGTTGTTAGAGTACCCGCACACCGTCGTACCTTCTCTCTCCTCATAAACCAAAGAGCGTGAGTTCGAATCTCAGCTTGCCACCGGTCTCGTGCATGGCAATACACGTATTAAAAGGTAAGGGCTACGTCTTCCCCTAGCTCGCACAAGACTCTGACTTCTGAGGGTTGCACGTAGGGGTTCAACCGGTTGACGGATATAACAATTTTAACAATTTTCAACAATTCGTGAACAGCAACAATTTCAACGTCAACGGTTACACGAAAACGGTTACATGAAATTGGTTACACGAAAACGCTACGCTTTTACGCAAGCGGTTAAACGAAAATGGACATGAAAACGGTTACACGAAAAAGCTACGCTTTTACATGAACAATTACATGGAAACGGTTACATAAAATCGCTACGTTTTTACGTAAACAATTACATGGAAACGGTTACATGAAAACAGTTACCTACATGAAAACGATTACACGAAAACGATGTGCTTTTACCGAAACGGTTACACAAAAACGGTTGAAAATGGATACAAAAAAACAGTCACACGAAACCGGTTACACTAAAACACTTCTGCGTACCTATATATGATGTAACATTCACATGTTTCAGAACCGCATCGAACGTAGTTGGGCATCGCACATTAAAAATGGTGGTCCTTATCATGACACCTCACGTTTATGAGACACCCTGTATACGAAAAACGAAAACTTTCGACTCCTCATGCCCCCAATGATGAGTTTTTTCTTCGGCCCATTTTTCCACCCGACATTTATCACAAACATCAGCGTTTTTTTCTCTTAAATGATATTTTGGTACACCCGGTATGCCATTTGAGAAGCGCCGCCATGTTTCTCATCTTAAATGATATGTTTTGTTGGTACACCCGATATAGCATTTGACAAGCAGCCAGCCGGCATGTTTTTTACACTCATATTATACGTTTTCAGGTACCTACCACCCCTGTATAAGTTTCTAATTGAACTCACACGTTGAAGCGTTAGACCCCCGTCACACCGCCATGTTTTTTCCCAAATGATGTATTTTTAATCACTTTATATATGTTGTTATGTTATGTTATGTTTACCTACATCCCTAATCTCAAAACTTTATTTTACAATCGGCAACGCCCTGTCCCCAATCCCAATATTAAATTTTACAAGCGGCAACAACCCATCCGGTGGCTTAGCGGTCTGATGCACAGGCCGTTCGAAACTCCAGCTTAGCGATAGTCGGTTCGAGCCCGATGTAGGTACAATAGATTTTTTCTCAAATACTTTATATCGGATCGATAGGCGACCGCATGCCTTGTTGAAAAGCAAGTGTATTGTGAGTTGTCTAGATGCCAATCTCGGCTAGTGCTAGCTTGGAGTGCACACCGACCACCCGAGGTGGTCCTGTAGGTTTTCCGGCTTTTCCTACAGCTGAAAAGTGAATACATCACCTGAAACATAATAATATTAGCCGTCCTCTACCCGCACAGTCTATGCCTTTGGGTACACTTGACTTGAGTGTTTATGAGGGAGTATTATTATTATCATTATTATATCTCAATCTGCTGTCTCTCAAACGTCAAGTTCATTGCACGCAGCGCTCTGAAACATACGTACCGCTGTTATATACTTAAAGCAGAAATCACTGGCGCCGCATCTAGCGGTGATTTTTTGTACAAATGTTCTAGTATGAACCTTAATGCACTACTAACAAATGTGAAATTTTTTTCGAATACACAATAAAACACCGATAAACCAACAAATATATATTTGACAATCTGAAGGAATGATAACGTTGTTTTCAAAGCCTCCGTAGTAACTTCTTAACACTAAATTGAAACAAAATAATTGTATTTTCTTTTAGCTGTAATTTTGATTGTATTTATGACAAATTGTATTACCAATTGTGATTAGTGTGTGAATAATAGTACTAATGCATGGTACTATGGTACCAATATGGTTCCATTTGAGAAAAATTAGTTTCATCCCAAAGTTGATTACGATGAATCCATCCATCCATCCATCCATCCATCCATCCATCCATCCATCCATCCATCCATCCATCCATCCATCCATCCATCCATCCATCCATCCATCCATCCATCCATCCATCCATCCATCCATCCATCCATCCATCCATCCATCCATCCATCCATCCATCCATCCATCCATCCATCCATCCATCCATCCATCCATCCATCCATCCATCCATCCATCCATCCATCCATCCATCCATCCATCCATCCATCCATCCATCCATCCATCCATCCATCCATCCATCCATCCATCCATCCATCCATCCATCCATCCATCCATCCATCCATCCATCCATCCATCCATCCATCCATCCATCCATCCATCCATCCATCCATCCATCCATCCATCCATCCATCCATCCATCCATCCATCCATCCATCCATCCATCCATCCATCCATCCATCCATCCATCCATCCATCCATCCATCCATCCATCCATCCATCCATCCATCCATCCATCCATCCATCCATCCATCCATCCATCCATCCATCCATCCATCCATCCATCCATCCATCCATCCATCCATCCATCCATCCATCCATCCATCCATCCATCCATCCATCCATCCATCCATCCATCCATCCATCCATCCATCCATCCATCCATCCATCCATCCATCCATCCATCCATCCATCCATCCATCCATCCATCCATCCATCCATCCATCCATCCATCCATCCATCCATCCATCCATCCATCCATCCATCCATCCATCCATCCATCCATCCATCCATCCATCCATCCATCCATCCATCCATCCATCCATCCATCCATCCATCCATCCATCCATCCATCCATCCATCCATCCATCCATCTTTTTTGAATATGCACCCCTAATTTGCCCTATCTTCAACCGTTCTCGAGTTTATCTGGACTTGAGAGGGATCATTTATCCCCAAAACATTGAAGAAAATCTTTTCTACTCATATTCTGAAAATTCAATCTTTTTTGAATATGCACATTTTTTCATTTATTTATTTATTAAGTTGAATGAAATATAAAATATAATTGATAGGTAAGAAATTATGCTACTTCATCCTCAGTAGAAATGTGAATTTTTTTAATTCATTTTTGAATTTGGTAAATATAGACATTATTCGTATCGGTATGCTATTATAGGCTATATATCGATAATAAAATGATTTTTTTCGAAATTGGGTTTTGACTTGTACATTTTTTAATATATCAGAAGTAACAAATATAGGAGAGATTCGAATGTTTTTCTCTTATTTTTTGTTAGGTGAAGAGTTTGATCATTGGTCAACTTAGAAAGTTATTTTATTTTTGTATTATATACAAGAATTATCTACATTGAGGGTCTCAATCTGACATTCTGGTAAAGATCTATTTACATGAAACTAGATTTTTCAAAATTCATAGTCAACTCATAGTCTTTCAACTATATCAAAATCAAACAGAGGTCACCTCCCATTTGTTTCTTTATATCCTGAACACTCTTTCCATAATAGTAAAGGGTAGTATCATCCGCAAATAATTTCAAATGACCTTTCAAATTCAGGCAAGATATCGAATTTATATAAATGAGGGACAAAACAGGCCAAGGATAGACCCTTGAATTTCTATTCTCGAGGATGTTGAGCCCCCATATCAATAAATTCCTGTCTTCCACTAGGTAATTTTTGAATAAAGCAAAAACATTGCCTCTGACACCACGTTCAACTAATGAAATATCATGCTTTACAGTGTCGAAGGCTTTACGTAAATCCAATGACAAGATACCGCAGAAAAACACCGAATCTAATTTCTTCTGGATATTAGTGATCAAATCCACTGTTCTATTTTGAGAATAATCGTAGATAAAGTGGAGGTATTTTATTTAACCACGTCAAAATTACATTCTGTCATTTCATGACTTTTTCCAACTTGATATAAATCAATTAACATATACAGAGGAAAAAACAATATACAAACTCGATGTCCTATTAGAAGGTTCTGGAAAAGAGGAAGTATGATTATTTTTAAAATTTGGTTTCTTGGATAATCAGTTCTGCTCTATCGATCTAAAATATTATCAACGCTGCGGCGTTGCTGCTTCTATCGAAAAGTAGCAACAACTTTGATATTTTAAATGGAATACCCTATATATTATTGCATTTTTCGCTTTGCTATTGCTTTTCGATTATTTTCATATAATACTTTCCTATACCTATCTCTAGTGGTTTTCAAGAAATTCATTAATTTCCTTATTTTTTGTACGAAACATAGCTTCAATTGAATGTTATTACTGCATTATTTGATTACGTAGAAGACTGAGATTTTGAATGTAGTTTGACACTGTCCTGTCTTTTAGTAATACCAAGGGAATTCGGTCTTCATTAAACAGGGTCGTTGTGTGGTGGTGACAGTTGTGAAAAGGACATTTTTTCAAATGGATCACCCTGTATATTATCAAATATCCTAAAAGGCAATTGAATTTTCTTTCAAATGATGTATCATGTTCCTATACATAGATAGTCAGGTTTCCGAAATTGTAACGAATTCTTATAAAAAAAAGTCATCGATCTAGCAAAGTACATCGACTTTCGGAATTCGTTATAATTTTGTTTTTCGCATTCCACAACGATAACAGCGAGTCTCGGGTGCCCGATAGATATTTTACAGCAGACACACAGAAGGAGCCCTCGCACCTATCCCCAGTCATAGCTGGAGAATAGTAGGGAGGTCTTGGTGGGGAGAACCAGTCGAACAGGTATCACGGAAGACAGACGAGAGTCATTGAAGCCCGATCGCTCGAATAAGTCAGACGTGCCTTGAAAATTCCTAATACTTTCGGTGCTTTTTGCCGTTACCCGAAGTGATAGTAATACCGATTCACTCCGACGTACTAGACATATATTTTCGTGTGATGGATGATGCTTGGTATTAAGAGATACGTTATTAAACAAAACTAGTACCACCAAACATCCCGTTTCAATCTACTGCAATATTATTTCAAAACCCATTTATTTTTACATTTTGATAACGACTCGACATTGATATATACGTTATTGCAACGAATCTATCTGAGTCGAGCATTTCGGTTGTTTTCATCCTCAGACACCGTAAATCCGTCTATTCCGTAATGAGCAATAATATTATTACAAATCCGTCTATGTTTACATTTTGATAACGACTCGACATTGATATAAACGTTATTGCAACGAAGCTATCTGAGTCGAGCGATTCGGTTGTTTTCATCCTCAGACACCGTAAATCCGTCTATTCCGTAAAGAGCAATAATATTATTACAAATCCGTCTATTTTTACATTTTGATAACGACTCGACATTGATATATACGTTATTGCAACGAAGCTATCTAAGTCGAGCGTTTCGGTTGTTTTCATCATCAGAGTTATTGCAACGAAGCTATCTAAGTCGAGCGTTTCGGTTGTTTTCATCATCAGACACCGTAAATCCGTCTATTCCGTAATGAGCAATAATATTATTTGAAAACCTGTTTATTTTTACATTTTAATAACGACTCGACATTGATATATACGTTATTGCAACGAAGCTATCTGAGTCGAGCGTTTCGGTTATTTTCATCCTCAGACACCGTAAATCCGTCTATTCCGTGTTGAACAACAATACCGTTACAATTCCGTTTATTTTCGCATCCTATAAATCGTTTCCGATTGTTTTACATTCACTCCGAACGTTTCGTGTATATCCGTCTTCAAACATCCTGGCAGTTTTGATAAGAGAGCATCCGTTTCTTTATCTCATGAATAATACTATACAATATATTGTCAGTATTTAATGACCCTATATCTAGGAGGTATGCTAGAGCTAATCCCGCAGCGAAAAACGTCACAAAATAAAAGCAACTTTTCTATAAAAATTGGACTATTTTGCCATATTTTGTATTGAATAAGTATGAAAATTAGTACATTAATAATAAAACGTTTGCGCGTTCACTAACGTAAATTTTATTCACGGCACACTACTACCATTTATTTCCAGTATAACGATTCGAAATAGGTGATATTTCCCATTTGAAATAATCTGTAGTGTGCCGTGACCAGAAAAGAGCAAAACAATTTGTTGGTTTGATAAACAGTGAATTTAATTGTATTTCTGTCAGAAAGAAGTATAAAAAATGGATTATAAGCATATTCAACGGGAATGTTGAAGCACCAAGAAATCAAATCAAGCCGATAACTGGAGATGAATCAAATCAAATTAATGTCTTGGAGTATTTCCATGCCCATACTCATGTATCATTAAGAAGAGCTACTGTGGATGGTATGATTCGCACTTCGATATGGAGAATTTTAAAGAAACATTGAATGCATGATTATAAATTCATAGAGGTGATCCTCCAAAACGTGTTGATTTCTGTGAATGGATTTTAACATGGACTTATGAAGACCCAAATTTCCTTCAGAAATTTATATGGACAGATGAATCTAAACTTTCAAGAGAGGGAATATTAAATCGAAAAATCAATCATTTTTGAACTACAGAAAATCCTCATTTTATAAAAGAAAGGGGATTTCAAGAAAAATTTAGTTTAAAAGTATTTTGTTTGCTGATGAACAATAAATTATCGCATAGTATTTATGAAGAAAACTTGAATTCAAGACAATATTTGAATATTTTGAGAACAATAGTTAGTTAGTGACTTTTTGGACAATTTGCCGCTTCATGAATATCGAAGTTGTTGGTATCAGTTGGACGGTACTCCCCCTCACTGTACACAAGAAGTGAGCAGAGAACTGACTACAACCTTTGAAGATCGGTGGATAAGACGCTTGGCCACAGCCTTGGCCACCACAATCCCCGGCTAACTCCTCTAGATTTTTACCTCTGGGGAAGAAACAAAGAGATTGTATATGAAACACCAGTGAATTTGAGAGGCGAATTGAAACAGAGTATAATTCGTGCTTTCGAGGAAATTCGACCAGAAGAGGTTCAAAGAGCAACCACCAACCATACACGAATGTTTGCGTGCAAATGGTCAGCACTTCGAACACATGAATAAGCGATTAATTTTACCTTCATTTGTTTATTGATTGGAATAAAAATTGAGTTCTACTTAAGGTGAATTATGATTTCTCAACGCAGACACAGGTTTTCAGATACCCTGAATGCAATTTATTTTTTTTTTTCGGCTCATGCAATATTAGTTTTTGCCAAGTTTTGGTTTTGGCAAAGACTCTATAGAAAAAAATGAAAAGTATCAATATCCAACGAACAGTTAAGAATATGGGACAAATTCCACAAAAATTAATTAGATTTTCATTTCATAATTGTCTTCCACTTTTATTCTAAAGAAATAATAAAATTTACCTTACTGAATGCGCAAACGTTTTATTATTAATGTACTAATTTTCAAATTATCGTAATGACATGTTTCATGACATTTCATATTTACCCAATACAAAATATGCCAAAATAATCCAATTTTTATAGAAAACTTGCTTTTATTTCGGAAACCTGACTCTCTAGGTATAGGAACATAATATATCATTTGAAAGAAAATTTGTACAAAAAATAAGAAAATTATTGAATTTCTTGAAAACCACTGGAGATAGGTATAGGGAAGTATATTATGAAAATAATCGAAAAGCAATAGCAAATCGAAAAATGCAACAATATGCAGGATATTTCATGAAATATCAAAGTTGTTGCTACTTTTCGAAAGAAGTGACAACGCCACAGCGTTGAAAATATTTTAGATCGATAAAGCAGATCTGATTATCCAAGAAACCAAATTTTCATAATAATCCTACCTCCCTTTTTTCAGAAACGTCTAATAGGCCATCAAGTTTGGGACACCCTGTATATAACACCTCCTTCTTTAAATCAATATTATAATATTAAAACTGTAACCTGTCTGGTTTTCTTAATTGATTTCTTCTTCTCAAAATACGAGCAGTCTCATCTATAAGAATTTCATTATCCAAATCGACATCAGAAACTGAATTGGGTGAAGAAGTTGTATCTATCAAAGAAGATCGCGGTATTACAGATACATTTCGTGCAACATACTGCTCGGACGTACTTTCATCTTTCTTCAATTGATCAGTATGTCTTTTCCATGTAATACCACCATCAACTTCTACCATGTGGGTCCTTTTACAAAGTACTTGATGAATCGTACCCTTACACCAATTTTGAGCATTTTTACGATAATCTTCAACCCACACTTTCTCACCTTGAGAAAAAATTATATCCCTCCTATTCCTAGTAAGTTTTTCGATGCTAATCTGTTTTTCTCTCACTACATCCTCAGTTGATGGCAATAATAAATCAAACTTAGTTCGTAAATTATGACGAAAAAGTAATTGTGCTGGTGACATTCCTGTGGTGGTGTGCTCAGTATTACGATAATGTAATAAAAAAAGTATCCAAAACCTACATCACTAACACCATCATTGTGTGCTTTCAAAATAGCCCTTTTCATTAATTTTACACCAGACTCTGCTAAACCATTTGTCTTCGGATAATAAGGTGCGCCTGTTGTATGTTTGATTCCGAACTGATCTAAAAAATATTTGAATTCTCGTGAACAAAAAGTTTGCGCATTATCCGAACATAATTCTTTGGGCATTCCAAATCGTGCAAACAAATTGCGAAGTATTTTTATTGTGGTACTCGTTGTTATGTTTTTAACCTCAAAACATTCGATCCACTTCGAAGTTGCATCTTCAATTACCAAAAAATATTTGTTCAAGCATGGGCCAAAGAAATCTGCATTGAGTCGATCCCATGCTCTTTTAGGCCAATTCCAAGAAATCAGTGGTGCCTGGGGCGAATTATTGGCATAAACTGCACACGTCTCACAAGAATTTGCCAAATTTTCAATATCATTGTCAATATTTGGCAACCAAAAATAAGACCTGGCTAAAGACTTCATTTTTGTTATACCCATATGACAGAATTAAGTTCCTCTCGGTTACTCTGATGAAAACCATTGGTACGTTCAATCTATATCCCCACATCAAACAACCCTGTTCTTCAGTTATTTGAAATTGTCTATTAAAATATGATTTTATTTCATCAGACGGACACTTTGTTGGCCATCCTGTACGAATATAATGTGATACTTTTCCCAAAATTAGATGTTTGGAAGTTTCTTTTTTATTATTCTAAAATTAATAGGAAAATCTGAATTTTCTAGGTAATTTAAATATAATATTTTATCACTGTCTTCGTTTCCATAAAAATAAAATGAATTACTAGTCTGATCTGAAGTAATAGGTGCAGACGATCTAGACAAAAAGTCAGCACAGTTCTTATCAGAACTGATATATTTTATTTCATAATTAAAAGCAGACAAGGCTGTACCGATTTGCTGCAAAAACAAGCAAACCTTTCTTCTCTTCCTGAATAGTGAGAAGTGGTTTATGATCGGTGAAAAGTAGAAATTTTCGACCGTATAAGTACTGAAAAAACTTTTTAACACCAAATATTATAGCAGCTGCCTCTTTTTCAATCTGAGAATATAAAACTTCACTCGAATTCTGATCCGTTGTCGTAAATATGACTTATTATTGCCACCAAACCTATGCTTGATGCATCCACCGTGAGTTTTACTTGTCTTTCTGAATCGAAATGAGTGAGAACCAACGGAGAAACAAAATGAGTTTTAATAACATCAAAACTTTCCTGGCACTCAGTTGTCCAGCGCCAATCAACATTTTTTCTCAAGAATCGATAAAGTGGATGTAACAAAGTAGATGCGTTCGGAATGAATTTACAATAATAGTTCACCATACCATAATTTTGGATAACTTAATTGCTTCTACCCGTTCCTGAGTTGGGTGTAATGTATTGATTCCTGGAGGAATACACATTTTTCTTTCCTAACTTTCAGCCCACAATCTTTGAGTTTTTTAAAACCTTCTCCAATCTTTCAATATGTTCTTCATCGTTCCTACCAGTTTCAAGATGTCATCTATAAATGAGATGACGCCCGGTATAAAAAGTATTTCTTCTGATACATTTTTGAAGATAGATGGCGCGCAGTGAATTCCATACGGTAACCTTTTATATAAGAATAATCCCTTATGAGTGAAAATGGTAACTAATTTAGAGGATTCATCCGAGAGATTTATTTGTTGATAAGCTTCAGATATATCAATTTTGGAATATGTATCGCCCCCTTGCAATTGACTACCATTTTTTTTCAAAATTGGTATAATCGGCGTTGCCCATTCGGAAAACTGTAGTGGAACAAGTACATCATTTTTTACTAAACGTTCAATTTCTTGTTCTATTTTAGATTTAAGAGCACATGGCACCGGATGTGCTTTGAAAAATTTAGGAATGGAATCAATCTCAAGTTTCAAAGATACCATAAATTTATTAAAAGAACCCATTTGCCGTCAAAAATTTCCGCATATTGATTCACCAACTCATCAAGTTTAGTAGAAAAATCTATATGAAAGTTATTTCTAAAGTTATCTACTTTACAAAATCCTAGGTTCAATGTATTCAAACCGTTTCGACCAATTAAAGGAGGGCCTCCATTTTGTATGACATATGTTTTCAAAACAGTTTTTATTCCATCATAGTCAATGTTCAGATATAAAAAACCAATTGGTTTGAAAGTAATACCTACATAATCTCGTAACGATAAATCGTTTCGAAAAAGTTTTTTTTCTCGAAAATATTTCATATATAATTTTTCTGAAATAGCTGCATGAGCAAAGCCTGAGTCTGCTTCGAAATTCATTGGAATATTTTCAACTGTCAGATTGACATAAATAGGTTTGACATTTCCTTTGTCGTCAAAAATATCAATTTTGTTGAAACTGGAAATATTTTCGATTGCATCATCAGACTCAACATCATTGTCAGCCAAAAAATATTGTGTGTTTGAACGTTTGCACATTGGTGCTAAATGGCCCTTAACACCACACCGATGACACATAAAATTACATTAATAACATTCCCTCGATGTGTGATATCCGCGACCACAAATAGAACAGCAGCTATTCGAAGCAGAATAACGTTTGTCATAATAACGAACCCTTGATTGACCTCGAGAAGGTCCTGCTGCATTTTGATTGGATCATCCTGAATTTCCCTTAGCCAAATTATCCAAACATCGTTCAAGCTTATTGAAATGGGTTCCTCAACTTCCACCAATGAAGAAGATGTAGATTTTTTTTCCATAGATGTTCTTCGTGATTGTTCAGTTAATGCTGACTCTATCACCAAAGCAATACTAATAACCTTAGACTATCCTTACTGGCATCTTTTTCAAATAACTAATCCATTATTTTATTTTCTCCCATTCCAATTTGTGTAACCATATTTTTAAACCAGGTACACTGCACCAGTGCTCTTCGTCTGGGAGCTTATGTATGGGGGCCGTGAATTAGAGGAACCTTTTTTTTAATGATGTTGTTTTTGGGCGCCACCCAATTTGATAAAAGTTACAAAACCAGTAATTAAAGTCTATGATGTTACAAAATATTTCCAGTCATTCCAGGAGGAAGCATGTAACTTGTTATATAAAATAGCATTTAATAAAAACGCATGAAAAATTAACATACTATTCTGTACAAAAGCCAATTCAAAACCCTAGCCGCTTTTTATAGATCGTACGATAGAATTTCATATACTAAAAACTAATCGCAAATGTCAATAATAATTATCGTGGAGTTAATATAATGTGCTATCATTTAAAAGTAAATAATAGAATGGACATATTTGACTCAGAAACCTATGGTAGTAATATTTAACATAGATAAACTGGTATTTCTGAGTGAAATAAAATCAAAATAGTTATTCTATCCCGAGTTAGAAATATTGTAAAAATATCCCTGTATACGAATCTCAAATAACCCAATAATATTTGAAAGGAAATACGTATCAAAAACAAATTTGTAAATAAAATATAAAATCTGGCCTGATTATCCTGCGGTGGTTGTTCACTGAGTGTTCGTTCAGGCACCTCCAGAAAAATTGTGCTGGGCACGAAATGTCAAAACCAAAACAGTAGAAAGTTCAGTGGAAACTTTCGGACTAAAAGCTTTCTCCGACGAATGAGACCTGTCGGAAAACTCCAGTCGATGCTCCGTGATACAAATAAGCCTGTAGCTTCAGGAGAAGTCTCCAGTAAACCCTACGGGAAAATTTAAATGAAAACTCCCGACTTGATTTTATGACTTGGAAGAAAACTATAGTAAACTATGGAAACAGGTGTAATCAATTACACAAAAAAATTCTTCTACATAAAATGTAATAAAGAAAAACTCACCCCTTGTAACCAGGAGGCTGCACTACACTATAGATATGAAAACTATCAAAAATCGAAAGTGATGTAGAAGATGGCGATATAGCTATGACAAATCCAATTAAATAATATTGCAAAAAGCAATTTGCTAAAAGCCAGTTGGCACAGACGCCATTAAGAAGATCTCATCACTTTGATAACCAGAAAGTTAGTGCCTGTTCAAAGTAAAATTCTTTTTATAATTTTTTTATTCGGACGGAAATTTGTATGCTATGATGAATATTCAACACTACCAGAGCCATCTCATGAGGAATAGATTAACAACGAAATCAGAAGGTACAGAAACTATTATTTAAGGAAATATGATAAATATTGCAGAGATGATGTTCCTAATGAATCAATAACAGAAACAATATTTGCCCTGTAGAGTCTAAGCACTAGAATTATTAAAATATCAGTTCTGTCTATTATATTGTTGGCTTTAGCGAAGACTTGATAATGAACTGAATTTCTTTATCAACTCCGCCTTAAAGGTTGCATTCCGTTCAGGGAAAGAAATAACCAATCACTACCGCAATAAGTTGGTACATACAGAGTTGATCACTACAATCTTGGAAATATGAACCTTCTGTTGAATATTCGTTGGCGAGAAAAATAAAACGTTAGAGAAATGTCTCTCATGACTATGTCTAACATTGCCGCACTGAACTTGCAGTTCACCGCCAAACTTTTCACCTTAGCCGCCCAGTCGGAAACTTTTTCGTTGGTATCTTCTGGCAACATTCGAACTAGTTCGAATATATTGTGCCAGAGAGGTATCAACAAATGAATAATAATCAACTGTTTAACTAATATTTCCCCACGGATAACACCACTATCTACATCCGTGGGGAAATATTAGTTAAACAGTTGATTATTATTCATTTGGCAGGGACAGGACAATTATAATGTTGTCCGACCTACCCTGTCACTGATGAGAGGCAATAAACTCGAAACATTCATGTCTGCAGGTGGTTATTCCCAGCCAAATGAAGGATAATTTTCTGTTTAATTACGATACAAGCACTTGCAATTGGGTCTTCTTTGAAGAACGTTGCACAAATATCTGTCAGTTGTAGTTCAATGTCCGTCGTGGTATTGCCAGGGAAGTAGTTGTTTTCTGACAGATGTTTGCCTTCATTTTCCACTTTGTAGAAACGCTTAGAGAGAAGGGTACCCCTGTATTCTTTCAACATTGTTGATACCTCTCTGGCACAATATATTCGAACTAGTTCGAATGTTTACAGATTTCTCTCCACGGAGACTGTGCTGCTTGGGAGTGTTTCGTCTTGTTCCGTGCGGATGGCGCTTCGATCAACTTGGTTGTAGATAGTGGTGTTATCCGTGGGAAAATATTAGTTAAACAGTTGATTATTGTTCATTTGGCAGGGACAGGACAATTATAATGTTGTCCTTCCTACCCTGTCACTGATGAGAGGCAATAAACTCGAAACATGCATGTCTGCAGGTGGTCACTCCCAGCCAAATGAAGGATACTTTTCTGTTTAATTACGAGACAAGCACTTGCAATTGGGTCTTCTTTGAAGAACGTTGCACAAATATCTGTCAGTTGTAGTTCAATGTCCGTCGTGGTATTGACAGGAAAGTAGTTGTTTTCTGACAGATGTTTGCCTTTATTTTCCACTTTGTGGAAACGCTTAGAGAGAAGGGTACCCCTGTATTCTTTCAACATCTTTTCTGGCATTTTAGATCTTGAGACGTTCGGCAAAAACTGATTTCACCACCGAAAAATGTGAAAGTAATAGTTCATTTAATTCAGCTAAAGTTTTTCATTCTTGATTCATAGTGTTCAAGAAATTAGCTCTTTTCCGTGCTTCTTCTGTAACGTTATTTGCCAGAAAGAATTGATCCAATCTCTCTGAGAATACTGCAAATTCGGATAGATTTAGATCAAATGAACTCAGAGAATCCAACATCGCACTGGTCATTTTCCTTAACGTTTTGTGTAACTAAGTGTTAAAATATGATTTCGATAGTATAAATACTAAGTCGGAATTCTGTCTTAATATTTAGGATTTAGCTAATTCTGAGTCACTAAGTTGGTATTCTGACTTGGTATCTCGGAATAAGCCAATTCTGAGATACTAAGTCGGAATTCTGACTCAACATCTCGGAATTGGCTAATTCTGAGATACTAAGTGGGAATTCTAACTTAACATCTCGGAATTAGCTAATTCTGAGTAACTAAGTGGGAATTTTGACTTGGTATCTCGGAATTACCTAATTCTGAGATTTCTTGCAGTAATGTATTTCAATAAAGCGGGCATTTGTATATAAGATGATCGTTCCTTTTGCAACACGAATAGGGGCAGCTGCGAGCATTTGAAAGATAAGCAACACCACTGCGTTGATTTCTATTTACTCTTGTAATTTTCGTTAGTCGAGGGAAATGTTTGTTAATAGCTGATGCAATAGTTTCGATCGTGCATTGTTTTTGAAGAATATCTGCGAATTCTGAGGAAATGAACCAAGACTTAATTCAAATCGTGAGATCGTCATTGGATCGAGTCTCTTGAAAAGCATTTGAGTGAGAATGAAGTCCTATTCACTAACAGGATATTTCAAATTCTTCAAAGCAGCAATTCAGTGAAAATGTTAGTAACTTAATATTGGGTTATCATTTCATTCCTATGTGAGTTGGCTAAAAATATTCCATTGTAATTACGAGTTTTCAGAGCATTACATTTTATTGCTGTACTCTACTCGCTGTAATACTTTCATATACAGTGTGGTCCAACGAAAACTTAACACCTCGATTTTCCGGCTTTAAAATGAAAATGTGGAAAATCGCTCGGACCCGTCAATTTCTAATACGAGGGGGAACAACTTTTCCGCTGTTTTCATCCCCGTAACTTCAACCACCTAACGGGGGTGAGCACAACCCCTTGATTTTGAATAGGGATGCGGGGTGTTGCGATACCTCATTGTGAAGATCTCATCGTGTACTATCTGACCGTAAAATTTCGCTCCAAAATATCCATCGATAACGAAAGGACAGGTAAAGTAGTGGAAGAGTACGTACTTTTGTGATTACTTTATTAAATGCTCGAAATGGGCACCATCCACTTCCATGCAGTAATATAAGTTTTGCTGAAAACGTTCACGTACATTACTCAAGATTTCTGGTGTAATTTGACGGCATTCATTAATGATCCGAGTTCGCAAATCATCCAGTGACTCAGGCTGGATAGCGTAAATCTTGGATTTCAGGTGACCCCATAGAAAAAAGTCCAGTGGAGCCAGATCAGGTGATCTGGGTGGCCACTCAATATGTCCCCTTCTTCCAATCCAGGCGTGAGGAAAATTGTCATCTAAGAACTGACGCACCGGTTGAACAAAGTGAGGTGGTGCGCCATCTTGTTGGAAAATGATCGTTTGATGGTCTTCTGCATTCTACAATACTTGCACGAGGGCTGGATAAATAGCGTTCTCCAATAGATCGAGATAAATTTGGCCTGTGAGATTACCGGGTATAAAAAAAGGGCCGATTATGTGATTTCCATATATACCCGCCCAAACATTTAATTTTTGGGGGCGCTGTGTATACACCTCACGAAATAATCTTGGATTTTCATCTGACCAATACCGACAGTTATGCCGATTTACAATGCCGTTAAGGTAAAATGAACACTCGTCAGAAAAACAGATATCGAACATATAGTTTTGATTGCCGTTAATTATTTCACTGATCACTTCACAGAACTGGAGTCGGCGATCGGGATCATCCTCATTCAGTTCCTGAACCAATCGTATCTTATGAGGATGGAATTTATGTTGTTTCAGGATTCTCATGATTGTTGTGCGTGAAACACCAGATACATCGGACAATTTCCTAGTACTAACGGTCGGATCCATTGCTATATGACCTAAGACAGCCACGTCCCTCGCTTCGTCTCTTTCATGCACCCTCTTTTTGTTTCCAACTGAACCAGTAGCGTCAAATTTGGCAACCAGTTGCACAACGTAAGCAGCGGATACATTTTTTCCAGGACGTCGTTCGTTAGATAAAGCCGCTGTTGTGCGCGCAGAGTCGTTATTTCGGAAAAATTATTTTATCATTTCCACCCTTTCTTCTACGGAATACACCATTTTAATTCCACTACCAATTTACAATCGCTTTGACACACTTGTACCGTTCTTAAACATTCACGATAGACTAAGGTACAAAAACAAGGTCCGTCTACTTTTTTGGACAAAAAATTAACATACCTTTGAAATGCGTCGGATACGAATACTATTCTCGAGATAAATTTCATATTGCCTCTTTCACTATTTTCGCTGTTATTTCATTATCGATGGATATTTTGAAGTGAAATTTTACGGTCAGATAGTACACGATGAGATCTTCAAAATGAGGTATCGCAACACCCCGCATCCCTATTCACAATCAAGGGGTTGTGCTCACCCCCGTTAGGAGGTTGTAGTTACGGGGATGAAAACAGCGGAAAAGTTGTTCCCCCTCGTATTAGAAATTGACGGGTCCGAGCGATTTTCCACATTTTCATTTTAAAGCCGGAAAATCGAGGTGTTAAGTTTTCGTTGGACCACACTGTATATTGTACCTTCATAAATCGTTCCGTTCCAACTTTCGTGTTTTTTACTATCTGACAATAGTACATTGCAGGTTATCGAAGAAACCTTCCGTTTGGTTTGCAGTATACTAGATTACAAAATTTCAGGGCTGATGAATTGTAGACCAGTGCAGAGGAATCTGTGGAAGAAGAAGAAGACAAATTAGGTTGTTTAAAAAGATATTTCAGCATGTTCATGAACTACGTTAGACGATACGTCATATTTGGTATCCAATGAAATTGCACTTAATAGAACTCATGATTTGAAATTTGGACAAATAATTATATATTTGGGTAGCGATCATTTCCTACAAGGGCCTTCGTCCATTCTGTCATTGTGTCTGTAACCAGAAAAAATCCTTAGCTTTCCTCGTGAGGAAAATACCAAAAATCTTCGAGATCTCAGGTTCTCAAATTCGCTCATAGTGCTATAATGTATTATTTTCATTTCATACAAATATTGTATCCTCTTATCAAACCTAAGAGGTGTTTGAATATACTTGGTCATTGAACTGTACTTGTATGGTGAGTATTCAATCAATACTCTTCGTGTCATATGAGAAACAGTATAGAATCTAGCGAGTGAACTCGACAGGCATGTAGCGGCGCCCCGCACTTTTGAATTTACAATTTATTTTGTATAACCCACTCCCGTCTCCACTAGAGTTAAGTCGCAAGCCAGCCACCCTGACCCTCAGACAGCTTTTTTGCCGGATCTAAGAAAAACCGTGGCAAAATTTGGCGCCCTCACTTTTTTGAGGGTAATTTGGATCATTTTCAATTTTGACTTTTTTTTAAATTTGTCTATATCAAGTATTGAAGTACGTGGAGACATATAAACATTTTTCTAAAAGTTTTGAAAGATTTAGTGTTTCAAAAAAATTTCAAGTGGTATTTGTTATACAGGGGGATACATTTTCAGTGACCATTCATAATTTTTTCATTGTGTTTCTTTAATGAAAGAGACTTTTGTTTTGCTCCTCGAGTCTTAGTCAGTGTTAGAGAAGCTTTTTAAAAAGGAATTTTTTTAAATTTAATTGAACTCTAACTTCAATTATAGAAGGAACATTTTTGTAAACCGTCTTCACTGTGGCAGATATGAGAAAATGCTCAAGAGGTTATTTGAAGTTAGAGAAAAGTTCTGCAATGACCAAGTATGAATCAGTACCCTTTTTCATTTAAAGAAGATTCAGAAATGCAACCTTTGATTTCTGATTTTGCAGGGGATGAGTCTGATTGCTTGAAAATTAGTACAAAACTTAAACATTTGTTCATGAGAGCAGAATGAGCAGTTGCAAATTCAGATATGGAGCAAGCAACTAAATCAAATTTTCTAATGAAACTTTCTAATTGCCAATCTGAAATGGAATCACAGATTAGAAAATATAAAAGGCTGTTACAACAAAATCGATGAAAGGCGTGTCGAGTGAAACTGACAAATACTAGATTCTTGGGTGATTTCAAATGTTTTTTAATTGATTGAAAATAACCCTAAAAGTTGAATGAATTGTTAGAGAGGGCCCTCTGAAAGAGTTGAAATCAAGGGACGATAAACTGAGTAACTCATTTTAGCACCTGTTGAAGGATGAGGCAGAGGAAACCTTCAAGGACAAAAGACGAAGCGACCAGGCGCCTACTTCCCTCTGGTTGCCTGGAATACGAAAAATAAGAGGCCGCTACCAAACAAAATAATATTTGGGAGTTTCTCTTAACTGATTTTTCACTGCTGAGGCAAACTTTCTTTTTATGAAAGAACAACGAACTTAATTATTTAACAGAAAAATCAGTAACTAAGTGAATAAAGTAATGAACACATATTGTGATACAATTTGTCCTAAATTATTTAAAATTGTTGTGAAAAGTTTTGAGTTCAGACGAACAACCCTCAAAAGTCTTCGAAAGACTTGTCCGAGCTAGGGAAGACGCAGCCCTTAAC
Source organism: Chrysolina americana (assembly GCA_958502065.1). Classification (NCBI taxonomy): domain Eukaryota; kingdom Metazoa; phylum Arthropoda; class Insecta; order Coleoptera; family Chrysomelidae; genus Chrysolina; species Chrysolina americana. Next base: position 33,769,555 of record OY293419.1, on the reverse strand, counting down.
TTTTAAGGTGTGATGCCATGCACGAGACCGATGACCATGCTGGGAATCGAACCCATGACCCTTAGGTTAAAAGACAAGCGCTCTACCTTCATGACCATCACGGCCCGAAGAAATGGCAATTCTACACTCAGAAAGGTTTTTAAAAATTTCAAATATTCTTGCTTTCTTCAGAAATGTTTGAAATCACCAATCGACATTGGTTGAATTATCACTAATGATAACCTTGAAATTATTACCAGGCTTATTTTCTGTATTTTTTCATTCCAAGTGGTTTTTCAGGAGGTGTATTTGTCGTACTACTATGCGGTTTAGCTCTAGCCATTCTCGTCGCCATATTGGAATTTTGTTGGAATAGTAGAAAAAATGCGCAAACAGATAGACAATCACTATGCTCAGAAATGGCTGAGGAACTGAGATTTGCTGTGAGATGTCACGGATCAAGACAAAGACCTGCCTTGAGACGAACTTGTACAAGGTGCAGCCCAGCAACTACGTACGTGCCCGCTGCTCTCGATTTACCACATCTCAATGGGGTGAGTAATAAAGTGAATATATTAATATGATTTTACTAAATAACACGCCGAGCACACTACTAAACTGTTTATTCCTAACTTCAATAAAAAAAAAACAAAACAAAAACAAAAAAACACTTAGATCTATACTACTAGCTAAACATTCCAAACACTTCTACAAAAACTTCTCAACTTCCTTATCACTTCTTCATTGAACTTTCATTTAAAAAACTCCCTTCCGAGTGAAATGTCTCTCCTTATTTACTCAAGTCGTGTAGCTATAACATTCGCGATAGTTCCGTTATCCCGAATATTCAATACCAAAAATCATCTGCACTTTCATTTGCACTAATTATCGATGAAACGCTAGCGGAGTCGACTCAGCGGCGTAGCTAGGGGATTTTTATCAGTTTCGTATTATTATCCCCCTATCAATTTTGATTTTCTCGATCAAACAATGTGTCGTTGTCTCCATTATAACGTTTGAGTCTTTCTAGATAAACGACTTAAATTTTTTTCGCTCTCGGGCTGCGTTGAATCCTATAGACCACGTCATTTATTCTCTTTACTATCGTATATGATCCTTCCCAAGATGGGGTTCATTTAGGAGACAATCCTTTCTTACGACGAGGGTTGTACAGCCATACTCGATCTCTTTCTTTGAATCCACCAGTATTGGCCTCAAGATCGTATCGAGCCTTCATTCTGTCACTGGTTATCTTCAATCGTTTTCTTGCAAATTCGTGGATCCTATACGAGCTATCTCGCAGTTCGTCTGCTTAATCCTGCACCTCTTTTTCTAGCACTTGGTGATCCGAACAAGAAGTCACAAGGCAACCAATGTTCTCTCCCGAAGATAATGATGACTAGAGTGAGCTTTTTGGAATTGTGCACAGAGGCCCCATATCAAGAATAGCGGAAGATGTCGATCCTAATTCATTTGGTGCTTTTCCACTACTTTGAAAAAATGTTCTTCCATAGTTCTGTTGAACTTCCCAGGATAAGTTCGGTTCAAAATTCCTTCCTTGATCGGAATGTTTATTGACTTCTTCAGGAAGAGCTACAATTAAAAAGGAACAGTTGACAGTTGGTGCCAATGGAATACCTACACTAATTAACACCATTGTATTTAAACGAATCCTTATTCAAACCATAGTAACACTCCAGTCAGGTAAATTAAGCGATTAGTCTGCAGCGGAGAATAAAAATTGTCCTCCCAAATGTTCCATAGGTTAGAACTAACTCTGTGAATTTTGTAAGTTATCATGTTATTTTTATGTAGTCCTTCAACAACTCATATTCCTTTTTAATTGTAGCTCTTCCTGAAGAAGTCAATAAAGGTTGACGAAATATTGAAGATTTAAATCGAATGAGTTTCATTGTTCAACAGACCGCTACCCGAGAATTCCTACTTAATTATATATATATATATATATATATATATATATATATATATATTGCACACGGCCATTACAGCCACGACCACTATAAATACAGTTCCTCAACCCACAATTCCTCAGTTCTCTCGAAGGAGTAGGCAGATTGAGACCTTAGAGAGAACCAGTGACGAGACATGGGGAGTAGGCAGAATTTATTTTATCTTTAATCCTATCAATTTGAATTTTTTTTTTTCGATAAATCTGTTTTTTTGTTATTTGAATAATAATAATTGGATTTTTAGGTATTTCATTTCAAAAAATTACTTTCTATTATATCATTAGAAAGGAATGGTTATGCTGAATAGTACAGGCAAGAAAAAGTTGTATGTTCCTATTTAAGTTATGGACCTACAGAGTATTGTTTTTTTCCCAATTTTTCCAATATTTTTTTTGGCGGCTTTTTATAACGCCGACGAATGAAAATAAAATATCACAATAGTAGCAACTGTTATCAAGTGACGTATGGATTCCATAGCCAACTTTTCAATTTTTGGCTTTCATTTTGCTTCCACGGCCTACTCGGTGAATTTCAATAATAATTTTTTTCTGATCTAGTTTCTGGTTAGATATCAACTTGTGATATGTCATTAGAAAGGGAATTGAATGCTGAATAAAGCGAAAAGAAAAAAAAATAGGGTTTCCATTTTAAATAAGAAAGTTGATTTTCCTTCCGGTCAGACCGGAAGTTAACTTCGACATGTCAATATGCTCAAATTCTAGCTCTTATGTCATTATATCGACGCTCCAAATTTCACAAACCTACTTCATACATTAACTGAGATATTCCGTAGGCAATACTTCCGTAGCCACCCGGTATATCATATATATATATATATATATATATATATATATATATATATATATATATATATATATATATATATATATATATATATATATATATATATATAAGATAGATATAAGATAGGTTTCCGCGGTCAGATATTTGAAAACTAAAAGTTCGGGTTGAACCGCGTCTAGAATTTGTTGAAATTCGATGTTTTGGCTCCGATTTTGGAGCCATTTTCAAGAACTGAAAAAGAAAGAAAATAAGAAAATTAATAAATGGTTGAAACGTAATTCTACGCTGAGGTCTCAATCTGCCTACTCCTCAGGTATAATTACGTAAGGTTTTTATGACTTGACGTCGGGGTCTCAATCTGCCTACTCCCCATGTCTCGTCACTGGTTCTCTCTAAGGTCTCAATCTGCCTACTCCTTCGAGAGAACTGAGGAATTGTGTGTTGAGGAACTGTATTTATAGTGGGCGTGGCTGTAATGGCCGTGTGCAATGTATTGGCGCGAGGTGAACTATGGGCGGGAACTGAGTTGGCTTCCTGTTTGTTGAATCCGTTCATTTGTTGTTTCACCTGCAATCAAGTGTTGCACATCCTTACACTTGCTTTCACCGTACTGATGATCCCTAAGATCGAAATACGTGTCTACGGTTGCATTTTTACTAGAGGGCTTAGTCCAATAAAATGTTCCTTCTTGTTATTCACAATTTCCCTCGAGAGCATATCCCTGTTTCATATATATATATATATATATATATATATATATATATATATATATATATATATATATATATATATATATATATATATATATATATATATATATGTGTTCAGATAGGTTTCCGCGGTCAGATATTTGAAAACTGAAAGTTCGGGTTGAACCGCGTCGTTGAAATTCGACGTTTCGGCTCCGATTTTGGAGCCATTTTCAAGAACTGAAAAAGAAAGAAAATTAATAAATGGTTGAAACGTAATTCTAGCTATAGCGCTATAACCCATCTACCAGAAAACACAGCTGAAGAAACCAGACAAGATATTGCCACCACACTTAGGAGAGCGAAACTCCCTCCATCCAACATAACACATGCCGAAAAACATTGCATCAGAAACCTCCACAACAACCCTGACATAATCATTCTCCCAACAGACAAAGGCAACGCCACAGTAGTTCTGAATACCTCAGATTATGTAGACAAAATGAGTACACTATTAAACTCATCCGAGTATCAGATCACCCAACGAGACCCGACAACCTACCTCGAAAAGAAGACCAAAAATCTGATCAATAATTCTAAACTACCAGCCGAAACCAAGAAAGCCACTATCCCTAGAGAGAAGTCATCACGCACCCCTCGTATCTACGGACTACCAAAAATACACAAGCCTGATATCCCACTCCGACCTATAGTCAGTGCCTTTGGATCACCAACCCAGAACCCCGCCAAGTATCTAGCGAGTACTCTTCAGCCACGAGCAGAAGAAGCTTCATCCTACGTGAAAAATTCATTCCACTTCTTAGACCTTCTCAAATCCTATAGAATCCAGAACACAGATATCCTAGTGAGCTTCAATGTTGTCTCCCTCTTCACAAATATTCCCCTAACGGACACGCTAGAAATCCTTAAAACGAAACACAGAATTCCAAAAGACACCCTGGACCTCATCAGTCACTGTATGAACAACACGTACTTCCTCTTCCAAGGAACTTACTACAAACAAGTGAAAGGTGCTCCCATGGGTTCCCCCCTTTCTCCAGTCCTTGCAAACCTTTTCATGGAAGACTTCGAAACCAGGGCTGTAGAAGCATTTGACCACAAGCCTACTTGCTGGTTCAGATACGTTGACATTTTCGTCATATGGCCTCATGGTTACGAAATCTTAAACACGTTCTTAGATCACCTAAACGATATCCATCCCAACATGAAATTTACAATGGAGACCGAAATGAACAACTCCCTAGCTTTACTGGACGTTCTCATCACGAAATCCAATAACTCTTTCACCCACCCAGTACACAGGAAACAGACCCACACCAACCGATACCTACACGCAAACTCTCATCACCATCCAGCACAAACAAACTCCGTATTGAACTCCCTGATATACAGATCAATTCAGCTTACCGACAACCAGAATAGACCACAAGAGCTGGACAAACTGAAATCAGCCTTACTTCAAAATGGTTACAACAATTCGCTAATCGACAAGTCTATCCGCCATCAACTGACCCGTCCTCCAAAAACAAATGATCCACTAGAGAGTATTCAGCCACACAAAGCTTTCCTTTCCAAAGGTGTGACAGACAAAATCAGTAATATCTTGAGAAAACACGAGATAAAAACAATATTCACGGCCAACAACCAAATATCCAAATTCCTCAGATCTCCCAAGGACACAATTCCAAACGATTCTCAAGGTATATATGAAATACCATGTTCAGACTGCCCGAGAAGTTATATTGGCCAGACTAACAGACGAGTAACTTCCAGAATCTACGAACACGAACTTGCTGTGCGTCAGGCATCTTCCACTTCCGCACTTTATAAACATCGAGAAGACACAGGTCACAAAATAGACTTCAAAAACACAAAAACAATTTCCACCGAGAAAACTCTGCAAACCAGGATCATCCGAGAAGCCCTTGAGATAGAGAAGCGCCCCAATTGCCTCAACACTCGCGACGACGGACGTAGACTTCCCAATACCTAGAAGCCTCTCATTGCACGCATCAACTCATTTCCCACCAACCCAGTTCCCGCACACAGCTCATCTAGCGCCAACTCTGTTCCCGCCCATAGTTCACCTCGCGCCAATACATTGCACACGGCCATTACAGCCACGTCCACTACAAATACAGTTCCTCAAACCACAATTCCTCAGTTCTCTCGAAGGAGTAGGCAGATTGAGACCTTAGAGAGAACCAGTGACGAGACATGGGGAGTAGGCAGATTGAGACCTCAGCGTAGAATTACGTTTCAACCATTTATTAATTTTTTTCTTTTTCAGTTCTTGAAAATGGCTCCAAAATCGGAGCCGAAACGTCGAATTTCAACAAATTCTAGACGCGGTTCAACCCGAACTTTTAGTTTTCATATAGATGTATATATATATATATATATATATATCTCTATATATATATATATATCTCTAGTTACATTACATTTACTTTTGTAAATATATATATATATATATATAGAAAAGGGTAGTCTTGTTTGCTGACTAGTTAGGAAATGAGTTTTTTAATATTTGGGATATGCAGCAGGCCAATAAGGGTACTCTTATACACTTGTTCCAAGCTTTCAATAACTTTTTATTATCATCTTCAGGGAAACTACAAATATGTAAAGACAACTATGAGAATTAAGCCAACGAAAAACGTGGAATAACTTACACTGTTTCGAGGTTACATGGCGTATATGTTAAAAATAATCATGAAATATGGACAGCACTGGGAGTAAAACATCATTGATAACAACCAAGAGTAACATGGATGCACACTCATTACTGATGATACATTATGACATGGATTTTCAAAATTGTTAAAATTCTATAAAAGCACGTGTTGTCCTTGAAGAGGCAAACAACCGCGGCGAGTAATTTTATTCGACTGACTAGCCAAGACATGAGACAATTGATACATGATATATGACAGGTGACATGAGCCACACGGAATCTTAATCATGGGGAGTGACAGATGACACTACAACCTAATGATACAGATCTGTGATGGAGCTACATGGAACAATAATTATGAATTGTGAATTTTGGAATATGAGAACAATATATTTTATATTAATGGTGTAGGTGCCAATTGAGCTGAACCAACAAAGGAAACATATCCTGAAAACATGAACACTCGACCTAATGCTAACAATAATACATTACTGAAAAATATGGAACAAAGATTGTATGAACAGTATTTTGATGGGGGAATTGAATTATATTGAATTAATTTGTGAAGTCAATATTCATTGAAGTAATCCGTTGATTGTCTCCAAACCTTGTATTGTCTGCAAAAATTAAATAAGAGTAAATTTCACTCAAGTGATTTACGTCTGTTTTTTTATTCAGCGCATTGTCCGCTTGTGCAATGTGAACCATTTCTAAAAAAAGCCTTTTGGCTGTGTTTTTTTCTGTAGATAAAATTTTTACCGAATTATAATCCATACAATGTCCTTCCTTAGCAACATGTTCACTCAGTGCACATCTCTCCGGGTGTAGTCTACTGTCGCTCTTGTGTGACACAATGCGGTCCTTAAGTGGTCTGGACGTTTGTCCAATGTATTGTTTTTCACAATTTTGACACTGTATACAATAAACTACATCCGAACAGTTTATGCACGGAGTCTTGTCTTTTAATTTGGAAAAAATTCTCTTGATCGGCAAAACATTTTTATTGGATATTTTTATATTTTCTGAAAAAGATTTGAAAATTCTGGATAGTCCAGGGGTGATGTCTTTAATGAACGGTAAAGAAGCATAAAAGGAAAGAGTCCCAGTGACTTCAGCAACTTGCGTATTGACTGGAGATGGAGAAAGTGTATTATTAATATTATTACTATGTAAGTTTATGTCATCCATGGATGAGGTATTATACAAGATCTTTTTTACAAAGGAAGCAGGATATGAATTTTGGAGAAAAAGATTGTAAATTATGTCTAAATTTTTTTTTGAGAAAGGAAGTGTCAGATATTTTGATGACCCTTGATTTCATTTGTTTAATCAGATTGACCTTCATGCTCTGTTTATGATAAGACCAGTAGCTCATATATCTTCCAGAGCTCATTGGTTTCCTGTACCAATCTATAAGTACGGTGTTATCTGGTGTTCTGATAAACATGGTATCAAGGAACGGAACGCTGTTATGTTCGTTTTCTCTCTCAATGGTGAACTGTATGTGGGGATCGTAGCTGTTGAAAATGAACAAGGTGTCATCTATGGTATCTGACGGAATTGCAATGATAATGTCATCTACATATTTCTTAAGGAAAGGTGGATTGAAAGGGAGAACATGAGTGACCATGTCTAACAGATCATCCATCACGTATGCTGCCAATATAGGGCTAATTTTTGCACCCATTGGGGTACCAAAAGTCTGTTTATAAAATTTTTCATTGAATGCAAAATAAGTATTTTCAAAAAGGAAAGATATTAAATTCAAAAAAGTGTCTTTTGTCAAGTTGCAGTAACCACTGATCAAGCTCCACTTTTTTTCAATGGCCCTTAAACACGCCTGTAAGTAAACATTACTAAATAGAGAGACCACATCTAGACTAGCCAGAACAAAATTATTTGGAAGTTTAAATTTATTAAAAAGTGTATTAACTTGAAAGGAGTCTTTTATGTAATAATCATTATCGAAGTCATATGCTTTGGTTAAAATGTCGGTGAGAAAGGATGAAATGGATTCTGTGGGAGCTCCTATTGAGGCCACTATTGGTCGACCAGACAAAGTCGGTTTATGAATTTTGGGGAGTGAATAGAATTTTGGAGAAATAGATTTATATGAAGTTAGTTTCTTTTTTTGTACCTCATCGATTTCGTCGTTCATATGTGTTAGCTTTATTAATTTATTACTTTTTGATTGAATAGACGACGTTGGATCCGAGCGTAGTTCAATATAAGTGTCGTTACCCACTATGAGATCGTTACATCAGTACATGACTATGTCTAACGATCTCATAGTGGGTAACGACACTTATATTGAACTACGCTCGGATCCAACGTCGTCTATTCAATCAAAAAGTAATAAATTAATAAAGCTAACACATATGAACGACGAAATCGATGAGGTACAAAAAAAGAAACTAACTTCATATAAATCTATTTCTCCAAAATTCTATTCACTCCCCAAAATTCATAAACCGACTTTGTCTGGTCGACCAATAGTGGCCTCAATAGGAGCTCCCACAGAATCCATTTCATCCTTTCTCACCGACATTTTAACCAAAGCATATGACTTCGATAATGATTATTACATAAAAGACTCCTTTCAAGTTAATACACTTTTTAATAAATTTAAACTTCCAAATAATTTTGTTCTGGCCAGTCTAGATGTGGTCTCTCTATTTAGTAATGTTTACTTACAGGCGTGTTTAAGGGCCATTGAAAAAAAGTGGAGCTTGATCAGTGGTTACTGCAACTTGACAAAAGACACTTTTTTGAATTTAATATCTTTCCTTTTTGAAAATACTTATTTTGCATTCAATGAAAAATTTTATAAACAGACTTTTGGTACCCCAATGGGTGCAAAAATTAGCCCTATATTGGCAGCATACGTGATGGATGATCTGTTAGACATGGTCACTCATGTTCTCCCTTTCAATCCACCTTTCCTTAAGAAATATGTAGATGACATTATCATTGCAATTCCGTCAGATACCATAGATGACACCTTGTTCATTTTCAACAGCTACGATCCCCACATACAGTTCACCATTGAGAGAGAAAACGAACATAACAGCGTTCCGTTCCTTGATACCATGTTTATCAGAACACCAGATAACACCGTACTTATAGATTGGTACAGGAAACCAATGAGCTCTGGAAGATATATGAGCTACTGGTCTTATCATAAACAGAGCATGAAGGTCAATCTGATTAAACAAATGAAATCAAGGGTCATCAAAATATCTGACACTTCCTTTCTCAAAAAAAAATTTAGACATAATTTACAATCTTTTTCTCCAAAATTCATATCCTGCTTCCTTTGTAAAAAAGATCTTGTATAATACCTCATCCATGGATGACATAAACTTACATAGTAATAATATTAATAATACACTTTCTCCATCTCCAGTCAATACGCAAGTTGCTGAAGTCACTGGGACTCTTTCCTTTTATGCTTCTTTACCGTTCATTAAAGACATCACCCCTGGACTATCCAGAATTTTCAAATCTTTTTCAGAAAATATAAAAATATCCAATAAAAATGTTTTGCCGATCAAGAGAATTTTTTCCAAATTAAAAGACAAGACTCCGTGCATAAACTGTTCGGATGTAGTTTATTGTATACAGTGTCAAAATTGTGAAAAACAATACATTGGACAAACGTCCAGACCACTTAAGGACCGCATTGTGTCACACAAGAGCGACAGTAGACTACACCCGGAGAGATGTGCACTGAGTGAACATGTTGCTAAGGAAGGACATTGTATGGATTATAATTCGGTAAAAATTTTATCTACAGAAAAAAACACAGCCAAAAGGCTTTTTTTAGAAATGGTTCACATTGCACAAGCGGACAATGCGCTGAATAAAAAAACAGACGTAAATCACTTGAGTGAAATTTACTCTTATTTAATTTTTGCAGACAATACAAGGTTTGGAGACAATCAACGGATTACTTCAATGAATATTGACTTCACAAATTAATTCAATATAATTCAATTCCCCCATCAAAATACTGTTCATACAATCTTTGTTCCATATTTTTCAGTAATGTATTATTGTTAGCATTAGGTCGAGTGTTCATGTTTTCAGGATATGTTTCCTTTGTTGGTTCAGCTCAATTGGCACCTACACCATTAATATAAAATATATTGTTCTCATATTCCAAATTTCACAATTCATAATTATTGTTCCATGTAGCTCCATCACAGATCTGTATCATTAGGTTGTAGTGTCATCTGTCACTCCCCATGATTAAGATTCCGTGTGGCTCATGTCACCTGTCATATATCATGTATCAATTGTCTCATGTCTTGGCTAGTCAGTCGAATAAAATTACTCGCCGCGGTTGTTTGCCTCTTCAAGGACAACACGTGCTTTTATAGAATTTTAACAATTTTGAAAATCCATGTCATAATGTATCATCAGTAATGAGTGTGCATCCACGTTACTCTTGGTTGTTATCAATGATGTTTTACTCCCAGTGCTGTCCATATTTCATGATTATTTTTAACATATACGCCATGTAACCTCGAAACAGTGTAAGTTATTCCACGTTTTTCGTTGGCTTAATTCTCATAGTTGTCTTTACATATTTGTAGTTTCCCTGAAGATGATAATAAAAAGTTATTGAAAGCTTGGAACAAGTGTATAAGAGTACCCTTATTGGCCTGCTGCATATCCCAAATATTAAAAAACTCATATATATATATATATATATATATATATATATATATATATATATATATATATATATATATATATATATATATATATATATATATATATATATATATATATATATATATATATATACATATATATATATATATATATATATAGACCTTGAAGAGGCAAAAGGTATTTACAAAAGTAAATGTAATGTAACTAGAGAGGGAGGCTGAACTTTACAGAATATTAGGTTACATCAAAACAATGATTGCAATCAAATGTGGTAAAAGGTACCGATTATTGATCTATAATGATTTACTCCAAGTATATGTAAATTTTAACTGATAACTCTTAATGAGATGATACCATTGGGCTGCTACAACAATAATATGGTTGGATCTGACCTGAACTTTCCTCGAAAGTTACTAGGTACTGGGGAATAATAATAATAATAATACTCCCTTATAAACACTCGTTGAGTGTACGCAAAGGCATATCCTGTGCGGGTAGAGAACGGCTATTATTATTATTCGCCGTGGCGCTCCGGGGCGACTTACTGATTTTTGGGGGCGTATTCACTTTTCAGCTGTAGGAAAACCTGGAAAACCTACAGCACCACCTCGGGTGCACTCCAAGCTAACACCAGCCGAGATTGGCATCTAGACAACCCACAATACACTTGCTTTTCAACATGGCATGCGGTCGCCTATCGATCCGATATAAAGTAGATGAGAAAAATTCTCTTGTACCTACATCGGGCTCGAACCGACTATCGCTATGCTGGAGTTTCGAACGGCCTGTGCGTTAGACCGCTGATCCACCGACCACTCACGTACAATGTACTGCGATCTGTCAAAACATTTCCAATGTATCAAAATTTCCTTTGGTAGATATCAAAAACTCCTTCCTAGTGCATTATTCTTTATAATAAAAAACTTCAGGAACTTAGGAACTTGGGCATCCTGTGGATATTCGCATTTTCCGTACTACAAAAATTGTGAATGACGCTACTTTCCTCTCATATCATCATCATCATGTCCACATGCCAGTTAAATTTTAGATGAAATCAAACGTGTGAAAGAATACGGGGTACCTTTCTCTCTAAGCGTTTCCACCAAGTGGAAAATAAAGGGCAAATATCTATCAGAAAACAACTACTTTCCTGGCCAATACCACGACGGACATTTAACTACATCTGACAGATATTTGTACAACGTTCTTCCAAGAAGACCCAGTTGCAAGTGCTTGTCCTGTAATTAAATAGAAGATTATCCTTCATTTGACTGGGAATGACCATCTGCAGACATGCATGTTTCGAGGTTTATTGCCTCTCATCAGTGACAGGGTAGGTGGAACAACATTATAATTGTCCTGTCCCTGCCAAATGAATAATAATCAACTGTTTAACTGATATTTCTCCACGGATGACAATACGAACTACAACAAAGTTGAACGCAGCGCCATTGTCCTAGTCTTCCTTATTATCCTAGTCTAGAGAAACTGGCGGTGTCTGCTTCTCTTGTTTTTTCACTATCTCCTTCTTGCTGAACGCTTTTGTTGATACTGCGACTGCAGTTAGTCAGTACCGGTACCGTGATGGATAAAAACAGTTCACGCAAGCTCCGTCTCGATTGAAATGGTAGTTACAAATTGAAATACCCCTTCAACAACTTCAGCAAGTCGATCGACTCTTTGTTTTCGTATGGCTCTCGCAATTTCGTTATCGACACGTGTTTTTGGCAACATTTTGTTGATGTACATTTCAGCTGTACGAACAGCCTGTTCATAAAGTAACCCCCTTCACCTGTTAACTCTTAAACAAATTGACATTTGACTTTTTAATTTTTTTCAGTGAATTGTTAGTTCATATATACCTGGTTTTGCAACCTTCCAAATTTTTAGAAGTGCAAAGTTGAATTATTTCTGATTTTAAAGCAATGGAAGTTATCACGTATGTGCTGATAGGCTGCTCAATTTCAGTCGGTTGGGTGTGGGTCAGTTCAACAATTGATTGACAATAGCTGCAGACAAATTACGTTCAACTACCGACAATATACAAGAGTTTACTTGACCCACTCTGAAAGTGGGCGCCAGGTACCAAAAATAAGTGAATTTTAAATTGAAGTTAAAGATAATTATTACTACAGAAGAGATAAATATGACATGTCTAGCTTTGGTAGGAAGGCAGAACAGATATGCAAAGGAACAATAAATTGTTTAATTAACAATTTCACAGCTGAAGCTGAAGGCCACAAAAATGTAAATACATGAACAACTAAGGTTGGAGGAAAATATCTGTAATTGTTGATGGCTACTAATTAAAATTCAAAGAAAATAACAGCTGATAGTTTAAAATCCAGAACATTTACAACAAGCTAATTATCTGATTCAAACGAAGCTGGTCCTGGATGTTAGATACCTGGGTGGTTAGTTTATGCGAAGCTGGTCTGATGAAGCGCTTTAGTTGAATCGTGTATGGCTGGTCTAGAGACTGATGGACAGTTTGTCTCTACAGAAGATAAAGTCGTAGTAGATAAACAAGGTTACTTCTAGGACCGAAGAGTGTCCCAGAAGTAACTTTGCTCCACACGGTGAATCTCTCGATGGCCGCGTCCATCGAGTTCTTGCCGTTGGTGGAGGGTTGGTACTGAAAAAGATGACGTGTACGCCGGAGTTTCGGTGGTGGAGGGGTTCAAAACGTTTCACCCTAAGTAGCGCGAGTCTTTTCTGCAAAAAAACATGGCGGCGATGCAGCGGAAGGCAAAAAAACGTGGCGGCGATGGCGGAAGTTATGAAAAAACCTTCCATCACGTGATTTGCTGAGTGCAATTGGCTGGAAGAGAAAAAACGTCACGTGATTCGTTGAGAGCAATTGGCTGGAAGAGAAAAAAAAATGGCCGCCGCCTTAATTGACAAAACGAAAAAATTAAATATGAAAAATGTCTACTGTCATAGAACAAACACAACAGAAAATTATAATAATCTTATTATTAATTCACTCGCTCTCGAATGAAATTCCAAAAGAAAAAAAATACGTCTCCGCCGCCGTGAAATAGCTAAGGCACGTTTCGTGCCTGAATGTTTACTGTTTGCTCTCAAGTTGAACGAAATTCTCAGTAAACATGATGATCTATTTTTGACCTTGAATTTGTTTTTCAGATTTAATCGCAGAGTTTTAACTCACACATCCGGTGTTTTATTTACGCTGCTCGAGCTAATCGACCTTGGAGTTGTTTACTGTCTCAGATGTTTGTTTTCCAGGAAAATGATAAGTCAGCAGAGATAAGAAAGTCGAGTTTTAAGCCAAATTGATCGGCATTTTAAGTGTCTCACTCTAACCCATGTATGTCTGTCTTTGTCTGCTTGCATTTATTGAAATGAATATCGTCAGTACAAGACAAATACATTTATTTTCACATAAAAAAATTACACTTCAGTGCCAGTGGCGTAGAATGAAGATACATTATCATTATCGATTAAAAAATATTTTTGATGCATGGATTTAATAAACCTATATATGGATTCGAATATTTGAACACTCAGAACCATTGACACGAAAAACATAAACCAATCGTGCAGTGTCGGCGGCAGCTCGCATTTGGAATCCTTACTTTCTCGATCAGCAGCAGGGACTTGCATCTTGACTTCCACGGGTTGGGTAGTTGGGTAGGACGATGACGACGACGACGATGGTCTCGAAGTGCTGCTGCTAGAGGGGCAAGACATCTTGAGCGGAAGCCACTGCGTATCGCTATAGGTGTGATTTGTATGAATCTTCCGCAGTCTGTACGATGAGGTGTTCATCGGGATTTCGGCTCTCAACACAGGCAAATTGGCTAGCGCCTGAGTCATTTTCGTCCAGTTCGAAGTACTCAAATCATAATCGTGCAAATACGATACCAATACCTCGCCGTACTCATATGGCTTGCTAATATACAGTACGTTCGACAGAACGGCTGCTAGAATTATATAATTTGTTGTCATCGTGACAAGCTCAATGTACACTGAGAAACTGCGTATATGTCACTCAAATATATACACTGAAAGGAACACACACACATACACCATTGCTTAATGTACATGACTCGTTTTTCTTTCAGTCTCTCTCTCTCTCTCTCATTCATTCGATCCGCAAAATAAATTGGTTTTATACATCTATTAATACATAATAATAATAATAATAATACAATATGAATAATAATATTTCGTGTGTTTTCGGTTAGTCTTGGTGTGGCTGACGTCATGGACTTGGTACTGGCGGCGATGGCGGCGGAACGTGGTGGATCGGTGAATGCTGCTGCTGCTGCTGCCCCATCCATTTACTATCGTTAATTTACATATTTTGGAAGCGTTTGAAAATACACAGCTTGTGCTCGTACTCTGCTATGCGCGCCTTGAGCTCGCGCAAATTTTGCAAGTGCTGATTGATGGGAGTGTCGTCGTCGTGATCGCCGTGAGGCCTCACCATATCAGGTGTGACGATATCCATTGCTAGATTTCGAAACATTGTCTCACGGCACAATGCACTTCTATTTCTCCGGATGCTATATGATTCAAACAGAGCGGGCTTTGCTTCTCGAGTGTCGGTGGAGGCGTTGTGACGACGCAATATCGACGATGTGTGGTCTCTTAGGCAGATCGAGCACACACTTCAGCAAAAAATCGAATTTTTGATTACCCTTCATATATACCACATCAGCCTCGATGATGGGGCGCAGCACTTCCTGGATCTCGTTGAATTCGACATAGCCATCAGAGTATGGAATGCCGTGGATATTTCTCTCCAAATATCGTACTTGCCGTTTATCTGCTTCGCTCAGGTCATGGAATGGCACTACGGCTTTGAATAAAAAGTGGTTTGTGCGATGCCCGTCGGTGATGGCAAGCTCTTTGGGTTGGAATTCACCGCCCACAGTGAAACCCTGAATGTCACAGGCTACGAGCTTCATCTTGTTGTTTTTGTTTGTTTGATGATTGTTGAACTGATTCACTGCTGTGATTAACTGAGAGACATACACATAGAGAGCGAGATTAACCACCGACTGAACGATTGAACGACTGAACGTTTGGCTTACAACTGACGCTCTCGACCTATCGATGCCTGCATTACATAATACACACAAACAAAGAGTGGATTCCCCCACTACTTACTGCTACTACTGTATGTCACTATTTTTTGTTATGACAGGTGGCGTACAATCTCGCTCAAGGGCAAGTGTTCCAGCATACAGTCGTGAATGATAAAGCAATAGGCTCGAGTATTGGCGGGGAAATCCGACTCTGGCCTCGATGTCAAGTTTGACATCGACAGTGGAGGATTTCATGAATTCCGCTCTGCGGGAACATTCTGTTCGAACACGGTCGCTCTGCTTTTGAATGCTCCGTAATCGAGTAGAGGGCGCTTCTTCGGACAATTGGCATAGCTCGGATAGAATTCCGGGTAGGCTCGATGGGCTTCGACAAAGTTGTTTTTGTTGAATTCCAAGTGCATACGCTCATGCGGGTAAGTATCGCTGTTCATGGTTAGAACGAACCGTCGGAGGCGTTGTGAACCGTTCCGCCAGGATAAGTCCAGCCGGCTGTGCTCAAGTGTCGCACATCATTTTCCTCGTAACAAGAATAGCCGCGAAGGGTGCTCACTATACCCGGCGATCGAACAGAGTCCACCTCTTTGCCATTGATTTCATAGTAGATGGCCTCGAAAAGGTATGCGACGGCATTATTGATAAATCTAACATTGCCCGTTCCTGCGATCGAGTCAGAGAGCCCTTCTATGCACACAAGGGCATCGTTCATCAGTATCCACACATCGCTCTGCTGAATGACAATTTCGATGATGTCATTATTTTGAAAAGACTTGACGTACGGGTGGTGCGTTCGAGTCTCAACTCTGTTGATGGATTCGTCGAACTTTGGATGATTGTACACGTCGAACACTTGTCTTGAAAGTGTAGCTGGAGTGAGACAGAGTATGTGCGTCTGCTCTCTTCGGCTGCGTCTGCGCGACTGAATTGATGCCAGCAACCTCTGCACTTTTATGCCCAAAGGCATCATGATCATCATTCTGATCAAATACCAACCCCATTTTTATGACAGCTTGCGCAGCACAAGTCGTATAATGATGGTCTCTCCTCTCCACGGAAATTCACACTGCAACAGTCCTGATCGAGAATATTCAAGGTTATGTTGTGTATTTCCGTCTTGTTCACGGCAGGTAAATCAAATTCGAGGGCGTTTCGTCGATGGCAAAGCCGGGGTCTTCTCGAACGGCAAACTCGTATATGGTCTGAGCCGGGCGATTGTTGAAGAAGGCACCCGATATGATGTTACTATCGATGTGAACAGTTCGAACTTTGATAATGTTCACAGGTAGGTCGGATGAGTGAACGCTTCCAGCCTCCAATAGTCTCGGGGAAAAACCCAGTAATCGTCCTATGGAATCCTTCGGACCAAAATTGATGTTATAGAGCTTGCTGTATATCTCACACTGCAGCGTATTGGTGTTGGGTTTGAGAGAGAACAAAGCCTTGCTTTTGTTGGTACCGTCGTCGTCGGCGTCGTCGACGCCGCCAACGTCACTAGACACTACGGCTCTCTTCTTCTTCTTCTTTCGGCCTCTCGATGTGTTTATGTATAAACTTGGCAATGTCGCTTATTTCGTAACACCCAGTCGGTATTTGGATGATGCTAACAGATGGCACTCCTTTGACAGAATAATAGAATCGACCACTCAATATGTTCGGTATGCTGTTGTATGAATGGAAACCAAACAATGCCAAGCCGTAAGTGCTATC
Organism: Chrysolina americana; assembly: GCA_958502065.1. Lineage (NCBI taxonomy): Eukaryota > Metazoa > Arthropoda > Insecta > Coleoptera > Chrysomelidae > Chrysolina > Chrysolina americana. Next base: position 33,751,953 of record OY293419.1, on the reverse strand, counting down.
TTCGTCCAATTGGAGCGGCGGAGAAAAGTCTGCAGTTAGCCTCGACGTTTGACCTGTCACTGTCAACAGCAAAGGCATGACTGACACTGGATGGGGTTATGTACTTCTATTCAAACCATTCCATATGCGCGCTCTGTGCTAAGAGTCTAGTATGGGATTCATGACGCGTGAGGCTCGCGCTATTCGTCTAGCGAAACGCATCCTATCCATGGCCACTTGCATCCAATACGATTTGCGCGAAGTTTTGTATGCAAAACGCCACGTCACCATATAATGAACTTCATTGAGCTCGTCATTAAAGGTCACCACTTTTCTATTCATTTTCGAGCGCGCGCGCGCGCACACTCAGAGTATGTTCTCGTATTGAAAATTCAAACACAAATGACCGAAATTAACTTTGTTGAATGTCTGATAGTGATCGTTGTTGTAGAATATTTTCACTTTTTTACCCAGATATCGCACCAATTCCACCGGCGACTTCAAATTGCCGAAACTGTCAAAGTATTTCACCACATGTATTTTCAGACGTTCCACATATTTAAGTAATTGCTCATCGTACAACGCTCTATTGGGCAGCTTCAGCGGGAGTTTTTTGAAAATTTCTTCTTGAGAAACAAACCGTAGCCGCCTTTAGCGGTTTTGCGCAGAAACAAACCTGAACCTCCTACATTTTTGTTGTCACCGTCGCCACCAATGCTCTCCATTGCGGTATTATGACGCTTGTCTTCTTCCAATTTCTTTTTGGCATTGGCCGAGGAGATGAAGGTCCTGGCTATGGTGCTGGCACCGCCTGCCAACGAGCCCAGCGCTCCCAGAGCGGCGAATATCGGAAGCAGAGGCAGCACACCACCGTTCTTCGCTTCGAACGGTATTATTCGGGGTACAACAATGCGATTTTACGGATAAGTACCAGCGATTTCGCTTTGCGGACAATGATATGCAATAAATATTAACCTTGTGATTCCGCAAAATACCATTCAGAAGCAGTTAAAATCAATGCGATCTAGAGAAGTCCTTACGACTTCACAATGTTACCACCATGCCACATATTTTTGACTGTTTTATATTAACATTCATTTCGTGATATTTATTGAATTTTCAATCATATATTACTCGAGAAGTTACATGGATTATGATCGGGCGACTTTTTTGAGAAGTGAACAGCGCCTCTTTCGATACTAGCGGCGGAGGATATCAACTGGCAACGGCCGGCCCATGGCAGACATTTTGACTTTGTGATGTTGATGAATTTGTAGCTTGTAGTGCTATTGTTTGTTTAGTTTTAGAATTGTAAGTTGCTAACAAAACTTAATTATTGTATCGGTACTTTATAAAGTTGAGAATTCTGTAGGTATTCGTGCATAGTTCAATCCCTTGGTGTAGAAAAGTTGCAAATTTTCTAAAGGTAAGTGAAACTTTTTTTGACTTCGCTTCGTAAAATAAACAAAATTATAAAAATATTCGATGAAAAATTACGCGATTCATCTTCAAGTGGAAGGTGAGGTAGCAGTAGAGAACATCTATACTAATCTATAATAAATAACTGAAAACGTTATTGATTAAGATTAGGTTGGATAAAAAAATGTGCTGATGGGCCATGCCATGGGCTTCTATATGCAGATGCAAATCGAAATGATAAAGGAAATAATTATAATAACATTTGATAGACAGATGTGTGATATTTTTGATCCATTATCATGCCCTTAAATTATACAGGGTGGCTAAAAATGATTTTAGTGAAAATGAGCAACTAAAAATGATAAAAATTCAATAGTTGTTTTCTGTTGAATACTTGCAAACGAAAAATGTATAACTAGGTCTATGCGGATATAACGTCAAGTAGGGTCGTTCACCCTACTTAATAAGAGTATTCGATAATTTTTTCCACCCCTACTTCATGATTTTGAAAAAGCTCCATTTTCTGATTTCTAATGCTGTGTTCTCTAAATAATTATATTTTTCACTCATATATTCTATTTGAGAATGAGTAAAAATATTGAAGATTATGTAGTGGTGTAGACTTTACAGGCAGTGCCTTTAGGATAACGCATTGAATGTATTCCCCAAACTACTGCCTTAAAATAGCGCAGCAACTTATTCTCAACTTTTCATTACAGGTTTGTGGAGGCTGCATGCAATGAAGAAAATTTTTTTTTAGTTGCTTCGATTTCTGTGTTCCTTAAAGACATGCTAATATTTGAGGGGTGATTCTTTGACTTATTTAAAGGAAAAAACTTTCTATAAACGTATGTCCTAAAAGTCCTAACTTTTGAGATACAGGGTGATAAAGTTTTGAAAAAAAAAAACAGTTTTTTAATAATAACTGAGATAATATTGTAGACGTTTTTATAAAATTTGGTACATGTCTTCTATGCATCAAGGTGCATTTTTTAATGCACAAATATTTTCATTTTCTCAACCAGTGGCGTGCGTACGGGTTTTGCATTGAATATTTTTGGAGAAAAAAATACTACGCCACTGCTTTCTCCTGAAAAAAAATAATTTTGAGATCCTCATTTATTTTTGAGCAAATTTTATCTCTTGAGTTTTCTTTGTCCGCCGCATGGTTTTCGCTTAAAAAAATAAAAATCGTTTTATTTCAGGATCAATTCCTCAAAAATCTGATGTGGTGTGGAAATGATTGTGCATCGACTTGAAGCAAATAAAGGGATCAGATTTGTTCCAAAATGAATGAGAATCAAAAAAATATGGATTTCAGCTTGTACAAAAACGAATTTTATTTTATTTTATAAAAGTGAGTTTAAATCAACGGATCAAATTCATTAATTATTGACAATACTAACACTGATTATAAAAATTGTTGGAAATGGCCACCTTCACTTAATAGGCATGCTTCCGCCCGTCTACGCATGGAATTACGCACACGTTGAAATATTCCCGGCGTATTTAGAATAGTTTCACACGAGGCAACTATTCGCTCTCTTAAATCTTCTAAAAGTATTAACGGGAGTTTTATACACTAGAGTTTTAAGGTGCCCCCATAAAAAGAAATCTAAACTGTTGAGATCAGGGGATCTTGCTGGCCATTGCTGAGGTCCTCCGCGACCTATCCAACGATTATGATAAACTGTATTTAAATGGTTTCGGACAATTACACTGAAATGAGCAGGGGCTCCATCGTGCATGTACCATATTCGATTCCTTAACGCAATTGGTGCATCTTCAAGCAACCCATTCAGTTCTTCTTCGAGAAAGTGTAAATAAGATCGACCATCAAGGCGTCCTGGTAGAAAAAATGGGCCTATTAGATAATCACCAATAATTCCGGCCCATACATTAACCGAAAATTGGTGTTTAAAATGGGTTTTGGTTATGGTATGGGGGTTTTCTTCTGCCCACACATGGAAATTTTGAATAGCATTCCGAGAAAAATTTGCTTCGTCTGTGAACAAAATTTTTGACTCAAACTGCGGATTTAGTGCAATACTCTGAAGATACCACTGACAGAAGTTCACACGCTGTGGAAAATCTCTAGGGAGTAATGCCTGTACTCGTAAAATATGGTATGGGTATAACAAAAAATCAACCAAAATACGCCAAACAATTTGATGACAAATATTCAGAGTTCTAGCGATCTTCCTCGTACTCGTCTCAGGATGTTCAATTTCTTGCAGAACGGCTTCCTCAATTTCAAGAGTTCTGACGCTTAGAGGTCTACCTTCCGAAGTACCTTTCTTGAAACTACCAGTTTCCCTAAGTCAGCGATGAATATTTGAAAAGGTACGGCTATCGGGTAAGGCACGATTAGGATATCTTTCCTGATAAATGCGTCTGGCTTCTGTTGCATTACCATCAGCGAGTCCATATACGTAATGCATTGCCGCCATTTCTGCATTCGTGTAATTCACCATATTTACCGATATTCAGAAAAACGGCGGACAACCAAAATATCTTCAATACACTTAAAAATCAAATAAATAATTATGCGCTTCGCTATTCCTATAGCTTTTTCAAACACAAAATGGTATTCATAACCAGTGAAAACACAATATTTATAGTGATTTGAAGAACAAAATGCTATTAATTACAGATAGGTAGCTGAATTAATATCGTAAATCCATTCAGGTATGCATTTATTATGATTAATACACGCCTATTCTGACAGTCAATGAAATTACTTCAATTTCTTAGAATCGACCAATCAACGGTCAACTTTTAGCACCATAAACGAACCTCTGAGCAATGTGCACAAAATAGATGTCTTCAGTTACCCATTTATAACATAAAAACGAGCGTGTATTTTATTTTATCTACTTTTCACACTATCCACTAGATGTCGCTACATTACTTCGACAAGTTACCTAGTTATTACATTAAATTCGGCTTGTTTTGGACTATGTCTAGTCGTGGATATCTAGAAACTGCAAAATTTGGAGTTACCTAGTTCTTACATTCAGGCGACGATATGTTTTCACTTCTTCGACGGTTGAAGGCGGATTCCATGATCTCGAAGGCTGTCTGTAGTCTTGGATCCTCTGCTTGTTGTTTTTGCTTCTTTCTTGTTTCTCTTAAAGGTTGGTTGCGATGCGGAACTGGACTGAGAAGGAAAACTTTGTATGGATGGAGCCGGACTTCCCATGTCTTCCTCCTCATCCTCCAACTGCGCCTGTTCTTTACTTTCACGAGAAACCTCTAGGTCACTCGACTTTGCTTCGTCCTACAGAATAATTAAACATCACTAATTTGCTATTAGTATATTATGATAAATTGAATAAAATATTCTCTTGTTTTAGATGCCCAAAACCCCAGACGAATGGAAACGAATATCAGAGTAATTCCACACGTTGTGGAATTTTCCAAATTGCCTGGGAGCCATGGATGGTAAACACGTCGTACTGCAAGCTCCAATTAAGAGCGGAAGCGAATTTTTTAATTATAAGTCATCACATAGTATTGTGATGTTTGCATTGGTGGATGCCGATTATAACATAATCTTTCTCGACGTTGGCACTCAAGGCCGAATCTCGGATGGTGGAGTTTTCAAGAAAACAGGGCTACATCAACACCTTATGCGAAAAACGTTGGGATCACCATCTCCAAAGGCTTTGCCAGATAGACAAACTGAAGTTCCGTATGTCATTGTAGCAGTTGAAGCGTTTTTTCTGGAGGAACATATATTGGAGCCGTACTCTGGAAATCACCCTGGAGGATCGACAAAGAGGATTTTCAATTATCCAAATTGCCTGGGAGCCATGGATGGTAAATACGTCGTACTGCAAGCTCCAATTAAGAGCGGAAGCGAATTTTTTAATTATAAGTCATCACATAGTATTGTGATGTTTGCATTGGTGGATGCCGATTATAACATAATCTTTCTCGACGTTGGCACTCAAGGCCGAATCTCGGATGGTGGAGTTTTCAAGAAAACAGGGCTACATCAACACCTTATGCGAAAAACGTTGGGATCACCATCTCCAAAGGCTTTGCCAGATAGACAAACTGAAGTTCCGTATGTCATTGTAGCAGTTGAAGCGTTTTTTCTGGAGGAACATATATTGAAGCCGTACTCTGGAAATCACCCTGGAGGATCGACAAAGAGGATTTTCAATTATCGGCTTAGCAGGGCACGCAGAATTGTTGAAAACGTTTTCGGAATTATGTCAGCATGCTTCAGAGTATTGCGTAAGCCCTTGTTATTAGAACCGGAAAAGGCACAGATCGTGATTATGGCAATTGCCTATCCTCACAATTTTTTACGGCGCCATAGTTCACGCAATACCTACACTCCTCAGCATTTTCTGGATACTGAAAGTGATGGCTTACTAGTGGAAGGCCAATGGCGACGAGAAATATCCATATATAATCAAACTGCGTTACTGCCAATGACAGTAATACCTCGAAGATCTACTCGTACAGCACAAGCAATTCGTGACGAGTTTGCACAGTGTTTTGTTACTACAGGGGCCCTCGCTTGGCAAAATACATATGCATAGCTATTTTGTAGAGATGTATATATCTAGGAATATAGTATTACCTTTTCACAGTCCTGGGGCTCGTATTTTTATATGTTTGTGAAATTGCAAAATACTTAATATAATATAAGCATAACTATATATATTTTCATAAATTACTACCTATCCATTAAATACTGCATGCTGTGAAACGCAAACCATTTAGATTTGTAAATATCCATTGCACCTACAACAACAATAAACAATTATTTAGGCATTCAACCATACAATTTTTGTGTTCAATTTACCTTTTCCTGTTCCTTCGCTTCTGTTTGTTTTGGCTTTCTCACGTCGGAACGAGCCCAGTAAACTTTTCATTTTTTTTGGGCTTCTTCAACAGCCAACTGTGGCAGATTTACATTACGAAAATCACAAGCTGATATAAAATTAGTCAGAGTATTCATATCGCCATCATAACTTGGTATTGTATCAACAAACATTTTGAGCATGCTCAGAGTGGTACTTGCATTAGGTTAGGTTGAACAGGAGTTGAAGTTGACACGGTTTCAGATTGAGAATCGGTAACGATTAGAGAATTATTGAAATTGTCTATCAGGTCGTCTATATTTAATTGGTTTTCACTCATGAAAAGAGTGGAAAAAATATCAGACTTTATAAAATTACTTAGTTTACTATTGACCGTTTTTGGATTCTCATTCATTTTGGAACAAATCTGATCCCTCAATTTGCTTTCAGTCGATGCACAAACATTTCCACACCGCATCAGATTTTTGAAGAATTGATCCTGAAATGAAACGATTTTTATTTTTTTAAGCGAAAACCATGCGGCGGACAAAGAAAACTCAAGAGATCAAAAATGAATGAGGATCTCAAAAGTATTTTTTTTTTAGGAGAAAGCAGTGGCGTAGTATATTTTTCTCCAAAAATATTCAATGCAAAACCCATACGGACGCCACTGGTTGAGAAAATGAAAATGTTTGTGCATTAAAAAATGCACCTTGATGCATAGAAGACATGTACCAAATTTTATAAAAACGTCTACAATATTATCTCAGTTATTATTGAAAAACTGATTTTTTTTTCAAAACTTTATCACCCTGTATCTCAAAAGTTAGGACTTTTAGGACAAACGTTTATAGAAAGTTTTTTCCTTAAGATAAGTTGAAGAATCACACCCTCAAATATTAGCATGTCTTTAAGGAACACCCTGTATACAGGCCGTTCCTTTTATCATGTGGTAACATTGCTATATTCTAAACCGTAATAGATACAAAGACGACTAAATGAGAAAAAATGTAACTATTGTGGTGAGCAGTAAATTGGTCAGAGAAAATCTACGGGGACTCTTGCCCTTCCCGACTTATACAGGGAAAACTAAAAATTCTGTTTTCGGATTTTTACGAATAGAATGATTATTTTAGAAAATATAAAAAATTAAAGAGGAAAGTTTTATTGTATTCAAAATGTACTAGAACTACGTAATGATACATTTTTAATTAAACGTAAAAAACCGAAAATAGCAATTTCAGTTTTCCCTGTATAAGTTGGGAAGGGCGAGAATCTCCGTAAATTTTCTATGACCAATTTACTGCTCCCCACAATAGTTACCTTTTTTCCCATTTAATCGTCTTTGTATCTATTACGGTTTAGAATATATCAATGTTACCACATGATAAAATAAACGGCCTGTATATAAATATGTTTTTTTGAAGACTATATTGTTATTTTGTTGTTTTATGTTATTTTATATTAGTTAGTGTTAATAAATATGTTGAAAATTATATCAGATTGCTCTCCATTTATTCATTCCAGAGAAAAAACCTACATTTATTTCATCAATTTGGTCAATATAAAAGGAATGCTTTCAAAAGTTCAATGCAGTAATTACAAATGTGTACATTCATTTAATTTTCGTGAGAGGTGCATTTAAATTCCATTTAAATATTTATAATATTTCAAAAAAAAACGCTGCTTTGTGAATTCGCTTTGAGGCTGTCTATAGAAACTTAAAAATGTACGCTTCGCGACGTCTTGGGTAGTTACTGGCGATGAGCGTGTTTGCGGACATTAAGCACTCGCAAATAATTACTGATGCCTCTATTTTGTATCTACATTGCGAAGTCGCAGCTCCCAGCTCTTTGCAACTTCTATGCGATGGATTCTGGTTTACTGGGAAGCGTCACGACTGACAGTGAAAAAATAAGAGAAAGAGGAACCGCCATCGACTCCAGACTTTATGAAAAAGGAAGAAGGCGAAGAAAGCTACCACACAGATGATGGTGATTATGATGATGATGAGGATGACTACTTGGAAGTTTATCCCGAAGTAGCAACTGAATTTGTGAATGAACATCGCACCAAATCCTGCAAAATAGATGTGAATTACGGCCCCATTTACGACAAACCAAGAGCGCAATGGTTGCTCGGTAGAAAGCTGATGGACTTCGACAAAGATACGGGGGACATTCGCATTGATATGAGGGCACTCCGGGACTATATAGTTTGATTTTCTACAAAAATCCCAAATATGCTAAAGCCGATTTGGTGGCATACAAGCAAATTTTGACAGCTACAGGTGCGCATGTAGATGCGCGAGGTAGGTTGAATCCATCTCAGACTGCCAAATATGAACAGTTGATTCGACCAATGTTCAAAGACCCTCAATCAAAAATAGGGGGCGGTGGAGGTCGAGGCCGTTTCACCGACGGCAGTGGTATCCCAGATCAGTTGACATACAACACGAAACCCATAGAATACGTGTACTGGGACGATGTGAACGAGCTCGTTGACAGGTATAGGATTCTGGTAGCCGCAAAAAATGCCGGCAGCACCTCTACCGACAACGAGATCGTGGCCATCATCATTGAGCTGAGAGAAGCAGGCTATATTCGATAAATAAAAGCGTAGACGTTTTTTTGCATGCTACTCGTATCATGAGCATCAACAAGTTCGGTCAAACTTCGTCAGCTCGCCGTGCACGGCAGCAGCAGCCCTACCATTTCTGTAGCGTTATACTCAACTATACGACAAATGGGGACATTGATGCTGAACATGTGAAAATATGTAATGAGGAAACGCCAAGTGCTCTCAATGATGTTGCCAACAAAAAATACGTTGATGACGTCATACAGAAGCTCAAAGATGACGTCATACACAAACTCAAAGACGAGCTGGACACCACAAAAAACAATCTAACAGCCTTGGATATTCGAGTGATGAAATTCAGTCACTTTCGATGAAAAAGCATGAAAATACCAAGATTGGATATATTGGCACTGGATATTGTTGATATTCCTTCTTGTGGGTTGTGTGGTTTGATCTGGACTTGACGAAGGACTGGTGACTGTGTCCAGTTTCATGACACCCTTCGACAAGTTTTTTGAACAGCGTTTACAACTGGTCTTGTAAACACCTTTGGTACCACAACCAAAACAAAAGATAGTCCTGGGTTTCATACAATCACCGTAAATGTGTCTAACCAAATTACAGTTCCAACATGTTAGAGCTGGACTTGAGGAAGAAGCACAAATTTCCTTGGAAAGATGTGTGGAATTCCTAGTTGAGCTGAAGGAAGAACCTGCGTCAAAAAAACTTGGACAACTCAAGTCAGGCTCCAGCAAAGAAGATTTACGAGAAGGTGGAGGCTTGTAACGACTAGACCATACACTGGACTCTTCTATACGCTTACATAATTTAGATAATTCAGATAAGGAATCGGTATCAGATAAAGCTAGTTGAGAAACGTAGGCAGGTAGCAAATTTCTACGAATTTGATTAACAATAGTCTTTTCATCTGGTTTTGATGTCAATCTATTATATAAGCCTTGCAATGCAGAAATATACATAGTTACTCTTTCGTTAGAACCTTGCGTTCTACTACGAATCTCATCCAACAAATCATCATCATAGTGATAGGGAAGAAAGTCATCTTTTAATTTTGAAACTAGTTCATCCCAAGTCTTAAAAATTGAACGATTATTATTGTACCAGGTCCAGGCCTGAGATTTGAACAGATCCCCTGCAGAAATAAATAATTCATCCTTAGAAACCCCCCTCGCAATTCTCAAAGATTCAACTTTTTCAAGAAAGGAAATGACAGACTCTTTATGACCTGCACCAGTGAAGTAAATGTTCCATTTATAGGCAGGGACTGGTTTAGTAAATGGAAATTGTGTCACATTTGCAGTTGATGTGGAGGGAATGGGGGTGGAAGTTGCATGGGAGATTTTCTCGTCAAGATCACCCTCTACAGTGAGAAGTTCCAATTGCCATTTTTTCTTTTTGGATTCTTCTGATTCTTGACTAGTTTGAGCCCTGTGAATACGGCCTGATAGATGTATAAGTCGAGAAACTAATCTTTTATATGCAGAATCAGAGGAGGTTCCAACAAAATCTGAAATTTTTTGTTTTATATCATTTAATGACTCTAAGATATTTTTTTCATCATCTAAAAATGAAAAGGGATCAATAATTTCAGCAAAACTGCGGTTGGCACTTTCTTGACTGAGAAGACCTCTCAGAACTTTACGTTTGGAGTCTACATCTCCAGTAGGTTCTATGTTCCTGATAGCAATTTCATAATCAAGTTCATTCACCTATTCACCTTCAAGTGTTTAGGATCAATTTTTGACAAGGACATTTTCAAAAAATTCAGTCAAATAGAAAGAGATAAATTCAATAACAGAGTGTGTTCAATACACTTTCAATAAAAATATAAAAAGAAATATATTCAAGTCAGCAAACCTTGATCATAAAATGTTACTGTGAGAAATCACAAAGAAAATACTTAGCAGATAAGGAGTTGGGCGCCAAATTTGTGCAACTAAAGATAAACACTTATCCTTATTTGCTTGCTCTTTTTTTATCAGAAATGCCTATGAGCTGCTCAGATTGTTACGGGAAGTCGTGGGTATCGTTATCTGCTAGTATGACAGATATATCCTTTGACAAATGTAAGGTATAAAGATAAAAGATATTAGGTATGCATGGGCACCAGGTTCTTTTTTTATTAAATGAAATTACCAAAAACATTGATTTGTCAAAAGATGATCTTTGTGCTTCTCAACAATAAAAAAAACAAAGTTCAGAAAACACTATATTCACAAAAGTCCCATGTGACAAAACATGCGTGACAAGATTCTAATGAAGTGACAAAGTTACAATCAAATTTGATATTTTAAAGTTACAAAAGATTCTGGTCTCTCAATATTTGCCTTGAAATGACTGGTTGGTTTATTCACACTTTATGATCAGTTCTTGCGATGAGAAAGACTTACTCCAGAGCTCTACTTTATCGAAGAATGTAGGAGCCTTGTATGGTCTCTCGAGACAATGGCTACTCTACTAGCAGGATACAATCTGGATACAATCTGTAGTCGGTCTGGGGTCTTTCCTGTATCTCATAAGATGTTCGAACGATGAGGTAACGCTGTGAAAAATAAACACAAACCAGTATCTTGTGGCAGGTTGAGTCACACGACTCGAGATATGACCATGATTGTACAAATCTTATCTAGATTTATTTATAGATTATCAAAATGAATGATGATGAAATGAAAGAGTTTAAACTTACAATATATAGATTATTCAGGGAATATATAAATGAGATGAAGAATTTAAATTTACAATAAATGTAAGATTTGCTGAGTTAAACAATGATTGAAATATTCAATAGGTATGGAAAGAATTCAACTTAACAGTGAAGCTCAAATTTAGTAATTTCTCAAGCAATGTTAGAGAAGAGTTCAATCTCAAGCGAGCATTAGAAAAATATTTTCATAAAGATATTGTTTTCTATTATTTTTCAATTTAATAGTCAATTTCCAACGATCAGTGGAACTGACAAGCAAAATAATGATAAGAAACTTGATCTATCTCATCAAGGATGAAAAGGAAATGTGTATCTCCTGACTGAGGAGAAACAGAGAGAGAGAGAAAGCAAGAGGGTTGAGATAATGCTTTCTTATAAAGTCACAAAGAAAGCAGATGGCTTTATTTGTGTCCAGAACTACTGAAAACGAAAGTTTATAAAAATATATCAAACTTCTTTTGGCTAGGCATCTAAACATGGGTAGTGATGTAGAAGAGAGCGAAAGATCTTACCAAGAGCTCAAAGCTTCATGAGTGAGTGTAGCTTCTTCTGATTAAAATAAAGAAATGAGGAATTCAAAGCATTTACTCACCCATGAATCCTGTTCTCCAAGCTGCCAGATCAGACTTTCTCACCGATCACCATCCAGGTTCAGGAATTTAGATCCTAGTTCACTGTTCTTGCCTTTTAAGCAGATTGATAACTTCTGAACATTCAGGAAAAATTTGTGGAAACACTTGTATCACTGAAAACCATAAAGCACGAACAGAAACAGATCTAATTCATAATCTTTTAACTTCAAGATTGATAGAATTAATGAAAATTGTTTCGACTTTCACAGGTTAGAATTTATTTCAGCTGTGAGCTGTGACATTTCAGGATTCAGGACCGACTCGTCAAAAGAGGGTACGAGTACAAAATGACATTCGATTATGATCACGCATAATACTCAAACTTTGAAGATTTTCAAATTAATCATGAAATTCATGAGTGACAGAGTGACGCACATGCGGCCATTTTACAATGCATCAAAATTAAATTTTCAAAGTTCAAATTAAACGTACCAAAAGAATATCGATTTGTATATCGATTCGATCAGAGAAATAGATAAAAGTTAATTGTGTTTAAGTTAATTATTTGAAGATTTGGACATTTCAAAGAAAATCATGAATGACGCACTTACGGCCATTTTGCGTTCATGTTAGAAAGTAGCAAAAATGAATTTTAAATTTCAAATAAAACGTGCCAAAAGAATATCGATTCAATTAACGAATCAGACAGAAGTTAATCATTTTAAAGATAATAATATATACGACCTTTCATTTCCTCGCTCTAGAAAAATTTTAAATTTCCGGATGGGAAAACTGAGAAAACAAACCACCGCTTCGAATGCTCACTTCAGAAAAGGGACGATCGAAGTTCTCTAAGGGAGGAAGTCAATCTCTCTCACTCTGTCTATCGTCAGTGTTACCAATCGCATAGCACAATTGAATAAATTGGAACAGCTCAATGAGATGGTGTTACCAACATGAAATTCAACAAATCGAAAAAATGGTAACGCAATGTTTTACATTTCGTTACACACGGCGACGAAGACGTATTTTTTTTCTTTTGGAATTTCATTCGGGCGAAGAGAATGAACTGTCATCTATATAATTTTTTGCTGTAAAAATTGCATTAAAATAGTACAATTTCATAAAATTAGAATTTGTTTTCATGCACAACCGCACATTTCATAATTTTCTGTTGTGTGTGTGTGTTCTAAGACAGTGGACATTTTTCATATTTAATTTTTTCGTTTTGTCAATTAAGGCGGCGGCCATTTTTTTTCTCTTCCAGCCAATTGTTCTCAGCAAATCACGAGAGGGAAGGTTTTTTCATAACTTCCGCCATCGCCCCCATGTTTTTTCGCCTTCCGCTCCATCACCGTCATGTTTTTTTTTGTGGAGACGTTTTTTTCATAACTTCCGCCATCGCCGCCATGTTTTTTTGCCTTTCGCTCCATCGCCGCCATGTTTTTTGCGGGGACAGTGGAGCAATGTTACTTCTGGGACACTCTTCGGTCCCAGAAGTAACCTTGTTTATCTACTAGTCGTAATTGATAGTCAGTTACAAGTGACCACTTTATAATGGCTGACCTATACGATGAATGGCTATTGACTGTGCATTGGAACTGAGCCTCTACTGGACCGTTACTGGATCCGTTACTGGACAGATATGAGACCTCCTAGTGGTACCAATCCTCTACCCAGTATAGAACGTTCTCGGGAACATGCGAAGCAAATGGAAGGAGTCAGAATAGATTTAAACAATGTTTATGGACGAAGGATATCCCTAGAACCACAGGGAATATTCCGAATTTTAATTTACAAGCTTAATCCTTTCAAATTGAGTGAAGATTTAACTTTTCTTCCAAAACCAGAATGAATAATGTTAGGTATTTCAACAAAATTTGAGAAATTTGCAAAATCCAGTACAGTTGGGAGGGAATTTAATATTTAGTAACTTTAAACTTCTAGAGAAACAAGGAATACTGAAGAAGTCAGTATTCTCTAGAGAAAGAGAAAAACAGTAAAATGCTAATGTGAGCAATAATTTATTAATAAGCTTTATTTGAAAATACTGAAATGAATCACTGAAATTCTATCCATTCATAATTATCGAAATTGTATGGAGAAATTGTGAATTTAAAGATAATATTTAAATGAAATCTCTGATAGATTGTTAAATATTGGATGATACTATATAGAAAAATCCAAAGGTATAAGAGAAAGATAAGGCTTCATTGGCCTGATACTTCGGAATTCAGGTAAATTAATATTAGGATGACAACTCCTAAATTAATTTAATGTCAAGATATTCTTGAATTCAGAAATGCTACCCTTGCACGTGACACAAGTTGTAAGTATCGAATGCAAGAGAACCTATGACAAAATTGTACAGATAGGTGATCAGAGTATTAAATTTGAAAGAAAAATTCAATAATCGAACCAAAAGAATCCACGCACTGAACGATGTACATCACAGAGATGAATTCTCTCAGGCCAGCATTTATTTCCCAAAGGGAAAGTATTGACCAAATTGATCAGATAATATAGAAATAAATGCTCACCTTCCCTATTCAATTCAATCGAAATATTAATAGAAAATAGGTCTCATACCAGATAATAACTGCATTCCGGAATCTCACAATATGTCACCTGCTCGACGGTCTGCTGCAAAAGAGAGCGAGTTATCGCGTTCTATACGGAAGTTCAAGTTGTCACATGCGTAGATCGTTATCGATCATTCTTCCGGTCCGATTCAGAAATGAATTATTGGAGCGATGCTCCCAGCAGTGACTAGGAGTACGCCGTGTCGGCATATTTATTGAATGTTAACTTGAGTTGATAAGTATTGTAACCGAGTATGCAGGTTGGGCAATTATGATGATATAATGAAAGATAGTATGATTGTGCAGGAAAGTATGATAGTGTATAAGGTAGTAATTGACAAATCATATAGTACTGAAATGATTTGATTTTCAAAAGTTCATTTTTGTAACGAACTGGGACTCCTTGGCACCGGTGAATCAACACCGACCACCAAAGGCGGGGCTTCGTCGAGCGGCTGCCTCAGCCCCTCAGCCCCTAGTGTGGGTCCGTTTGATAGGGCTCGACTAAGTTTAGTCAGGGTTTGGTGTGAAAGGAAACACTCGTGGAGTAGTTGAAAAAAATCATAATATATATATATATATATATATATATATATATATATATATATATATATATATATATATATATATATATATATATATATATATATATATATGAAAGTTGGGTAAATCGTGACTGACAATACTTGTAGAATTGGAAAAATCTT
The DNA here is from genome assembly GCA_958502065.1 of Chrysolina americana. Lineage (NCBI taxonomy): Eukaryota > Metazoa > Arthropoda > Insecta > Coleoptera > Chrysomelidae > Chrysolina > Chrysolina americana. The sequence continues at coordinate 33,736,569 of OY293419.1, read as the reverse complement.
GAGGTTGCAGTCTTATGTTGGTCTTAAAGAAAACTCTTTGTTATCTTGTCCAGCTTTCGGAAAAGTTTATTTCCTTCCTCAGGACAACTATAACAGGACAAAATTAAAAATGGAGAAATATATCGAATCTACTAACATACATAACTTGAGTAAAAATTCAAATTAGCATCAGTAAAGTAAAAAATATTGTATAAAAATTAAAATGCGGACTGACAGTATTTGAATTTGAAAATTAATGTCAATGTTTTTGAATTGATATTATAAAATCAAGTGACTCTACTAGGTGTATTAGCATTACTATTATTTTTCGATCGATCAGTTTTAAAATATAGGTGTAAATTTTACTTAAATTATTCAAATCAGTTTTCTTGTTTAAGCTGTTACTCTCTTCATTAATTTGTAACATTTCTAAAAATGTCCTTTTGAAAATGTTGTTTTCTATTTCAAGCACACTAACATTATCGAAACCCATTCTATGGTCAAAACGATTTACATGTTCAGCTAATGCACAGGAATTAACATTTCTTCTACAATCACTTTTATGTGAAGTAATCCTACCTTTCAAGAGTCTAGAAGTTTGCCCGATGTATACTTTATTACAATCGTTGCAAGGAATTTTGTAAACAACATTATAATTCTGGGTTGTTTCGAGAGGAGATTTTAATTTTGAAAAAAGTTGACTAATGGTCTTAATGTTTTTTTGTGCTATTTTAATATTGGTTCCTTTTAAGACATTGATCAATTTAGGTGTTAATTCTCTGACATGCGGAAAAGATCGGTATTTTATAATTGAGTCAGACCTTTCTGGAGAAACATCTGATATTACCTCAGGTGTAATAGTCCTTTCATTGAAAAGCAATTTGTTTATCAAGTTTCTTGGATATGAATTCTCTATTAGAATATCTCTCAGTTCTTTTAGACACTCTATTTTCAATGAAGGATGTGTCACTTTAATAACTCTGTGTTTCATGTTATTGATCATGTTAAATTTCATTTTAGTAGGGTGGTAGGAGTAATAGTTAATGAATCTATTACTGCAAATGGATTTTCTGTACCATCTACTGATGATAGTATTATTCGTTGTTCTGATGAGGGTCATATCTAAAAAAGGAACACAATTATTGGATTCTTCTTCTATTGTGAATTGTATATTATGATCATAACTGTTGAAAATTCTCAGTATTTCATCTCTACCATTTTTGGGAACAGAAAGAATCAAGTCATCAACATATCTTTTAATAAATGGTAACTCAAAACTGAGTTTAGGCACAGAAATTTCTAAAAGTTGATCAAGTACGTAACTTGATAAAATTGGTGAAATACTAGAACCCATTGGAGTCCCGAAAATTTGTTTATAATATTTTCCTTGGAAATTGAAATAATTTGAATCAAAAATGAAATCAAGAATTTCAAAAAAAGTATTTTGGTCTAGTTTACAATATTTTGAGATAACACTCCATTTTTCGTGTAAACTTCTCTTGACCAACTCTTTAGGTAAGTTGGTGAAAAGTGAGACTATGTCGAGACTGATTATGATATAGTTTGGTGGGAGATTTCTATCATTGATGAATTCACTGAATGAAAACGAATCCTTCACGTAATAAGGATTATCAGTATTATAGGCATTGGTAAGAATTTCTGTCAAAAATTCACAGAGTTTGGTGTTAGGTGAGTTAATAGAAGAAATAATGGGACGCATCGAGAGAATGGGTTTGTGGATTTTTGGAAGTGCATAAAATCTAGGTGAAATAGAATTATACTTATTCAATGGTTTGGCAGAGTCACAATATTTCTTTCCAACAAGTTTTTTCACTAGTTTATTTGCTTTTTGTTCCAGTGTACAGGTTGGATCAGATTTCAATAGTTTATAATGAAATTCATTATCAAGTAAAGTTTTACTTTTTGTTATGTAATCCTCTCTATTCATGGCAACTGTAACGTTCCCTTTATCACTACTCAAAATATATATTTCAGGATGTTCTTTGAGAAACTTTTTAGTTTTTTGGAAACTCTGTGTTAGGAAATGAGAATCATTACCATCCCTATGTAAATAATCCGTTAAAATATTACTAAATTGTGATCTGTATAAATTTAATGTATTTTCGTTGAATTCACTGATAGCAAATTCCAAGTCTGCCAATAATGAGTTGATGTCTAAATCTTGGCTCGTAGGACATAAACTGAACTTCTTACCTAAGGACAGAATATGTTTGATGTTTGGTGGAAAATCTATATTAGTACGGTTTTCAAACCATTTACTATTTGTTTTAATCATCAATACTTGTTTCGATTTCAATTCATTAGAACGATCAGCTCGATTTACAACCTAGCACATGAAAAGGGGCTCAACATGAACCCTGTGGTAACGTTGTACGAGGCGATTATCCTCTAAACGTACCAACGTTACAAGCAAATACTCGATACTCGGTTCGGCAAAGACATCCAATGGCAAATTACACTTATTATCTAGTAGGATCCGATCAAATCATATCACCCCTTTTCTGGCCGTCGCTATGCAAATTACTTTCGTTCGGGGTGGTAAAATTAAATCCTTTGGTAACCATATTCCTTCACTCCTCGAATCATCTGCTATTCTGGCATCATTTGTGCCTGTCGGTCCGGGCCATTGTTTCGACGTGAACCGGATATCTCGTTCCACCGAGCTTCTTATTCCTTCAAAAACGACGAGGCTTGTTTGCGAACTAGCATCAAGCGTATTATATATTCTTGGCTTCTGCGTCACGTGGACACTTCCTTTGCCACATTCTCCAACATATTTGGGCTCCAAACAAGTTTGTGAGGACTTCTCTACCGTCGCTGTCCTTAGGTTTACATAGTTTTCACAAATTGGTGAAAGCTCTCCTGGATTTCCATTTCTACCAAAAGTCTCGCTAGTTGCCACATTACTTGCAAATTGAGGGCTTCTGCCAAGATACTTACAAAATGGCCGATAATTTTCCACCTTTGAATTTTCTTACTGATGCAACTTCTAACCTGAAGTTCCCAGATATTGGCGGGGGTCCCCTCGACCATCCGCCCGAACTATTCGTCCTTCTATCACTCAGTATCTCTGTGGAGCGTCCAGAAACTAACGTCAGCTTTCCTGACCGTCCGTCACTAGAAGACGAATTTCTCATCTCATCAATATTCTCAGCTAACAAGGCTGATTTTCCACTAGGAGCGTTTCTCGAATGCCTAACAAGTGAAATGTCTTTTTCGAAATTCCCATGCAAGGATGTCAATTTTCCTTTCCAAGCATCCTGCAAATTCGAATCACGAGAACATGGAACTTCTTCCTCGAAGTTCCAAAAATCAGTAGAAGGCGCTTTTGTCCATTTCTCACTGATATTATCAGAAAACGGAACTTCTCCCTCGAAGTTCCCAAAATCAGTAGAAGTCGCTTTTGTCCATTTCTCACTGATATTATCAGAAAACTTCTCCCTCGAAGTTCCCAAAATCAGTAGAAGGCGCTTTTGTCCATTTCTCACTGATACTCGCCCCCTTACTCGCTTCGGGGTGCGGCCACGACCTTGAGGACATGTCTGCCCTCGCATACCTTCCTCTAGCTTCTCGACTCTATCATCCTCAAGCTTCTCACACTTGGTCCTCAAACTATACCGAGGATCGTATTCTAAATTTCCTCGTCTAAAATGCAGACCTTGTTCATTCGCCAGTCCAAACGGTCTTAAAATTTCTGCATGAAATCCGTGCCGATAATAAACTGGTTCGCAAAATCAATAGAATCTATCACTAAAAACTCATGCCGGACTGTTTGTCCATTTCCGATCTCCAAATGTAACATTACAGATCGCTTATAAGGAATAACCTTTCCTTGTACATCTCTTAACAAGTATTGCCTATTTATTAAAATCCCTTCGCCTCTATCGACGTCCAAACGTGCCATAGAAACGCTGACACCTGAATCCAAAAGCATATGGCGCTCTACGCCGTTGACTCTTAGTACTATCGTGTTGCGCTGGGCACTCTCTCCAGAACACGCAAGTACTAGGGTCGTCCCCTCGGTACTTAGTTTTCCATTTCGTCGACGACTTCTGCTGGGGCTGAGCGAGAACCCAGTGAACCAGAATCCATCGCATAGAAGTTGCAAAGAGTTACTTTTGGGATCTGCGACTTCGCAATGTGGATACAAATAGAGGCACTAGTAATTATTTGCGAGTGCCTAATGTCCGCAAACACGCTCATCGCCAGTAACTACCCAAGACGTCGCGAAGCGTACATTTTTAAGTTTCTATAGTCAGCCTCAAAGCGATTTCACAAAGCAGCGGTTCTTTGAAAGATTATGAATATTTAAATGGAATTTAAATGCACCTCTCACGGAAATTTAATGAATGTACGCATTTGTTATTAGTGCATTGAACTTTTGAAAGCATTCCTTTTATATATTTACCAAATTGATGAAATAAATGTAGGTTGGGTATTTCTCTGGAATGAATAAATGGAAAGCAATTTCATATAATTTTCAACATATTTATTAACACTAACTAATATAAAATAACACAAAACAACAAAATAATAACATAGTCTTGAAAAAAATATATTTATAAATATAACGAAAACAAACAAAATTTTCAATGGTGGCTAATAACAAAAATGGACGCAACTATAAAAATCTTTCTTCGTCGCATGCAGCCTCCACAAACCTGAAATGAAAAGTTGAGGATAAGTTGCTGCGCTATTTTAAGGCAGTAGTTTGGGGAATACATTCAATGCGCGTTACCCTAAAGGCACTGTCTGTAAAGTCATCCCCACTACACCACTACATAATCTTCAATATTTTTACTCCTCAAATAGAATATATGAGTGAAAAATATAATTATTCAGAGAACACAGCATCAGATATCAGAAAATGGAGCTTTTTCAAAATTATGAAGTGAGGGTGGAAAAAATTATCGAATACTCTTATCGAGTGAACGCCCTACTTGACGGTATATCCGCATAGACCTATACATTTTTCGTTTGCAAGTATTCAACAGAAAACAACTATTGAATTTGAGGGTATGAGAATGGATCAAAAATATCACACATCTGTCTATCAAATGTTATTATAATTATTTCCTCTATTATTTCGATTTGCATCTGCATATAGAAGCCCATGGCCCATCAGTACATTTTTGTATCTAACGTAATCATAATCAATAACGTTTTTAGTTATTTATAGTTGTTTTCAGTATAGATTTTCTCCGTGCTACCTCACCTTCCACTTGAAGATGAATCGCGTAATTTTTCATCAAATATGTTAATAATTTTGTTTATTTTACGAAACGAAGTCAAAAAGTTTCACTTACCTTTAGAAAATTTGCAACTTTTCTACACAAGGGACTGAACTATGCGCGAATACTGAATACCAACAAAATACACAACTTCATAAAGTACCGATACAATAATTAAGTTTTGTTAGCAACTTACAATTCTAAAACTAAACAAACAGTAGCGCTACAAGCTACGTTCATCAACATCAAATGACAAAGTTAAAATGTCTGCCATGGGCCGGCCGTTGCCAGTTGATACCAATGACAGAGAATAATGCTAATGATATCCTCTGCGCTAGTGTCGAAAGAGGCGCTGTTCACTTCTCAAAAAAGTCGCCCGATCATAATCCATGGAACTTATCGAGTAATATATTATTGAAAATTCAATAAATATCACGAAATGAACGTTAATATAAAACTGTCAAAAATATGTGGCATGGTAACATTGTGAAAGTCGTAAGGACTTCTCTAGATCGCATTGATTTTAACTGCTTTTGAATGGTATTTTGCGAAGTCGCAAGGTTAATATTTATTGAATATCATTGTCCGCAATGCGAAATCGCTGGTACTTATCTGTAAAATCGCATTGTTGATCCATATCACTTCGTTGGTTGACTGGGAAGCCGATTCCTGGTTTAAAGTATGTCCTCTAGTACGGGTACCCTCCTTTCGAGGCCACCTCTGGTTTACAGAGCAATTTTTCCTCAGATGACCCGGAAGTCCGCAGCCGAAGCATAGTTCTTGCTTCCGGTAGCAGTCTTTGACGGAATGTCCCCTCCTCCTACAATATTCACATTCTGAAGCGCCGCTATTTTGCCTGGCGCTCCGGCAGTGTTTCTTTTCGTGCCCGGTGCGCTTACAAATTTGGCACCTTGCTACGGTTCGTGAGTTCCTTACGAACTCCTAGTTCTGCCAGTATGGCCTGCTGATGGGACCTACGATGCTCTCGATGACTTCCTGCTTCTCCGCCAGCTCCACGGCCCGCTGTATCGTCGTGGGACCGGCGGATAGTACACTCCTCCTAATTGGGTCTAGCAGTCCCATAGAGAACTGCGCAATCGTCTCGGCTTCCTGTTTCTGCCTAATCACAGCATCTATGGCGTCATTTCCTGAAAAATACGCAATTTTGGCGGCAAGCACTTTCAGCCTCGCCAAGTATTGGCGACAAGACTCGTTCTTTTGTTGTTGGCACTCTGCAAACCTTCTTTGGTTCTGACCCGGTATTTTTAATGTACCAAACTGGTCAACCAACCCTTTCCTGAGTATGTTTCAATCCGCTGTTGTCCGCAACTATTCGTCGGCTTCGATTAGCTGTTTTGCAATTCCTCTGAGCCGGAGGCGAACCAAGGATGCCACACGGTTTTCTGCCCAACCTGCTAGAGCAACCGTGTTTTCGATTGTATTAACGAAGTTCCGAATATTTGTGTTTCCATTAAAAATGGGCAGATTCTCAAGGGTTAGGTTCAACGGGGCACCAACGTCGATGGCGCCGGGGCGTTGTGGTACCAGGGGAGGAGTTGGGGGTGGAGTAGCCATCCTTCTAGCAGCGTATTAACCAAACTGACCTGACACAACCGTTCGAGGCAAGTGGGTCCTTTTGAGAAAAAGGCGCCCCCCTTAGGGCAACGTTTGTCCCAAATGTTTTCCACTGTCAAAAGGCACCGACCACATCTGACACCAATGTAACGAACTGGGCCTCCTTGGAAGAGGTGAATCAACACCGACCACCAAAGGCGGGGCTTCGTCGAGCGGCTGCCTCAGCCCCTAGTGTGGGTCCGTTTGATAGGGTTCGAGTAAGTTTAGTCAGGGTTTTGTGTGAAAGGAAACACTCGTAGAGAAGTTGAAAAAAATTATACAATATATTCGATTATAAACCTTAACAAAATGCTACACATATATATATATATATATATATATATATATATATATATATATATATATATATATATGAAGAGTACTCTATTCACTTTATATATATATATATATATATATTAGAACGATCAGCTCGATTTACAACCTAGCACATGAAAAGGGGCTCAACATGAACCCTGTGGTAACGTTGTACGAGGCGATTACTCTAAACGTACAAACGTTACAAGCAAATACTCGGTTCGGCAAAGACATCCAAAGGCAAATTACACCTATTATCTAGTAGGATCCGATCAAGTCATTATATTATAGAGAGGGTCAAACACATATCAACAACTTGAGACATAAGTCTGTTCAAAAACAAATCAAAGTATAAGCAACCATTATTTCAGAGGGGGTTAGACGTTCCTGGACATTTGGGTCACGCACGGCGAGGTCAACGACACACCGGAATATACCTTACCTAAGCATGCACAAATAAACCATACCACAATAAACCCCATTATTCAAAGCAATACACCAAATATATATATACACTCTAGACAGAACCTACATCGGATCGTTAAAGTTTACCCAAATCAGATTACAATCAACAATGTTGAATAATGCATAACCATCAACTGCACGTAACCTTCAAACATTTCAGCAAATAAACAGTATACACCACACATATTCTACTAACCTAGACCATCTTGTTCATAAAACGGAAAAATATCAAACATCGGTTATCCGAAACAATCGCCACTCAATGACCGATATCAGAACAGCACATATTTTCTAGTCAATAAATTACTCTCCATTCATAGATAACACCGCTTAAACGAGGTTGAACGTTCGGAGGATATCAAATGTAACCGACTTACTGAATGCGAAATGCATCTTCTCTGCCTTATCTGTCTTTATTTAAATAGACCGGGAAACGAGTGTTCGAATTAGGAGATCTTCGCGTTTCTCGAATGATGGTTGTCGCAAAGTAAATATTTTCTCGCGGAAGGATATCTGTAGGAGAATGGCGGGTTGTTTGTTCGTGGCTTTTTCGTCACTATCGGCAATAAGCTGTGGTTGTTATCGAAAACCATACTTTACCATGACTTATGTACTTCACAAATAATTACACTTTATCTATTTTCTCGATTTCGACATGTCCACTCGTGGACCAAACCATTACTACATCGGAGCACTTGATTGCACGGAGAGTACATTTGAACTTGTTGAATAATTCGGGTTACGAATATATACGTTTCGCAAAAGTCATTATATCTCTTTGAAGTCGATTTTCCGACAAGCACGTGCATTTGATGAGTCGTTGCGATTCATTTAATGACCCTTTGTAATGAGGGGTCATTCCATAGCAGATTGGGTATTTTTGAAGCGGTATCATTCAATAGAAATAATAAATCATTGGTTTTTTTCGCCGACGACTCATCCTAATTGAGTTTATCTTTAATTATTTCATGGTCTGCTATTTAATATTGGGCCGGATTTCGCAGGACGCGGAGTCTGGCTCAATTAGTGATTTTCGTTGCAGTTACGTTTAATTAAAATTATACAAAGATGACGTTCGTCACATTTTTCATTACACTATGCTATAAAAACTGTCAGTTTTGGAAAGGACATCGAGACGATATTTTGACAGATTTTTAAATAGCATTTGCGGTCGAGTGATACCCCGTTCGAATCATTTTTCAATATTCTATTCGACGACGGAATTTCAGACAAAAATATTCTTTCCAAACAAAAAGACGGTATATAATGTTATAACTACTATAATAAATTAACATAATAATAAAACTACCTCATAAACACGCAAAGAGTGTATCCGAAGGCATAGCCTGTGCGAATAGAGGACGGGTATCATTATTATTTGCCGTGACGCTCAGCTGTGGGAAATCTAGGAAAACCTACAGCACCACCACGGGAAGTCGGTGCGCACTTCAAGCTAGCATCAGACGTCGGGATTGTCATCTAGGCAACTCACATCACACTTCATTTACAACAATACATGTGGCCACCTAAAGAGACCCATGTACTTGAGAAAAAAATACTCTCGCATACCAGAGCCTTGAACGTCTGTCTGATGTGAGCCAGGAGTTCCGTATATACGTTTGCCACCGGATTCCTTGGTTCAGCTGCTGCAGCTTTAGAAAAATTGATATCTCGTAAATTTGAGAATATAGCAAATGAATATATATTTAATATATATTTCGTGCTACTGGCATTGAATTCTTTTAGGACCGAATAGAGAAAATTCATTACAGAAATTGGTAAAAAAGTTGTCGCAGAAATGAACTGACCCAAAGCAGCTTTATATTCAGGTGTTATTCAGTTTATTAATATTGTTGCGTTTTTCAGGTTCAATAAGTGGTACACTTACTTATAAACTCGCCTTTATTGTCACAGAACAAATAATACAACTGACAACACTGTTTGACACTTTGCAGTTCAAATAAATACTTCAAACTTCACTTGGTAACGTTACAACAGTCAAATGTTAAAAAGTAAACAAAACTCAAAAACTTCCCAAACTTGGCAAATCTGATCGTATTTATAGGATAACATTATTCTAGAAGCTATAGAACTTTCAACAGAACATTCCATACTAAGTTCTCGAATAAACTTTATTGATTCTAGTACAGTCTAATGGGTTTCTAGAAGGCAAACAGAAGGATTCATGATTTTTCTATCTACTACCAGGTTCGTAACACTGCCTCCTCTTCTAGGTTATTCCGTCCCGGATAACATCATCTCCATCTTGATTGTCTCGCTGGAACCAATTTGGAGGGTCGTGGCCTCGGTATTCTGCTAACCTCTCCACGTGAACAACTTTGGGTTTGCTCCTTGGGGTATGCTGGATGCGGTACACCAAATCGTTGATTCTCTTTACGACGACATAAGGGCCTGTCCAGTTCCTCCGTAGCTTGAGACATAGTCCTTTCTTTCTTTGAGGCTGGTACTGCCAAACAGCATCACCTGGCTCAAACATAGTCCCTGGAGTATTCCTGTCAAATTTTTACTTCATCTTGTCACTGGTGATTTGAAGACGATGTCTGCAGAATTCATGCACTCGATCCAGTCTTTCTCGCAATGCTTTGACAAATTCTGGAAGAACTTTGTCCTCATCTACATTCCTGGCGGGTGGCATTCCAAATAGCAGACCGATTGGCAGTTTCATTTCTCTCCCAGTGATTAACATTGAAGGGGTATATCCGGTGGACTCATGCTGGGCACTTCGATAGGATAGGAGAAATAGTGGCACCAACTCATCCTCTTTCCTGGCGGCTGTTGCTGAGGTAGTTTATACTGTTGGCATGACTGGCATGATCGGACATACTGGGAAATCTCACGAAACATTCCGGGCCAGTAATACCGTCGTGCGATACGAGCGGTAGTCTTAGCTATTCCCATGTGGCCTGCCGTCACCACGTCGTGGTTTTCCTCTAGCACTTTTGCTCGTAGAGGTTTGGGCACACACAGTTTCCACGGATCCGTCATTCCTGGCTCAGACGTCACTGTCATCCCAGAAGTGACGGAATAATTTTCCATCCTTCATACAATAATCCAGAAATTCTTCTGGATTACGACAAATTTCCTCTTTCTTCTTGTCATACCAGGAGCAGGTACGTTCCTCTTCGGCAGGTTCCACGGCCAGATAGTTTGAATTTGATTCGGCGCTCTCGGTCAGTGGTTGGCGTGACAACGCATCTGATACTCGGTATAAAGCGCCCTTTCAGTATTTGACTTCGTAATCAAACTGTTGTAGAAAAATAGTATAGCAACACTGCTTCTGAGACACGATGTTCGTGTCCCAGAAACAGTGTTGCTCCACACGGTGTTCGTGTCCCAGAAACAGTGTTGCTCCACACGGTGTTCGTGTCCCAGAAACAGTGTTGCTCCACACGGTGAATCTCTCGATGGCCGCGTCCATCGAGTTCTTGCCGTTGGTGGAGGAGGGTTGGTGCTGAAGAAGATGACGTGTTCGCCGAAGAGTTTCGGGGTGGGGGGGTTCAAAACGTTTCACCCTAAGTGGCGCGCGTCTTTTCTGCAAAAAAACATGGCGGCGATGCAGTGGAAGGCAAAAAAACATGGCGGCAATGCAGTGGAAGGCAAAAAAACATGGCGGCGATGGCGGAAGTTATGAAAAAAAACATCCCTGCGAAAAAACATGGCGGCGATGGAACGGAAGGCAAAAAACATGGTGGCGATAGAGCGAAAGGCAAAAAAAATGGCGGCGATGGAGCGGAAGGCAAAAAAACATGGCGGCGATGGAGCGGAAGGCCAAAAAACATGGCGGCGATGGAGCGGAAGGCATAAAAACATGGCGGCGATGGCGGAAGTTATGAAAAAACCTTCCCCCACGTGATTCGCTGAGAGCAATTGGCTGGAAGAGAAAAAAAGTCACGTGATTCGTTGAGAGCAATTGGCTGGAAGAGAAAAAAACATGGCCGCCGCCACCTTAATTGACAAAACGAAAAAATTAAAAATGAAAAATATCTACTGTCTTAGAACACACACACACAACAGAAAATTATGATGGACTTATTAATAATTCACTCGCTATCGAATGAAATTCCAAAAGAAAAAAAATACGTCTTCGCCGACGTGAAATAGCGATAAGGCACGTTTCTTGCATGTTTACTGTCTGCTCTCAAGTTGAACGAAATTCTCAGTAAACACGATGATCCATTTTTGACCTTGAATTTGTTTTTCAGATTTAATCGCAGAGTTTTATCTCACACATCCGGTGTTTGTTTACGCTGCTCGAGCTAAATTGACCTTGGTACTGTCTCAGATGTTTGTTTTCCAGGAAGAGATAAGAGAGTCGAGTTTGAAGCCAAATTGATCGATTCAAGGCATTTTAAGTGTCTCACTCTAACCCATGTATGTCTGTCTTTGTCTGTTTGCATTCATTGAAATGAATAACGTCAGTTCGAGAAGAATACATTTATTTTTCACATAAAAAAATTACACTTCAGTGCCAGTCGCGTAGTATGAAGATACTATCGACATTATCGATTAAAAAAATATTTTTGATGCATGAATTTAATAAACCTATATATGGATTCGGATATTTGAACACTCAGAACCATTGATACGAAAAACATAAACCAATCGTGCAGTGTTGGCGGCGGCGGCAGCTTGCATTTGGAATCCTTACTTTCTCGATCAGCAGCAGCAGCAGCAGCAGGGGCTTGCATCTTGACGTCCACGACGAAGACGATGGTCTCGAAGTGCTGCTGCTAGAGGGGCAAGACATCTTCAGCGGAAACCACTGCGTATCGCTATAGGTGAGATTTGTCTGTACGATGAGGTTTTCATCGGGATTTCGGCTCTCAACACAGGCAAATATCCATCATTGGCTAGCGCCTGAATCATTTTCGTCCAATTCGAAAAACTCGAATCATCGTCGTGCAAATACGATACCAATACCTCACCGTACTCATATGGCGAGCTAATATACAGTACGTGCGACAGAACGGCTGCTAGAATTATATAATTTGTTCTCATCGTGACGACAGCTCAATGTACACTGAGAAACAGCGTATATGTCACTCAAATATATACACTGAGAGAAACACTCACATATACACCTTTGCTCAATGTACATGACTCGTATTCATTTCGTCTCTCTCTCTCTCTCTCATTCATTCGATCCGCAAAATAAATCGAGAAAAATTGGTTTTATACATCTATTAATACATAATGATAATAATAATACAATATGAATAATAATATTTCGTGTGTTTTTGGCTAGTCTTGGTGTGGCTGACGTCATGGACTTGGTACTGGCGGCGACGGCGGCGAAACGTGGTGAATCGGTGTATGCTGCTGCTACTGCTGCTACTGCCCCATCGATTCCATCGTTAATTTGCATATTTTGGAAGCGTTTGAAAATACACAGCTTGTGCTCGTACTCTGCTATGTGCGCCTTGAGCTCGCGCAAATTTTGCAAGTGCCGATTGATAGGAGTGTCGTGGTCGTCGTCGTCGTGATTGCCGTGGGGCCTCACCATATCAGGTGTGACGATATGCATTGCCAGATATCGAAACAGTGTCTCACGGCACAATGCACTTCTATTTCTCCGGATGCTATATGATTCAAACAGAGCGGGCTTTGCTTCTCGAGTGTCGGTGGAGGCGTTGTGACGACTGTACTTGTAGTAGCCGCAATATCGACGATGTGTGGTCTCTTTGGCAGATCGAGCACACACTTCAGCAAAAAATCGAATTTTTGATTACCCTTCACGTATACCACATTAGCCTCGATGATGGGGCGTAGCACTTCCTGGATCTCGTTGAATTCGACATAGCCATCAGAGTATGGAATGCCGTGGATATTTCTCTCCAAATATCGTACTTGCCGTTTATCTGCTTCGCTCAGGTCATGGAATGGCACTACGGCTTTGAATAAAAAGTGGTTTGTGCGATGCCTGTCGGTGATGGCAAGCTCTTTGGGTTGGAATTCACCGCCCACAGTGAAACACTGAATGTCACAGGCTACGTGTTTCATCTTGTTGTTTTTGTTTGTTTGATGATTGTTGAACTGATTCACTGCTTTGATTAACTGAGAGACACACACTCGGAGAGAGAGCGAGATTATACACCGACTGAGCAACTGAACGTTAGGCTTACAACTGACGCTCTCGACCTGTCGATGACTGCATTACATACATACACACAAACAAAGAGTGAATTCCCCTCTACTTACTGCTACTACAGTATGTCACAATTTTTTTTATGACAGACGGCGTACAATCTCGCTCAAGGGCAAGTGTTCCAGCATTCAGTCGTGAATGATGATGCAATAGGCTCGAGTATTGGCGGGAAATCCGACTCTGGCCTCGATGTCAAGTTTGACATAGACAGTGGAGGATTTCATGAATTCCGCTCTGCGGGAACAGTCTATTACGAACACGGTCGCTCTGCCTTTGAATGCTCCGTAATCGAGTAGAGGGCGCTTCTTCGGACAATTGGCATAGCTCGGATAGAATTCCGTGTAGGCTCGATGGGCTTCGACAAAGTTGTTTCTGTTGAATTCCAAGTGCATACGTTCATGCGGGTAAGTATCGCTGTTCATGGTTAGGCGTATGTCGCTGATGTCGATGTGATCAAAATAGGACGCATCTCGAACCGCATTGCCAATCCGATTTGTTTGGAAGGCCACAATGACGAATCGGGGACTCTCCATGGCCGTGCAAGTTTTCACAGCCCAAACTTCCTTGGTGGAACCCTGAGTGAGCGCAGCCAACTCGTGTATGTCCCACTTGCGATACGAAATCACTACAGGAGCGTCTGTTTTGATGGACTGCAGCAATTTCAGCCAAATGTCGTCATTGGGCACCACATGTTTGACTCTGAGTACAACGCTCGTGATCGTCAGTGTGACTGTGGTGGCTTCTTCAGCATGCAATTGTTATCATTTCTACTTCTGACCAAGCGAATGCACTGTCGTCCAATGGTGGCATATCTATAGTCATGGAATATACCCAACAGATGCTTAAGCGGTATCCACATGGCGAACGAACCGTCGGGGGCGTTGTGAACCGTTCCGCCAGGATAGGTCCAGCCGGCTGTGCTCAAGTGTCGCACATCATTTTCCTCGTAACAAGTATAGCCGCGAAGGGTGCTCACTATACCCGGCGATCGAACAGAGTCCACCTCTTTGCCATTGATTTCATAGTAGATGGCCTCGAAAAGGTATGCGCCGGCATTATTGATAAATCTAACATTGCCCGTTCCTGCGATACGAGTCAGAGAGCCCTCTTTGCACACAAGGACATCGTTCATCAGTATCCACACATCGCTCTGCTGAATGACAATTTTGATGATGTCATTATTTTGAAAGGACTTGACTCTGTTGATGGCTTCGTCGAACTTTGGATGATTGTACACGTCGAACACTTGTCTTGATAACATGATGTCCTTGCGATTGGAGAAAGTGTATGCTGGAGTGAGAGTGTGTGCGTCTGCTCTCTTCGACTGCGTCTGCGCGACTGAATTGATGCCAGCACCCTCTGCACTTTTATGCCCAAAGGCATCATGTCATCATTCTGATCAAATACCAACCCCATTTTTATGACAGCTTGCGCAGCACAAGTCGTATAATAATGGTCTCTCGACGGAAATTCACACTGCAACAGTCCTGGTCGAGAATATTCAAGGTTATGTTGTGTATTTCCGTCTTGTTCACAGGCAGGTAAATCAAATTCGAGGGCGTTTCGTCGATGGCAAAGCCGGGGTCTTCTCGAACGGCAAACTCGTATATGGTGTGAGCCGGACGATTATTGAAGAAGGCACCCGATGTGATGTTACTATCGATGTGAACAGTTCGAACTTTGATAATGTTCACAGATGAGTGATTCCAGCCTCCAATAGTCTCGGGGAAAAACCCAGTAATCGTCCTATGGAATCCTTGGGACGAAAATCGATGTTATAGAGCTTGCTGTATATCTCACACTGCAGCGTATTGGTGTTGGGATTGAGAGAGAACAAAGCCTTGCTTTTGTTGGTACCGTCGTCGTCGTCGTCGACGTCGCCAACGCCACTAGACACTACGGCTCTCTTCTACTTCTTCTTTGCTTCTTTCGGCCTCTCGATGTGTTTATGTATGAACTTGGCAATGTCGCTTATTTCGTAACACCCAGTCGGTATTTGGATGATGCTAACAGATGGCGCTCCTTTGACAGAATAATAGAATCGACCACTCGATATGTTCGGTATGCTGTTGTATGAATGGAAACCAATCAATGCCAATCCGTAAGTACTATCTTCGTCCAATTGGAGCGGCGGAGAAAAGTCTGCGGTTAGCGTCGACGTTTGACATGTCACTGTTAACACCAAAGACATGACTGACACTGGATGGGGTAATGTACTTCTATTTAAACCATTCCATATGCGCGCTCTGTGCTCAGAGTCTAGTATGGGATTCAAGACGCGTGAGGCTCGCGCTATTCGTCTAGCGAAACGTATCCTGTCCATGGCCACTTACATCCAATACGATTTGCGCGAAGATTTTTATGCAAAACGCCACGTCACCATATAATGAACCTTATTGCACTCGTCATTAAAGGTCACCACTTTTCTATTCATTTTCGCGCGCGCGCGCGCACACTCAGAGTATGTTCTCGTATAGAAAATTCAAACACAAATGACCGCAATTAACTTGGTTGAATGTCTGATAGCGATCGTTGTTGTAGAAGATTTTCACTTTTTTACCCAGATATCGCACCAACTCCACCGGCGGCTTAAAATTGCCGAAACTGTCAAAGTATTTCACGTAAGCTACCCAATGCGTTCCGCGATTCCTGCTCGAGTCCAGATTGATGATTGCGCATTCTCTGTACTTGGGAAGTGCATACGTTCATGCGGGTAAGTATCGCTGTTCATGGTTAGGCGTATGTCGCTGATGTCGATGTGATCGAAATAGGACGCATCTCGAGCCGCATTGCCAATCCGATTTGCTTGACGAATCGGGGACTCTCCATGGCCGTGCAAGTTTTCACAGCCCAAACTTCCTTGGTGGAACCCTGAGTGAGTGCAGGCAACTCGTGTATGTCCCACTTGCGATACGAAATCACTACAGGAGCGTCTGTTTTGATGGACTGCAGCAATTTCAGACGAATGTCGTCATTGGGCACCACATGTTTACATTTTTGTGTCACCGCCGCCACCAATGCTCTCCATTGCGGTATTATGACGCTTGTCTTCCTCCAATTTCTTTTTGGCATTGGCCGAGGAGATGATGGTCCTGGCTATGGTGCTGGCACCGCCTGCCAACGAGCCCAGCGCTCCCAGAGCGGCGAATATCGAAAGCAGAGGCAGCACACCACCGCTCTTCGCTTCGAACGGTATTATTCGGGGTACTCTGATTTTTTTGCGGCCACCCAATTTTTTCTCTTGAGCGCGGGCAGCACGCAGTGCCACAAGGAGGATTTTCGCAGAGCCTTTGCACTCAAATCTTTCAGCTGATCAGGTTTCAGTGTTTTTCGCTGAGTCTTGCTAATTTTCTTAACCACATCTCGACGGAAAGACTTTGGCTTTGCAGCAGCAGCAGCAGCAGTCTTCATCTTCTTCAGACCCATTCCCAAATTACGTTTTGCCTTCATGGTTGTGGTGACCAGCCAAGCAGCAGCTTTCTCACCAAATTTGGCGTCTTTTGATTTGACACGTTCCCAAGATCGATTTTTCAGCGCCCAGTCGGCCTTGTGTCTCTCCTTCAAGGACTTGTTTTGCGAGTATGCAAGATAGTGAGTCTTACAAGCCGAATCCAAAGGGTTCACACCAGGGTCTCCACGTGCCAATCTCTTCTGTAGATTGATACCCGGTCCACAGTACTAGTATCCAGGCAAATGAAGCTCGAATGGCAGATGATTAATCAGAGAGTTCACCACACCACGACCTTCGTGCTCGACAGTCAGCATGACACTGACGCGAATTATGTTGCGCACCTACTTACATAACTGTACTCCACTCAAAATGTCATTCGAATGTCAGATGTGGGCTTGGTCACACACACACACACACACACACTTCAGCAAAAAATCAATCAACTCAAACATGAAAGTGGTGCAACAAGAGCCGGCTCTGGAAATAGTCAATTTGGATACCATAGGTATACGTAAACACGGCTCCCTGCTAACGAATTCATTCCGAGCGATATTTTGTGGCCCCAGCGGATGTGGCAAAACCAACGCTGAATTCAGTCTGCTGTTCAGCCCGAACGGAGCACGCTTCGAAAATGTTTACGTTTATACAAAGTCGCTGTACCAACCTAAATATCAGCTACTGCACGATGTACTCAAACAAGTCAAGGGCGTAGGTTATTTTCCATACAGGGACAACGACGAGGTAATCGATCTGTCGAAGGCGAAAGAAAAAAAGAAAACTCAATTTTCATATTTGACGATGTGGCGTGCGAAAAACAGAATAAAATCAGAGAGTTCTATGCCATGGCACGCCACAAGGGTATTGACCTAACCTACTTGTGTCAAACCTATTCGAAAATACCCAAACAGCTGATCAGGGATAATTGCAACATTATAGTGCTTTTTCGACAAGACGATATGAATTTGAAGCACTCCTTCGACGAGCACATCTCTCCTTTGAGGAATTTCTACGCATGTGCGCCACCTGTTGGAAGGAAAAATTCGGATCTTTGGTCATTGCCAAAGACTTTGAAGTGAACAAAGGGCGCTACCGCCTGGGCTTTGACAAATATATACAAATGTGATGCGAGGTGGCACGGCATTCGTACTGAAGCCATGGCGCCGACCACATCACCCCGCATCGAGACGGAGATTGCTAAAGCTGAACGCAAACGTCCAGTCAATCAGTTGTAGAAAATTGTGCGAAAAAAGTATCTGAGTCTGAAACTCGGAGAATCCGAGCATGATGAAGCACTGAGTAAATTATTCAAACCCATTACGGTACCGAAAAGATTGAGTGCGGCAGTGCCGCCACTCACCAAGCGATCACGACTGACAGTGAAAAAAGAAGAGAAACAGGAACCGTTGACACCATCGACTCCAGACTTTATGATAAAGGAAGAAGACGAAAAAAGCTACTATGATTATGATGATGATTATGATGATGATGATGAGGATGACTACTTGGAACTTTATCCCGAAGTAGCAACTGAATTGGTGAATGAACATCGCACCAAATCCGGCGAAATAGATATGAATTACGGCCCCATTTACGACAAACCAAGAGCGCAATGGTTGCTCGGTAGAAAGCTGATGGACTTCGACAAAGATACGGGGGACATTCGCATTGATGGTGTAACATACGAAGGAACTCCGGGACTATACAGTTTGATTTTCTACAAAAATCCCAAATACGCTAAAGACGATTTGGTGGCATACAAGCAAATTTTGACAGCTACAGGTGCGCATGTAGATGCGCGAGATAGGTTGAATCCATCTCAGACTGCCAAATACGAACAGTTGATTCGACGAATGTTCAAAGATCCTCAATCAAAAATAGGTGGTGGTGGTGGAGGTCGAGGTCGTTTCACCGACGGCAGTGGTATCCCAGATCAGTTGACATACAACACGAAAACTGGGACGATGTGAACAAGCTCGTTGACAGGTATAGGCTTCTGGTAGCCGCCAAAAATGCCGGCAGCACCTCTACCGACAACGAGATCGTGGCCATCATCAATGAATTGAGAGAAGCAGGCTATATTCGATAAATAAAAGCGTAGACGTTTTTTTGCATGCCACAATTGCATCATGAGCATCAACAAGTTCGGTCAAACTTCGTCAGCTCGCCGTGCACGGCAGCAGCAGCAGCCCTACCATTTTCCTGGTGATATACTCAACTATACAACAAATGGGGACATTGATGCTGAACATGTGAAAATATGTAATGTGGAAACGCCAAGTGCACTCAATGATGTTGCCACCAAAAAATACGTTGATGACGTCATACAGAAGCTCAAAGATGACGTCATACACAAACTCAAAGGCGAGCTGGACACCACCAAAAACAATCTAACAGCCTTGGATATTCGAGTGATGAAATTCATGTCACTTTCGATGAAAAAGCATGAAAATACCAAGAAACGCTTGGATAAATTGGCACTGGATATTGTTGATATTCCAGCCTCTTAAGTAGAAGGTGTAACGCCCAGTGCAGTTAGTGTATTGACTCCGCCATTAGCGAAATGACGTCATCATCATCATCTGAGAAAAAACAATTGGTTGATGAGCTCCATGCTCCAGCCAGAAGGAATTTTCCTCGCAGACGTACCATCATCAAAGGACTCGACGATCTGTGGCAGATGGACTTGGCTGATCTTCAAAAATACTCCAAAGCCAATAAAAATTTCAATTATATTCTCGTGGTGATTGACACCTTTTCCAAGTACCTATGGGTGCGCCCCTTGAAGACCAAAACTGGTCGAGACGTCACCGAAGCGATGAGTGACATTGTCGAAAGCGAAAAGGTGTCCCAATCAGATCTCGGAACTGAATTTTACAATTCCAGCTTTCAGACTCTCCTGAAAAAGTACAACATCAAACACTACAGAACATATACCGTGAAGAAAGCCGCGATCGCAGAGAGGGTTATACGTACTCTCAAGGAGAATCTCTTCAAGTATTTCAGTTTGAACGGTACCTACAAATGACTGGATATTTTGCCGGACATTGCCAAAAACTACAACCAGCGCAAACATCTAACGATCGGCATGAAACCGTATGATGTCACCAAAGACAATGAAAGACAGGTGTATAAGTCAACGTATGATTATGCCGAACGTGCTGGTCGAAAAAAATTCAAAATTGGCGATTTCGTGAGAATTAGCAAGGCCAAGCATGTTTTCGAAAAAGGGTATACGCCTAATTGGACTACGGAACTATTCAAAGTTGTCAAAGTGCAAATCACCCAACCAATCACGTATTTGCTGGAGGACTTGGAAGGGCGACCAATCAGCGGCGCTTTCTACGAACAAGAACTACAAAAAATAAAAAATTCCGAAGTCTATCTAGTGGAAAAAATCATCAGGCGTAAGGGTCGTAAAGTACTTGAGAAATGGCTGGGGTTTGATAGTACGCACAATAGTTGCATTGATGCGACAAATCGCATGTAATTCAATGGAAAATTGGCACAATCTCAATTGGAAGAGGGGGCCTTTCATCATCGTCGTCTCTCAGCTCTCGACGACTAGAAACTCGAGCCGGTGTATGGGGGGAGGGTGGGGGTGGGGAGTGATGGCGGCGGCGGCGGCAGCGGAGAAATGAACCGATGCCAAACGGTGCAGAGAGATTAGTCAGTCAACATGTTTGGTGCAGTGAACAACGTCGTTGTCGAGTCTTCTGAAGAGTCCTCTGGTTACGAGTCGGCGTCGGTGGCGTCGGCGGCGTCAGCTTCATCATCATCCTTATCATCATCATCATCATCGGACCGAGAGTGGGCAGATCGAATATGTGACATGTACAAGGAGGCCATCAAAGCGGAACGTTTCTTCGCGTGCAACGCCACCTACGAGTTTCGCAACACCGACGTTTTGAGCTTGCAATGCGGCATAAGTTTTGCTCGGAGTTTCGTGCCTGCAGTGAAACTCGTGTGCAAGGTCCAATACACCATATGCTCTAGCCTGTCCTTCAGCATGTTTGAATGGGGCCAATTCGTGGGGGCCATTAATCAGTTGCTTTACACTAGCCGAAATGGCCCGAATGCAGCAGCAGCAGCCAAGACTAGCCGAATCAAACTCGACTGGGACGATGTTATGGATTTGGAATTACACACGTATGCAGAGAGTCAACAAGTGCGAGTTTCCAAGAATGACACCTACTTCTACATGACGGAAGGGGATGTTCAAGAAATCCTACATCTAGATACTACTGTGATGGCGACAAGATTTGAATATGTATTGAATATGAACTTATCACGATTTATTAAGCAGTGCAAAAACTCTAGCTGAAAACAATGGTTTGTCATTTGATGAGGCTATAAACTTGTGTACTATATCATCAAAAGATGATAAACATCTGTTTTCGTGAATACCTATGCTATTTGCCGGATAAAGTAATGTTTGATTACGAAACGAAATAAATGTATATATTGAGAGCAGAGTTGGCGTTTTAATTCAGTATGCAGTGTGCAGTGTGTCTGTGTGTATGCCGAGAGAGAGAGAGAGAGAGAGATGCAGCAGTACGAAATAAGACTCGACTCGTATCGAAGCTGGACTTCGACATTTCCAGCAAGTTAGCCGAAGCAGGCTTTACGTATACCGGTTCGGAAGATGTAGTTGCATGTCTTTCGTGCCAAGTAGAAAGTTTCAGATGGCTGCCCAATGACGATCCAATGGCTGACTATCGTCGATGGAGCCCCCATTGTGATTTCGTTCGTAGTTATTACTCTGAGCGACACAGACACAGACCGACGACAGATGGTGCTGATGTGCCTCCAGAACCAAGAGTGTCAGATGTCATTAGCAGAGTGAGAGATGACACATGGATGACACCGCCACCACCACCACCACCACCGACAGATGGCGCTGATGTTGCTCCAGAAGAACGACAAGTGAAAGGTGACATGAGCAGTCAAGTGACCACAGATGTCATAAACATAGACTCACAGAACACGGTGAAGATGTGTCGTGTATGTCTTGTGAATGAACTAAATGTATTGTTTATGCCATGTAGACACTTGGCGTGCTGCTCACAGTGCGCCATCAGGTACGACACATGCGTAGTTTGTAGATCACCCATCAATACGTTTATGAAAATATATATCATCGAATATTTTTGATTTTAATTTTGCTACTCGAAAATACTGTTACGAACCTGGTAGTAGATAGAAAAATCATGAATCCTTCTGTTTGCCTTCTAGAAACCCATTAGAATGTACTAGAATCATTGAAGTTTATTCGAGAATGTTCTGTTGAAAGTTCTATAGCTTCTAGAATAATGTTATCCTATAAAAACGATCAGATTTGCCAAGTTTGGGAAGTTTTTGAGTTTTGTTTACTTTTTAACATTTGACGAGCTTTTGTCATATAACATTTTATTAATAATATAAATTATATGACTGTTGTAACGTTACTAAGTGAAGTTTGAAGTATTTATTTGAACTGCAAAGTGTCAAACAGTGTTGTCAGTTGTATTATTTGTTCTGTGACAATAAAGGCGAGTTTATAAGTAAGTGTACCACTTATTAAACCTGAAAAACGCAACAATACCCTTCCCCATTTTTTTTTGCTTCAAAAAACATGTAAATTTTTATGTAAAAAAGTATCACATTTTTGATTGAATTATTCTTCCAATTTTGGTGCAAAAACGTGCTCTTTTTTGATGCACTTTTTCGATCGAAAAATTTACCCAAAATTGACATGGTGGAAGGATTTTAGTGAAATTTGAGTCACTCAGCAATCACTCAGCTTTCACTCAGCATTCACTCAGCTTTTTCCACCATGTCCATATTCGGTCATTTTTTTTATAAAAAAATTGCCATTTTCCCATAAGAATACATGTATATTTGAACGAAAAAAAGTGACACCTTTATTGACATGGTGGTAAAAGCTGAGTGAATCATTTTCAGTGAAAGCTGAGTGGATGAGTGAATCACTCAGCTTTTTCCACCATGTCAATAAAAGTGTTACTTTTTTGGGCAAAAAACAGGCACTTTTTTGCATAAAAATTAATCTTTTTCATGCAAAAAAAGTTGCACTTTTTCGTATAAAAAACTGATACTTTTTTATACAAAAAAGTTACCCTTTTTGATGCAAAAGTGATCTCTAAAAATATGAGGGATTTTGAATGGGAGATTGGAAGGGTGAAACAAAATATAATAATAATAATATCCAGACACGGATTACATATTGATTTTATTCAATCGTAAATATAAAACATAATCGACTATTATTTGATTAAATATATGTAGTGGTGTGTGTGGAAATAAACTAACAAGAGCACAATTTCTTGCATTTTCATTCAACATTTTTTTGAAATTTGTGTGTATGTGTTTGGCAATCTCATTCATCGAATTCTGAATCCTCATCTCCTGAGCCTATGAAGCGTTTATATGTGAGATCTAATCCGTAGGGCTCACCACCACCACGCAGATGTAGGTCATAGTAGCATTGGCTGCTCGTTTTCAAAGTGAACAGTACTTCATCAATTCTGTTGTGACACCAAAATTTGCAACATTGATATATATTGTCCATGTGCTTTACACCGAACACCATATGTTGATGGTCTCTGATGCTGTGAACTGGATGGTTTTGCATAGCCCTTCTGAATGCTTTATAGCAAGTGCGGCAAAATCGTAAATTATATTTTGGAATTCGATATGCATTCGCCCACACACAGTATTGATCTTCGTGCAAATGACCCTCCCAGTCTTGATTTTTGAGAGCTTCACACCTATCTTCAAAGCTGATTTCTCTCGTATACTCCAAGTGACTCAAATCATTGAAATTTCGTTCGACGCTCTGAGCCTGCTTATAGATTTGTACCCATTTTTCATCGCCAAACATTTTCAAAATTCGATCAGTGAGCGTCCATGGTAGAGGTGAGGCCTCGATGAATTCAACTATTGATGATGTAGATCTGACTACTTGCAGACAGCATAAATTTTTCAAAGTGTCTACCATGGTGGTGGTGTGCGTGTGTGGGTATGTGCTCTCTGAAAAAAACATTTAAATTCTATTAGATATCTAATTGACTGTAATGGCCCCACGGCAGAGTGTCATGAGAGCCGACAATCAAACAGCGCTTGTCGTTGTGGGGGTTGAGAGCGATCTTTGTTTGCTATACACTAAAAACTTTGTGTGAAAAGGATCGAATTCAGCGTTGCGAAGTAATTTTTTCCACTTTGTTTTTCAGACATTCCACATAATCTTCAAAAGTGATGTGATTTTCGACAACGCTGTATTTGACCGCGCGGCAAACTTGGGCATTCCAATTTCTCCATCGAATCGATGAAATCGTATGGGAGTGAGTAACTCGTATCGGTTGGCATCGAAATGGGCAAATTCGCTCCCTGAAATCTTCAAGTCATGGATGGTCTGTGTTTGCACCAAATGCTCCAAGCGCATGCCCATGAAGCGAAAAGAGTCAAGAATCAAAATTTAATATCAGTGTTGCCGTCGTACTGGGTGAAAGAAATGTATTTTTCTTTGTTGACAGGCAACAGGCTGACTCGACCCCTTTTTGCTATGTCTCGAACAATAAAATGACTGTCGTATCCGGATAAATTGTGGAAATGCAATGCGCATGCGCATATCCACGGAACGCTCCCGTGTAGTGATTATGATCTATTACAATTTTGTCGTCAGTTTTCCAAGGTTTTTCGCAGATGTGGCAACATGGCGCTGTCGCTCTATCTGGAAGTGAGACGATCATGGGGACAATATCCAAAGTTTTGGCTTCCACAAATTTGGCTATGGCCCCTTTTCTTTTCGCAAACCAATCCATCGAGTCGAGGCCCCGATGACTATCATAAAATGACAAAGTATCGTCATATGCACACTTGAAATAAAATCCAGCGCTGAAAGGAATGTGTTTTTGGTACTTTATCGTATGTGAGGTGCATTCTTCGTCATTGAACTGTTCCAAATTCCACTCAAAATCCGCGTAAATTACAAAGGGCACTATTTCTTTATTTCCAAATTCTCGAAATTCTACGTGATCATACGAAGGAAATGAAATTTTGCTCTCGTTTAATTTTTGACAATCAACAGTATGACTGTCGAGTTCCTCCTCACTCGCAAAATAATTTAAACAGCGATCGCAAATGAATTTTTTATTAAAGTCTTTACTGAGTTGGCAACTGAGTAGGCGAGATAAATCCTTTAGCCAAACATAATGGAATTTTATGTCATCGACAACGCCATCGGCGATTTCCAGTGGTGGTGCCTCGTAATCATTTAATTTCGGGTGATATTCATTTTGAATGAGGAGAAGATTGACATGTTTGTCTAATTTTTGTTTCGTCAGTCTGCTCGGAACAGTGACGAAAAATGCCTCCTTGTTCGCCTGCGGCTGAATCAATTCCAAGGTGTACACATTCACAGATATTTTGTTCAATCGCTCAAATTTGGTAATTTGTTTTAATTTCATAGGAAAGTCGATTCCATCCAAGTTCAGTACATTTGAATAGTGAGTGTATGATGATGTTCTAGCACAATTTTTACCCGATTCAACAGGGTACAAGGCCGAAACGACGGCCCAAGCGAAACACGCATCATCTTTATTTTTCATATAAATGCAAGCTTTTTTATTTGCAATAGATTTTGGCAGCTCGATGAAAGACGAACCGTTTCCCACGTCCGATTTATTCGTATTGATTTCCAAACTAACAATTTTCTGAAGACTCCAGCCACTTTCTTTGTCCACGAATTCCGACAGTTTGTTTTGAATTTGATCGATGACATTTTCTAGGAACCACTTTTTCAAAGTTGTACCCCTATCGATAACGACGTTTTTAGTGCTGAAATATTTACAGTTAATTTTTTGTTCTTGATTCAAGGAATTTTTCAAGAATTTACCACAAAATGTTGCATTGACTTTGATGATTGGATGTTTTTTCAATAAATTTTGTATTCTGCTTTTGAATAGAATGAATGCATCACCAAAAAATTGCCCAATATCTTTATGTTTCAAATTTATAATTATACCGGTGCGTAAACGCGATGAAAATGCCGATTTCAAGTCCTCCCACTTTACTCGAGATGTTAATTTTGATTTGACTCCCTCTCCCACCACCACGTCGACGCCTGGCTGTTGACCTGGCTTTTTCATTGAATTTCGGATAATTTTCAAGTGTCCGCATAAAGTTTATAATTTTCTCAGAGAGCCTATGCAATCCACTGCCGCGATCGCACTATTGATCAGGCGGGCGGTGACTTGCAATGGGCCAGCCAATGTTTGCGTTCTTCATCTTTTTGAGGATTTTTTTGGCCTCACGCAACTTGGCTACCATCTCCATACTGTGTGCAACAATAGCGTCAGATGATGATGATGATGATTATTCAACAGACACACAAAATTTCAAGAAAATGTCAAATGAAAATACAAGACTCACTCTTTGTTTCCAACGGCGGCGGCGTCAGCGTCTTCAGGCTTTAGCGATTTCAAACAGCTGCTGCGTATGATTTTGATTGGCAATTTACTGCTCGCCCCTGTAGATGAGCATATCTGGGACTCGGTTAATTTGTCGAGGATGGGTTTGAATGCACCAGTCACTCGATTTGGCAGGAATACTTTACACTCCTCCAACTCCACTAGGATGGACCCTCCAAATTTGGTTGTTTTCGGTTCAGCACCGAGGATCAGATGGGGTTCGTCCTTCGGTAGCTCAGACAACTTTCGCAGGTTCTTCCTGCAAGTCAACGAAATATTGTTTCGTCGAGAAGATGAGACATCTGCGAAATCATTTGAAAAATGAAAAAAAATTCATACACGCTGTATTATACATCTCACTCCTCAAAATGAAAAATGATGTTTATGATTGACCCCGTGTATGAGAAATAAATATGATTAAAATAAAATATTCCAATCACACTGTATATAGCAAATGGAACTTTGTATGACAAGGAATTATGATAAAAAATGCAATCCACACACTGTATGGAAAACAAAAAAATATATGACGTTTTGTGAGAGAGACGCTCTGTATGAGACGAAAAACAAATATGACAAATGAACTTTTCTGAATTAATTTTGAAAAAGAAACACTACAAAAAGTGAATCAAAAGAAATAAGCACACTTGAAACAATCGCGAATAATAAAAAAAGAATAACTACTACTACTGACCTTTGCAAATCACGAATTAAATGGCACTCACAATATAAAACAATGCACTTGTATAGAAAAAAAGCGAGAGTCAGATGAGCGGCAGAGAGGCACTTGTTGTTGCTTCGAACGCAGATAATGAAATGACACAGGCTCGCTGTGAACGTACGTATTATCTCTGTGTCACGTGACCCACGCCGTCCACCTCCACGCCGAGTTTGCGTAACCCACGCTGCAAATGTATGCAACATTCGATCTGGGGAAAACCCAAATTGCGCAATAACAAAAAACAATTCCAACGTCAATTTAGCTCGAGGAGCGTAAACAGACACCGGATGTGTGAGATAAAAAAAACTCTGCGATTAAATCTGAAAAACAAATTCAAGGTCAAAAATGGATCATCGGGTTTACTGAGAATTTCGTTCAACTTGAGAGAGCAGACAGCAAACATTGAAGAAACGTACCTTATCGCTATTTCACGGCAGCGGAGACGTATTTTTTTTTTCTTTTGGAATTTCATTCGAGTGCGAGTGAATTAATAAGAAGCCCATCATAATTTTCTGTTGTGTGTGTGTTTGTTCTAAGACAGTGGACATTTTTTTCATATTCAATTTTTTCGTTTTGTCAATTGAGGTGGCGGCGGCCATGTTTTTTTCTCTTCCAGCCAATTGCTCTCAACGAATAACGTGACGTTTTTTTCTCTTCCAGCCAATTGCTCTCAGCGAATCACGTGAGGTAAGGTTTTTTCATAACTTCCGCCATCGCCGTCATGTTTTTTTGCCTTCCGCTCCATCGCCGCCATTTTTTTTAGCCTTCCGCTTCATCGCCATGTTTTTTTGCCTTCCGCTCCATCGCCGCCATTTTTTTTTACCTTCCGCTCCATCGCCGCCATGTTTTTTGTAGGGACGTTTTTTTTCATAACTTCCGCCATCGCCGCCATGTTTTTTTGCCTTCCGCTCCATTGCCACCATGTTTTTTTGCAGAAAAGACGCGCGCCACTTAGGGTGAAACGTTTTGAACCCCCCCAGCCCGAAACTCTTCAGCGAACACGTCATCTTCTTCAGCACCAACCCTCCACCAACGGCAAAAACTCGATGGACGCGGCCATCGAGAGATTCACCGTGAGGAGCAACACTGTTTCTGGGACACGAACACCGTGTGGAGCAACACTGTTTCTGGGACACGAAACAGTGTTGCATACTTCTTAGGAACATTGCTCAACGGGCAATACGGCCGGACAGACTTTTGAGTGATTTAAGCCACTGAAGGGATTGGTGGTCACTCAAAACGATAAACCGTAACCTTCGAGATACGGTCTCATCTTCTCTACTTCCCACACAATAGCAAAACATTTTTTCTCAGTGACAGAGTAATGTCGTTCAGGGGGAGACAGCTTTCGGCTAGCATAAGCTATTACGTGCTCTTGGCCTTCCACGGTCTGAGTTAGGGCGGCACCCAACCCATATTCACAAGCATCGGTCTGCAGGACAAACGGTTTCGTGAAGTCGGGGCACGATAATACGGGAGAGTCAGACAAATTTTCAGTCTCTCAAACGCATCAGTTTGGGCATGTTCCCATCTCCAGCGATAATTTTTCCTTAAAAGCTTGGTCAGCGGAGATGGCAATTGAGAAAAATTCTGGATGAACCTGCGGTACCAGGATATCATCCCCAGAAACTGTCGGAGCTTCTTAACGGAGGTAGGGGCGGGCCATTTGATGATAGACTTGACTTTGTCAGGATCGGCCCGAATACCCTCTGCCGTGACTAGATGGCCCAGGTATCGTAGGGAGTTCAGACAGAACTTAAATTTTTCTGGGTTCAGCTGAAGGTTAGCTTCCTGCAGTCTCCTGAACACTTTGCGCAAGTTTACTGGTGTTCTCCAAAGGTTCTACCTAAGACGATAATGTCGTCCAGATAGGCGAAGGCAAACGGTTCCATGTCGGGCCCGATGAGCCTCTGAAACGTGGCGGGGACCGAATGTAGCCCGAACGGCATGACGGTAAATTGAAACAGGCCGCGTCCTGGCACAGTAAATGCAGTTTTGGCTTACTGGCGGAGGCGAGGGGTATCTGCCAATAACCTTGCCAAAGCTCTAAACGGGATATGTACTTCGCTTCACGAAGTTTATCGAGAATGGAATTTATGAATGGTAACGGATACGCACCCTTTTCGGTTACCTCATTGACTTTTTGAAAGTGTATGCAGAAACGGGGCTTGCCATCTTTCTTCCGAACTATGACCACGGGAGAACTCCAGGGGCTGCTAGAGGGCTCTATTTGCCCATCGGTCAGCATCTTGTCCACTTCTTGGTTAATAATATCCTGCATTCTCGGATTTTGGGGGCGATGACGCTGTTTTATGGGTTCCGGGTTTATTAATCGGATGTGATGTATCCACGGTGTCGTTCCTTTTATTTGTTGTAATACAGGCAACTCAGCCTCCAAAAATCTGTCCAACTGGTATTGTTGAACGGGAGTAAGGTTTATCCCTTCGGTACTCTCAACACATGGTGGCAGATTAGCTACCGGTTGTTCAGTATTTTGAAAAGAAGAGAACCGCAGGGGTACCTCTACTGTTTCTCCCAGGGTGCTAGACGCCGGCTGAAGAGGGCATGCCTCTTCGGGAGCTAGGGTGTTCACGGGTGGAGAGGTCTTCGCTACGGCGGACTGTGCATGGCGATAGGTCACGTCCTCCTGGTTTAAAAACGCAGTAGCACTACCCAAGTCCATTCGGAAATTGTGTGCTCTGAGAACATCCATGCCTATCCCAGATCCACAGTAAGTTGTGGTACGATCAACAGCTCGGCGGATATCTGTCCTTGTCCAATCGTAATAAGTGGCTTGAAACTTCGATTCACTGGTATGAGTGAACCATCAGCCTGACGAGACTGACGCACTGTATGTGGCAACAACGGATACCTATTATGTTCACAACAGTTGCCAACGGCCGGACTTGCGAAAGTTCTGGTAGCTCCGGAGTCTATGAGAGCTAAGAAGATTTTGTCACCGATGGTCGCCTTCACAAACGGTCTATTGTCAGTAGAACGGACGGCGGAGACAAAAGTCGAGGTAACTAACGGCGGAGGCTCGACGGTTCTCGAGGTTGTTGAGCCTCTGGTCCGTTTCCCGACTGGCGACAATCACAGTCCCGTGAGAGTACACCGTTTCGGCCACAACGGGAACACATTATTCTAGGCGGATTCCGGCAGTCATTTCTCATGTGATCGCTTTCCTTACACCTCCAGCAGGTCGTTCTCCCTCGATCAGGTAGTGGTGGGGTTATCTGCACATTTCTTGAAGACAGCGGCGGTCACGGAAAGGAGTATCCGGTAAATATCGTGGCGGGGTTACCACTGCGTGGGTACGGTGGTCCGCACCGCTTTGCTGAGATGTACGGTTGTCAGCAACAACGATTTCGATCCTATGATATGACCGAGAAGGAGACACGGGTGTCATGGACGCTCCTAGATATGGACTCCTTTGGGGTGTCAGGGGGGTTGCAGAAGAAGGAAACGGTTGAGCAGACGGACGGACGGTACAAGAGTATACCGTGGGAGCTGGTGCTTGTGTAATTTCAATACGCAACAGCACGCAACAGCTCGTACTCTCTGACGGCTTTAGCAAATCCGGGGACGTCAGTAAAGTCGGTTCTCCGAATCTGACGTCTGAATTCAGGGTGGAGGTTCATATATAGCCAGTTCAATTCCTGATCTGGAGAAATTTTTCCGTGGCGGCAGATGAGAGTTTGCAGGTCAGTAATATACCCAGAACTATTTTCTGGTAGTTGGTGTATCCTACTTATTTCTAAGTCAAATCGGTAATTTACAGGAAAGAAAAAATCCTGGAAGCTTGTGCAGAACTCCTTCCAATTGCATTCCTTGTAACAACTCAGGCATAACCGGTAGAAGGCGATCGGTCGAAATTCCTTGGGATACACGGATCTCTTCGAGCCTTTCCAGAAACGTGACAGGGTCTTCGCTTCCATCAAAACAGATTCCCCAGTCCTAACAGTGGAATCGTAGAGGTTCCAGGCTGGGGCGGGACGGATTGTACTCCCAAAAGGGTGCTACTGAGCGAACTGGTTGTGTTCGGGACACCTGTACTTATTACTATGATAGTGGGTAACGAGACGGGGGTTGCGATCCCTGCAGCCATTGCTGGGAATACAAACGGCACCGTAGTGGTGAGTACTGGGGTAGCACGGCCCTCTCGAATAAACTTGCTGAGGCGTCGGCATTTTTCATCCACTGTACCGGTCGTGATCAGCTGAAACTTGGCTAGTTTGGTATCTAGTTCCTCCTTGCGCATAAGGTATATCCATCCGACTCGAGTGTCGGGAGGTGATCCTCCTGTCGAGGTATTCTGGGCTGAGGGGGGTCCCCTGTACCGGAGACTGATTTTCCGTTGGTTCCTGGCGGGTCATTGGTCGCCTTCAGTCAGCTCTCTGAGAGCGAATCGACCACTCGATATATAACTAGTACCAGTACCTTCTCCTGTTTCTTGAAAACGGTGAGCGATATCGGTAAACGGATGACGGAAATCATTTCTACACCCTCGAGAACCTACTGAACGAGGTGTCACAAGGTTCTGTGGATCAAAACTTTTACTTCCATAGGTCGTTTCTTGGAAACGGCGAGTGATATCAGTAAACGATTGTCGGAAATCGCTTCTACACCCTCGAAAACCTTCTAAACGAGGTGTCTCAGGGTTTATACGTCAAAATTGATAATTTCTCAAAATGACAGGTAGGCGGTTATTGAGTCCTTTCGACGTTATATCACCTCTGAAGTGTTTGCAAATGATTTTCGCACTCTAAAACGGTGGTTTGTTTATTTTCTCTAAAAATCGGATTTTCTTCTACTTCCGGTTATCGGTATTCTTGGTAGACCACTCGCTATAACACCCAATACAACCCTCGGGCGCCAGTAAGATTATAGTGGTATGCCCCACTTTCTCCCAGATGGCAATAATAGGAGGCCCAGAATAGCTTCAGTGAAGAAACGGTATTCCAGGGGTCAGTTGTTATGACCACGTGTCGATTTGTGGTAAGCCGCAGGCTTTAATTGCCCTTACCACTTTCGGAATACCGGCTATACCTTATTATTTTATTGAGAACGGTTTTCAAGAGGTAACCCCAATTTACCCTATACCCGGAATGAAAGTACAGGGCTTCATATATAATGAACTAGTTTATTCCCGACAATGGGTATGAGCTCGGTACACTAACTACAGATCAAAACTGACAACTCTACGGAAAAGCAATCTCACCTCAAGGGAATGACTCCGACGTATAATGCAAACAACCGCAAATATCTATAATTACGTTTACGGATTTGGATTACGGAACGTCACAGGTGAATCGGTTTCTCTAATTGATGACCGCGAGTCACAACTTTTGTACGACCCTGTATGTCAATTTGAAAGGCTAGTCCCGAATCACTGTTCTGTGCAGTTTTCAGGGACTAGGACTCACGATATGGATTTTACCTACTCCTGGCTCACCGACTATTATTGTACGACTGTAACTGACAAACGGAGTCCAGAAAGATGTATAATCAATCCGATCTTTTTGGAATTCGTTATTTAATTATCGCGAGCTACGTACTAGGTATAAGCGAAACCTGTCCCTTCGGGTCGTGAAGCCGTTCCTTCAGGGTTGGATAATGCTGTAACGTCTTCGGCTGAGATACAGGAGCTTCGGTACGTGTTACCGGATGTCTGAAGGACCAATAATTGACTCCGACGAATATTCTCGTGGAGTTCAGCTAGTTCCGGCAAGCAGGAAGAACTTGCTTTTCGGAGAAGTAGGAACTTCGAAAAAAGCGGTGTATTGTGCCTGATTTTAAACGAGACAATCTCCACTCCTGTGAAAGCACATTTGTGGATAATTGTATGACGTGGCACCGGATCGACTAGGATAGAGGGTATCCAACGTTCTACCTACTTTAATTAAACGGAATCTTTTCGGTTGTCTGGACTCGGAATTCAATTTCCCACTTCGTCAATTAGTTCGTCTCTATTACACAAACTGAATTCCAGAAAGTCGTATCTGCCAGATCTTTGTGGAATCAGTAATTTAATCGAGAAATACTGGTACCTGAATGCAAACGTATGTACCCCTTCCGGCTGTAAGCCCTAACCTTCTGGGATAAATAACGTGGTACTTTTGATATCACGGAGGTGGTTGTCGACTTACGGTCTTTGGATTAAAATAGTAAACGCGATTCGGCAATTTCAAATCACCTGATAATATTCAATATCACTTAGCTCTCGGAAAGTCGGTCAATAATATGCACTATTTTCAAAAATGTGGAGTTCAAATTTGCTACTGTATATCAAGTTGCTCGTACCGGCACAAATATGAGAGCGATTTCCATGTGTTCTGTCTTTTTATACCCTCAGTTGGCCTTCGTAGACGAACACATGAAAAACGGTCTTCGTCGTAGCAAAACGAATCAAAAACTACTAGGATTCGGCAAAAACTATTCTTGGCTGAAAAACTTCACCCGAGGCCAGAACTCTATGTAGAAGTAAATATTTTTTCCACAAGAAATGAACACAAGCAAAAAGTGGTCGGCATCAAAAATTTGGAAATATGGACAGTGTCATCTACTATTTCTTGAACTGGGAAATTGCTTTTCATGTACAACAAATGTAGAAATTACATTGAAATGGAATAAAAAAGCGTACGAATCATTTCTGTGCTACTATTTAGGTATTTGAAAATAGGCCTCAGAAATGCTTCGTTACAAATGATATGTCCAATGTTCAGATATCCATAATAAATAATATAAAAATTTAAAACTTTTTTTTATTCCAATATCATCCTAGCGAATAATGATAAATCATTGAAACGCATTTTCAATAAGATTTTTAGAATCCTGCAAAATAGAAATGGATAATAATATTCATGCATGGCAAATTTTCAATCTAACGCTCCTCCAACTGAGCTATTTTCAGCTATGGAAACGCTAATCACTAACGCTAACGAATACGTTGAATGCTGAAAGTTGACGCCCACGGAAACGCTGAATGCTGATGTCCACAGAAACGCTGAACAAAAACGCTAACGAATCCGATTTTTTATAGAGCAGTATTGCGCAGTATATGACGTTACGCTTAACGCAGTATGGCTATGTATGGTGCAGTATGTAACGGTTATATAGACATGTTGGGTATAGCGAATTTAGTCGCATTTAATATGTTACATACATAGCATGCATAGTAGAAAAAATATATGCAGGGAACAAAAGGTGAGCTCAAATCAAGAAAGAACGATCGAGTCTGTCAGCATCTGTCAGCATCTGCATAACCGGTGTAGCCTCGTAAGGTGCTTACTATACCTGGCGAGCGAACAGAGTCCACCTCTTTGCCATTGATTCCATAGTAGATGGAATCGAAGAAGAATGCGCTGGCATTATTGACAAATCGAACATTACCATCTCCTGCGGTTCTGCTTAGAGTGCCCTCTATGCATATCATGGCGTCGTTCATCAGTATCCATGTGTCACTCTGCTGAATGACAATTTCAACAATGTAATTTTTTTGGAAGGACTTGACATATGGGTGGTGCGTTCGTGTTTCCACTCTTTGGATGGGGATTCATCAAACTTTGGATGATTGTACACGTCGAACACTTGTTTTGACAACATGATGTCCTGTAGATTTGAGGAACTGTAAACTTGACAAAAAGAGAGATGATTCTGGAGAGTGTGGTGTGCTCTCGATGACTGCGTCTGCGCGACTGAACTGACGCCTGCGTTCTCGATACTTTTATGCTCGTGATCTTGATCCTTATCAAATACCAACCCCATTTGACAGCTTGTGCAACACCAGTTTTATGATGATGGTTTCTCCGCGGAAATTCACGCTGCAGAAGTCCTGATCGAAAATATTCAAGGTTATGTTGTGTATTTCGCTCTTGTTCACAGGCAGGTAAATCGAATTTGGTGGAGTTTCATCGATGGCAAATCCGGGGTCCTCCCTAACGGCGAACTCGTATATGGTGTGAGATGGACGATCGTTGAAGAAGGCACCCGATGTGACGTTACTGTCAATATGAACTGTTTGAACTTTGACTATGTTGACGGGCAGGTCAGACATGTGAACGATTCCAGCTTCCAGTACTCTAGGCGAGAAACCCAATAGCCTTCCGATGGAATTCTTAGGACAAAAGTCTATGCTATAGTACTTGCCGTAAATTTCGCACTGTAGCGATTGGTATTAGGTTTGATAGAGAACACTGCCTCTCCGATGGTGTTGTTGTCTCCCTCTACGTTCACCTCTCTTTTATATTTCCTCTTCTCTCTCGGTTTATCGATGTGCTTGTGAATAAACTTGGCAATGTCGGAGATTTCGTAGCATCCTGTCGGTATATGGATGCTAACAGATGGCGCTCCGTTGGCAAAATAATAGAATTTTCCACCACTTATGTTCGGTATACTGTTGTACGAATGGAAACCAATCAAAGCCAAGCCGTAAGTGCTGTCTTCCTCCAATTGAATTGGCGGAGCAAAGTCTGCAGTCAGCGTAGAAGTGTGACCTGTCAGGGTGAACAGCAAAGACATGACTGACACTGGAGAGGTTATGCACTTTCAGTTAAAGACTTCCACACTCGCCTCCTGTGTTCCAAAATCCAAAATGGGATAAATTATGCAGGCAAGTTTGGAGATTCGTCTAGCGAATCGAATCCTGTCCATGGCCATGCGTTCCCAATCGGATTTGCGTGAAGTGTTGTATGCAAATCGCCACACGACCATATGATGAACCGTATTACACTCTTCATTGAAGGTCAGCATTTTTTTATAACTAGTATTGCTCATTTTTGACGTGTTTGGTCGTAGAGAAATCTTAAACATAAATGACCGCAATTGGCCTGATCGAATGTCTGATAGCGATCGTTTTATAGTAGATTTTCACACTTCCACCACACTACTACCAGCATTCAAGTATCGCACCAGTTCCACAGGCGGCTTCAAGTTACAGAAACTGTTAAAATATGTTACTGTTTTCCCACTCTTCACGTAAACTACCCAATGCGTTCCACGATTTTTTATCGAGTCCAGATTGACAATGGCGCACTCTTTGTACATGGGCGTAGATTGAGGTAGGTTGTCGCGCATGAAAACCCCAATGAAATGAGGTATTTTTAAACGTTTGGCATACTTGACCAAGTCCACATCGTGCAAAGGTCGCTTGCTGTTGGGCAGCTTCACTGGGAGTTTTTTGCAAACTTCTTGAGGAAAACACCATAGCCTCCGCGACTTGTTTTGCGCATAAACAGGCCAGATCCCTGCTTTCCGATGTTCTCCATCGCAGTATTGTGGCGCTTCTCTTCATCTAATTTCTTCTGAGCGTTTTTCGAGGAGATGATGGTCCTGGCTATGGTGCTGGCACCACCAACCAACGATCCCAGTGCTCCCAAAGCTGCGAAAATGGGAAGCAAAGGCAGCAAACCTCCACTCTTTGCTTCGAAAGGTATTATTCGAGGTACTTTGATGTTTTTGCGACCACCCAATTTTTTGACTTGGGCTCGGGCTGCACGCAGTGCTACCAACGAAGATTTTCGCAGAACCTTTGCACCCAAGTCTTTCAGTTGGTCAGGCTACAGTGTCTTCCGCAGATGATTGGCGATTTTCGAGAACACATCCTTCTTGAACGACCTCTGTTTCCTTGGACGTTTTGCACCAGAAGCCTTCATGCCCTTGCCCAAATTACGCTTCGCCTTCATAGTTATGGTGACTAGCAAAGCTGCAGCTTTCTCGCCGACTTTCGCGTCTTTGGACTTGACACGTTCCCAAGCTCGATTTTCCAGCACCCAATCAGCCTTGTGTCTGTCCTTTAGAGAATTGCTTTGTGTATATGCGATATCGTGGGATATGCAAGCAGCGTCTAGGGGGATCAAACCAAAGTCTCCACGTGCTAATCTTTTCTGCAGTTTGGTACCCGGTCCGCAGTATTGGTATTTAGGCAGATGCAGCTCGAACGGTAGATGATTGATCAGAGAGTTCACCACTCCACGACCTTCGTGTTCGACTGTCAGCATGATACTGACGCGAATGATGTTGCATACCTACTTACATAGCTGTACTCCACTTCAAGTGTCATTCGAATGTCAGATGTGGGCGTGGTCACATGTAACACATAGCTAAAAAAAAGAAAATGGTGCAACAAAAGCCGGCTCTGGAAATAGTCAATTTGGATTTCGTTGGTGGAAACGGTTTCAATGGTGTAATATGCAAACACGGTCCCCTGCTACCAAATTCATTTCGAGCGATATTTTGTGACTGTACTCAGTGTGCTGTTCAGCCCGAACGTTGCACGCTTCGAGAATGTTTACGTTTATTCAAAGTCGCTGTACCAACCTAAATATCAGCTACTGCACGATTTACTCAAACAAGTCAAGGGCGTAGGATATTTTCCATACAGGGACAACGACGAGGTAATCGATCTGTCAAAAGCTAAAGAAAACTCAATTTTCATATTTGACGATGTGGCATGTGACAAACAGAATAAAATTAGAGAGTTCTATGCAATGGCACGTCACAAAAGGATTGACACAGCCTACTTATGTCAAACCTACTCAAAAATACCCAAACAGCTGATCAGGGACAATTGCAATATTATAGTACTATTTCGGCAAGATGATATGAATTTGAAGCACGCTTTCGAAGAGCACGTATCCCCGGATTACACCTTTGAGGAATTTCGCCACATGTGTACCACCTGTTGGAAGGAAAAATTTGGATCTTTGGTGATTGTCAAAGACTTCGATGTGAACAAAGGGCGCTACCGTCTGGGTTTTGACAGATATATTCAAGTGTAATGCTTTGAGTACGTCATTCTGTTCGGAGCAATGGCGCCGACTACATCACATGTCGACACTGCAATTGCAAAAGCTGAACGAAAAAGCATGGGAAATTTCGTTGAGTGAAATTTTTCAGTCGCTGAGTCTCACTGAATTCAGTGCTGAACTTTGACTAAATTTCACTGAACTTTTTACTCGGTTCGACCACCATGTCAAATTTGGAGTCTCTTTTTGATAAAAAAGTCCTGTTTTTTTACTCAAAAGTGGGTACTTTTTTTGGTAAAAAAATTGCTGTTTTTTACTAAAAAAGGGGAATTTTTTTTATCGAATAACGTGCTGATTTTTAAGCAAAAAATAGGTACTTTTTTGATCGAAAAAGCACTCACTTTTACTATCAAAAACGATACATTCTTTTTTAGTTTAAAAATTAACACACACTCTCTCATTCGTCCAACAAATGAAAAGTCGAGAAAATTTATTTTATACGTCTATTTATACAATAATAATAACAATAATAATCACAATATAATAATAATAATACATTTATATTTTTCCACAATTCCACCATTAATTTTTCGCATATTTTTGTGTATTTTTGCATTTATTCAAGCGAGATCAGAATCATCATCGCCAGAGCCAATGAAGCGGTTATATGGAGGAGGCGTTTCGAAACGATGACCTTTGTAATCGTATGAATGTAAGTCATAATGACAGGAATCCCTGTTTTCAGCGTGAATAGTAGCTCGTCAAATCTGTTGACACCATGATGAAGGATTTCGATACAATTCACTCAAGTTATTCGAATTGTATACGATGTGTTTATGGTCTCTGATACTGTGAAATGTATGGTGTTGCATGGCCTTTCTGAATGCTTTGAAACAAGTATAACACAGACGTAATCCGTAGTTCGGAATATAGTACTGGTTCAACCATAGACATCTTCAGTGAAATGTATAGACCAGTCTTCGGTGGCGAGTGCGTCTTTTCTATCTGTGGCATCAAGTTCTCGTGTGTACTCCAAGTGCGCCAAACTGTAAAAAGGTCGATCGCCTCAAGCCTGGTCTACTAATTCTCCCCATTTTTCGGTGGACCACATTTTGACAATATTCTCCGTGATGGACCACGGCAAAGGTGAAGTCTCAATAAATTGTGATAGTGATGATGCTGCTCTGATGATTTCTTGATAACACAAATTTTGCATAGTGGGGGGCTTGAAACAATTTTACATATTCATAAAACTGTAATGCCCCCATTGGCAGAGTATCATGAGAGCCGGCTCAAATACCGTTTGTCGTCATGTGGACTAAGAGCGATTTTTGTTTGCTCAACACTAAAAACGTTGTGCGCAAAAGAGCGAATACAGCGTTGAGATGTGACTTTCTTACGCTGATTTTCCAAACATTCTACATAGTCGTCAAAAGTGATTTTATTTTGGACAACGCTGTATTTCACTCCTTTGGATTTTTTGACGCATTTCCCACCCTGTACCCTGAGTCCCACGAAATCTGTCATAATTTGACCATTCGCTTGGTCTTTCATCAAGCCGGGGACTTTTTTGTTTGCAAGGGGAATACCATAAAGGTTGTTGGTGGGGAAATCACTTGTATCGAATTTTTCAATATCTAATTTCAATATATTTTGATAAATATCATCGGATTTGATCTCATAAATGAGCGAATCAGTATCCGTGTACATCAACTTGCACTGATCGCTCGTGTCTTTTTCATCATGAAGCCGTGATGGAAATCATACACACACACCTTGGAAATGTCAAGTATCGCCATTCCGATGTATACAGGCATGAGCATAACAGATCCGTCTTTGCCATCTCGATAGCGACGAGGTCCTCATCGAAAATAGTGCGATTCTTGAAATTCGGGCTGGAAATTAAATTTTTCGCGCCTCCCATTTTGAGACCATTTTCACTATACGATGTTTTCGTATGTTCTGCATCGTTTTCCCGAATACTGCGTTATTGGCTAATTTGTAGTTATTTCTGCCGAAAGTGGTTTTTGCTTCTGCGCGTTATTTCGTATTCAATTCAATGTATGGTTTGAGCCAGGCTGATTGGTCGAATTGCAGAACTCTGTAAATTTTTCTAATTACAAGTCCGTGCGTCAGTGCTTGTTTCAACACCCTGTGGTGTACAACATGGTTTTCCGTGTTGTACAGGGTGGTCATTAATTTGGGTAATTTTGTACGGTGTTCGGCGCACAATGGAAAATCTTTGTTTGTCATGTAAGTGTTCGGGGTACTCCAAATCGACTTCGAGAATATAGTCAATTGGCGAAGTGTCTGACACCTCGAGCACATTCAAATCAGCAGCATTCTCGAGCCATTTGAATCCCCCGTATGGAAGATATTCCATCATGGCCCACCCATATAAATTATTTACATCGAGATATAGCAAATAAGTGGAGGGCTGAGTGACGTCATACCTGTCACTCATGTATTTATTATTGCCGTGGAGCGCCTGTTGCAGCACTGACTGATGCCCCCGCGAATTCCTCGCTCGATGAACATGAGCAGTCGACGTCCTTCAATATCTGCAACTTGCACTGGGTGTACTTCAACATGCACGACCACATATAGTCGGTGTTATTCCACGTGGGGTCCAGGCCATATGTCTCGTGACCGATATTTCGAAAATTCTCAAAAATATCAGCCAAGAGCAATATGTCCGTTTTCATGTAAAAGTCGGAGTACTTGCCCAGTGTTTTCAAGTTGAACGTTTGCCACACGTTCTGCGCATGTTCGTATTCTGCCTTGCTGTAGAAATGGAGCGCCGGCAAACATTCAGCTTTCAACTTTTCCATCGAATCAACGAATTCGTATGGGAATACGCCCTTTCGAGTGAGTAATTCGTACTGCGAGGCTGTCAGATGTGCAAATTCGCGTTTGGATATTTTCAAATCGTGCACTGTCAAAGTCTGAACCAAATGGTCCAAACTCATGCCCATAAAACGGAACGAATCGATGAATCTGAACTTGATGTCTGTAGTGTCGTCATACTGGGTGAAAGATATGTATTTTTCTTTGTTTACAGGCAACAAACTGACTCGCCCCCTCCATGCTATATCTCGAATAATAAAATGGCTGTCATATCCGGATAAATTATGGAAAACGATCGGCACCACAAAAGACTTTTTGTATGGCAAGTTACACTGCGCATGCGTATATCCGCAAAAGGCACCAGTGTAGTTATTATGGTCTTTAACAATTTTGTCGTCAGATTTCCATGGTTTTTCGCAGATGTGGCAACACGGCGCGTTCCCCTCATCAGGTGATGTGGTCATGGGGACAATATCCAAAGTTTTGGCTTCGATAATTTTGGCTATGTTCCCCATTCGCTGCGCAAACCAATCCATCGAATCTAAACCTCGATGGCTATCGTAAAATGACAAAGTGTCATCGAACGCACACTTGAAATAAAATCCGGCACTGAACGGAATATGCTTTTGGTACTTCTCCGTTTAAGAAGTGCACCCGGCATCTTCGAACGGTCCAGAATCGACTCAAAATCGGCATATATTACAAAGGGTACCCTTTTCTTTATGTACAAAGTTCCGAAATTCCACGTGATCGTAGTGGGGGAACGAAATTTTACATGTGTTTGGTTTTTAGCAATCAACCGTATGCATGTCCAATTTTTCTTCACTTCTTCTTACCAAGTTGTGTATTGAGTAGCCGAGATAAATCCTTAATCCAACAAAAATGATAGCGTATGTCACTTTCGTCGTCTATATCTGGTACCGCTTCATGATCGTTCAATTTTGGGTGATATTCATTTTGGATTAGGAGTAAATTGACGTGTCGATCTAATTTTTGTTTAATGAGTCGACTCGGAACTGTCACGCAAAATGCCTCTCTATCCGGCTTAGGCTGGATTAATTCCAAAGTGTACAACATTCACAGAAATATTGTTTAATTTCTCGAATTTGGCAATTTGCCTCAATGTCATCGGAAATTCGATACCTGTCAAATTTAGAATACTTGAATAGTGGGGATAAGATGACGTTCTATCTATATTTATTTGTGTCGGATACAATGCCGAAACTATGGCCCAAGCAAAACATGCATCATCATCATTATTGATGTTGATGCAAGCTCTTTTTTTGGCAATGTATATTGGCAACTCGATGTGAGACGAACCGTTGCCGATGCCGGATTTGTTGGTATTTATTTCCAAACTGACGATTTTTTGGGGACTCCAACCGCTCTCCTTTTCGGCGAATTCGGATAATTTGTTTTGCACCAATCTACAACGTTTTCGAGGAACCACCCTTTCAAATCAGTACCCCTATCAATCACAGCGTTTTTGGTGTTGAATATTTGTATTCAGATTTATGTTCCTCGTTCAAATTATTTTTGACAAATTCCCCGCAAAATGTCGCATTCACTTTAATCATATCCTGTTTTTTCAATACATTTTATACTCGCCGTTAAAATAAGGTATAAGCATCTCGGAAAAATTGCCCAATATCTTTATGGACCAAATTTATGATTATACCTGTACGCAAACGAGAAGCAAATGCAGACTTCAAATCCTCCCACCTGACTCGTGACGATAATTTTGATTTAAACCCTTCGCCCACATTACAAGCTCCCAAATTTTTAATGGAATTACGAATAATTTTCAAATGGCCCGCCAAAGTTTGGAGTCTGCGTAGAGTCCCAATCGAGTCCTCAGCAGATATGGCACTAGTCAAAAGATGAGCGTTTTTTTGCAATGTGCCAGCCATGTTTTTTGTTCATCGGCGGTGAATTTTTCTAACAAAATTTTTTCCACCTTCCTCAAAGTTTTTATCATATCAGCGGCCAAATTGGCAATAGCATCAGAATTCATCTTTATTAAAAAAATACACAACAATTCACAAAAATCTGCGAAAAATTAATGAAAAATCGAGAAAACTCACTTTGTGTGCGTGGAAAAGGAACACTACGCCTTGGCTATCTCGAACAGCTGCTGCGGGTGCTGATGCAGACTGGACTTGTGTTCGCCCCTGTAGATGAGTACGTCTGAGACTCTGTCAATTTCTTCAAGTTGCTCTTGAGGGCAGAAGTGGCTCTGTTTTATGTTCATTCACACTGTATATGAAATGGAAAATTTGATACGCACTGTATATATATAGTGTTGCGTCCATATATAGAGCGTGTATGGAAAAAACATATATATATATATATATATATATATATATATGTGTTCAGATAGGTTTCCGCGGTCAGATATTTGAAAACTAAAAGTTCGGGTTAAACCGCGTCTAGAATTTGTTGAAATTCGACGTTTCGGCTCCGATTTTGGAGCCATTTTCAAGAACTGAAAAAGAAAGAAAATTAATAAATGGTTGAAACGTAATTCTACGCTGAGGTCTCAATCTGCCTACTCCTCAGGTATAATTACGTTAGGTTTTTGTGACTTGACTTTGGGGTCTCAATCTGCCTA
The DNA here is from genome assembly GCA_958502065.1 of Chrysolina americana. NCBI lineage: Eukaryota > Metazoa > Arthropoda > Insecta > Coleoptera > Chrysomelidae > Chrysolina > Chrysolina americana. The sequence continues at coordinate 33,692,939 of OY293419.1, read as the reverse complement.
CTCCCCATGTCTCGTCACTGGTTCTCTCTAAGGTCTCAATCTGCCTACTCCTTCGAGAGAACTGAGGAATTGTGGGTTGAGGAACTGTATTTATAGTGGACGTGGCTGTAATGGCCGTGTGCAATGTATTGGCGCGAGGTGAACTATGGGCGGGAACTGAGTTGGCGCTAGATGAGCTGTGTGCGGGAACTTGGTTGGCGCTAAGTGAGCTGTGTGCGGGAACTGGGTTGGTGGGAAATGAGTTGATGCGTGCAATGAGAGGCTTCCAGGTATTGGGAAGTCTACGTCCGTCGTCGCGAGTGTTGAGGCAATTGGGGCGCTTCTCTATCTCAAGTGCTTCTCGGGTGATCCTGGTTTGCAGAGTTTTCTCGGTGGAAATTGTTTTTGTGTTTTTGAAGTCTATTTTGTGACCTGTGTCTTCTCGATGTTTATAAAGTGCGGAAGTGGAACATGCCTGACGCACAGCAAGTTCGTGTTCGTAGACTCTGGAAGTTACTCGTCTGTTAGTCTGGCCAATATAACTTCTCGGGCAGTCTGAACATGGTATTTCATATATACCTTGAGAATAGTTTGGTATTGTGTCCTTGGGAGATCTGAGGAATTTGAATATTTGGTTGTTGGCCGTGAATATTGTTTTTATCTCGTGTTTTCTCAAGATATTACTGATTTTGTCTGTCACACCTTTGATGTATGGTAGGAAAGCTTTGTGTGGACGGGTCAGTTGATGGCGGATAGACTTGTCGATTAGCGAATTGTTGTAACCATTTTGAAGTAAGGCTGATTTTAGTTTGTCCAGCTCTTGTGGTCTATTCTGGTTGTCGGTAAACTGAATTGATCTGTATATCAGGGAGTTCAATAAGGAGTTTGTTTGTGCTGGATGGTGATGAGAGTTTGCGTGTAGGTATCGGTTGGTGTGGGTCTGTTTCCTGTGTACTGTGTGGGTGAAAGAGTTATTGGATTTCGTGATGAGAACGTCCAGGAAAGCTAGGGAGTTGTTCGTTTCGGTCTCCATTGTAAATTTCATGTTGGGATGGATATCGTTTAGGTGATCTAAGAACGTGTTTAAGATTTCGTAACCATGAGGCCATATGACGAAAATGTCGTCAACGTATCTGAACCAGCAAGTAGGCTTGTGGTCAAATGCTTCTACAGCCCTGGTTTCGAAGTCTTCCATGAAAAGGTTTGCAAGGACTGGAGAAAGGGGGGAACCCATGGGAGCACCTTTCACTTGTTTGTAGTAAGTTCCTTGGAAGAGGAAGTACGTGTTGTTCATACAGTGACTGATGAGGTCCAGGATGTCTTTTGGAATACTGTGTTTCGTTTTAAGGATTTCTAGCGTGTCTGTGAGGGGAATATTTGTGAAGAGGGAGACAACATCGAAGCTCACTAGGATATCTGTGTTCTGGATTCTATAGGGTTTGAGAAGGTCTAAGAAGTGGAATGAATTTTTCACGTAGGATGAAGCTTCTTCTGCTCGTGGCTGAAGAGTACTCGCTAGATACTTGGCGAAGTTCTGGGTTGGTGATCCAAAGGCACTGACGATGGGTCGGAGTGGGATATCAGGCTTGTGTATTTTTGGAAGTCCGTAGATACGAGGGGTGCGTGATGACTTCTCTCTAGGGATAGAGGCTTTCTTGGATTCGGCTGGTAGTTTAGAATTATTGATCATATTTTTGGTCTTCTTTTCGAGGTAGGTTGTCGGGTCTCGTTGGGTGATCTGATACTCGGATGAGTTTAATAGTGTACTCATTTTGTCTACATAATCTGAGGTATTCAGAACTACTGTGGCGTTGCCTTTGTCTGCTGGGAGAATGATTATGTCAGGGTTGTTGTGGAGGTTTCTGAGTCAATGTTTTTCGGCAGGTGTTATGTTGGATGGAGGGAGAATTCTAGACGCGGTTCAACCCGAACTTTTAGTTTTCAAATATCTGACCGCGGAAACCTATCTATATATATATATATATATATATATATATATATATATATATATATATATATATATATATATATATATATATATATATATATATATATATATATATATATATATAAGTTTTTTAATATTTGGGATATTATGTAAAGACAACTATGAGAATTACGCCAACGAAAAACGTGGAATAACTTACACTGTTTCGAGGTTACATGGCGTATATGTTAAAAATAATCATGAAATATGGACAGCACTGGGAGTAAAACATCATTGATAACAACCAAGAGTAACGTGGATGCACACTCATTACTGATGATACATTATTACATGGATTTTAAAATTGTTAAAATTATATAAAAGCACGTGTTGTCCTTGAAGAGGCAAACAACCGCGCCGAGTAATTTTATTCGACTGACTAGCCAAGACCAATGACAAATGACATGAGACAATTGATAAATGATAAATGACATGAGCCACACGAAAACTTAATCATGGGGAGTGACAGATGACACTACAACCTAATGATACAGATCTGTGATGGAGCTACATGGAACAATAATTATGAAATATGAAATTTGAAATATGAGAACAATATATTTTAATGGTGTAGGTGACAAATGAGCTGAACCAACAAAGGAAACATATCCTGAAACCATGAGCACTCGACCTAATGCTAACAATAATACATTACTGAAATATATGGAACAAAGATTGTATGAACAGTATTTTGATGGAGGAATTGAATTATATTGAATTAATTTGTGAAGTCAATATTCATTGAAGTAATCCGTTGATTGTCTCCAAACCTTGTATTATCTGCAAAAATTAAATAAGAGTAAATTTCACTCAAGTGATTTACGTCTGTTTTTTTATTCAGCGCATTATCCGCTTGTGCAATGTGAACCATTTCTAAAAAAAGCCTTTTGGCTGTGTTTTTTTCTGTAGATAAAATTTTACCAAATTATAATCCATACAATGTCCTTCCTTAGCAACATGTTCACTCAGTGCACATCTCTCCGGGTGTAGTCTACTGTCGCTCTTGTGTGACACAATGCGGTCCTTAAGTGGTCTGGACGTTTGTCCAATGTATTGTTTTTCACAATTTTGACACTGTATACAATAAACTACATCCGAACAGTTTATGCATGGTATCAAGGAACGGAACGGAACCATGTTTATCAGAACACCAGACAACACCGTACTTATAGATTGGTACAGGAAACCAATGAGCTCTGGAAGATATATGAGCTACTGGTCTTATCATAAACAGAGCATGAAGGTCAATCTGATTAAACAAATGAAATCAAGGGTCATCAAAATATCTGACACTTCCTTTATCAAAAAAAATTTAGACATAATTTACAATCTTTTTCTCCAAAATTCATATCCTGCTTCCTTTGTAAAAAAGATCTTGTATAATACCTCATCCATGGATGACATAAACTTACATAGTAATAATATTAATAATACACTTTCTCCATCTCCAGTCAATACGCAAGTTGCTGAAGTCACTGGGACTCTTTCCTTTTAGGCTTCTTTACCGTTTATTAAAGACATCACCCCTGGACTATCCAGAATTTTCAAATCTTTTTCAGAAAATATAAAAATATCCAATAAAAATGTTTTGCCAATCAAGAGAATTTTTTCCAAATTAAAAGACAAGACTCCATGCATGAACTGTTCGGATATATTTTATTGTATACAGTGTCAAAATTGTGAAAAACAATACATTGGACAAACGTCCAGACCACTTAAGGACCGCATTGTGTCACACAAGAACGACAGTAGACTACACCCGGAGAAATGTGCACTGAGTGAACATGTTGCTAAGGAAGGACATTGTATGGATTATAATTCGGTAAAAATTTTATCTACAGAAAAAAACACAGCCAAAAGACTTTTTTTAGAAATGGTTCACATTGCACAAGCGGATAATGCGCTGAATAAAAAACAGACGTAAATCACTTGAGTGAAATTTACTCTTATTTAATTTTTGCAGATAATACAAGGTTTGGAGACAATCAACGGATTACTTCAATGAATATTGACTTCACAAATTAATTCAATACAATTCAATTCCTCTGTCAAAATACTGTTCATACAATCTTTGTTCCATATATTTCAGTAATGTATTATTGTTAGCATTAGGTCGAGTGCTCATGGTTTCAGGATATGTTTCCTTTGTTGGTTCAGCTCATTTGTCACCTACACCATTAAAATATATTGTTCTCATATTCCAAATTTCACTTTTCATAATTATTGTTCCATGTAGCTCCACCACAGATCTGTATCATTAGGTTGTAGTGTCATCTGTCACTTCCCATGATTAAGTTTCCGTATGGCTCATGTCACCTGTCATTTATCATTATCAATTGTCTCATGTCATTTGTCATTGGTCTTGGCTAGTCAGTCGAATAAAATTACTCGGCGCGGTTGTTTGCCTCTTCAAGGACAACACGTGCTTTAATATAATTTTAACAATTTTAAAATCCATGTCATAATGTATCACCAGTAATGAGTGTATATCCACGTTACTCTTGGTTGTTATCAATGATGTTTTACTCCCAGTGCTGTCCATATTTCATGATTATTTTTAACATATACGCCATGTAACCTCGAAACAGTGTAAGTTATTCCACGTTTTTCGTTGGCGTAAGCGTAATTTTCATAGTTGTCTTTACATATTTGTAGTTTCCCTGAAGATGATAATAAAAAGTTATTGAAAGCTTGGAACAAGTGTATAAGAGTACCCTTATTGGCCTGCTGCATATCCCAAATATTAAAAAACTCATTTCCTAACTAGTCAGCAAACAAGACTACCCTTTTCTATATATATATACAGTGTGGTGCAAATGAATGGAATAAATTCATTATTTTGTAATAAGGCGACCCTACAGAAAAATCCTGATACCCGTCGATTTTTATTATCGAACGCGCATTCTGTCAAATATTTTTGATAAGCATGACGTCATGGGTGTGAGCGTGATGACATCATCGATGATTTTTTTAAATGGACATGTGGGTCATGTGATGTGTCATTGGAAAGGTGTTTCATTTACCTATCCAACCATATCGAAAAATTTGTCTAATGGTTGTTGTATGCAGAAAAAAATTGATTTTGAAATTATAGATCACTCATTACAAAATTATTAAATTCTGTGTCCAATTAATGATTTTCGAATCTCTGTAAGTAACCAAGATCTAATTTTGAAAAGGCCGTCCCTGGGAACGAAATGATAGCTTCTTACTTGATTTTTTGCCGGTTCACAAATGTGGGTCTCATCGAAACTGCTACATTCGAATTAAACTCAATCGGCTTGTCGAATGTTAATGGTTATAACATTAGAAATATTCAAAAATTATCAATATGAAGCTCACTGACACAGAAAGAATCGAAATTCTTATAATGATTGGTTGTGAAGACAAAACACGAACGCAAAAAGGAGTTTGTACTCTGTTCAATAATAAATATCCCAACCGAGAACCAATTTCACAATCCACGGTAAGCAAAATTGAAAAGAAATTCAGAGAAACGGGTCATGTGAAAGACCTACCCAAAGGTAGTAAGAAACAAATTCCAGATGACAAGAAACTCGATGTTTTACTAGCTTTTCAAGATAATCCCCATACCAGTTCAAGGCAAGTAGCATTAGATAATGACATTGACCATTCAACAGTTCTTAGAACGCTAAAAAAGGCGAAGTGGCATCCCTACAGAGTTAGTTTAGTTCAGGAGCTTCTGGAAGACGACTTTGATAGAAGAATTGAATTTTGCGAAATTATGATGGAGAAAAATAACACAGATCCGATGTTTTTCCGAAAAGTTCTTTTTTCTGATGAAGCTACATTTCTCCTAAACGGTCATGTCAATCGTCAGACGTGTCGGTATTGGGCTACTGAAAATCCACATTGGATGCAGGAATATCATACTCAATATCCAGAAAAATTGAATGTTTGGGCGGGAATTATAGAGAATAGGATAATAGGACCATATTTCTTCGATGAGTCCTTGACAGGTCCTCGATATTTAGAATTTCTGCAAAACTTCTTGCTACCCGAACTGAATCGGCTGTTCCCAAACAGAACTGATTTGTGGCTGCAGCAAGATGGTGCGCCGCCACACTATGCTGTCGTGGTGAGACGCTACTTGAACAACGTCTTTCCAGATCGGTGGATAGGAAGAAGAGGAGCAATTGAATGGCCACCTAGGTCGCCAGATCTAACACCTCTGGATTTCTTTTTATGGGGATACTTGAAAAGTAAAGTGTACCAAAATAGACCCCACAATATCCGTGATCTCAAAGACCGTATACGCATCGAGATGGGACGAATCACTCAGGACGTTATTGGCAGAGTCCGAGAAGAATTTACTGCTCGTCTATCCCACTGTCTTATAGCAGATGGTCGGCAGTTTGAACATTTGCTTTGAAGTTGTTTGTATTCATTGAATGGGAATGTTCTTTTCTTACTACAATTGTTTGTTAGAATAAAAACCCAAATTACTTGAAATCATGAATATGATTGGATAGCTGATTGGAAGACCTTTCCAATGACTTATCACATGACCCACATTTCCATTTAAAAAAATCATCGATGACGTCATCACGCTCACACCAATGACGTCATGCGTATCAAAAATATTTGACAGAATGCGCGTTCGATAATAAAAATCGACGGGTATCAGGATTTTTCTGTAGAGTCGCCTTATTACAAAATAATGAATTTATTCCATTCATTTGCACCATACTGTATATATATATATATATATATATATATATATATATATATATATATATATATATATATATATATATATATATATATATATATATATATATATATATATATAATAACAAAGTATTCTCGACCGAACTCTATTAATTAAGTAGGAATTCTCGGGTAGCGGTCTGTTGAACAATGAAACTCATTCGATTTAAATCTTCAATATTTCGTCAACCTTTATTGACTTCTTCAGGAAGAGCTACAATTAAAAAGGAATATGAGTTGTTGAAGGACTACATAAAAATAACATGATAACTTACAAAATTCACAGAGTTAGTTCTAACCTATGGAACATTTGGGAGGACAATTGTTATTCTCCGCTGCAGACTAATCGCTTAATTTACCTGTCTGAAGTGTTACTATGGTTTGAATAAGGATTCGTTTAAATACAATGGTGTTAATTAGTGTAGGTATTCCATTGGCACCAACTGTCAAACTACACACTGGGTTGGTGGGAAATGAGTTGATGCGTGCAATGAGAGGTTTCCAGGTATTGGGAAGTCTACGTCCGTCGTCGCGAGTGTTGAGGCAATTGGTTTGCAGAGTTTTCTCGGTGGAAATTGTTTTTGTGTTTTTGAAGTCTATTTTGTGACCTGTGTCTTCTCGATGTTTATAAAGTGCGGAAGTGGAAGATGCCTGACGCACAGCAAGTTCGTGTTCGTAGACTCTGGAAGTTACTCGTCTGTTAGTCTGGCCAATATAACTTCTCGGGCAGTCTGAACATGGTATTTCATATATACCTTGAGAATCGTTTGCTATTGTGTCCTTGGGAGATCTGAGGAATTTGAATATTTGGTTGTTGGCCGTGAATCATCATCACCATCCAGCACAAACAAACTCCGTATTGAACTCCCTGATATACAGATCAATTCAGCTTACCGACAACCAGAATAGACCACAAGAGCTGGACAAACTAAAATCAGCCTTACTTCAAAATGGTTACAACAATTCGCTAATCGACAAGTCTATCCGCCATCAACTGACCCGTCCTCCAAAAAAAAATGATCCACTAGAGAGTATTCAGCCACACAAAGCTTTCCTACCATACATCAAAGGTGTGACAGACAAAATCAGTAATATCTTGAGAAAACACGAGATAAAAACAATATTCACGGCCAACAACCAAATATTCAAATTCCTCAGATCTCCCAAGGACACAATACCAAACGATTCTCAAGGTATATATGAAATACCATGTTCAGACTGCCCGAGAAGTTATATTGGCCAGACTAACAGACGAGTAACTTCCAGAGTCTACGAACACGAACTTGCTGTGCATCAGGCATCTTCCACTTCCGCACTTTATAAACATCGAGAAGACACAGGTCACAAAATAGACTTCAAAAACACAAAAACAATTTCCACCGAGAAAACTCTGCAAACCAGGATCACCCGAGAAGCCCTTGAGATAGAGAAGCGCCCCAATTGCCTCAACACTCGCGACGACGGACGTAGACTTCCCAATACCTGGAAGCCTCTCATTGCACGCATCACTTCATTTCCCACCAACCCAGTTCCCGCACACAGCTCACTTAGCGCCAACCAAGTTCCCGCACACAGCTCATCTAGCGCCAACTCAGTTCCCGCCCATAGTTCACCTCGCGCCAATACATTGCACACGGCCATTACAGCCACGTCCACTATAAATACAGTTCCTCAACCCACAATTCCTCAGTTCTCTCGAAGGAGTAGGCAGATTGAGACCTTAGAGAGAACCAGTGACGAGACATGGGGAGTAGGCAGATTGAGACCCCGACGTCAAGTCACAAAAACCTAACGTAATTATACCTGAGGAGTAGGCAGATTGAGACCTCAGCGTAGAATTACGTTTCAACCATTTATTAATTTTCTTTCTTTTTCAGTTCTTGAAAATGGCTCCAAAATCGGAGCCGAAACGTCGAATTTCAACAAATTCTAGACGCGGTTCAACCCGAACTTTTAGTTTTCATATATATATATATATATATATATATATATATATATATATATATATATATATATATATGGAACTAGTAAATAGTGGGGCTATGCAGCAAAATCAAAGAGTACTCTTTTAAGTTTGTCCAAGCTATATATATATATGTTTTTTCCATACACGCTCTATATATGGACGCAACACTGCAAAAAAATTAATAGCAAAAAATTTACAAGTCGAAATGAACAGTATCAAAACGCTCAAACGATTTCTGTTGACATGCATACTATTACTCTATGTACAGACAAAAACTCACCTTTGCAATTAAAACGGCAAAATCACAGTACACACAATTCAATGAGCACCAGCAGGTACGTCTGAACTCTAAGCGCGTGTTGTTCAAAATGAAGTATGCAGCGCGTTCTCTCCAACAACTAGCGTCCGAATTCCCCCCTCTCCCCACCACCCCGCCCGTAGCACCCAGCCCGCAGCTAACTGCGTAATTCTCAAAGACAATAACAGAAAAAAAAAACGATTAGTTAAAGTGAGATGCCAATCATGTCTTATATCCGACACAACACACTGAGTCTTGATGGAAAATACTCACCGAATTCTTAGAATGTGACGTCACAGCCTCTATGCGTAAACAACCTTCCTATGACGTGCCGCCGACTGTCGTCAGCGAGCCGCTCCAGTATCGGCATACCACCAATGCCAGCGTCAACAACTATAGAATCAACGAAAATAAAAAATAAATGAAAATCGAAATATCTCGGCCCCCGGCGCTCCAGCGCACCCCATCTTCTCTGGGGACGTTCTTCGCCCACGCCCCCAGCCCGCACTTTTTTCCAGCCGATCCCAGTTACCCAATTCTATACAACCATCACCATCAAGAACTTAAATTGACGAAAACTCGGCCCCCTTGGCCTCTAGCGCGCCCCCTCTTCTGTGGGGACGTTCCTAGATGGGGCCCCCGTCCTGCAGCACCAGCTCCGGCGCCGAAAACTCAATGGGGGCCCCACCAAAGGACGGCCAGTCGGCGGGAGTCGAAAGTGAGGTTATGTCACTTTTTTGATGTTGATAGTTGTATTGTCTATCTACTCTACTCGTGTTGAACCATTAACCACGAGAAACCGGAAAGGATAAAAATGTTTGAAATTTTACATGTGAAATTGAAAGCTGACAGATGAAATGTGGTGACATTGACATAAGGTCCGGGTCCAATGAGACATGACAATGTTTCGTGACTACAGAATTTGAAAGTTCACCTAGTGAGCAAGGAACAATAAATTTAGAAAATTTGTGTTGAAATGATGTACTATTTTAGTCTTCTATGTAAAGGAATATATGATCTGTTTAATTGAACTTGTGTGTTTAAACATCGGTTGTTGCACTGTAATTCTTTGTCGATTTTTAGATCTTCAAGAAAATCCAGTCTATTGAAATTCTTTGAGTTGACTTGTTTCAAAATTTGTGAATTGCCATTTGGATTGAAGTTATGTTTACTGAATTTAATATGGTGGTCAAATGCCGAGTTTCCAGATTAATTCAGATGTTCGTTTATACGATCTTTCAAAGGTCTGCAGGTTCGTCCTATGTAAGAAGCTTCACAATCATTACAATGTAGTTAATAAATTCCACTTTTCGATAATTTGTTAATTTTGTCTTTTGAATTTACTAAATATTTTCTTGAATTATTGTTACTTTTAAAAGAAATTTTTAAATTTGTTATTTTATTCTTGATGCAACCAGAGACTTTTTGAGAAATATTTTCATTGATAAACGGTAGAGATACAAATCTAGAAGTATTTTCTTCTATTGGATAGGTTAGATTTTGTTCTCTTTTATTTTTGACTTTTTGAATTAAATTTTGGATAATGTTAGGGTTGTAGCCATTATTGTATACGATTTGTTTGATACTGTCACTCTTTATTATAGTTTATGGAAGAGATTGGAATGTTAAGAAGTCTATGAACATAGCAATGAAAAGCTGCCATTTTATGCTGATGTGGGTGATTGGAGAAAGCCGATATAACGTGATCTGTTTGAGTTGGTTTTCTATAAATGCTGAATTCCAAATTGTCAGTGAATCACCCATATCAGCATAAAATGGAGGCTTTTCATTGCTATGTTCATAGACTTCTCAACAATCCAATCTCTTCCATAAACTATAAAAAAGAGTTGAACATTATCAAACAAATCGTATACAATAATGGCTACAACCCTAACATTATCCAAAATTCAATGAAAAAAGTCAAAAATAAATGAGAACAAAATCTATCCTATCCAATAGAAGAAAATCCTTCTAGATTTGTATCTCTACCGTTTATAAATGAAAATATTTGAGTAACAATAATTAAGAAAACATTTAGTTAATTCAAAAGACAAAATTAACAAATTATCGAAAAGTGGGATTTATAAACTTGATTGTAATGATTGTGAAGTTTCTTATATAGGACGAACCTGCAGACCTTTGAAAGTTCATATAAACGAACATCTGAATAAATCTGGAAACTCGGCATTTGGCCACCATTCAGTAAACATAACTTCAGTCCAAATCGCAATTCACAAATTTTGAAACAAAATTTTCTTGAAGATCTACAAATCGAAAAAGAATTACAGTGCAACAACCGATGTTTAAACGCACAAGTTCAATTAAACAGATCATATATTCCTTTACATAGAAGACTAAAATAGTACATCATTTCAACACAAATTTTCTAAATTTATTGTTCTTTGCTCACTAGGTGAACTTTCACATTCTGTAGTCACGAAACATTGTCATATCTCATTGGACATGTATGTCAATGTCAACACATTTCATCTGTCAGCTTTTAATTTCACATGTAAAATTTCAAACATTTTTATCCTTTCCGGTTTCTCGTGGTTGATGGTTCAACACGAGTAGGCTCTGCATTGCCTGGAAAAATGCGAAAAAACCGGAAATTTTAAATAAAATCCCTCAAATGTGTATGAATAGATATTAAGTACTTACTTAATTTTAACATGTATGTGTGTCCGATCAAAACCAATGTTAACCATGATTTTGGTGACTTTTTATAAGTATTGCTCCTGTATAAATACCTGACGAGTATGTAATTCAAAATTTCTTAACCCTATTTTTCCACGTTTATTTACTTGCAGGTATAGCACCGATGATGGCCTAACAGCAGAAAGCGCTTATCGATTTTATTAAATTCATTATTTATTAATTCATTATATAAATGATATCGCGATGATATCGATTTGAAGTCATAAAATGAAACTGGTTACAATATTAAGGGGTATTCAAAACTTCAACATTTCATCTGCACATTTGGATTAGCAAATAAAATACGCTCAAGATCCACTCATTTGAAGGTACCGACGTTCCATCAGTGCCATTGAATCAACAAACAAAAAATTTCAAAATCCGCTCATTTGAAGGCATTGCAAAATGACAAGCCTTTGGATTGGTAGAAAATTTTAACGTCCGCAAATTCATGGTACACAACTAATAATACCGCTGCAAGATAACTCATCAAATTTGGCTATCACTCAAAAATTTATTGAATTTTCACCAGTTCTCAGCAATTTTGAAGAACGCTATAATTTACCTGCAGATCAAATGTTGGCTCGTTTGCGAATCCCTCGATCAATAGTGGAAATTGGTATTTACAAAAATATATACTCGTTTGTATTCATACGTTCACTCGTTTTGAGAGGATAATGAAATTGAGGCAACCATCTAAACATTCAGATTTGAATTTTATCGACAATTTTTTTCCCTGATCAATGGTAGAAATATTGAACACATGAGGTTGTCTCCAAAATATCCAGATCTGAATTCTATAGAAAAATGATATGTATACTTTTAAAGTGAAGAATCAAGAGCGTTTTTTGTAATATTCGAGAATTAATCACTAAATGCGTTCGAAATTTCTCTGCTTTCGGATATTAGGACATCATCGACTGGAGTTTTGATTTTGTGTGGATTGGACCTTTTTCTAGTTTTTCCCTCGCCACATTCCAGATAGATTTTTGCGACATATTGAAATTTTGTCCATTTAAAACGTTTTGGAAATGTGTTTTTTTAGTTTCTCTTATTTTTTGGCTGTATAATGTTTTGGATATTTTATAATTTTCTAAAAAGTCCGATTGCATCGACGATGAAACCAAAACAAATTCGTTTACTCTCTTCTCATACTTATTATCTCATTGTCTACCCAGCAGTTACTTCTTGTGTTTTCGACTACTCTTTTTTTGCTCATTGGACATGTTTTGTCAATTGCATATAAAATTTTAGCAACGAACATTCCATAGATATAGTTGATGTTATGAGAATCTATAAATATCGAATCAAAATTCTCCAAGGCTAAAAATCGCTGAGATTCAGTAAATTATCTTCACATGTGTTTCTGAAATAAACGGTCCCAGACTTTGCTCAACATTATTAACATTATTGAATATTGAACCTAGATGGTCCCCTAAGTTCATATGAACAACTGTTTTCTTGTAGTGAATGCATTAATATTTGTAATGAAATAGTCGATTTCAGCGTCACTTGATCTACCATTTATGTCTTTGAATATTCTAGTTGGATCAGTGTTTTTTACATTCAGGTTATGGCTTTCTAAAATATCGAGTAGTAACGATTTTTCATAACTATTCTTCAAGTCATTCACATACAGATTACCACATAAAATCACATAGTCGAATTTTTTTTTACAGAAGACCAAACCGTGGAAAGTCCTTTTACGAAAAGTTCAACAGAGCCACTTGGTGGTCGGAATATAGTAATAATACATAACTTAATGTTTTCAACTTTGATACTTATCGCACAAAATTCAATGTGCATTATTCGGACAAAATCATTGATAGACCCAACAACTTTGAACATAATGTATTGCTGTATGAACATGAAAAGTATGATGCTAAGGTATAGTTTGGAAACTAAATAGTATTTATATTGAGCTGTGAACACTATGACTTAGGAACAGAATATTTCGCTTTATCTGATGGTATAGTCGCCTCTAATTGAAATTTCTTTGAATTTTTGTTCCGATCTGTAGATTATGTCATCACAGTTTGGTAAAAACACTTTCACTGGACGAGGTCTGTCTCCCAGATTCTTTCCTAAAAGAGAGATCTGTAAGTTATTTGTATTGCAGTTGGGAACACATTTTTTAACCGCCTCGACGCACTTTGACATCATGTTGGCGTCCTCAGCTAAATCAAAAACCAGAACATTCCTTCCCCTCAGACATTCATCATTCATCTCAGACATACTCTCGAAAAGATTTTGGGAATTCCCTGTGGAATCACCTATTTTTTTTTCGAGTTCAGTCACCTTATTGTTCAGGACTGCTATATCTCTTGTTTATAGTTATTTTCCATCGATTTAGACTGTTTTGCAAGTTGTCCAGTTTTTTGTCGAACTGCTCAAATCTTGCGTTCAGGCAGTCAAGGACGCCTGCAGATACCTTATCAATGATGTTTTTAAGAAAAGTATCGTTTTGCCAAATTTGCTTTAGTGCCCTTCGGCTACACTTCGAATAACTGGTGTAAACTTATACTTTATCGAAGCGAATTTTATCTAGTATCACTGCTACAATATACCTTTGTATTTCTGTATACTTTGTAAGGTTCTGAAGACAAATCTATGGAGGAAGGATTTGAAAATCTTGTGGCGTTTTATTCTCTATTTGATTACCTTATTGTTTTGATTTTTAAGAAAAAGATGAACACAAAAATTTGTTAATGATTAGTTTTAAAAAATCAATCCAATAATTATATTTTGATGCAAAATTCCTTGAGTTATCAAAAATGTTCAAACACGCAGTATACATACCTACCTGTAATTGTTCCACATTTTGTTTCATTATTTGCAATAATCAACTAATAATCCATATGGAAATTTTCGAAAAATATGCCAATTAGCTTTTTCATGTGAATTTTTCCAATAACTATAAATCGTGGGAAATCATTTTATATCTTTTTCTCCAGATAATTATGCTGTTCATTGAATTGACAAAGTTTTTCTACAAGAACATACTTTGCCATGCTTCCTGTGAAAACTAGCAAATGTTAATCAAAACAGGTGATGACTATCTGCAAAGTAGTTCCACGGTTCTGCCAATTGTCAGTACAGACCTAGTCAGGACGGAAATATTGTTTGGCTTCAAGCGAAATCCTGGCCCCAGTCGGAGTGTTTTCTGTGGTTCCTATAGATGGCTCTTTTGCTTATTATTTTGGTAGGACTGGAGTTATCTCAGGGCTACTTGACAAGCACAAATGGGAATCGATTGCAGGATGATGGATTCGAGCATAAGCTCTCCGTCCTGATCAGGTCTGCACTGATAATCGGCAGAACCGTGAAACTGGTATGCAGACAGTCACCTATTAATTAACATTTGCTAGTTGTTACAGAAAGCATTTTCAACGGATGTTCTCATGGAAAAATCTGCCAGGCATTGAGCCTAATTTGGCAGCTGGATATTCTCTGTTCGTCGTTTGCCGACAAAACTCCTATAGTATAGGAATTTGCAAGAGGCTGCATTTTTTAAATCTTTCTCATTTTATGATATTTATTTTTATGTATGTGACGTTGATTCTTATCCTGTGACCACGGGAAGAATCGATTTAAGCCACAAATGTGGTTTCTGTTTAGACACCACGCGTTTTTTATTCCGCTTGCAACAAAGTGTTCTCCCCTACACGCGGCTATACCGCATTAATCGAATTTAGTGATCTTATCAATTGAATTGGGCTGATTTGATACCCTCTTGCTCTGGGTGCTTGGTAGCAAGGCGGAGATGCCGGCCTTCTCAATTTCATAGTCGTTAGGAAATGTAAGTTTTCTAGATGCCAATTCTGTGTGGTGCTGTAGGTTTTCCGGGTTGTCCTCTAGCTAAAAAGTGAATACGCCACCAAAAATCCGTAAGTCGCCCCGTAGCGCCACGGCAAATAATAATGATAACCGTCCT
The DNA here is from genome assembly GCA_958502065.1 of Chrysolina americana. Lineage (NCBI taxonomy): Eukaryota > Metazoa > Arthropoda > Insecta > Coleoptera > Chrysomelidae > Chrysolina > Chrysolina americana. Next base: position 33,677,347 of record OY293419.1, on the reverse strand, counting down.
CTACCCGCACAGGCTATGCCTTTCGGTACACTCTATGGGTGATTATTATTATTATTATTATATTATTACAATGTTTTTGAACTGTAATCAATTTATTATCATATACTAATTGAAATAAATGGTAATCCAAATTAATGTAATATGATTACAGGAAGGAGTTATGTTACCAATGGTTGATGTGAAAAAATCTCCAGTAACTTACGAATTGAATACCTAGCAACAAATGGAAGCTAGGAGATATTCAACATTTCTGTGTCCCTCGAATGCAATCAGAGATTGTTGTATTGGATCATCTAGCTCAAGGTATGTTTAATTCAGGTTATGGTGTGTCATGGTTTATCCGTTTTTCGAAATTTCACCACTTGTTTTCTTCTCCCAGCATGATTTAATTCCAAAAAGATTGAGTTTCTGGGGCCTATCGTATCACACAATAAAATCTATCATTTCGTTTCTTATCAATTTTTAGTTACATGTATATTCATCAATTGGAATTCAACTCCGCCAACAAATAGGTTTCCTTTCTTACAGCAACATTAGTCAGAATTTAACATAAATCAGATCATTTGAAAAAAATGGTTTGCATTGCTTGATTTTCAGCACTTGATCGCGATTAGTGGCCATTTTCTGGGCGGATTAATCCCTGGATTACTAATATAAACTAATTAGCAGAGTTGAAAATCTGAATAATTGGGAATGAACAACAACTAAAATGTCTACTAACGAATAGTTGAAGTAAACAATATTGTGCGGAATTGAAGTTGGCGGCACTCTCAAAGGCCAAAAAATTATCACTAATAATAGCCCAAGGCTATTGATAATTTCGAAATAATTTGTCGTATACTTTCGAAAGCGAGTTGGTAACAATCAATAAATCAATCAATTCTTTATTGGTGTTAGGACACAAAAGTGTTTACACAAGTCATTTGAAGTTGTACATAAAACAATAAAAAAATAAATAAAATATAGGTACAAAAAAGCTTTGATAAAAAAAGATAAAATCGTACCTTCAAAGTCTGACAGAATTGATTTGTTCTGAAATGTAAGAGTACCATTGACATCATAAAACGCATGTAGAAAAAAATGTTTTATTTTCATTTTGAAATTTTAGAATTCTACTTCTTTGGCTTCCGCAGAGAGGGCGTTGTATAGCTTGGGTGCCCAATAGGAGATTCCATCGCGTGTTCTCGACAGTCTCAAATAATTGGCTTGGATGTTTTGACGATTACGTGTATGGTAATCATAAATTTGGGAGTGGTTTATATATTCATGTAAGTTTTCTTCAATGTATAATAGACATTGTAATATATATATACAGGGTGAAGTAAATACCTTATGTTGTTTGAATTTGTCCCTACAGTCGTCTCCGTATTTCAGACCAGAAACAACTCTCAATGCTCTTCTCTGTATACTGAAGATTTGAGAGCTTGGTTTGAGTGTCCCCATGCTAATATGACATAGGATATGCAACTCGCTTGAGAAAAGTTAGGACAAATTTTGAGAATTTATCAATAGCCGAGGGATATTCAGTATTTTTCATACAATTGTCACTTAAAATTATATCGATCGACTCATTTTGGATATTTCCATATCTACTCGAAGGCGCTGACATTTTGAAAATTTAATTGAGTAAACGTTAAATTATGTCATAACTATGGAGATTCGATTGTTCAATAGTGATAATTTACTGGAGCACTTATCAGTTAAATGTTTGTCTGATTGCCTATTTCTGGTCACTTGGTCACTAATACGTAGATATGATAGGTTCAAATTACATGGAAAAAAATTTCACTGGAAATGCACCGTATGTGAAATTGTCCACAACAGTCCACGTTGATTGTCCATTTGTATTAGATAGTTTCTACCAACAGTGTCTAATGATTCGATGGAAAGTCATAACATTTCATTTCAAGTTTCTTCTCCGCGACCAATAGAACCGCAAAAGGTTGTCATTGTCATGATGATGTGAGTTCAGGTACTATTCACGATTTGAGTGCTGTAATGTGAAATTGGTGCTGTTGAAATTGATATGCCCCTAGTTAAAATTACTTAGCTGCCGTAATATTTCTTAAAGGAGAACTGTTTGAAAATAGGTTACACTATATCGTGGCATTGAAAAAAATTAATAAGGGTAGTTAATATTGTCCAGCCACTGATTGATGAATGGATACAAGCGAAATACAATAATTTTTTATCCCCTGACACGAATCATCGACAGTTGTTGATGAAACATTTATACGATATTGTAACATGCAGGAGCCGGACCTGTATAACAGACTTGATCGCCTGTGTTTGAATGGTCGACCTCGGCTTATAAACAACGCATGACATCACCGCATGATTCGCTGGGCTCGGTTTGTTGACAATGCATGAATGGGTGATTATCGCATTCCGATGCCCCATCGTTCCGAATGGGCATTGAAATAAATTATAATTGTATATGGGCCGCAGTGGTCATGATGGTGAAGCGCTAGTCTATCAGTCAGAGGGACGTGGGTTCGATTCCCATCATGGTCACTGGTCTCGTGCTAGAAATCGCACGTTAAAAGGCAAGACCTCGTTAATGCTTAGCTCGTACAAGTTTCGACTTCTGAGGGCTGTCGTTCGTACGGGGATGACAGCTGTTTAACGGAAAAAAACAATTAAAAAAACAATTAAACAATAAGAGTTAGAATAAATTATCGAATTAAAATTAAGTGCATTTTTATTACAATATTGCCATTTTATAGAATACAACAGTTAATTTTAAACTTATCCCAGCTTTGAATCCGTACACTTTTCACAAACCAGCTAAATTCACACATGAAGTGAACAACATTCTCAGACTATATTTGTTTACCCTCGCTCTTATTCGTGATATTCAGGTCGCTCGCGACCGGGTTATCAAGAAAATTGAGATCAGGAAAAACCGGAATATTGTTCCACCCGAAGTTCGGGCGTTAATTACCTTGAAGAACTCTCTCCGAAAGAAGTGGCAGGCCACAAGACTTCCGGAACATAAAAACAACATGCTCCGGCTAGGAAGAGAGATCTCCGAGCTAAAGCTCGTTATTAAAATACCGACCACAACGATACGGTGTGGAAGAATGAGCTGGAGAAGCTGGACGTTCAGGACAATTCGCTGTGGCGGATGACGAAGCGCATCTCAAAGCGCTTCGAACCCGTCCCAGCCATAGTGAAGGGTCCCAATCGGGCAGTGACGGACTCTCAGAAGGCGGAACTGTTCAATGAGCACTTCTCCAGCGTTCACAGAAAGGCACCGGACGTCAGCGACGGTCATAGAGATATATATGCAAGCCCCTATCGGTCCTCATAGGTTTGCCGAAATTATGGCAACCTATGAGGAACTAACGGAAGTCATGGCTTGACGCCTTTCTGCTCAAGAACATCCATCGTGCAGTTATTACACCTTGTCAACGCCATCATCAAGTGGCAGTACTACCCGGATTGTCTGAAGAAAGTACTGGTAATACCTGAAGCCGGGCAAGGATGGCCACCCAATCATTCATTCATTCGTTCGTTCGTTCGTTCGTTCGTTCGTTCGTTCGTTCGTTCGTTCGTTCGTTCGTTCGTTCGTTCGTTCGGTCGTTCGTTCGTTCGTTCGTTCGTTCGTTCGTTCGTTCGTTCGTTCGTTCGTTCGTTCGTCGTTCGTTCGTTCGTTCGTTCGTTCGTTCGTTCGTTCGTTCGTTCGTTCGTTCGTTCGTTCGTTCGTTCGTTCGTTCGTTCGTTCGTTCGTTCGTTCGTTCGTTCGTTCGTTCGTTCGTTCGTTCGTTCGTTCGTTCGTTCGTTCGTTCGTTCGTTCGTTCGTTCGTTCGTTCGTTCGTTCGTTCGTTCGTTCGTTCGTTCGTTCGTTCGTTCGTTCGTTCGTTCGTTCGTTCGTTCGTTCGTTCGTTCGTTCGTTCGTTCGTTCGTTCGTTCGTTCGTTCGTTCGTTCGTTCGTTCGTTCGTTCGTTCGTTCGTTCGTTCGTTCGTTCGTTCGTTCGTTCGTTCGTTCGTTCGTTCGTTCGTTCGTTCGTTCGTTCGTTCGTTCGTTCGTTCGTTCGTTCGTTCGTTCGTTCGTTCGTTCGTTCGTTCGTTCGTTCGTTCGTTCGTTCGTTCGTTCGTTCGTTCGTTCGTTCGTTCGTTCGTTCGTTCGTTCGTTCGTTCGTTCGTTCGTTCGTTCGTTCGTTCGTTCGTTCGTTCGTTCGTTCGTTCGTTCGTTCGTTCGTTCGTTCGTTCGTTCGTTCGTTCGTTCGTTCGTTCGTTCGTTCGTTCGTTCGTTCGTTCGTTCGTTCGTTCGTTCGTTCGTTCGTTCGTTCGTTCGTTCGTTCGTTCGTTCGTTCGTTCGTTCGTTCGTTCGTTCGTTCGTTCGTTCGTTCGTTCGTTCGTTCGTTCGTTCGTTCGTTCGTTCGTTCGTTCGTTCGTTCGTTCGTTCGTTCGTTCGTTCGTTCGTTCGTTCGTTCGTTCGTTCGTTCGTTCGTTCGTTCGTTCGTTCGTTCGTTCGTTCGTTCGTTCGTTCGTTCGTTCGTTCGTTCGTTCGTTCGTTCGTTCGTTCGTTCGTTCGTTCGTTCGTTCGTTCGTTCGTTCGTTCGTTCGTTCGTTCGTTCGTTCGTTCGTTCGTTCGTTCGTTCGTTCGTTCGTTCGTTCGTTCGTTCGTTCGTTCGTTCGTTCGTTCGTTCGTTCGTTCGTTCGTTCGTTCGTTCGTTCGTTCGTTCGTTCGTTCGTTCGTTCGTTCGTTCGTTCGTTCGTTCGTTCGTTCGTTCGTTCGTTCGTTCGTTCGTTCACAACAGTTAGGTTAAGTGTACAACTGATAAATCATGGGGAAGAGGAAGATGCTATGACGTTTGATAGCTGGCAACGTGGTGACATATGACAAATATAGGTTAGGTGACAGATGGGAAGTTGAGTGAGGTTAACTGATGTTCTGTGACGAAGAAGAAGAGACAAATGACGTATGAAAGTTGACGGGTGATAGATGACAAATGCTCTGATTGGTAGGTAGTGGCATAGGACAGATGACAAGTGCTCTGATTGGTCGGAAGTGAGAGGGGGCATGGCTTAAATTAGGAGTGGAGGAGGTGGTTTCAAGTGACCCCTTAGCGCTAATGGGTGTGCCGCAAGGATTCCTTTCGGGGGACAAAAATGAGCAAAATGAACCTTGGCGATTTGCCATGTTATTTTCCATATGGCGTACAAATCTCATAGATCATGTACCTTCAAACCCTGATTCAAGTGTGAATTATTGGTTCATTATAGTATCAGAAATATTATTTTCTTGTTTCGGGACAATATTGACTCCTAGTGTACAAATCCTTCCTCACAAGAATTCAGAATATAATTCTATGGTTCTCAGAATATCCTTCCAATTTTGATTCCCCTGGATTGCTTTGCATGCCCTTCAGGAATCACTACACTGGATAAAGGACTGCTACTACAAGAAGGTCCAATAGTTGTCTGAACTAGGGTTAAGAAGGCACAATAAGTAAGTGAGCCATAAATCCTCCACCGGCTATACGTCTCTGATACATCCAATTGCGATCCAACCATAACTCTTTGTTGGGAATATCATCGAACAAGCCAGCAACCCCAGATATAGACCAACTATATCTAATAGTTTGCAATATTCCAGACTCCAGCTTTATTCCTTGCAATTTGTATCCTACAGCAAATATTTCTTTTGGGCCTTCAACCTATTCGTTTGGATTTTTCTAGAAAACTAAGTTGTTTATCGTTCTGCATATTTATTTGACCTTCTCACATGACCTAGAACAAATTGAATAGTGATTCATGTTTTACCCCTGATTATCTTTTGCAACCTGTCGCCCTCCTATCTGGACTACTCAAGTCAACTCATATTTTATTTTGTTTGATAGTCACCTAATCTGTGTGAACCATCGATCAATCATTAGTTGAACCTTACCTTCACCCTAACCGAACAAATCTGATCAGCCTATCTGCCCAGAAATTGGTAACTTCCAGGAATTTTGAATTATATTCACATTTTTTGTTGACAGACTGCCCAGATTTGTTCGATTAGAATGTAGGTGAGGTTCCACTTATGATTGATCAATAGTCTTCATAGATTAGATGACAATTAAACAAAATGGAACAAGAGTTCACTCGAGTAGTTCAGATAGGAGGGTGCCAGGTTACAGAAGACAAAACCGAAAGAGAAAGAAAAAATGAAATTCATTTGTTTCCAGCGTGTGGGAACGCCAAATGAATGGAAACGACAATAACTTTATGTCTTTGGGAAATTTAAACAAATAAGCTGAAGGCCGAAAAGACAAATTTGCTACGGAATACAAATTGCAAACAATATAGCTGAAGGCTGGAATATTGCTGAAGAATAATCTATCAGCAACAATAATTGAAAATTGATGTAATCAGCTGAAGGCTGGAAAATTGCTAAACAATTTGTTAGCACCAACAACTAAAATCTGATGTTATCAGCTGGAGACCAGAAAATTCATAACATGTACAGAATCTGATTCATTCATACGGATGTGTGATTAGTCTTCAACCAGTGTGACTAGTTCGATGGTTGCTGGTCCGATGAAGAGTTTCAACTGAGCAAGGTAATATATCTACTATGCAACAGAAATATCCAACCTAAGGTAGTATGTAATGTCACTGTTATAACTCCGCAACTACTGAAACTGATATTTTTATTTTTCATCATCTAACATGTTATCATCGTATGAAAGGTTCAAAATATGATCCATTCAGTTCCATACAGAAGTATAAGCGATCTTCGAAATTTCTTCGCACATTGCTCAACATTTCTGGAGTCACTGCACGACACTCCACAACAATTCTCCTGCGTAGATCATCAAGAGAAGTTGGCTGGGTAATATAAACTTTGGATTTCAAATGACCCCATAAAAAGAAGTCTAATGGTAATAAATCAGGAGATCTAGCCGGCCATTCTATTGGTCCTCGCCTTCCAATCCATCGCCCTGTGAAATTGTCATCTAAAAATTGACGTACAGGTGCAACAAAATGTGGAGGAGCTCCATCTTGTTGAAAGGTGAGCTGACCGTCAAGTAACCTATCTTCGTTTTCAAGTAACTGAGTGATTCTGGGGTTCACAGTTGTATCAAGAAGTTCAAGATACGTTTGTCCGTTGAGGTTACCATCAATAAAATATGGACCTACAATATGGTCTCCCAGAATACCAGCCCAAACATTCAATTTCTGGGGAGTTTGTGAATTAGTTTCCCTGTACCAATGGGGATTTACGTCACTCCAGTATCTGCAGTTGTGCCTGTTCACATGTCCATTTAAATAAAAAGATGATTCGTCAGAAAAGCACACATTGTAGAGGTAATTATTATCACCAATCAATAATTGACTCATGATTTCACAAAACTCTGTACGTCTGTCAGGATCATCTTCATTTAATTCTTGTACATTCTGCATTTTATAAGGATGGAATTTTGCGTCTTTCAGAATTCGATGTACGCTGCTTTTCGAAACTCCAGAAATAGTCTCAAGTTGTCTTAACGATTGAATGTTGTCCATCACTGCATGTCCTACAACTGCAACAGCGACCCCTTCATTTCTCATAGGCTTCTCTCGTTCATGTTTTTTATTCAGCACTGATCCCGACTCCAAGAACTTATTCATCAATTGAAGCACGTACTGATATGATGTGGTGTTTTCTGGATGACTTTCATTGAGCCGTAGCTCTAGCACATCGTCCATTTTCAAAATACGCAGCTACAATGGATATTCTCTCTTGTACAGTATAAACCATTTTCGAATGTTTTCAAATTGTTGAATGCAGTGACTCGAATACATCAATTACCAAGGCGTAAACAAAGATATGCGTATACAAAAACACATGAGGGCAATTTTTTTTTCATAAAAACGTCTGTCTCACCTTCGAAACTATTATTTCTGACAGCATATTATTTTTCAATACAGTGGCGTACCCACAGTGAACCTTTCTTACGACGCTAACATTTGAGGTGATGAAAAATTAAAATATCTGGATAAAACTTAGTTTTCATTAAAACTTCAACAACACTTGATCGATCCTCAATTTCAGTACACCGATGTATTTGGGATTGAATTCCCTTCAAAATGATGTATCACAAGTATAGTAGTCCCATTGAAAATTCTGAAGTAGGGGGTGCTGGGGTTGAGGGGGTTGACAACACAATGATGGTGTATTTGGTGAAAGTGTTCCCCCATGAAATAAAAATCGACGGGTCTGATTCGATTTGAAAGTAACATTGCCAAAATATTTTGTGATGAATGTTTGATAAGTTTCATTGCTGTATTTTTGAGAGGTTAGTTACATAGTTTCAGATTATACATGGTATAGTACTAAGTTTCGTTGGTAGGTTTATCTAGTACAGGGTAACCCATTAAGCTAATAATGAAAATGGATTATGTAATCCAGTCTTTCGATTCAACCTATACAGTCATCGATAAGTATACGATAGAAAACAACTACTACCCCCTACGACCTTCGAATTATTTATGTTACTTTGCAAAATTTTCTACAAACACTATTTTGCAATGCTCTCAAATATCAAAAGCATTGCAATGTAGTTCTTGTAGAATAATTTGCCAAGTATCAACGGGATATAATTTAATGGTACGAAGGGGCAGAAGTTGTTTTCTGTTGAAGACTTTTCGGCGTATATAGTATATATCGTATAGGTTAAAGCAGAATACGTGAATACATTATTCTCTTTCCACTGTAAGTTTCATGGTGTTTTGCCAAGTTATCAACAATTCTTCTCATGACCCATTATTATAGTTCAATACTGTGGTATGTAGATATCTGGAAATCAAATCCTGGAAACTATACTATACGTTTGCCAAACAGACACATTTTGGGTGGAACAGCGAGTACTATTGTGCATCCTCTGATTATCTTCAAAAATCTCATTTTCACCAACTGTGTAAATGGTTGATATTAGAAAGAATGGAAAAATTCACAATTTCAATTTCAGTATGTATAATAATAATAATCCAGCAGGTAGGGCCAACCACCATCCAAGGCCTTGGTGAGTTGCGACACCACTTTCCTGAGCAACCGGTGCAAAATCGGAAAGGCAACCATGGCGAACCCTGGAGGAAATGCTCATTTCCTCTGATGTCGGCCGTGGGTATACTAGGCTAAGCCCCTGGTATACCCTACTGCTTGGTTCAGGACACACAAGGAAAAGGCCCTCACAATCGACACCCTCGGATTAGGGGTAATAGGTGGTGGGGCCCAAAACGATGGATTGCCACATAACGACGAACGCAATGAAAACGGACCCTTTGAATGGGCGGATGAACTAAGGGAAGGTCTTCTGCATTGCTATGAGAGCAGTGAGCCCGCCCGAAGAGAATACATGGCGAGAATGCAGGCTTTGTGGTGTGGAATACACCCAGAGCTAAGGGATTATGTTCGGGCTCGAGGCTATGTCAGAGCCCCTCCTCAGCTGGTTAACGAAGTGGCAGATATGCCACGTGTCGTTCTGGCTGTAGAGGAGCCCCGCATCATACCACCAACGGAAGCCATCAGAACCCGCAGGGCGCTTCAAAACACCAAGCCCCTGGAGCAACAACAACTGGTATGGGTGGATACGGAGATTCACGATGTCCTTTCAGAAGAGGCTGACATCTGGCAGATCAACTCTGTCGTGTATGATGCCGCTCATGCTCTGTCCCAAGCGAAGAGGAGGGATACCACCACTCTAATTGGGAGGAATGAACGACGCATTCACAAGATGGAAGCTAAGATCAAGCCTTCTGCAGGAGGCTTCGTCAGCCTGAGCTTAATGAACTGCGCAATCCGATAACCCCGATAACATATCCGATCCGATAACATACTTGAACGCATGTTATAAGATGTTTACCCGCATCTTATACATGCGAATTCTTCCCGCAGTTGAGCCGGTGTATGAACGGATATATGAGCAAAGAGGGTCAAAGAAGGGGGTCACTGGCTGCAAGGAGAACCTGTTGATCGACAGATGCATCATGCAGGACTCCGTGAAGTATAAGCGTAACCTTTCAATGCCCTGGATCGACTATCACAAGGTATTTCATACAACATCGCATGAGCTCATCATGCATTTGCTCAGATGCCTTGCAGTGCCCGATCAAATAGTGAGATGCATTGAACAGCTGATACCGCTCCTGAGGACTTGCTTCACCATAATATTTGGTCAAGTCAGAGTCCAAACAGAGCAGGTTATCTTTAGAAGGGGCGTGTTTGAGGGAAACTCCTTTAGCCCCCTCTTCTATTCTGCATTTCACTACTGCCATTGTCCGTTGCACTACGGAAAACCCGCGGATACAACTGCGGCACTCCCAGCATCCGGAGGCATGAGGTCACCCATCTGTTTTACATGGATAACCTTAAACTTTATGCCTCCGGATCCGAATCCTTAATTGTTTTACAATAGTACATGCATGCTATCGGAATGGAGTTTGGAATATACGAATGTACCACGGTTCATCTCGAAAGAGGACGATGCGAGGAATATGGAGAGGACGTTCAGCTCGTAGACGGAAGCATCCTACATCATCTGGATGCCGGAAAGACGTATACCTACCTGGGGGTGGAACAACGCCACACCCAAGAGAGCTACTATTGAAACTCTCTCCGCGGCAAGTATCAGCACAAACTCCGACAGATCTGGTCATCAGAACTGTCGAGGAAGAACAAAGTTGCTGCAACTAATATGCTTTCCGTTCCGATTCTACTTTTTACTCCTTTGGAGTAATGAAATGGACTCAAGAAGAGTTACGACAACTCGACGTAAAAACTCACAAAATGATGCATCTTCATAGGAGCTTGCATTCTAAATCGTCTGTTCCACGATTATTCTTCCCCAGACAACGGGGAGGCCGTGGACTTTTGAGTTTGGAGTATCTACATAACAGAATGGTACTGGATGGAGCCTGTAAAGTCATCAGGAGTTCAGATTCCCTTCTATGCTTGGTATGCGATCATGAAAAAGCAGCGACTGGAGCATTACTTTTCAAGGCAACAACCCGTGCAGCCGATGAACTCGGTCTCGTATTCGACACTCAATGGACGAACCCAAACTCTGTCCACGTGAAAGCTTCGGAGTGTGAGGGGCTCCTACAGCTACACAAGGATAATCCAATGCATGTGGTCTTCTTCAAGAACATTGAAGACCTTGGCTTACCAGAAACCTGACCTTTGGTTTCTTCAGGTCAAGTGGGCTGAAGTCAAAAACCGAGGGATTCATAATGGCCTGCCAACACCCTTGTCTACCGTAGTCCCTGACACTAGATGCAGAGCGTGTCGTGGGGCAGCTGACACCATAATGCATTTGCTGTCAGCTTGTCCAGCTTATGCGGTCTCAGCCTATATCCACAGGCATAACGCGGCCTTACGAGTGTTGTACTACCACCTACGACACCTATACGGTATAGACGAGCTACCGGTGTTGTCTTATGCTCCGGGGATATTGAGTACGTTGTGGAGAATAAGAAGTGCCGATTATATTGAAACTACTCCTTCCCCACCCTCAGGCAAATACAAGCCAATAAGCCCGATGTAGTCCTCCTCGACTATCAAAGTAGGACGATTTTCGTCATACAGTTTTCGGCTCCTGGCGAAACGAACATCGTCCGAAAGGGGAGAAAAAACGGACAAAATATCTAGTCTACTCTTTGAACTCCGCAGGCTTTATCCAAATCATTCTGATATTAGGGGTCCTTGGTGGAATGATGGACACACTGCTCTCGAACTTGAAAATCATACCGGCTTGCTATGATGCGGCAGAAAACTTATCTGAAAGAATGCACAAGTCCGTAATTCTTGGTTCATTCCGACTTTTCAGGGCACATGACTCTCGGACCCAGTATTCACTCAACCCACGGACGTGGGGAGTGAATTTTCTGGTGCATCGTCTTTTGACGTTTCCTCTTACACAGGATAGGTTTGACAGAGAAGAGGCGACAATAAAAGAAATAGCAGTAAGTAACGGTTTCTCGAGGAGTATTGTAGATTATATTATAAGGAAGAAAAAATTTATGTTAAGAATGAACAAAATCTCAACTTTTAGGAATGACGAGAACCAAGATAGATATATCTCAGTTCCATACCACCATTACACAAAGAACTTTGGAAAGATTTTCAAGGAACTGGGTATAAGGGTGGTATTTAAAACAAGTCAGATACCAGAGCCTTTTGGGTAACCCTAAGGACAAAGTTGAGAATTCTGAAAAGTCTGGAATCTACGAAATCAAATGTAAGGACTGCGATGCCAAATATTATGGACAGACAAAAAGATCTATCTAAGTAAGGTATAAGATTAAGATTAGTTAAACAACAGGTACTATGAAAGCTTAGAAATAAGTAAACATAATAAAATCATGAATAATGATGGGGGGCCAATAGTTTATTGTATAGCTTGAAATAATTTGTTTGTGATCATATTATGCAAGTAATTAACATATATCTTCAATTTAACATTTACCTGTTTAAGAGATAAGGCAATATTTTGACATTATATTTTTGTTATCATATTATGTAAGTAATTAACATATACCTTCAGTTTAACATTTACCTGTTTAGGAGATAAGGCATCACTTTGAGATTATATTTTTTTTAAATAATGAAGACGCGAGTATCTAGCTGATATATGTAACGAGTATAAATAAGAACAACTTTGTATGTAGATTTAGTTTAATCTTCCTCTTGAAAATGGTCACTTGGTCCCTCTGTTTACTCAGAGCACATGATTCTCGGACCCAGTAATCATTCACCCCACGGACGTGGGGAGTGTTTGCTGGGGTTAATGACACACCAGCGCGCCCTCCGGTAGTATCGGAGCTCCGGTGACAGGGCCTGACTGGTACATTCCAAGAGACAGTATTCTGCATTGGTATGAGAGCAGTGATCCCGCCCGACGGAAATTTGATGTATCCCACCTTCGTGTTCGAGGCTTTGTTAGAGCCCCTCCTCAGCCGGTTAACACAGTGGTAGAAGTGGCAGATATGGGACGTGTCGACCAGGCTGTAGAGGAGGTCCTTATCATAGCACCAACGCAAGGCATCAGAACCTGCAGGGCGCTTCATAACACCAAGCCCCTGAAGCCACAACAACTGGCACGGATATGGAGATTCACTCTCAGAAGAGGCGACATCTGGAAGATCAACTCTGTCGTGTATGATGCCAATCAGGCCCTGTTCCAAGCGGAGAGGAGGGATACCACCCCTCTGATTGGGAGGCATGAGCGACGCATCAGAGGGCGTTGAATTAGGAGGGCCAGGAAAGGTAGTTGAAATTGACGAGAGTAAATTCGGCAAAAGGAAGTTCCACCGAGAACATCATGTTGGAGGATATGAACGTGGTTTCTGGAAAGTTTTTATGGTTGCTGTATAGCAACGGTATACTAACACCCTTTTTCTAATAATAGAGAGTTGGATGGAAGAAGGCACCATATTACATTCTGACTGTTGGAAGGCTTATATTTGTTTGTCTACCAAAGGTTACCAGCACTTGACAGTTAATCATTCGGTAACTTTTGAAGATCCTGAGACTGGTGTGCATACAAATAGTATCTAGTCGTCTTGAAGACATGCTAAGGCATTAAATCCTTCCAATGGAAGGGGAAAAGCACACGTTCCAGGCAATTTGGCTCGCTACATGTTTTGACAAGAAATGTAACGAGTTGAATTTGAATAGAATAGAGGAGTTTTTTAAATTGGCGGGGGAACTGTACGATCCTCGGGAACAATTCAGTTCACGTGGCTGATAGCGACTAAATAATTGGATGAAGATTTTTAAAAATTATATAAACAAACGGTCCTTTTCATTACCACCAGTAATTTTCAAAAAAATTCTTTGATTGATTCTCCATTTGTTTTCAGAATATTTGCACATTATGTTTTTTATTATTTTGAATTCTATAAGCTGCTCTAGAATATTTCTAAATCGATTATTTTTGAAATTTAATTGGCAACATCACAGTTTGTTTCACAGTGACGAGACAGCTGTCATTTGCCATATTGCCAAATGAAACGTGCAAGAATTCCTTTCCACAACACTTCCCAATAGAATCCGCACCGCATGAACCAATCAGAACTATCCTGGCCAAGGCGGTATATTTGAATCGATGCTAAGGCGGTATAGAAGTCCCGAGTATTCAACTTGGATAGCAAGGTTAGTTTGGTTAGGTTAGATCATGTTCCCTCATTTTTTAATTTTCAAGCTATAAAAAAATGGACATGATCTAATCTAACTAAACGGGCCCTTGATATCCAAGTTGATCCTCAACATTACCTGAAATTACATAGCACACCACGCAGGCGCAACTAAAATAGAGTTTTGATTGGTCCATGCGGATTGCCTATTGGGAAGTGTTGTGGATAGGAATTCTTGCATGATGCGTAAGCTTGTTTATTATGGGTTATGATTTGTGGGTAATGATCAATTTTCTACAATTTTGAACTTCTTGAGGATTATTTTACTCATAAAAGTGTGTGTGGGAGAAAGTAATTGTGATGAAAAAACAGAGTACTTTAATCGAAAAGATGCATATAATACTCCGTCCAACAGATTAAAACAATCAAACAATACATATTTTTCAAAAAAAAAATGAAAAAGGTGTTTCCGTGCAAATTTTCAATTAGATACAGTGTTTTTATTATGATTTAAAGCATCTGTGAAAGTTTCGTCAATATCTGAATTTTACCCATACTCCCTACCTTTACCAAAATCGTCAATGAATGTGAGAAAGTATCTCAAACCACCAATGGATGTAGTTTCCATGGGTCCACAGAGATCTGAATGAACCAGCGCTAGAATTCGATCAGCACGTTTCCCTGTGGAAACGAAGAGAGATCGATGCTGTTTTCCTTTTGCACATGATAAACAGACATCGCTTTTCGAATTCTCTTCATAACTGATACCAGTTACATAATATCCTCTTCTGAGTTTCTTCATACTTTCCTCATTTAGATGGCCTAGTCGACGGTGTCACAAATCCAAGCTGCAGTTTTAATTTTTGGCAAAATTATTCTCTACTCTGCGATTGAGAAAATACATTGATTTGACTAGCTGTAGCTGAAAGATTCTTGTTTCTGTCAAATATTTTACATGTTTGTGAATAGAAAACGACGCTGTGTCCAAAACTGGTTATTTGGCTTACTGATAGTAGGTTAGCTGATATATTCGAAACATACAGAACGTCCTTCACTGTTATGAAATCGTCATCTCCTTCATTTTCGATATCAAGCAATACAGAACCTACTGCTTCTGCTGTTATCGTTTCGTTATTGGCAATTGTGATTTCCTTTCTTGTAGAAAATTTCTCCGAATCGATGGTCAGAAAATCCTGCCTCATTGTCATGTGTGATGTTGTACCGGAATCTATGTACCAAACATCATTTTTGACATTTTTACTGGTGAAAAAAGATGCATAGAAAACTTTTTTTTCTGTTTGGTTGACTTCTTCGGATTTGGACAATCAGGTGCTTTGTGGCCATAGGCATTGCAACCATAACATCGTACACTCTTCTTATATCCCCTGAATTGTGTTTTTTTCTTCATTTTCGAATTTTCTCCTTAAAATGCTACATTCTGATTTGAATTCCGGCCACAACTTTTAACTTTGACGTCTTGAATTAGTTTCGTTTTGATTGAGGCGCCTGTGATTGGGGTAAGGAATGGCCTTACCCCAAAGGATATTTTCGATAATAAATTGACCTAATTGTTGATGAACCACCAACTCCAAATATTTTTTTGAGACAAGGTTATGTATTGATGGGTCTATGCTCCTCAAGTATCTTCGTCTTTCTAACTTGTGGTATAGGTATTATCAACGATGTTTTTTGAACATCTGGATATTGAGATTTTGTCAATGATGTCAATGATGTCAATGATGTCAATGATGTCAATGATGTCAATGATGTCAATGATGTCAATGATGTAAATGATGTCAATGATGAACATTCAGTAGTGGATAACCAATATTACCAAAAATATTTCTTATCAGTTTGAAGTTGATTTCATCTTCAGAATGTTTATTCATTGTGCAAATATGATTTCACGTAAGTTTGACAGTTCTATATTCCTCAACGTGAATAGTTCTTTTTCATTTCATTGAAGAGCTTCTGTATTCAATATAAATGTGCTAGTATGAAATTTTTTTGTATGACTCTATACTTTTGACAAAATATTCATTGAAAATGTTTGGCAAGTTCTCATCAACCACAATATCGATAATCTTAAGCGATTGAATTGTATTGTCACGATGTGGATAAACTACTTTACTCAAAGTTTTCCACATAAGTAGAGAATCATGTCTAACTTCATCAATTTTTTGTTGGAAGTAATTCAGTTTGGTATGTCTCAATAGAGTAACGACTGCATTTTTTTGCGTTTGAATTTTTGCTCTTCATCAGACTGAGTTATTTTGGCTCTATTGAATGCTCATATTACGCTCAAATATTGCATTTTTAACATCTGCATTGAACCATTCCTTTGATATAGATCAGTATATCTGTTGAATTGTTTATATAGTTTTCGAAGAGGTTACTAGGATCTACACAGCTTAAAGCCAGTCACAACCAATACAAGCTTTTTCAATTTTTTCATAGTTTTAAGTTTCGACAATGAATAATTTTATTTTTAATAGACATTTTGCTGACATGATTGAGGAATATGCCAATGGTTTCATGATCAGAAATTTTATATGCTTCTGGTCTTACCAGTATTGCAAAATCATTACTGAAATGACATCTATTGTTGCGTTTTTCAGGTTCAATAAGTGGTACACTACTTATAAACTCGCCGTTATTGTCACAGAACAAATAATACAACTGACAACACTGTTTGACACTTTGCAGTTCAAATAAATACTTCAAACTTCACTTGGTAACGTTACAACAGTCAAATGTTAAAAAGTAAACAAAACTCAAAATCTTCCCAAACTTGGCAAATCTGATCGTATTTATAGGATAACATTATTCTAGAAGCTATATAACTTTCAACAGAACATTCCATACTAAGTTCTCGAATAAACTTTAATGATTCTAGTACATTCTAATAGGTTTCTAGAAGGCAAACAGAAGGATTCATGATTTTTCTATCTACTACCAGGTTCGTAACACTATTTTACTTTCACAACTAATTTGGATTCTAGTGGAAAAATCGACGAACGGAAAAAAAGTAGAGTGGCACCCGTTAACAATTAATTGAAACGAGTTTTGTAATTTATTTTTTGTAAATGTTAAAGTCCATCGAATGAATGGAACGAAGTATTCATTACAAGTTCATTCAGATCATTCACCAATCTCTAATTTTCACAATATTTGAAAATTTCGAGATGTACCTGTTTTGGTGAAATCTTGTGTTGGAACATAGTATTATTTTTTCGTATGACTAGATTTCCTTATTCATTGAATACCATTGAATTGAAATAAATTTAATTAAAGAGTTGCGTAATTCATGAGTATATAGTACGATCAAAACAACGACATGAAAAATCCGAGATTATAAAAAACAGTGGCCAAGAAATCCTTCATTACACATGCATATGCCAAATAGTTTGTTTTAATGAAATTGTATATAACTTTTTTTTTTCAGGTCACAAAAGGCCGCCTCATTGAATATTAAACATGAGCCAAAATGTCCAACACTAGCAGCAAGAAGTTCCACACTGGGGCGGACTAGCTCACGATTCCTGAGTACAACTTGTGATATCGTACAGAGCGGTCTCAAACAACAATGCCTTCAAGAAAAAATCCTGTGGAAGTTTAATTGTGACATCACTACTTCGAACAGTCCAGACATACTGAATAAAACATGTTCAGACACGATCGTGAATAAGACCACCACATTGTGATTCATTAGATAAGAGATAGGATAAAATGTATATTAAGAATTTGATTATTTCAGTCAGATGAGTTTCCACATATAGTGTTGATGCTCAATGAACGAATAGATTTTTCAAAAATTGACATTATTGCGTTTTTGAGTGGAATTAGTGGATTGGATAACTGCCCAAAATCAACTTAACAGCACTGTACTCCATTTGGTAATTCAAAAATTCTACTTCAAAAACTTGAATCAACTGTTATAAACAAGCTCCAGTCATTCTGCTCTCCAATCAAATATCATATAAGCATAGGAAAATATGTTCTTTATGAATTTCTAAAACACACTGGAAGTATTCGACATCAAGAATTAGAACCTAAAGTGTTTCCAGAATTTTCTTTGTATTTATTGAAATCTTTCTAATTATTCCACGATGTTTCTAGAAGAATTGAGCAGGTTCACATCGAAAACCATGTTTGTAACAATATTCTCAGTATTATTTCACAATTCCATAGTCTGCAATGATAAATCACAAGATATCTACCAGCCTGAAATCGATCGTAATCATGCCATAAAATTAACAGACATCACTATCCCATCAGTCTGTTGATATCTAGAAGACTGGAACTGTCGTACTCGATCTGAAACATCGATCAATTAGAAATTGTTTGTCACACATATAAATTAAATACAGGCTGATTTGGGTAGGCCGTTCATGAGAAATTTTTCAACTTGCAGTTGAATTAAAAACTTGAAATTTGGTATGCAGTTATAATCGATCATGTCCGTTCTACCTAAAATATTTTCAGTCCTACAGCAATAAAGTATGTGTCAAAAATCCATATCAACTTTCCTAACTTGAATAGAAACCTACATTTCTTTTCAAATGGTTCATGAGTTCAGACGACCAGAGTTATGTTAACTTCCTTATTGAAGTTTTCAATATATTTCCATTTTTCTGAAAGAAATTATTGCCGTAGTAGTTTAGGAAAAAATGTGAGTGGATATACTAGGAGAGATTCACTCCATAGGGAGAAGTCGGTTACGTGAGCGTTGCTCGCTGCTTTGCGTTCATCGTGTGACGTCTAGTCGAGAAAGATCCAGTTGATAGATAAGGATTCGCCAGTCGAGCGTGCTAAATGAATATTTTGAATTTTTAGAAATAGAGAGATGAAAGATTTGAGTTGTGTCTGGTGAACCAGCGATTAACGTTCGGTCCTTAAGAGTGGTGCAAGAGTACACGCATACTATCGGAATTGAGTTTGGGATCGACAAATGTGCCACGGTTCATCTCAAAAGAGGACGATGCCTGGAATACGGAGAGGACGTTCAGCTCGTAGACGGAAGCATCCTACATCATCTGGATGCCGGAAAGACGTATACCTGGGGGTGGAACAACGCCACACCCAAGAGAGCTACTATTGAAACTCTCTCCGCGGCAAGTATCAGCGCAAACTCCGACAGATCTGGTCATCAGAAGTGTCTGCAACTAATATGCTTGCCGTTCCGATTCTACTTTATTCCTTTGGAGTAATGAAATGGACTCGGAAGAGCTGGGACAACTCGACGTAAAAACTCGCAAAATGATTCATCTTCATAGGAGCTTGCATCCTAAATCGTTTGTTCCACGGTTATTCTTCCCCAGACAACGGGGAGGCCGTGGACTTTTGAGTTTGGAGTATCTACACAACAGTATGGTACTGGATGGAGCTTGTAAAGTCATCTGGAGTTCAGATCTCCTTCTCTGCTTGGTATGCGATCACGAAAAAGCAGGGATTGGAGTATTTCTTTTCAAGGCAGCAACCCGTGCAGCCGATGAACTCGGTCTCCTATTCGACATTGAACGACGAACCCAAACTCTGTCACCGAGTTGGGACCCGTTCGGCAAAAAGCCCACGTGAAAGCTGCGGAGTGTATAACATGCTCCCACAGTTACATAGGGATAAGCATTGGGTCTTCTTCAAGAACATTGAAGACCTTCGCTTTTTTCAGGTCAAGTGGGCTGAAGTCCGAAACCGAGGATTCATGATGGCCTGCCAGGGTGGTGTCTACAACACCCTCGTCGTTCATCCCTCGATTCAGTGGCCTATTACGTGACAGTTATGTTACATAAATTAGGTCTCAAAGGAGCCGCCGATCGTAAATAACATTCCGATGAATTAGTACGTAAATTAATGCTCTATGAGACACGATTCCCCCTTTCTATATTTTTATATAAAAGGCGTAATCGCGAAATGAAGAGGGCAGTCCATTTAGTCCAGGCCAGTGATCTTCGACGTAACTCGAAGAAATGAGTAATCTACGTGTATGTAGTTTTTATTAGTTAGTGCAGTAAAGAGTTGTTGTATACGCCAGATAGAGATGTAAACCCTCCCGGATCGCGAATAAAATCAGTGCTTGTGCAATTTTTATCATAATGAAGAACCGGGGTTGCGATTACCGCTGCCCGATACACGTCTCAGATAGATTCCTAGGAATCGTATTTCGTAAGTGAACTTTGTTGTCGATCTGTCTGAAAAAGAGTTGCAACTTTGTAACTATATAATATTCTCTGAATAATTAATTCGTCATGTGGTTATTTACTCTGATATCGAACGGTTTAGGAATGTCTTGCCTTGCATAATTTAAGTTGAATATATTTTATAGAGATGTGTAATCGATATGAATATTTTAAGATGTCATTCCCAGGTATTAAGTGAATGGTATAATTCGTATTATAGAATTGTAAGGTGTAAAAGGTAGAATATGATAACTGCCCTACTGCTGATATATTTCGGCGCCTTTGTATCTAAAGGTATGATTATAGGTACTTATTTGTTGATATTTCAGTGTCTGAATAATGCTCAATAATGCTCCAATGACAACAGTTTGGATTTGTATGTTAAGTAAGATAACGAAATATGAATAGGTAATTTCTCCGCTTAAGCAACTAAGAAAGCAAAGAGTTCCCTGGCAAGTATTACTACAGTTAGAATAAGGAATCGAAACAATTTATAGTTGGCTTTAGTAATATTGGAATTGGTGATTTGAGTAATGCAATTTTAGGTTACATGTTGTTTAGACAATGCGCATTATATGTTGCATATATGAAATTCGCATTTGGAAATTGATATCGTAATATGATTGAAATTAGTCTGTCCCAATACAGGCACATGTATAGGGAAGTGAATATGTAGTGTTATGTAAGATATAACACCTACCTATGTTGACTTTGTTTTGATTGGCATTAATACATTTATATTAAAATAGTATATGATAGTAGCTGTTATAGCCGAAAAATAGTACGAACCCACCGGGAGTGTTTCCTGTTTGTTTTATGTCAACGTGCCTACGTTTCGAGCCACCCATCCATCCTAGGGCTCATATCTATGCTCTCAGATCTTTGAGCGGGTGTTGAGAATCTAGTTAACGTTACTGAGCAGCGGTGGAGAGTCATGGAGGCTTGGAATTCCTTCGAACTCTTGGACAACCCACCTGCTGTACTCGTATGACCTCGGAGCGTGTGTGTCACGTTCTACGTCATATGGGTCTTGACAGGTGGTTCTGATAATAGGGGTACTTGGTGAAATGATGGACACACTGCTCTCCAACTTGAAAATCATACCGGCCATGATGCGGCAGAAATCTCAGCCGGAAGAATGCAGAATTCCATAATTCTTGGTTCACTCCGCCTTCTCAGGGCACATGCCTCTCGGACCCAGTAATCACTCACCCAACGGACGTAGGGAGTGTTTACTGGGGTTAATTACACACCAGCGCGCCCTCCGAAAGTGTCGAGGCGCCGGAGACAGGGCATGACTGGTACATTCCTTATGGAAAAAATAAATAAAGATAATACATCAAACATCGATTCAGCGAATCTTCGAATGTGGTGGTGAGGTGGCGTTTCGACCCTTGAAACGTTTCGAGTTGGTGAAGACTGCTGACTATTTTCCATCGTCAATGTTGATATTTTGAAGCGTTTAAACATTTGTACATTCGTACCCTGCTACTTGTGATTTTAATAGACGCAGATTGTCGAGGTGATGCTGTATATTGTCTCTGGGGCACTGTCCATATTAGTTGACTAGTTATTCACGACCACACCGACAAACAATGTTTCAGGACACAGTGTACCTCACCGCTGTTTGCAGCTGCAATGGTACTACCGGTTTGAATATGTAATGATTTGTTGTTTCTGTTAAATTCCAAGTGCATGCGTTCGTGCGGGTAATTGTCTCTGATATCAATGTGTTTAAAGTAGGATGCATTTCGGGCCGCGTTGTCCATTCGATCTGTTTAGAAGGCCATAATGACGAACCGGTGGCTCTCCAATGCTGAACAAGTTTTGACAGCCGAAATGTCAGGTGAAAACTTGCGTGAGCGCTGGTAGTGCATTTTCCACTTGCGGTATGACAGCATCACATGTGTGTCATTTTTTGTGGATTGAAACGATTGCAAGCGAATATCGTTATTTGGTACTATGTATTTGACTCTGAGCACTACGCTGCGAATCTCCATATCGGCTGTGGTTAGCACCTGTAGATTGGTAATCACCATGCAGGTGTTGCCGATTCTGCTTCTCACCAGACGAATTCACTGCCGCCCAATGGTGGCATACCTGTAGTCATGGAATATGCCGAACGGATGCTTAAGCCGAATCGATAAGGCGAACGAGCCGTCGGCATCGTTGCGAATAGCTCCGCCGGGATACATCCATCCGGCATTGGCAAGTGTCGGCTATCGGCATCAGCGTAACAAGTGTAACCTCAGAGAGCGTTCATTATACCTGGCGAGTGAACAGAGTCCACCTCTTTGTCGTTGATTTCAACTTAGACTGAATCGAAGAAGAATGCGCTAGCAATATTGTCATTTCCTTCGGTTCTTGTAAGCGTGCCCTCTATGTAGGTCATGGCATCGTTCATGCTGATGAACGACGTCATTCAGCAGAGTGACACATGGAAACTGATCCATGTGTCACTCTGCTGAATGACAATTTAAACAGTGTCATTATTTTGGAAGGACTTGACATATGGGTATGAGATGACCTGAAACTGCCGACCATCAAAAAGCAAAGTACTCAGAAGAGAAATGCGGCTGTCGAAAGCTGACGGTCCAACAAGGTACAAGCAGCCCAGAACGTCGCTAATCCCTCCCTTCATTCCAGGGAACACTACGACGGAAGAACCCCATACCCCGAGCTGTCACGAACAGCTAGTAAGGAGGATCCAAACACTCCCAGTGAAGGAAAGGTAGCCAAAAAGCGAAAACCCATCCGAGGCCAACGCTAAAGACGACGCACTGACGACCTGCGAGGAAACCCGCAGACAATCACAACGAACGTGAAATACAAACCATCCAGGAGGCAGCAAGTTGAACGAGTAAGAGGTTCAAGGAACTCGACAGGTAGTGACGAAGATCCAAAGCTAATGCGTCAGTATATCGCTATGCAGTTCGAGTCTGATGAGCCGACATCTGACTACGAGTTGATGTATCATCCCTGGAGTCGGTGGAATACGATTCCTCATCATCGAAGTGGGTAGACCCTGCTGCTGAATTAGATCGAATTTGTTACATGTACAAAAAAAACATTAGAAGTGAACGTTTTTATGTGTGCAACGCCCCACCTACGAGTTTCCAGACACTGGCGTTCTCGCTGTTCAATGCGAAATAAGTTTTGCTCGAAGTTTCGTACCTGCAGTGAGACTCGTGTGCAAGGTCCACACCATATGCTCCAGCCTGTCTTTCAGTATGTTTGAGTGGGGCACCTTCTTGGCGGCCATTAATCGCCGGTAACAATAGGAGAACTTACCCGAATGCAGCCAACAGCACCCAAATCAAACTTGACTGGGACGATGTCATGGATTTGGCATTACACACTTATGAAGAGAGAACAGAAATGCGAGTTTGCAAGGATGACACATACTTTCAACTAACGGAGTCGATATTCAGGAAATCCTGCATCTGGATGTGACAGTGATGGCCGGAAGATTTGAATATTTACTAATTATGAACTTTTGCCTATATTATCACGATTTATTAGTTAGCGCCAAATATCTTGGTAGAAATAATAATTGCTAATTTGATGAGGCTATAAACTTGTGTAGCATATCATCGAAAGATGATAAACATCTATGTTTTCGTGAATTTCCATTTTATTTAAGAGAAAAAGTATTGTTTGAATATGAAACGAAATGAATGTTTACATTGGATTTAGCATTTTTATTTCAGTGTGCAAAAAGAGATGGGAAAAATTGCACAATATGGTAACCAAAGCGATTTGCAGATGATTCCAGAAACACTAAAACCGATAAATCCCTTGATATTTTTGTACAGAAATGATTGAAAAATACTTTTTTTCGAAAAAACTCTCAATTGTGTAGCGTGTTCAAATGCACAAACTTGAAATATTCACTATTATTATATCTTTAACTCATACTGGAATGGATTTTTAAAAACTTTTCAAATATTCAGGCATCCTACTTTTTGATAATATATTGTAATAGTCCCTTTTTTCATAAGAGATTGCAAAATCTTCCTTTCCCCTGGGAAGTTTCGCGATATTTCGCACTGAAATGGCGAGTAAAAACATTACTCAACATGATTTTTATAATCCAAAATTCCTGGTTACATCATAAAATTGGATTTGATATACATACATCTTGAAATCATCTGATTTTGATACAGCATTGGACAAAATTTTAAGGATTTCAATGAAATATGATTCTATATTATTTTCTCTTCAGTATGAGCCTACCAACATATTTTCAAATTGAAGCATAAGAGGTGGAACGCCTTCGCACATTTGTCATGCAAATGGTACAAATACGGGCAAATTGAACAAATAACTTTGTTATCACTGAAAAAGTAAATGCGATTTTAGTTCTGTCTGAGACTAAACTTATTATGGGTTTGCCATTACCAAAGACTTTTCAGTCAGTGTATCTGAAAACGAAACAATCCTTACTGGTCATCGTAACTGTGTAGAGGTAGTGGATTTTCTTAAGAGCTATGACTCATACCGTCGCAGAGAACAAATTTACGTTTCGACAGTCGTCTACTAAACATTGTAAAAACATCCGCATTCGATACTTACGAGCGTGTGGTACAAATCGACGTGGCATGCGTCCATACCGATTGAAGATATAGTACAGTGAAATTGCGTTTTAGATTTTTGAAGTGGTGTCTATGGATAGAATAAAATAGAATATTTTATTTCACTACGTTACATGATATAAAATGGGTGTAGCAAGTCATATTTGGTTTATGTATGGAAAATATATAAAAATTTAAAAAATAAATTTAAATTAACAAGTTAACAGCATTACAACACAGCCTTACAACACAACATTACGAACACAAGAACATAAAATTATATTTCTTCTTGAATTAAGGAGAAGCAGTGACATGTGTGTTACCACAAACATGTTTTCTAAATTCATCAACAGAATAGAAGCAACAAATAATTTTTTAATTTTCTCTTGAAAGTGTTCAGAGAATAATCTTATGAATTTTTTTGTGATACGTGCAGACGAAATCGATTTATTCTAATGTGATTGGAGTTTCGTGTATTATGTCCGTGAATATGAGATTGTTTCGTCAAGGATGGTTTCTTTTTATGTATTTCAGTCAAAACATAATATAGAAATAAAGTTGGCAGTGGCATAACTCTGAGTTTTTTGAAAATTTCTTGACAGTGATCTCTGTAGCCAATATTAGCCAGTACTCTCAATTCCTTCTTTTGCATGCTAAATATTTTAATAGAGTGGCATGAATTCCCCCAAAGTTGTACACCGTAACTAATATGGGAATGGAACAGTGAAAAATATGCAGTTTTTAATATATTTGTATTAGTGATGTACTTCAATTGGCGAAGGACGAATGGAGAACCTGAGAATTTTTCTCTGCAGTTGGGAGATATGTGCAGACCAGTTGAGTCTATTATCTAATGTAATGCCAAGTAATTTAACTTCATTAGTTCCACAATTAGATATCATTTGATTATTAGCAGATATCTGGATGTATTGTTTCTCAGCATTAAGTTTTAATTTATTAGATAAAAACCACTCATTAGCACTATTGGTTACCCTTTGAGTTGAACCTGTAACGTATCACTATTTTTATCCGACAGAATAAAAGTAGTGTCTTCCGCAAAGAGGACCGATTTGAACGGCATCATATTATTGCACAAGTCATTTACATAAATCACAAATAAGAGCGGGCCCAAAACGGACCCTTGCGGAACGCCATGCTTGATAGTTTGATAAGTTTCCGTTGATCATTACTGCTTGTTGACTATTAGTAGATATGTTCTTATTAAGTGAGGCGGAATACCTCTAACCCCATAAAAGTTCAATTTTTCCAAAAGAATTTCATGTGAGACGCATTCGAACGCTTTAGACAGGTCACAAAGCATCAACGCAGTCTGATTGCCCTTCTCAAGTTCCTCAACCACACCAGACACGACGTCAAACACAGCATGTATTGTTGAATGCGACTTTCTGAAACCATATTGTGAGTTGCTGAAAAAATTATTATTCTCAAAGTAGGCATGAAGCTGAACCTTAATTATTATTTCAACCACTTTACTGAATACTGAAATAATACTTATTGGTCTGTAATTATCAGTGGCTGCTGCATCACCTTTTTTAAAAAGGGGCAGAGAATTTGAAGATGACCAGTACATAAAATCAAATTGATCAGTGTAGTAAGAGGTTGTATTTTATAGAAGAGGTTTTCTTTAGTATTTGGCTATTGAGTTCATGGGTATCCGAACATTTGGAGTCCTTCAATGAATTAATCGCTTCCAAAACTTCTACCTCATGAACTGGCCGAAAGAAAAATGACTTACAAGGAGCAGGAAATTTTTTAAAAGTTAAAAGATCCTCGTTCGTAACATACGGGAGCGAATTTATGATATTATCCGCTATGTTGCTGAAAAAGTTATTTATATCATCAGATTCGATTGTTGGGTTTAAATTAATTTTATTTTTCTCAAAATTTATCATATTCCAGCAAGCTTTAGATTTATTTTTGGACAAAGAAATGTACTCATCATTTTTGCAGATGTCAATTTGTTACTATACTCTTTCTTGACTTGTTTGTAGGCAATGAAACCATTTGGATCCTTGGTTGCGTCTACTATTTGTTTGATGCTGTGCAAATTATTTCTCAACAATCTCAAATCATCTGAGAACCATTGCACCAGTGATTTATTTACTTTTGGTTTGCATTTTTTCAGAGGAAAAAGTTTTAATGTGAGAGTGTAATTATTGTTAACTAAAAAATTTACTAAATAATTTGGGTCATCTTGGTCGTTGAAAAATATTTGCCAATTGATGTCACATAAAAATGTTTTAAGCTTAGTTTACCGTTCAGTGATATGTGCCTTTTATATTCGGGATGATTTCCATGGGATTCTTTCATGGGATTAATTTTGACAAATTGGCCTCTATGTTCAGATAAACAGTGTGGTAAGCAGTTCATCAGAAATATTTGTAATTATATTATCGATGCACTTAGAAGAAGTTCCTTTACTCTGGTATCTCCTCTAATAGTGACAGATAACCCAAATGAGGTTAACAGGCAAGTAAAATTCAATAGGACTTTGGATTCGAGTTTGAAGTTAATATTAAAGTCTCCTAGAATAATTATTAGTTCATATTTATTTGTGAGTTGATGTAGAACAGTTTCAAAATTCGTAAAAAATATATCGATATCTCCCAAACCGGATCTATAAACAAGTATGATAGCCGTTTTCAAAGGAGCTAAGTAGATTGCAGTAAATTCACAGTCTTGTTCAAAACTGAAATCTTTCAAGTCAATAAGAGAATACTTTAGGTTCGAGCCGTTACCGTTTTTCCAGTAAATGGATAAGCCACCATGTATTTTGTTAGACCTACAGAAACAGCAAATCAGTTTATAACCGTGAATATTAATTTGTTTGAGACACTCTTCACTTTGCCAATGTTCGGAAAAACATAAAAGTCGTAGTAATTATCAGTTAAAAAAGCATTGATTTTTTCGACTTAGTTAGATATACCTTGTATATTAATGTGGGACATACTCACTAGCTTCTTTTCATTTACACTATAAATGGTACTCGAACATTTTGAAGAAGAACTTTTTTTGTTAATGTTTCGTTTTGAAGATAATGAGGATTCATTCACAATACATCCACTGTTTTCTGTCATGCATCCAATATGATCTGTGACAATCGAGGGTATACAAGTTTTTTTTCTTGTGGAGATTCAAGCTGATGGTCACCACTGGAGACATCTGTTTCTATGCTTCGATGGCTGCCATACTTCTTCTGATCTTCCGCCATATCTCTTCTGTAGGCTTTAAATACTTTCATTCCCAAATAATGTAAAGTAACGTTTTTACTTCAGATCCTGTTTGGAGACTGTCTTCTTCCACGATGAAATTGGAGTTCAGGACACCCGAATCTGTTACTTCTTGGTGTTTTGAGTTAGTCTTTTCCATAATTAAACTTGTTTCATACACTTTTTTTTTTCAAATCTTGTTTGGCAGAATCGCCATGTGACGGGTCCTCTCTAAGTGTGGAATAAAAAGATCTTTTCCGGTATACTTGATATTTATTCAAATGTAGTGTTGAACGTTACGTGATTCAATCGATAATAATCGGTACGCAGGTTCACCAAGGATTACAAATCTAAACAAATGAAGTGTGTCGACGCTGATCAAGCTGTATTATCAGTCGTCTTCACCTTCATACTTTCGTAATCAAGTAAACAACGAAAAGTACTACATTGAAAAATAAAGCTTGAATGATACCTACAAAATTTTTCGTGGGGAGTAATCAGAATAATAATAGGTACGCAAATTTCATGATAAGTGTGGAGTTATCTCCTAAATTGTATACTTCTGAATATTTTTAGAAGAAATTGATTATTGTTGATTATGTTTCGAATCAGAACTACGTATTCTCTCTAAAAGATCCCGGTATACATTTTCAGCGGAACAAAGTGTCATCCACGGTTTCATATTATCGATCATGGCAAAAATTATAATAATCTGCAATTTTCTCCAGTATTTTCGCAATAGCTCGGAAAGTAGTTGATGTGTAGTGAATTTTTCTGTACTTGATGGTTGAGAAAATTCCGGAAAATCCAGTGACATCATCAGATTTCATTGTACTCCCGTCGATCAAGACGAAAATAATAATAATCTGCGATTTTCTCCAGTATTTTGGCAATAGTTCGGAAAGTAGTTGATGTGTAGTGAATTTTTCCATATCAAATTATCGATAACATTTTAAATGGCATCAGATTTCATTCCCCTCCCGTCGATCAAGACAAAAATAATAATTGTTGCGTCCACACGTTCATGTGTTTATCTTTATATGTTTAATTCATTTATTACCAATCATTCACCCTTCACTTACTTTTATTTCCACACTATTTCAAACATATTGAGTGTTCACCGGCAACCGAAACCTTTATTTTGCCCCCCGTGTACATTCATTTATTTTGTTCAATAGAAAACCTCAAGATCCGATCCTCTCTGCCCGAGAAGAAAAGGACAGATAATAAAAAAAGAGCGAATTTTCGATTTCGTTCGAAGCACACACAAGACTTCTTAGCATTCCCGCAATTTTCGTCAATTTGAAAAACCGCATATTTCATATATTTTGCTCCCGGTGAATAATATCCCTGGTAGTGAAATGTGAACTAACTAGAGACTCTAGCCGAAGAAAGAAGGCCAGTCGTTATCTGACAATACTCCAGACTCTCCGAAGAAACTCCAGTTCCGTCATCTAGAATTGTTCTGGAAGAAACTCCAAGGTAAGATCTTGAGGTCTTCGGTTTAGTTCATCCATTTTTTCATCCCCCTTTCAACACCAGCAAATTTACAGTCCATTAGATCACGAGCTTTTATCGAGCTTTCAGATCAAATCGTTGATTTTTTTAAGTTTTTCTCACATTCATAACAATAATAATCTGAAATTTTCTTCAGTATTTTGGCAATAGCTCGGAAAGTAGTTGATGTGTAGTAAATTTTTCCATACCAAGTTATCGAGAAGATTTTGGAGACCCGAATGGCATTATCAGATTTCAAACCCTCCCGTCGATCAAGACGAAAATAATAATAATCTGCAATTTTCTCCAGTATTTCGGCAATAGCTC
The DNA here is from genome assembly GCA_958502065.1 of Chrysolina americana. Classification (NCBI taxonomy): domain Eukaryota; kingdom Metazoa; phylum Arthropoda; class Insecta; order Coleoptera; family Chrysomelidae; genus Chrysolina; species Chrysolina americana. Next base: position 33,647,434 of record OY293419.1, on the reverse strand, counting down.
AGAAAGTAATTGATGTTTACAATTTCCATACCAAATTATTGGGAAAAGTTTGGAGAACCAAATGGCATTTTCAGATTTCATTGCCCTGTCGTCGATCAAGACGAAAATAATAATAATGTGCAGTTTTCTCGAGTATTTTGACAATAGCTCGGTAAATAGTAGACTGTAGTGAATTTTTTCATACCAAATAATTGAAAAAAAATTTGGAAAATCAAATGGCATTAACAGATTTCATTGCCCCCAGTCGATAATGACGAAAATAATAATAATCTGCCATGTTGTAGAGTATTTTGGCAATAGCTAGGTAAATAGTGAGTGTGTAGTAAATTTTTCCATACCAAATTATCGAGAAAATTTTGGATAACCAAATGGCATTATCATATTTCATTGCCCTCCCGTCAATCTAGACGAAAATAATAATAAGCTGCAATTTTCTCCAGTATTTTGGCAATAACTTGGAAAGCAGTTGATGTGTAGAAAATGTTTTCATACCAAATTATTGAAAAAATTTTGGAGAACCGAATGACATAATCAGATTTCATTGCCCTCCCGTCAATCAAGACGAAAATAATAATAATCTGCAATTTTCTCGAGTATTTTGACAAAAGCTCGGTAAATAAATGTGTTGTGGATTTTTTCACACCAAATGTTTAAATTAAATTGGAAGAACAAAGGATATTTACAGATTTTATTGCCCTCCCGTCGATCATGACGAAAATAATAATAATCTGCCATGTTTTCGAGTAATTTGGCAATAACTCGGTAAGTAGTTGGTGTGTTGTACATTTCTTCACACTGAACTAACGAGGAAAATTAGAAGCACCTAATGGTCTGAGCAGTTTTATTACCTCGCCGCGCTATCGAACATGGAGTGAATATTTTTCCGTTGATATGATATTCTTTTGGCAATAGTCGTTGTTCATTGAATTCCTATAATATATCGAAAAAGATGACGGTTTAAATCTTTTCGTATTAAAAGGTCAATCTTCGCAGTTTGTTTCTTTAATATTTAATACATATAATGAAATATGGTGGATTACATAATCCAATCTTCCGCAATAAAACCTATACAATAGGTAAATTTGTCGGCAAGTATTCAACAAAAAACAACTACTGCCCCCTACGACCATTGAATTATATTTGTTTAATACTTGGCAAAGTTTTCTACAACAACCACTTTGCAATGCATTTTAAATATCAAAGCTGAAATTATTTTTCGATTTAATTGGGGGAACACCTCCGTACCGGTTTCATGGTCATTGCCAATCATCAGCGAAGGCTAGTTCGACCCAATTGAATCGAAAAATCCTTTCATCCTAATTGGAAATCCCTGAGACAAACACTGAGGTATGAATTCAGCGCCATCTCTGGATTCCAGTTTGAAATGCACTCCTACTACTAATAAAATAATAAAAAATAATAAAACTAATAATGAAATATGGTGGATTACATAATCCAATCTTCCGCAATAAAACCTATACAATAGGTAAATTTGTCGGCAAGTATTCAACAAAAAACAACTACTGCCCCCTACGACCATTGAATTATATTTGTTTAATACTTGGCAAAGTTTTCTACAAGAACCACTTTGCAATGCATTTTAAATATCAAAGCTGAAATTATTTTTCGATTTAATTGGGGGAACACCTCCGTACCGGTTTCATGGTCATTGCCAATCATCAGCGAAGGCTAGTTCGACCCAATTGGATCGAATAATCCTTTCATCCTAATTGGAAATCCCTGAGACAAACACTGAGGTATGAATTCAGCGCCATCTCTGGATTCCAGTTTGAAATGCACACCGACTACGTGTCGACTTCAACATGAAGCCAGAAACATCATGAAAGAGGGGCGACACCACTTGACGGAAGACCATAAAACTAATAATGAAATATGGTGGATTACATAATCCAATCTTCCGCAATAAAACCTATACAACAACCAATACAACTGGAACCCAGAGATGGCGCTGAATTCATACCTCAGTGTTTGTCTCAGGGATTTCCAATTAGGATGAAAGGATTTTTCGATTCAATTGGGTCGAACTAGCCTTCGCTGATGATTGGCAATGACCATGAAACCGGTACGGAGGTGTTCCCCCAATTAAATCGAAAAATAATTTCAGCTTTGATATTTAAAATGCATTGCAAAGTGGTTGTTGCAGAAAACTTTGCCAAGTATTAAACAAATATAATTCAATGGTCGTAGGGGGCAGTAGTTGTTTTTTGTTGAATACTTGCCGACAAATTTACCTATTGTATAGGTTTTATTGCGGAAGATTGGATTATGTAATCCACCATATTTCGTTATTAGTTTTATGGTCTTCCGTCAAGTGGTGTCGCCCCTCTTTCATGATGTTTCTGGCTTCATGTTGAAGTCGACACGTAGTCGGTGTGCATTTCAAACTGGAATCCAGAGATGGCGCTGAATTCATACCTCAGTGTTTGTCTCAGGGATTTCCAATTAGGATGAAAGGATTTTTCGATTCAATTGGGTCGAAATAGCCTTCGCTGATGATTGGCAATGACAATGAAACCGGTACGGAGGTGTTCCCCCAATTAAATCGAAAAATAATTTCAGCTTTGATATTTAAAATGCATTGCAAAGTGGTTCTTGTAGAAAACTTTGCCAAGTATTAAACAAATATAATTCAATGGTCGTAGGGGGCAGTAGTTGTTTTTTGTTGAATACTTGCCGACAAATTTACCTATTGTATAGGTTTTATTGCGGAAGATTGGATTATGTAATCCACCATATTTCATTATTAGTTTTATTATTTTTTATTATTTTATTAGTAGTAGGAGTGCATTTTAAACTGAAACCCAGAGATGGCGCTGAATTCATACCTCAGTGTTTGTCTCAGGGATTTCCAATTAGGATGAAAGGATTTTTCGATTCAAATGGGTCGAACTTGCCTTCGCTGATGATTGGCAATGACCATGAAACCGGTACGGAGGTGTTCCCCCAATTAAATCGAAAAATAATTTCAGCTTTGATATTTAAAATGCATTGCAAAGTGGTTCTTGTAGAAAACTTTGCCAAGTATTAAAAAAATATAATTCAATGGTCGTAGGGGGCAGTTGTTGTTTTTTGTTGAATACTTGCCGACAAATTTACCTATTGTATGGGTTTTATTGCGGAAAATTGGATTATGTAATCCACCATATTTCATTATTAGTTTTATGGTCTTCCGTCAAGTGGTGTCGCCCCTCTTTCATGATTTCATACATAGTTCACACAACCTGGTGGAATATTCATTATGTATCGATGTTGTTAAATGCCGTATGCATGTTATGTGGGAAGATCTAGTACAACTCGAACATGTTTTGGAGTCATCCTCGTTGAACTTTAAACCACAATAGAAACAGTTCTTTGAAACATCATCTGATGAGGGTAACAATACATTTTCAAATATTTTCTGTATTCATTGATACTTACGTTCTGTTCGAGAGTGCATCTTTTGGCACTATGTTCGAAAAAATTCACTACGAAGACGCCACAGCTGTATCCATCCACCTGTCTATCATGTTTCATAATTTTTGGTTTCCACCCTCCGACAGAATGGTTATCAGATCCGATAGATTTCAGATATTTCATGAATTTCTGCAAATAGCTCTCTCAGTTTCCCTGGAGGTACTTCCATACGGGTTGAGAAAAATTAATATTTTTTTTTGCGAAATCTGCAACAGCCAAGCAAAAGTGGTGCATGTTGGGTTGGGGATTTGATTCAGAATAATTCTAAAAAATAGGAAATACCACAACATCTTTTTGAAATTCAAATTCACTTATGGAGGGATGGTGTTCTCCATCTGCAAACAGGAATATTGTAGTTGATAATATGCAATTAACAATTTGATAATCTTTTATATTGAAAATATTCAGACATATATCTACCAGCCAATCAGTCATCCATTTCCGTGACGATAGAATTAAGAAATCGTCCGATGTCACATCTTTCATAACGCAGTAAAATTTTTCATAATGAGCTATGTGGATGGAATGATGTGGAGTATATCTAGCTCACACTTCTCAATAGTGTCGCAGGGCAGGCTCGCCGAGCTCCTACGATGATTTTTTTTTATGTATGGTCACCTTTAGTGGGCCATTTTTACACTTGATAACTCTCAATTTCCACCTAGAAGCCAGTCGAATAATATTAAATATTTTGCATTATATTCAGGTCCCTAGTCTAGTCTGACCCTGTATGATGTAAAGTTCCCAATCTCCACCCAGTGGAACTCCACTGTACGTAGTTTTCCCGATTTACCGAAAATTCCTGAATAGTTTTCAATTTATTAATTTGTGGTCCCAAACAGTCGAGCACCCGGTATACAGAACACTTAGAGCAAGGTTTCGACACGCTAGTCTCTTGTTGGGTGGAAAGTTTCCGTGGCTCCATTTGTTTCACAAATTATTTTATTTCAATTCGATTTCTCATCAGGTAGGCCAAAAGGTGATATCGGAAGTTCTGACCTCCATATTGTTGCGTTTTTCAGGTTCAATAAGTGGTACACTTACTTATAAACTCGCCTTTATTATCACAGAACAAATAATACAACTGACAACACTGTTTGACACTTTGCAGTTCAAACAAATACTTCAAACTTCACTTGGTAACGTTACAACAGTCATATGTTAAAAAGTAAACAAAACTCAAAAACTTCCAAATTTGGCAAATCTGATCGTATTTATAGGATAACATTATTCTAGAAGCTATAGAACTTTCAACAGAACATTCCATACTAAGTTCTCGAATAAACTTTAATGATTCTAGTACATTCTAATGGGTATCTAGAAGGCAAACAGAAGGATTCATGATTTTTCTATCTACTACCAGGTTCGTAACACTGCCTCCTCTTCTAGGTTATTCCGTCCCGGATAACATCATCTCCATCTTGATTGTCTCTCTGTAACCAATTTGGAGTGTCGTGGCCTCGGTATTCTGCTAACCTCTCCACGTGAACAACTTTGGGTTTGCTCCTTGGGGTAAGCTGGATGCGGTACACCAAATCACTGATTTTCTTTACGACGACATAAGGGCCTGTCCAGTTCCTCTGTAGCTTGGGACATAGTCCTTTCTTTCTTTGAGGTTGGTACAGCCAAACAGCGTCACCTGGCTCAAACATAGTCCCTGGAGTATTCCTGTCAAATCTCTTCTTCATCTTGTCACTGGTGATTTGAAGATGATGTCTGTAGAATTCATGCACTCGATCCAGTCTTTCTCGCAATGCTTTGACAAATTCTGGAAGAACTTTGTCCTCATCTACATTCCTGGCGGGTGGCATTCCAAATAGCAGATCGATTGGCAGTTTCATTTCTCTCCCAGTGATTAACATTGAAGGGGTATATCCGGTGGACTCATGCTGGGCACTTCGATAGGATAGGAGAAATAGTGGATCAACTCATCCCAATCCTTTCGATTCTTGAAGATGAACATCGACAGATACTGGTTGATGCTTTTATTGTGTCGTTCAACCATTCCATCTGATTGTGGATATAAGGCTGTTGTGCGAGTTTTCTTCACGCCTAAAATGTTCATCATTTCCTGCCATAACTCGGATTCGAAGTTTCTTCCTTGATCTGAATGTAATTCTAGCGGAACTCCATGTCTGGCTATCACATTTTCTAGGAAGGCCTTTGCAACTGTCTTTGCCTCCTGGTTTGGAATGGGCACAACTTCGGGACATTTGGAGAAATAGTCCATGGCTACCATCAAGTATTTATTTCCATGTTCAGTAACAGGAAACGGCCCCAGAATGTCAACTGCTACTCTTTCGAATGGTTCACCAGAAAGATACTGGGCCATTTTTCCTCGACTTCTGGCTTTCGGTCCCTTCTTTGAAGAACATAGATCACATCTCTTACACCATTCTCCAACATCTCGACGGCAATTCACCCAATAGAATCGATCTCGAACTCTAGCTAGGGTCCTCTTGATTCCGAAGTGTCCACCTGCACGACTACTATGAAGTTGTTCAGCACATCTTTGACATGAACCTTTGGCCACACCAGTTGGTACATCACGGTTGCTCCATCTTGGCTCTCCCATCTGCGATGCAATAGGCCATCACGAAGACATAGGGAATCCCACTGAGCCCAGTATCCTTTGGCAACTGCACCAAACTTGGATACTTCCTGCCACTCGGGTCTTACGCCATTTTTTAGCCAGCTTAGGACTAACTTCAGATTGTTATCTTTCTTCTGACTTTTCCTCATTTCTTCTGTTGTCCATAAATCAGATTCTTCGGACTCGACTCTCACGGTAGTGGCTTGCAAAATTTCTTTGCACTGCTCTTCATTGTGGAAGTTGGCCTCTTTGTTTTCAAGTTTCTGACAATACCGACATTCCTGCTCCAAGCATGGACGTCTTGAAAAGGTGTTTGCATTGCTGTGTTTCCTGCCCCTACGATGAATTATTTTGAAGTCATATTGTTGGAGTCTTTCTATCCATCTGGCAACCTGACCCTCAGGCTTCTTGAAGTTCATTATCCACTGCAGAGCGCTGTGATCAGTCCTCACGAGAAAACGTCTGCCATAGAGGTAGGTGTGGAAATGTTCAATGGCTTTGACTATCGATAAAAGTTCCTTTCTCGTAACACAGTAGTTCTTTTCGGCTTTGCCCAGAGTTTTACTATAGTAGGCTATAACTTTCTCTTCGCCATCCTGTTCCTGAGATAAAACAGATTCAATACCATGCTGAGATGCATCACAGTCCAAAATGAAAGTGCCTTTCTCTTGTGGATAAGCTAAAATAGGTGCAGTTGTTAATTTCTTCTTCAGTTCAGTGAATGACTGCTGACAATCAGAACTCCAATCAAACTGAACGTTGTTCTCAGTCAAGCGATGGAGTGGCTTGGCGATTTTTCCAAAATCCTGTACGAATTTTCGATAGTAAGTGCATAGTCCCAAGAAACTTCTTACTTCGTGTTTATCTCTGGGACGTGGCCAACTCCTAACAGCCTCGATTTTCGCAGGATCGGTCTTGATTCCTTCGGCCGAGATGACATGGCCTAAGAAATTAACTTCCTTCTTAAATAAACAGCATTTTTTTGGATTGAGCTGTAGGTTGGCGTTTTCTAACCTCAAAAATACTTCTTCCAAATTTTTCAAATGTTCGTCAAACGTCTTTTCCATTACCATTACGTCATCCAAGTGGACAAGGCAGGTTTTCCATGTCAAACCCCTTAGTACTAGTTCCATAAGTCGTTCAAAGGTGGCAGGAGCATTACATAATCCAAACGGAAGAACTTTGAATTAGTACAGCCCATGTCCGGCAGAGAATGCTGTCTTGTCTCTGTCATCGGGATGGACTTCCACTTGCCAGTAACCGCTTTTCAAATCCAACGTTGAAAATCATTTTGAACCAGATAGTGTGTTAAGCGTGTCATCGATTCTTGGCAATGGATAGCTGTCCTTCATGGTGACGTCATTCAATCGTCGATAGTCCACGCAAAATCGGGTTGATCCATCCTTTTTAGTTACTAAGACTACCGGTGAGGACCACGGGCTTGTGGATTCTTCAATTACGTCATCCTTCAGCATGTCGTTGATCATGTTGACTACCTCTCTCTGTTTGGCAAATGGTGACTATCATTTGCCTTGGAGCTTGTCGGATTGGTTGGGCGTCGCAGGTGTTGATTCGGTATTGGACTAGATTGGTACGTCCCGTTGAGTTTCTATCGAGAAGACGTCTCCATGACTATCGAGAAACTCTTTGACCTTCTGTTTTTCTTCCAGAGATAGGAGTTCCGTGTTGGTAGTTTTTCTTCGAAGTGTTCGAGTTTGGATTTCACAATTGATGACTCGAGTGACGGGTTTGCAGATGCCCAATTGGTCGTTTTTCCTCAGGAAAACTTTGATATCTGTAGTATTGGCAACCCTGACAGGAATTTGTTGTTCCGTGTTCACAAGACATCGGGCAATTAGAAGTCCATCGTTACGGTATTCATCGTTTTCAATTATTCCAGTGCTCAAATCCCCAGGTTCACCTTCCAGTCTGGCCATAATCATGGTTTCGGAGTTTTTGCGGAATATGGATGTCTTCCTCAACATAAATCTTCATTGGTTGGAGTTTTTCTTCGTATCTGCTCAGGAAGATTTCTTCATTGCCGATCCGCAATATTTTCTTTCTGACATTAAGGATGAAGTCGTTCTTCTCCATGATATCCAGACCCAAAACACATTCATCCTTTATGTCTGCAACCAACATAAAATATTCCATGGTAATGGGGCCTATCTGGATGCGTACAAGCCTCTCTCCTATGATTGGTGAGATTTGTCCCGTAGCTGTTTCCAAAACCATATTCCTCTTTATCGGCTTTATAGATTTTTGTATGAGGTCTGGACGAACAACTGTTCTGGAAGCTCCGTATCTATAGTGAAGGTGCATCTTCGATCTTCTAATTGGCCTTGGACTAGTAGACTTTGTCCATTTCTCTTCAACGTCGAGATAGGAATCTTGTGGCTTTGAACACTCAAATTCTCGTTTTCCTGGTTGGAAGAGAGTCTTCTTTCAGGCGTTCGAGGTCTCCCTTCTGGCGTGGGTGACCTCCTGTAGCCTCCTCTGATAAAACGGCCACGTTGTTCCTTTCTTGGGCTTGGGGATCTCGATCTCACCTCATTGGACTTCTGGACCTTGATCTTTCCTAGCAGCTTCTTTGTAGATGACCAGTTTTTCCGCAGCTATAGCAGCGCCTTCTTTTATTTTCTTCAGAAGTCATTTGTTTGCCCAATGCCGATATGGAGTCCAATAACTTATTCAACAGCGCCTCGCTCGTAGAAGAATCTTCGATGAATTTGACTTCTCGTAATTTGGATCTCGTATTTCTTGATGCATTTTTAGCCGCTTCGAACTCCAATGATGCTATTAGTACCCCGCTTATGGTCTGAAGACGTCCTAGTCGAAGGGCTTGCTGCATGTCAGGATCTCTTAGGCCGTCGATGAAGGTTTGCACTCCAATTTGTTCTATGAACTCTTTCGGTGCTTGTGGATAGGACAAATTAATGAGTCGCTCCACATTTGCTCCATATTCCTGCAGTGATTCGTTTGGTTTTTGGGATCGACTCTTTAGCTGACTCTGGAACACTTGTTTAAGATACTGCTGCCCATATCTTATCTCTAAAGCTTCCACGATTCTAGAATACTCCTTCTGCTTATTCTCGGGGGTATTCTGCAATATCTCTAACGCTTGGCCTCGCAGACAGAGGACTAGTGAAGTGGCCTTTTCTTCCTCGGACCAGCCGTTTGCGTTTGCTGCCGCCTCAAATTGACGTCGATACATAGACCACGAAGATTGCCCATCAAATGTTGGACGCTTCAAAATTTTCGCTTGAGCAGGCCTTGGATATGTCAGTGAAAATTGCCTTTCACTGGTGGGAGAAATTTCCTCAGAGGGTGCCCGCTTGTGTGGAAGGTGTATTGTTTCTATCCTCTCCTTGATCCTATCCACTTCTTCGTTGAATTTCTTGTTTACTTCTTGTGCCACCCGTTCATTCATTTTGGACAGTTCAATTTCGACGTCCTGGACTCTTCCTCTGACTTCCTGGACTTCATCTCTGACCTCCCGGACCTCCCCTTTAACTTCCTGGACTATTTCGGTGATTTCATTCTGGAAGTACTGTTGGCTGTGACTAAACTGTTGCAGGAGATCGACATGCTGCTGTTGTAACCGTTGGACTAACCGCGCCTCTTGCTCCTCTTGTTCTTGTCTTCTTCTAGCTTCTTGGTCCTTTTGTTCTTGTCTTCTTCTAGCTTCTTGTTCTTGTTTTCTGCGCATTTCAAATTGTTGGAAAAACTCTTCTTGTTCCTGTTTCCTTTTGAGTTCTTGTCCCTCTTGCTCTTGTTTTCTTTCAGCTTCTTGTTCCTCTTGCTCTTGTTTTCTTTTAGCTTCTTGTTCCTCTTGCTCTTGTTTTCTCTTAGCTTCTTGTTCCTCTTGCTCTTGTTTTCTTTTAGCTTCTTGTTCCTTCAAAAACTGGATTATGTCTAACGTCGCCATCTCGTCGTAATTCTGTGCTCGAGTATTCACCATCAAATACTGTAAATCTGCTCCACTCTTCTTTCTTCAGTACCACTTATCCCACCGCTGTCACCAAATGTTGCGTTTTTCAGGTTCAATAAGTCGTACACCTACTTATAAACTCGCCTTTATTGTCACAGAACAAATAATACAACTGACAACACTGTTTGACACTTTGCAGTTCAAACAAATACTTCAAACTTCACTTGGTAACGTTACAACAGTCAAATGTTAAAAAGTAAACAAAACTCAAAAACTTCCAAACTTGGCAAATCTGATCGTATTTATAGGATAACATTATTGTAGAAGCTATAGAACTTTCAACAGAACATTCCATACTAAGTTCTCGAATAAACTTTAATGATTCTAGTACATTCTAATGGGTTTCTAGAAGGCAAACAGAAGGATTCATGATTTTTCTATATACTACCAGGTTCGTAACAATATCCCCCTAGATTTAGGGAGTATTTAGTGACTTTTGTCAAATACTCCCTAGAAAACGCAGATAACGGGACTTTAACGGTCATTCGCGAGCTGTTATGAAAACCCAATATTGGACTATAAATCTATAACGACGAGATTCAGTAATCGCAGAGAAATTCTTGACGAGAAAGAAGCCAGACAATTTCTCGCCCGAGTTTTGTTCGGCGTCCGAGTGTCTTAAAAGCGGTTGGTTAAAGTATTGACTTTGAAGTGACATTCCTTCCGGAACGTCAGCTTCTGGCCAGCTAGCTCGGGTTTTTGCACCACCACCTAAGCGCGTTTGTTGACTGAAATCCTCCATTTATAAACTATCAATAATATCAAGAATAAAAGAAACTCCTTAAGTTGATTTGCTGTAACAAAAAGATATATATGAAAGGAAAAAAAGTCTCCCGAAAGTTTGAAGATCTTTTATTACCCGAAATCCCGAAGGACTTAAAGTCCCTAACGAGATAGATAATTCTGACCGGGAAATTCCGCCCAGAGCACAACGATGGCTACTGCCGGCTACTGGGTGGTCACTACGCTCCCTAACCCCTATCTGTCTAAGTGAAGCGCACAAAATAGTTCGTGATTTAGGTGTGCCTACTCAGGAAAGATTGACCTCGCGTGTCCCCTCAGCCGGGAGGAGAAAGTGCGTTTTAGGCCGCCAACACTGAGTGCAATGAAATAACACACGAGTGAAATTTCCTAAGATATCGGGTAGGCGACGAAGGGCATGTACCGTTCGGGGTTACCGAACTATCCAATCCCGACGACAGTTAGCGGGGGTCTCCAGGAGCTCGCCAACTTGCATTGTTGTTCAATGTACTAACCATAGCAAATTCTTGTACATATGTTCATTTTACTAATCATAGTTTGCTTTTCAGCATATGTACATAATAATTTTACTTTTTAGGGATTGTACATACTAATTATAAGTTTGCTTTTCAGCTCTTGTATATATTACTTGATAACTGTATATATTAATTTTAATTTTTCTTGATGAATAAAGGCTATATGCCCATGTAAAAGAAAACGGTCCTTTTCAGGGCATCCCTCCGAACTTTCACACATAAAGCCAAGCGATTTCTTATGGGGGGGCGTGTTATGGTCCCCCAGAAACACTAATAAATATATTCAATTCAAAAAGGCTTTCGAGAAAGTTCCAAAAATAATCCTTTCGACCTCTTTGGATCATCTTCGTTTAAATCAGGATGTGGCCGAGCCTCCTTTCCCTTCAATCTCGATTGTTTCATTGGTGAAACTTCGTTTTGGCAACGCAAAGTAACGGGCAGACGGGATAAGTACCGATGGCACTGTTGCCGCCTTTCGCAATAAATAATTGTCCTGAATCGCGGACGATCTGGATGTGACAGCTCGTTATCCAGCCACGACTGACATGCTAGGCATGATCTAGACCAAGGATAGCCTTGGCCTTTTGAAACGGGTCGTCTATAGTGTAGTCTACAGCTTCCCTGATGAGTGGGTTTTCATGCACCTCCGCGGCGTTAAAAACCCTTTGGTTTCGCTCCTGGATACACTGCTGAATGGAAGGCAGCCTTAAGTCTTCGAGGATTCTTGCGTTACGCACGTACCAAGGTGCGTCTGTTAACATCCGCAGACATTTCCTCTGGACCCGCTCCAGAGATAAAATGTGGGTGGGGGCGGCTGACGCATATAATAGAACAGACTTGATCATCGCGTTATAGAGAAGCAATTTGTTCTCCAAATTAAGTTCGCTCAAGGTTATCGACTGCGATTTGCAGATTCGACATCCCTTGCTCAGGGTCCGCTGAACTGGCGAGCAACGCGGTATCGTCGGCGTACAAGGAGATCCTCACGTGATTTGTCCTCGGTATATCACTGGTATATACCGAGTACAACAAAGGGGATAGAACCGCACCCTGGGGAACACCAGCTTCTATATGACTGACGTCAGAAAGGACATTTTCAGCTTTGACCTGGAACGTCCTGCCTTTTAAAAAGGAGCTGATAAAACGCACCAAGCTTCGGGGAAAACCGAGAAGTCTCATCTTGTAGAGAAGGCCTTCGTGCCAAACACGGTCGAAGGCCTTCGCCACGTCGAGCAGAAGAAGAAAGACGTCAAGTTCCTTGTTCAGCTCGCAGATAGCCTCCTCGACCATCCGCAAAGCATGTAGCTCTGTCGAATGACTCGCGCGGAAACCAAATTGTTCGTTAGGCAGGATGTTCCTGTCAATGACCTCATCTGAAAACCTTTCCAGAACGACGCGTTCAGTAAGCTTCCCCACCGAGCTGAGGAGACTGATAGGTCGATGGTTTCGTGGAAACTGAGGGTCCTGCCCCTACTTCGGGATCATCACAATTGTAGCATGCTTCCACCTACTAGGGAAGTACGGAGCTCCAGGCCCTGAGGATGGTCGAGGAGACCATCACCGAGTTGAATAAAAGACATTTCGTCTTTCTCCTTCTTCTCGATGTGGCGAAGGCCTTCGACCGTGTGTGGCACGAAGGTCTTCTCTACAAGATGGCTCTCCTGGGCTTTCCTCGGGGGCTGGTAAAATGGATTGGCTCCTTTTTAAAAGGGAGAACATTTCAGGTCAAGGCTGAAAATGAGCTCTCGGACACGAGGGCCATTGAAGCCGGAGTTCCTCGGGGCGCCGTGTTGTCTCCGGTGCTCTACTCGGTGTACACGAGTGACCTGCCGAGAACAGCACACGTGAATGCTTCTCTGTATGCTGACGACACCGCGTTGCTCGCCAGTTCAGCGAATCCGGAGCAATCTGCAATTGACGGCCTTGAGCAATGGTTCCTGGATTGGAAAATCCGAGTCAACCCTGCGAAGACGCAGCTATTCTCCTTGGGGAGGAGACGGACCTATCCGGAAGGGAGAGTGACAATCTCAGGAAGGGAGATTGACTGGCTACCGCGGGTCAAGTATCTTGGCCTGACTATCGACCGTGGACTTACCTGGAGAATAACCGAGTTGAGAGCAAAATTGCACTCCAGGATGTGCTTTTTTATAACTCGATGGCCAAATCTGTCATGATGTATGCTTCAGCCGCCTGGGGTCAAGCCGCCCCTACCCATATATCAACTCTGGAACGGGTCCAGAGCAAATAACTGCGGATGATATCCGATGCTCCGTGGTTCGTGCGCAACATGCGAATCCGCGACGATCTAGGGCTGCCTTCCATTAAGCAGTCCATCCGAGAGCGTAATCAGCGTGTATTGTGCGGAAGTACATGAAAATCCGCTTGTCAGGGCGGCAGTAGATTACACTATTGACGACCCTACTCATCATAAACGACCACGTCTATCCGTGGTCTAATGCGCCAACATTCCGACGAAATTGTATGAAAAGTTATTTTCATCACAAATCGCATCCCCCCAAATCCAAAAATCCAAAAATATATTTAACAATTAAATTCAACAATAAAATATAACACATCGCAATATAACATTTAAATATATAAAAACCACATTAAAACAATCACTCAGCCGCAGTGGGTTGGGGGATGCTACGTGGTTAGGGTGGGAGTTTGGGTTCTTTAACCGTGCCAGAGAGGTATTCTCTGGCAGGTAAAACCTCGTTCACCTGCCGGAGCATGCCCTACGATGTTATGTAGGCCTTCAAATGCTGCGAGTGTGTGTCGGCCATTTATTAAACCCCGTCTCCTAGTTTATTCATACGGGGCGTTTAATATTTGGGGTGAGGCATCGGGCTATAAGGACCATGGGTTCTCGGGCTTTTCTTACGACCCCCAGAAAAACGACGAAAAAACCGGGTTCGGAGTACGTGGTGGCTGTGGCTCACTCACTCATCTTCTGAAGGTTCACGGAATAAATCCAGTGCCTGGTAAATGAGCCTGTGTTTCAACCTTAGGTTGTCACGGGCTCTGGTTGCTGTAATATCCCTGGTCAATCGGCTTCCAAGGATAAAGTGTCTGAAGAATTTATCAGACTGTTGTTTGATAAATTCTTCGATTTTTGGAATATCGGCTAGCTCTCTCAGTGTGTCAAGCAGAATGTATCTATCACTGTTCGTGACGATACGGAGTATTTTGTTTTGCATCGTTTCCAAGCGCAACATTGTTGACTTGGAAACGCTGCAAAACACTGGACAAGCGTAGGTCATAGTTGGTCTTATGACCTGCTTGTAGACTAGCACTTTATTCTCCATGGACAGTCTGGAATTTCTCGCTATCAGAGGGTAGTTCCTCCTAACCGCTGCGGCGGCTCGCTTCAATGCCAGACTGACATGTTTCGTAAGTGTTAGTCCACGGTCCAGTTGAACCCCCAGGTACCGCGCGGTGACGGACTCGTCAATCTCGGCCCCCAGAGCTCTGAATCCACCCTGGATTTCAACGTTTGAACATTACACCTTTTTGGTGAAATTCATCAGCTCTGTCTTGGCCGAGTTTACCACTATCTCATTCCTCTCCATATACGGCACGACCTCCATATCCAAGTGGCTTTTCACGCGCAGGGCCGCCTCGTTGGAGGTGTTTTCCTGCGCGTAAATGGCGGTGTCGTCGGCATATATTGCCGTTTGCGTAAATTGATTTTTCGGGAAGTCGTGTGTATATAGGGAGTACAAGAGTGGTGACAAGCTCGACCCCTGCGGCACTCCTGCTTCGGCTTTCCTCATCGAGGAGCTGGTTTCATTCACTTTAACCCTGAACGCCCTGTTGACCAGGTATGAATCCAGCAGCCTTACCATATGTCCAGGCATGCCTGCCCTTAGCATTTTCATGACCAGGCCCTCGATCCAGACCGAATCAAAAGCCTTTTGAATATCCAACAGGACCATAACCGTGTTACGGTCCCGATTGAAACCTTCCTTCACCCCGTGGACAATTCGGACCACTTGGGAGGTCGTCGAGTGACCTCTCCTGAAGCCGAACTGTTCCTCTGGGATGAGTTCCAGTTCTTCTTCGAGACCGCTGAGTCTCTTCAGTAGGATCCTGTCCACCACCTTGCCTACTGCACTGAGCAGTGAGATGGGGCGGTTGCTGTCTATCCTCGTGTCCTGTTTCCCTGGCTTGAGGATGGGGATGATCTCCGCTTGCTTTAGGCACTCTGGATAGTGCTGCCATTTGATAATAGAGTTGATGATGTGGATCAACTGTACTTCCTTGGGAGATTCCGCAGCAGAGTCGCGTCGATATTGTCTATCCCGGGTGCCTTATTCCTGGGGAGCTTTTTAATTGTGTCTCTCACCTCCTCGAAGCTGGTTATCAGTTTCGAGTAGGCTCGGTTAATTACGGGTTGCTTCATAGCTCTCCTGAAGTCCCTGACTCCCCTGGTAATTTCGGCATGTTCCCGGGTGACGTCCTGCCCTGCCCGGAAAGCACCCTGGAAGTAGTCCCCGAACATCTCCGCTTTCCCCGAATCGGTCATAGCTTGCCTACGGCCGTTCTCTACGGCGGGGATGACGTTATACTTCCTGCGAAGCATCTTCGTCGTCCGCCACAGAGAACCTCCAACTTCCTGTAGTCGACACAAAACCGAGCCGTACCGTCCTTCTTCGTGACGATAACGACCGGACTAATAAAGGCAGAATGGGACCTACTTATTACACCTGCAGCGAGCATTTTATCCACCTCCTCTTGGATAAGAGCCCTCTTCTGATCGGAAACTTTGTACGGACGGAGCTTGAAGGGTAGCTCCTCCTTCAATCGGATTTTGTGGCAAGCAGCCCTCGTCACTGGTTGCCTTGGAGATTCATAGAAGACGTCTCCAAACTCTCGGATGAGACTCCGAAATTCATGTCTCGAAAACGCCGGTAGCTGTACGTCCGCTACCTGTGGTTCAGGAAACTTTTCTGGTGGAAGATAGACCTCCTCCGCCCAGAAAATAGTTTGCCTAGGCCCCTTTCCAACGTACATGGTGCGACGTGCAAAGTTGACCATAGCCTCGTTTGATGGCAGCCAGGGACACCCGAGCAGAAGATCCTCGACAAGATCATCCACCACTTGCACGACAACTTCGTGAACAACACCATCTATTAGTAGTTCGACTATTGTCTCCCCTAGACTGGCGATGCCACGACCGGCGCATGCAAGCTGCAACGGCGTCACTTGCTTCCTATCCACCTTCCAGGTCACAGGCAACAAACTACGTTTTAGGAGATTTAGCGAACATTCGCTGTCCACCAAAACCCTAACTAGACGACCCATCAATTCAGCCTCGATTCGCGGCAATTGATGCAATCGTCCCTCAACATTGTTGTTCGCTAAGCTAGGATCACAGCAACGCTATAGACACAATGGATCCAGCAGATCCACCTCCGACTTCTTCCTAAGCGGGTCGGTCTCAATGAAACTCAGAAGTTCCGACTTACGATTACCATCAAGTGCTGCAGCACCAACTGCAGCCAACGATGGAACTTGGCGATTGCATCCCTCAGGAACCTCGCCTCCGCCCCGACTAAGACGTGTAACACTCTCAGATGACATGCCTACCACGCCTCTGGTATCTACTAACGGGGAATGGCGATTCGCACCTGCGATCCCATCTGCTCTGCCCCTAGATACCGTCCTTGAGACTTGGCATGCATCGACCTCGCAACCTGCGTTCTGTGTGAGAGTGAGTGACAGACCACCACCCTCGGTGTCTTCACTACCCCGAAGTGGAACCGAAAAGAGTACGTCACTCTCGACGACATTTTCGTTCCGAAACCTTGATTCGCAATCTTCCCTTTGATGAACCTTTTCACTTCGACTTGTGCCTATACCGGACCTGTGCCCAGTTTGAAGTGCCCTAGCACTCTCTTTGACAACAGGCCCCTCCCTGGTCCTTCTGTAGATCGATGACTAACTCCGAAACCTTGTGTTGTGGCGGATGGAACGACCCACCAACAACGACCTGGGGTACCTCGAAGAACTCGCAACTCCATGAACCTGAAGATGATTCACAACCCCTTCCTTTCGTTCCTAAACTGGAACTTGACTTCTTTGAAAAGACTTTCAAACCCTTACGTTTAACGTCCACCGACGAGTGAGCTTTTTTACGCCTACCACCAGTGGCGCGATCCACACGCTCATCTACCACACTGAAACAAACGGATTCATAATCTGACCGGTCTGCCCAATGTAATTTGCCTGATGACGGTGGCGTTTCGGCTGAAACGAGCTTAAACATCCTGGAACACCTTCTCCTCCTCCTCGTTGGAAATTTACGCTGCAAAATTTCTATGACAGTTCAACACTGTCACAGAACCGCAAAACGGTGTTGAAGGAGTACCTACTCCGATGGAGCCCCCTTATGCTCCTGTTGGAGTTTTTTGAATCTTCGCAAACTGTGATTTTGTCTGCGTCCTTAACTGACGTCTTACGACGCGAGATTTTACTCGCCTGTACGGTATTGACCGTATGTGCCTTATTGGCCTGATCTAACGGTTTCGTTCCCGCACTCTGATGTTTGGGACCGTTCTTGTTATTGTTTTGCTGAGGGCAATCTTTGTTCCAGTGAGCTCCCCCGCAAGTGAAACACCCGTTTGATGGAACGTTGTTTCCTCCAGAACGCTTCGACCGATCAAAATTCTGGAATTTACTGCCATTATTATTAACGTTATTGGACCTAACCTGGTTCGAACTCCTGTTGTCCTGCGACTGTCCCTGAGGACGCTTAGGTGGCACATCGTCGGCCTGATGAGGACGGTTGGTGTTCGGAACAAGTTTCGGCCCTGAGTGTACACTTGGGCTGGTGCTGCGAAGTAGCGTCTCGACAGCAACAGCTTTTTGTGTCAGCTCGTCAATAGTTGCAAAATTATGCAGTTGTAAATGGACTTTTATATCCGGCTTGATCCGGTTCAAGATTATTCGTACTACCCTTCCTTCGTCCATCTCTGGGTAGAGCCTCTGTGAGAGACTCCACTTGCTCAAGATGAAGGAAGTTATAGACTCTCCCTTCGGCTGGTCAGTGCCAAAGAACTCCGCTTCTAAGCTAGAGACCAACAAATCGTTATCGAACCGTTCCTGGAGCCGATTAGTGAAAAACTGCCAGTTTAGGCGTGAGTTACGATATGGAGCATACCACCGCTGGGCTGCTCCCTTGAGCCACTGAGCTGCAACGCTCACCCAGACGGTTGGATCAAAGCCCCCTAGATAATCCTCACAGGATTGAATAAATTGAAATGGATCTTCGTGAGGAAGCCCACTGAAACTGAGATGTGGTTTGTCATTAATTAAACCCCCATCAACACCGTTTAGGGTTCCCCGACGTCTATCCTCCAGCAAGTCCGCGAGTCGCACGAGCACGTCGTCGACCCCCGTCACTGCCCTCCTGGGTTTCTCCTGAACCCGGACTGTAGGCGCTGGCCTCCTCGTTGGGTAATACCCACTCCTGTGGACATTACCGGGGTTGGAAGCAACGTTTTGAACATATCGAGGGACATCCTCAGATTCCCTATAGTGGCAATTCCCGGTTGGCAACCGGGTAAACGTGCCATATGGGCGCCAAAGGGTTTCAGGTTCACCCATAACCATATTTGCATTGACTGGGAGTCTCTCAGGAGAGAGATCCCGAACTCTAAATCTGTTGGTCGGCGGAAGGTTACATTCGCAGATCCCTGAAGATGGTCTTTCTTCAGCAGCCCACGTTGGGCGCCATGTCTCGCAATCACGTGTGGGTGGTCGACTTTAGAAAAGTTTCGGATTTCTCCGAAACCATCCTCAGTCACCAACCGCTCTGCTCCAAGTCGCCTGGAGGGCAAGGACGTCGTCACCCAGGGATTTCGGGTGGCAACTTCCGTGTCCCTGCCGACACCTGATCCGAAATCTGCCTTTCTAGCTCTTATTGCGTGTGTAGGCTGTGCATAGCCAACAGAGAACCACTGTGTTTAATAGGAAAGTGACGGATGTCACAAATCCTTTTGAAAAACTATTGGCGTCCCCTGGCATTCCAGACGACAAAAATGGGAATGCCTGGCGCCCAGAAAGATATAGCCCGGGAAGAAACCGTTGTGAACGGTTTACTAATACCCAAGGGCTACAAGACCACACCGAGAGAAACCCCAAGCAGGGAGACTCGATGATGGAACTTGTAAAAATTTTAAAAGAAATGTCTGGAAATAATTCCGCACATAAGAAAATCGATAGAGCCCGCTTACCTACCTTTTCAGGAGGTGAGGAGGACCCTAGGTGGTTTATAAAAAAATTGAACGCCGAATTTCAACGGACCCAAACCGAGGCCGATGAATGGGTGTCAATTGCAAAAAGCCAGTTTCGGGGCGATGCGTTATCGTGGCTTAACACATATGCTGGCGTAGAAATGACATGGAGTTATTTCTTGCGACGGTTTTATCAAAAGTATGATAGCCCAGAAATAACGTCAAAGCTACGATCGAAACTTTACGGCCAAAAACAGGCCAAAGAAAAAGTTGATGTGTTTATAGCAAGGAAAACGGCATTGGCCCGCAGGCTCATAGCAAATGTAACGGAAAGAGAGTGCATTGAAATTATTATTGAATTGATTTCTCCAAATATTAAGGCTTTTCTCAGAGGCAGGATGTTTTATGACCTGGAACAATTGACTGCATTATGTAGCGATATCGAGGACGATCTCGGCTACAAAAATAGTGTCGTTCAGGTTAACATAACTAAGCCAATAAATAGAAACAATAATAATGTAAATGCAAGTCAGAGGCCCAACGAACCTCGAAAAGAAAATTTCCTGGCAGGAAGTACTAACCGGAGAAATGATTCTTGGAGGGAGAATTCACCACCCAGAGGCACTTACTCGAGCCAGCGAGGCCGTGGAGGCTTCAGGGGCGGACTGGATCGTAACCAGGCCGCAAACCGAGAACGTTCTCCTCCTCCGAGAAGTTCTAGGTTGACAACCATGTAGGGAAACTACTCACGAGACGTGTCGCCAGTGACGCCAACACGTCAAGTCGAAGAGTAAGTCACAATAAGACCTTGCCCCTTACTCCGTGTGTACATTTGAACCCCTCTAAAAATAATGCTGCCTCGTCTGCAACGCGTCACCACCAACTCCTATCCCGAGTCTCGTCGGTGGTGCGTGCTTACGAACTCCTTCACTCTCCAGGGACACAATCCCAAGCTTCGCCAGTGGCGAGCTATCCCCAACTCCGTGACCATCCTGGAATACCATTCGTTAGGGAAGACGTTTTGATAACTCTAGACGACGGCTCTAGGGTGAGTAAAAACCTCCCACGTATTCCGGTGGAAGTGGGCGGCCTTCGAAGAAGGAAAAGATTTGTCGAATCTTCCGAATCCTATGTCGATTCAGCTCGGATACCAAGACAACACTAGCTATAGTCTTGGCCAGATGAGCCTAGGAATTAACATAGACGGAAATCCGTATGAAATATCTGTTAGTGTGTTAACGGATTTAAATGAGCCTCTTATCCTTGGCATTTCCTTCATGCAGAAGGAAGAAGTCATACTCGATATTCAAAGGAAGTGTCTATACGTGGGTACCACACCCAGGCAGACAGTGTTCTGTTGTATCGGAACGACGACTATGTGAGATCTCGTTGCCGGAGTTTTTGCTGGAGCAATTCTCCGCAAACACAAAAGGACAGATTGTACCAGTGATCTCCGATTTCCCCGATGTGTTTGAGGAGACAATCCGACAACCCATCACTAAGGCTTCGGTACACGAGATTAGGGTCAAGCAAGAGCGACCTTTCTGACAATCGAGGTGTGGAAGAATGTCAGAGGAAAGAAAGGCGATAGTCCATGAGGAAATTAGGAAGTTATCGGAGGCGGGCGTAATAACGGAAAGTGATTCGCCCTATTGCTCCCCTGTGGTCCTCGTCCCGAAGAAGGACGGGAAACTACGGTTATATGTGGCTACAAGAGATAAACAAGCTTATAATCGCCGAAGCTCCGAACCTTCCTCCCATACAAGAGACTGTTCGCGAGATGGGAAAAGCGAAGATATTCACTACCCTGGACTTGCCTAATGGATTTTGGCAGGCTCCTCTGTCAAAGAACTCACAGAAATACACTGCTTTCGGAGCACCGGATGATCAAGTGTACCAGTTTAAGGTATTGAGCTTTGGCCTTAAGAACGGACCGGCGGTGTTCCAGAAGTTAATGTCTTCTGTGTTAGTAGGATACACGGATAGATTTTGTAAAGTCTATCTAGATGATATCATCGTGTATTTCCACACGATAGAGGAGCACTGTGACCACCTGAGGCGGATTCTGGAGATACTCCGTTCCCACGGACTATGGCTATCCCCCCAGAAATGCCGTTTTGGTTCAAGCGAACTGTAATATCTGGGCAGGATAGTCTCTGAGAAGGGGAACCGTCCTCAGGAGGCACATGTGATTAATATCACAGAATTTCCAACGCCGAAATCCATTCGCCAGGTCAGAGCGTTCTTGGGGACCGCTGGTTGGGTAAGAGAATACATACCGCATTTCGCAGAAATCGCCGCACCCCTGTCGGATTTGATCGACAAGGAACGGCGATTTAAATGGACTGATAAGACTGAAGAAGCCTTTACAAAACTCAAGGACCTTGTGGCCGGGCCTCTGGAACTGGCCAGGCCCGATTCTTCCCGTCCGTATTGCCTCCAGACGGACGCAAGCACGGTAGGGATCGGTGCCGTGCTATTCCAAGAGGGTGATGATAATAAGCGCGACATTATAACTTACGCCAGCGCGAAATTGAATAAGGCCGAGCGTCGATATCATATTAATGAGATTGAATGTGTGGCTATAGTGTGGGCGGTGAAAAAGTACAAGCACTTCGTGCAAGATCGCACTTTTAAATTGTACACAGACAACTCCGCCTTGCTGTGGCTAAACAAAATGAAGGACGAGAAGGCCAAGCTTACGCGTTGGTCTCTCCTCCTTCAGGAATATGGCTTTGAAGTCATCCATGTACCAGGGAAACTTAACCAACTGCCCGATTTTCTCTCGCGAAATCCAGTCGAAGAAGGGACAGGTCAGAATATCTCGGAAGACGCTGAAAGGATGTAATTTCCCACTATTGAGGTAAACCAAGCCCAGCGTGGTCAGTGGGAAAGCCTCCAACCGGCCGGAACCGGGATGTCTGAACACGAGAATCTGAATCAAATCCAGTCGTTTTTCGAAAAAGTTATGCAGGCACAGCTTAATTGCCCAAGCCTGCAACGCTTTATAGAACGGATATTGCGTGCCAAAAGAGCAGCCCAACCCTCAGACTATGAGAGACGCATAGTCAGGGAATTTGTACTGGAGGAAGGCTATCTCTATTTTGTCGGCCCAGACCCAGAAACCAAACGTCTCGTGATACCGAAGAATTACTTCTCGAAGGTAATGAAACGACAAGTATCCGAACACTTCCAACTCTCGCCCTTGCGGAATAGAGTACACGATTATGTCACAAAATGCTTGGTGTGTGCAACCACCAAAAGATCCGCGCCCCAACCTGCTTCGAACCTTAGACCGAATTCTCCGGAGAAACCCTGGGAAATGGTGTCGGTAGACGCGATGGGCCCTTATCCCCCTTCATCCTAAGGAAATCGGTACGCGATCGTCGCAATCGACTGCTTTAGCAAGTGGGTGGAGGTGAAGGTGGTGAATAGGGCTGATGCTGCTGCTGTGACCCGGTTCCTCCATGAAGAAGTATTCAATCGTTGGGGATATCCTAAGACTATTATAAGCGACAGTGCTAGCCAGTTTAAGGGCCGGATATTCGAAGCCTACGCGACTCAGCATCAAATCACACTAAAGTGGTCTCCTGTGCATCATCAACAGGCTAATCCTGTCGAACGAAGAGCGCAGGAGATCAAGAAAATGTTGAGAGCTGCCCTCCTAAATAAGGAAGAGTCCTTATGGGAGGAGCAGATTCCTATGATCGTTTTCAATCTCCGAACTAGGTTAAATGCAGCCACAGGAATGACTCCAAACATCCTTCTTCTCGGATACGACCTCCCCAAGCCAGACGAATGGCCATGCCGGCCCAACGCCGACGGAGGCGTCGTAACGAAAACCGAAAAGAACGTATTGCCACTGCTGCGGCCAATTCACAACGATATACAGCGAAGATTTTTCCTAACCCTGATAATCAACCGACGCAGTTTCTAGCCGGGCAATGGGTTCGTTGCCGAAATAGCACGGTAGGCAAAAAGAACTTTGGTCCAACCTGGATAGGCCCCTACCAAGTGGAAAGGGTTGTTGGACCAAATTGCTTCGTGGTTAATAAAGGTGGGCTAGAACATAACGATCATACTAATGATTTACGTTTGGCTCCGGAACCAAGATCTAGCCAGGATCACTTAGACCCTCGGCCTTCTCCCCCAGAGGAGGAGGAAGATTAGATCGTGACCGTTCCGACGAATAGTACTCGCAGTCTGCTCGGTCTCTAGCATGAGACAAGGAACGAATGGGCTGTGAGACTTTTCAGCGATGCAAAAGCGAGTAAATTGATTCCTTGAATGCGCCTGGGTAATTGTCCAGCCGAAAGCGCAATTGTACATATCCCTTTTGTAGATTTAGTGTATAGTATGTTTAGTTTTAAGGGTATCCTTATGTATATATATCTTGTTGTAATCATTTCTGTTATGTTGTTCCATTTTGTAATATGTTTATTTTATGTGATATCCTTTAATTAGATATAAGAAAAATACAGGGTAAATTGAAAGCCAGGCTTGGCAACCCGAAAGTTGTTGGTGTTGGATATATGTGTTTTTCTTGAATAAAACCACAGATGTGGGCCTTGAATCTCAATATGAGCAGGTACTACTATCGGCCAGCGGCTCCCTAGAGGGGGGGCGTGTCAACAAGGGGCAAATGGAAGAAATTAAAAATAAATGCAAATTAAACAAAGTAAATATATTGCATTTATTGAAAGGGAATTCGCGAGCTCCGTAGCGCCAGAGACCTGGCCAAGCTAAGCGGACGCGAGAATTCTAGTGCTGGTTTTGTGGGCTACGCCCCGTCCAGCGCGCTCTGTGATTGGCCCAGCTAGTCCGCGCCCTATTGCGGTGAGAATATAAATATAGCGTTGATCGCGCTATTATTCAGTCTTATTTCTCGCTTTGTAGAAACAGCTTCGAGCCTCAAGTGACTTTGAGAATATAAATTCAGTGCCAGATATATTCTGAAACATAGCTATGAAGTGCTTTCTAGCCGATTCCATTATCTACGTGTGGTATTGTGCAATACCCACTCATAGTCGTTCATGGAAACGACTACTTCTGTTGCAAGTTAGCGACATTTATTCTCAGCTGTTAGCTGAAAAATTCTTATCGACGATCATCCATTTGTCAACCTGCAGCCTAAAGCCAGCCGATAGCAACCGCTTGTTCGTTGCCAAGAAGAGAGGTTGTATTACCCTGGAAGTCTTGTTTTATTGGCTTTGCCGTTCAGTATCGACCTGCAGATTCCAGAGAGAGCAGCTTCGAAGTGAACATCAGGGTAAGAGACATCGTTTGTGTTGAAACTATTCTGAGGAGTTTCGCAATCCTGCTTGCGAGAACTGATTTCCATAAATGACAGTCGAACTTGTGAGAAATTCAATTAGACTCTATTCAGTGAACATTCTTTGAAATTTATTAACTTTAACAAATTTTACTAAGACTTTTATAGTGTCATTCATACTCACCATATCGGGCTAATGTTCCACATGAACTGCATTCTTTTTCAGGCGTCGTTCTCTACCCTTGCATCAGTTCCTGACAAACAATAAAAATTTAAATAAAATATGAAAGAATTCGTAAGGTGCAAGGAAGAGACAGACGTTAAACCTGAGAATCTGAAAGTGAATTTTTTTTATATGATTTGAAAGTGAATTTTTATATATGATATTTCTGCATCTTATACGTGCGCAACTATTATTTCAAAGTTTTTCTTACTATTACTCGATATTGCATCCGTCGGTGGGTTTATCGGGTCGATCTACTCCTTCCCTGGAGAAGAATTATTCTCCGCCTGATAACTTTCGCAAGTAATATTCAGTAAATACAAATTTTTTCAACATGTCGTTGCCCAACTCTATTAGAGGCGACAAACCCGGAACCTGAGCTAGCCGGTTCATCTCGAGCCCCGTTCAGGGCCACGAGACAGAACATCAAAATTTGATAAATTTTGAAAACTTTGAGTTTCCCCCTTTTAGACAGCTCTGTTATCTTGTCATGAAAACCCAATATCGGACTAAAATCCATAATGATGAGATTCAGATAGAATCAGATTTAGTATTCGCAGAGAAATTCTCGACGAGAAAGAAGCCAGAAAATTTCTCGTCCGAGTTTTGTTCGGCGTCCGAGAGCGCGATTGGTCAAAGCCAGGCCACGACCTCCGGCCCGCGATTATAAATATAGAGCGCTTTTCGCGTCTCGAGACAGTGCTCCAGAGTACTACGTTTAAGCGAAGCAGAAGCACCGTATACTCAGCTGAGTGAAAGTATAGTGAAATATTAATTAAATATTATTATTTCTGAAAAATTTTCAAAGTATTGAAAAGTATTACAATACCAAAGTTCCAGAAAAGTCACAGAAGATTTTCCTGCGAAAGTTTGTTGAAATATTGGGGAATTGGAATTCTAGAAAAGTCCTTCAACCTGGGAAGGTGAAGATTGGAAGTCTGAGAGAGAAAATTCGAGAAGTCCGAATATTGGGTATTCGAGAAGAAGGAAGATTCCAGAAGGTATCAAGGCTCAAGAAAGAAGATCTTCGGCCAACATTTTTCTGTTAGTGTTACTTGTGTTTCTTGGAGGGATATCAAGAAAACAAAACATCCCTCCAAAAAGAATTCGTTTTGACTGCATGTCTGCAAACACACTTTTGTTCTTTTCAGAACAAAAATAAAGTGTGAAACATTTGGGACTCAGTACGAGCCCACTACAAAAGAATTTGTTATTCTGATTTTGAATTTACTAATTTTACATTTTCTCTTTCAGCTTAGCCTGGCCTCTACCGCCGGTGGAAGCAGCGGCTCCGTATTGCCTGGATTAGATTGCGTGGTCCCGGAATCTATGCCAGGTGATGACTACCGGATCACTGGGGTGAGTCTTCCGTTATAAGACAAGCCATTGCACTAAGGTGAGACGGGGCGGTAAAGCGCAACTTCTCTCCCGGGAGAGACACGGGTAAACTCCCTGGATAGGCGCGTTAAAATATATTGTTTATTTGTTGTACCAGATTTAGCTATTTACTAATCTGATTCTTTTTCAGCTACTTGGTAAGTTCGGTTAGGGACTTTAGGGCTTGCTAGGAATAAGCTATTTTATAGACAAAAATTTGTTGGTATTTTTCCTATCAAAGCAGATTACTCTTTGTAAAAATGGACAGACTCTGGGCGGCGAGAATGCGGTCGAACCCGGAGCTGGCCGAGGCACCTCAAAATAATCAATCTTATTTTTTTGACAATTTTACCAACCCACATTCTCGACAATCTTTCCCCAGAAATAGTATTTTAAATTCAGATTCGAATTTGAGATAGCTGAGTGCGAATTTCCAATAAGCCCCGCAGACCGCGGGCCTGGGATTCTATTGGACGCACTCAATCTATAAATATGAGCCACTTTGGCGTTTTAATCAGTCTTCCGTCGGCCGCTGGCACGGCTCGACGTAGCGCGTTAGGAGTATTTCTGGCGTTTTGAGAAATCTAAGGCCTGGCGTTAGATGGAGCTTGATTGGGAACCAAAACCATTATCAAAAGAGAATTCGTTCATCACCAGTCTTCGGCCCTTAGTTCTTGTTAGAATTTGAGAGGGCAAATATATGGTTGCTGCTACCCGACCCTTACAAACAACTAGGGGGTTCGGGTTCATGAATATTAAAAATTCTGCGACAATGCGTGTACTTTGGAGGACAATAGCTACCCGGTTGCTGTCCTACTGGAATCCAGGTACACGCATATGTTGACATGGCGCCCGAGCAGGGACTAGTAAATGCAGGAGCTTTTACGTTGTTCTCAGTGGAGGACAGGTCCCCTTTATTACCATTCATGACCCAGATTTGGAAATTCTGAGGAGGAAGAAAAGTCAGAAGTTTTCCAGGATGCCTTTGAAGATGATCTGAAGTGGAGTTCCAGTGGATTCGAGGATGCCCATGTCCCTCGTGGGTTTCAAATGGCTAACCCCCGTTTCCGTCAACCATCCGCTTGTTCCCGTGCCTGGAGGCCGGGGTGATTAGACACAACGGAAGTTGCCTCACCAAGGGTTGGTTGTCCTTAGCCAGTGGGCAAGGGCGAGAGGATGTGTGTCTCCCCCGAAGAAGGTGGATACGAAACGTGTGTGGAATATGGTAGCGACATAAAAGTCTGAGAAGCAGCATTCTGGAATTCCGATGAACGATTGGAATCCGAAGATTGTAGCAGTAATCATACTTCTTCTTTTCAGGTACATGTACTTAATAAAGGCTTTTTAGCCCATGTTGAAAATGAAAAAAAAAAGGGTCCTTTTTAGGACATCCCAATGGAGACCCATCAAATGCCAAGCGATTTCTTGAGGGGGGGAAGTGTTATCTTTCCCCAGAAATAGTATTTTAAATTCAGATTCGAATTTGAGTATAGGTGAGTGCGAATTTCCAATATGCCCCGCCCACCGCGGGCCTGGGATTCTATTGGACGCACTCAGTCTATAAATATGAGCCACTTTGGCGTTTTAATCAGTCTTCCGTCGGCCGCTGGCACGGTTCGACGTAGCGCGATAGAAGTATTTCTGGCGTTTTGAGAAATCTAAGGCCTGGCGTTAGATGGAGCTTGATTGGGAACCAAAACCATTATCAAAAGAGAATTCGTTTATCACCAGTCTTCGGCCATTAGTTCTTGTTAGAATTTGAGAGGGCGAATATATGGTTGCTGCTACCCGACCCTTACAAACAACTAGGGGGTTCGGGTTCATGAATATTAAAAATTCTGCGACAATGCATGTACTTTGGAGGACAATAGCTACCCGGTTGCTGTCCTACTGGAATCCAGGTACATGCATATGTTGACATGGCGCCCGAGCAGGGATTAGTAAATGCAGGAGCTTTTACGTTGTTCTCAGTGGAGGACAGGTCCCCTTTATTACCATTCATGACCCAGATTTGGAAATTCTGAGGAGGAAGAAAAGTCAGAAGTTTTCCAGGATGCCTTTGAAGATGATCTGTAGTGGAGTTCCAGTGGATTCGAGGATGCCCATGTCCCTCGTGGGTTTCAAATGGCTAACCCCCGTTTCCGTCAACCATCCGCTTGTTCCCGTGCCTGGAGGCCGGGGTGATTAGACACAACGGAAGTTGCCTCACCAAGGGTTGGTTGTCCTTAGCCAGTGGGCAAAGGCGAGAGGATGTGTGTCTCCCCCGAAGAAGCTGGATACGAAACGTGTGTGGAATATGGTAGCGACATAAAAGTCTGAGAAGCAGCATTCTGGAATTCCGATGAACGATTGGAATCCGAAGATTGTAGCAGTAATCATACTTCTTCTTTTCAGGTACATGTACTTAATAAAGGCTTTTTAGCCCATGTTGAAAATGAAAAAAAAAAAGGGTCCTTTTCAGGACATCCCAATGGAGACCCATCAAATGCCAAGCGATTTCTTGAGGGGGGGAAGTGTTATCTTTCCCCAGAAATAGTATTTTAAATTCAGATTCGAATTTGAGTATAGCTGAGTGCGAATTTCCAATAAGCCCCGCCCACCGCGGGCCTGGGATTCTATTGGACGCACTCAGTCTATAAATATGAGCCACTTTGGCGTTTTAATCAGTCTTCCGTCGGCCGCTGGCACGGCTCGACGTAGCGCGATAGAAGTATTTCTGGCGTTTTGAGAAATCTAAGGCCTGGCGTTAGATGGAGCTTGATTGGGAACCAAAACCATTATCAAAAGAGAATTCGTTTATCACCAGTCTTCGGCCCTTAGTTCTTGTTAGAATTTGAGAGGGCAAATATATGGTTGCTGCCACCCGACCCTTACAAATAACTAGGGGGTTCATGAATATTAAAAATTCTGCGACAATGCATGTACTTTGGAGGACAATAGCTACCCGGTTGCTGTCCTACTGGAATCCAGGTTGACAGTTCGCGAAAACGCGCGGGATTTGGGCAAATGACCGTTAAAGTCCCGTTATCTGCGTTTTCTAGGGAGTATTTGACAAAAGTCACTAAATACTCCCTAAATCTAGGGAGATATGGAAAGTCAGAACTTCCGATATCACGATTCCTGGGACGGTCCGATATTCGGAGAGCCCCGAGAAAAACCATAAACCAACGTGATTCTTGAACGCCGAAGAAATGCACGTATTCCTTCGCCGAGGAATCTATACCCGTTTTCCGATTTGGCCTACCTGATGAGAAATAGAATTTTAATAAAATAATTTGTGAAAACAAATGGAGCCACGGTCAAGGTCAATTTCTGAATATTTTGGTCATGATTCATCTTGCCAAAATTTTTCATAATTGCAAAATATGAAATTATTTTATTTTGCAAAAAAAATTACTTCACAAGGTCGGTCGGGTCCGGCCGGGTCGGGTAGGATAAATATATTCTTTGGTAAAATAAATTTGAATTTCCAATAATTTCGGACTTTTCACCCGGTCTCCTTACTCAGATTTTTTCTTTGGTAAAATAAATTTGAATTTCCAATAATTTCGGACTTTTCACCCGGTCTCCTTACTCAGATTTTTTTACCACGACTTTTCACTCGGACTTTTTTACACTCTCCCCCGGACTTCTTACCCAGACTTTCTACCCGGAATTTTTACGTGGACTTTTCTAAAAACTTTTGGAAAAAAATCAAAGTGAAATTCTGAGAAAATAATCTCTTCCTTTCAGATTTGATTGCAATCTAACCAAAATTATGAATCAAAACAAGTGTCACAATCAATTTCTTTTTGGGAGGAAACAAATTAAGTATTTCAGGATTGATCTTACGAATATAAACTGTTTAGTTCGGACAGGAATTGACAAGACAAGTCGACACAAGTCGAGTCAAGTGACAAGTCCGGACGACAAGTCGGAACAAGTAGGAATAAGTAGGGAAAAGTCGGGACAGTAGGGAAAAGTCAGGACGACAAGTCAGGACATGTTGGGACAAGTCGGGACAATTCAAGTAGGGACAAGACAAGTAAGGACAAGTCGAGACAAACAAGCACAGCAGGAGTTAGGCAAGGTTGAATTACGAATAGTGTATCGTTCAAACAAAATTGAAAAAAAAAATTAACAAAAATTTTGAATGAAAATTGATATGAAAAAAAATATTTCAGAGAACAAGTTTTGCGAATTTTATGTTCTAGTTGGACTCGTCCTTTGAGTTTGGCATTTGCCAAGTCGAGTCAGTGGGGACAAATCGGGACCATAAGGACGAGTCGAAATATTTGAAAATATTTCGAATGAAAATTAATATAAAAAAAAAATATTTCTGAGAACAAGTAAAGTTTTGCGAATTTTATGTTCTAGTTGGACTCGTCCTTTGAGTTTGGCATTTGTCAAGTCAGTAGGGACGAAATGGGTCCATTAGGACAAGTCGAGACATACGAAGCACAACAGGGCGAAGCCAAATTTCGAAAATGTCAGTCGGAATTGAAACTTTCCGCAACATTTTCCAATTGTGTTACTTATTTCTTGTTCTACCCAGCTGGACTTGTTCTGAAAATTAATTTGAAAAAATATTATTTCAGAGAAAATGTCGAATTTTATATTCTAGTAGGACTCGTCCTTTGAGTTTGGCATTTGGCAATTTGAGTCAGCAGGGACAAATCGGGACCATTGGACGAGTCGAGACTTACAAAGCACAGCAGGGCGAAGTCAAATTACGAAAATCTCAGTCGGAATTGAAATTTGAATGTTCCTCTACATTTTCCAATTGTGTTACAAATTTCTTGTTACCCAGCTGGACTCATTCTGTGATTTTGGCATTTGTCAGTCGGGTCAGTGGGGACAAATTGGTACCATTAGGACAAGACGAGACATACGAAGCACAGCAGGGTGAAGTCAAACTACGAAAATCTCAGTCGAAATTGAAATTTGAATGTTTCCAAGCACTTTCCAATTGTGTTACAAACTTTTTATTCTACTCAGCTGGACTTGTTATGTAAGTTTGGCATTTGTCAAGTCTGGTCAGTGGGGACAAATCGGGACCATTGGACAATACCATACATACGAAGCACAGCAGGACGAAGTCAAATTACGAAAATCTCAGTCGGAATTCAAATTTGAATGTTCCCAACATTTTCCAATTGAGTTACAAATTTCTTGTTCAACCCAGCTGGACTTGTTATGTGAGTTTAGCATTTCTCAAGTCTGGTCATTGGGGACAAATCTGGACCATCAGGACAAGACAAGACATACGATGCACAGCAGGGCGAAGTCAAACTACGAAAATCTCAGTCGGAATTGAAATTTGAATGTTTCCCAACATTTTCCAATTGTGTTACAAATTTCATGTCTCACCCAGCTGGACTTGTTCTGTAACTTTGACATTTGTCAAGTCGGATCAGTGAGGACAAGTCGAGACATACGAAGCAAAGCAGGGCGAAGTCAAATTACGAAAATCTCAGTCGGAATTGAAACTTGAATTTTCCCCAACTTTTTCCAATTGTGTACAAATTTTTTGTTCAACTGAGCTAGATTTGTTCTTTGAGTTTGGCATTTGTCATGTCTAGTCAGTATGGACGAATCGAGACTATCCAGACAAGTCGAGACATACGAAGCACAGCAGGGGTTAGGGCAAGGTTAAATTACGAAAACTAGGTATCGTTCAATTTCATTGAAATTTTTTATTTCAAATAAAATTGAAAAAAAAAATATTTGAAAAAATTTTGAATGAAAATTAATTTGAAAAAATATTATTTGAGAAAAAGTCGAGTTTTGCGAATTTTATATTCTAGTAGGACTCGTCCTTTGAGTTTGGCATTTGGCAAGTTGAGTCAGTAGGGACAAATAGGGACCATTGGACAAGTCGGGACATACGAAGCACAGCTGGGCGAAGTAAAATTACGAAAATCTCAGTCGGAATTGAAATTAGAATGTTCCCCAGCATTTTTCAATTTTGTTAAAATTTCTTGATCTACCCAGCTAGACTTGTTATGTAGTTTGGCATTTTTCAAGTCTGGTCAGTGGGGACAATTCGCCATTAGGACAAGTCGAGACATACGATGCACAGCGGGGTTAGGCAAGTTCAAATAACGAATACTGTGTATCGTTCAATATCACAAAATTTTTTTATTTCACACAAAATTGAAAATAAATATTGGAAAAATTTTTGAAATTAAAATTAATATGAAAAATAAAAATTTCAGAGAACAAGTCAAGTTTTGTGAATTTTATATACTAGTTGGACTCGTCCTTTGAGTTTGGCATTTGTCGAGTCAGTAGGGACAAATCGGAACCATTAGGACAAGTCGAGACATCGAAGCACAGCAGGGCGAATTTAAATTACGAAAATCTCAGTCGAAATTTGAATGTTCCCCAACATTTTCCAATTGTGTTACAAATTCCTTGTTCTACCCAGCTGGAATTGTTATGTAATTTGGGCATTTGTCAAGTTGGGTCAATGGGGACATATCGGGACCATTATGACAAGTAGAGACATCCGAAGCACAGCTGGGCGAAGTCAAATTTCAAAAATCTCAGTCGAAAGTAAAATTTGAATGTTCACCAACATTTTCCAATTGTGATACAAATTTCTTGTTCTACCCAGCTGGACTTGTTCTGTAACTTTGGCATTTGTCTAGTCGGGTCAGTGGGGACAAATCGGAAACATTGGACAGTCGAGACATCCGAAGCACAGCAGGGCGAAGTCAAACTACGAAAATCTCTGTCGGAATTGAAATTTGAATGTTTCCAAACATTTTCCACTGGTGTTACAAGTTTCTTGGTCTACCCAGCTGGACTTGTTCTGTAACTTTGGCATTTGTCAAGTCGGGTCAGAGGGGACAAATCGGGACCATTGAACAGTCGAGACATCCGAAGCACAGCAGGGCGAAGTCAAACTACGAAAATCCCTGTCGGAATTGAAATTTGAATGTTTCCAAACATTTTCCAATTGTGTTACTAATTTTTTGTTCTACCCAGCTGGACTTTTTATGTAAGTTTGTCATTTGTCAAGTCTGGTCAGTGGGAACAAATCGGGACCATTAGGACAAGTCGAGACATACGAAGCACAGCAGGGCGAAGTCAAACTACGAAAATGTCAGTAGGAATTGAAATTTGAATGTTTTCAACGTTTTCCAATTATGTTACTAATTGTTCTACCCAGCTGGACTTTTTATGTAAGTTTATCATTTGTCAAGTCTGTTCAGTGGGGACAAAACGGGACCATTAGGACAAGTCGAGACATACGAAGCACAGCAGGGCGAAGTCAAACTACGAAAATCTCAGTAGGAATTGAAATTTGAATGATTTCAACTTTTTCCAATTGTGTTACAAATTTCTTGTTCTACCCAGCTGGACTTGTTCTGAAACTTTGGCATTTGTCAAGTCGGGTTAGTAGGGACAAATCGGGACCATTGGACAAATCTAGACATACGAAGCATAGCAGGTCGAACAACGAAAATCTCAGTCGCAATTGAAATTTTAATGTTCCCCTACAATTTCCAATTGTGTTACAAATTTCTTGTTCTACCCAGCTGGACTTGTTCTGAATTTTTAAATTTGTCAAGTCGTGTCAGTGGGGACAAATCGGGACCATTAGGACAAGTTGAGACATACGAAGCACAGCAGGGCGAGGTCAAATTACGAAAATCTCAGTCGGAATTGAAATTTGAATGTTCCTCTACATTTTCCAATTGTGTTACAAATTTCTTGTTACCCAGCTGGACTCATTCTGTGATTTTGGCATTTGTCAGTCGGGTCAGTGGGGACAAATTGGTACCATTAGGACAAGACGAGACATACGGAGCACAGCAGGGTGAAGGCAAACTACGAAAATCTCTGTCGGAATTGAAATATATATGTTTCCAAACATTTTCCAATTGTGCTACTAATTTTTGGTTCTACCCAGCTGGACTTTTGATGTAAGTTTGTCATTTGTCAAGTCTGGTCAGTGGGGACAAATCGAGACCATTAGGACAAGTCGAGACATAGGAAGCACAGCAGGGCGAAGTCAAACTAGGAAAATCTCAGTTGGACTTGAAATTTGAATGTTTTCAACTTTTTCCAATTATGTTACTAATTGTTCTACCCAGCTGGACTTTTTATGTAAGTTTGTCATTTGTCTAGTCTGTTCAGTGGGGACAAATCGGGACCATTAGGACAAGTCGAGACATACGAAGCACAGCAGGGCGAAGTCAAACTACGAAAATCTCAGTAGGAATTGAAATTTGAATGTTTTCAACTTTTTCCAATTGTGTTACAAATTTCTTGTTCTACCCAGCTGGACTTGTTCTGTAACTTTGGCATTTGTCAAGTCGGGTTAGTGGGGACAACGAACAACGAAAATCTCAGTCGCAATTGAAATTTGAATGTTCCCCTACAATTTCCAATTGTGTTACAAATTTCTTTTTCTACCCAGCTGGACTTGTTCTGAATTTTTAAATTTTTCAAGTCGTGTCAGTGGGGACAAATCGGGACCATTAGGACAAGTCGAGACATACGAAGCACAGCAGGGCGAAGTCAAATTACGAAAATCTCAGTCGGAATGGAAATTTGAATATTCCTCAACATTTTCCAAATGTGTTACAAATTTCTTGTTACCCAGCTGGACTCATTCTGTGATTTTGGCATTTGTCAGTCGGGTCAGTGGGGACAAATTGGTACCATTAGGACAAGACGAGACATACGAAGCACAGCAGGGTGAAGTCAAACTACGAAAATCTCTGTTGGAATTGAAATTTGAATGTTTCCAAACATTTTCCAATTGTATTACTAATTTTTGGTTCTACCCAGCTGGACTTTTTATGTAAGTTTGTCATTTGTCAAGTCTGGTCAGTGGGGACAAATCGGGACCATTAGGACAAGTCGAGACATACGATGCACAGCAGGGGTTAGGCAAGTTCAAATTACGAATACTGTGTATCGTTCAATATCACTAAAAAATTTTATTTCACACAAAATTAAAAATAAATATTGAAAAAATTTTTTCAATGAAAATTAATATCAAAAAATATTTCAGAGAACAAGTTTTGTGAATTTTATGTACTAGTTGGACTGTCTTTTGAGTTTGGCATTTGTCGAGTCAGTAGGGACATATCGGGACCATTAGGACAGGTCGAGACATACGAAGCACAGCAGGGCGAAGTCAAATTACGAATATCTGAGTCGGAATTGAAATTTGAATGTTCCCAACATTTTCCAATTGTGATACAAATTTCTTGTTTTAACAGCTGAACTTGTTGTGTAATTTTGGCATTTGTCAAGTCGGGTCAATGGGGACAAATCGGGACCATTATGACAAGTAGAGACATACGAAGCACAGCTGGGCGAAGTCAAATTACGAAAAATCTCAGTCGAAATTGAAATTTGAATGTTCCCAACATTTTCCAATCGTGTTACAAATTTCTTGTTCTACCCAGCTGGACTTGTTCTGTAACTTTGGCATTTGTCAAGTCGGGTTAGTAGGGACAAACTGGGACCATTGGACAAGTCGAGACACGAAGCACAGCAGAGCAAACAACGAAAATCTTAGTCGCAATTGAAATTTGAATGTTCCCCAACATTTTCCAATTGTGTTACAAATTTCTTGTTACCAAGCTGGACTTGTTTGTAATTTTGACATTTGTCAAGTCGGGTTAGTGGGGACAAATCGGGACCATTAGACATACGAAGCACAGCAGGGAAAAGTCAAATTACGGAAATCTCAGTCGGATTTGAAATTTGAATGTTCCCTACATTTTCCAATTGTGTTACAAACCTCTTGTTTTACCAGCTGGAATTGTTCTGTAATTTTGGCATTCGTCAAGTCGGGTCAATGGGGACAAATCGGGACCATTATGACAAGTAGAGACATACGAAGCACAGCTGGGCGAAGTCAAATCACGAAAAATCTCTGTCGAAATTGAAATTTGAATGTTCCCAACATTTTCCAATTGTGTTACAAATTTTTTGTTCTACCCAGCTGGACTTGTTCTGTAACTTTGGCATTTGTCAAGTCGGGTTAGTGGGGAAAAATCGGGACCATTATGACAAGTAGAGACATACGAAGCACAGCTGGGCGAAGTCAAATCACGAAAAATCTCTGTCGAAATTGAAATTTGAATGTTCCCAACATTTTCCAATTGTGTTACGAATTTCTTGTTCTACCCAGCTGGACTTGTTCTGAATTTTTAAATTTGTCAAGTCGGGTCAGTAGGGACAAATCGTGACCATAAGGACAAGTCAAGACATACGAAGCACAGAGTGGCTAAGTCTATTTTCGAAAATCCCAGTCGGAATTGAAATTGGAATTATTCCACAACAATTTCCTATTGTGTTACAAATTTCTTGTTTTACCCAGCTGGACTTGTTCTGTAGGTTTGGCATTTGTCAAATCGGGTCAGTGGGAACATATCGGGACCATTAGATCAAGTCAGGACATACGAAGCACAGCAGGGCGAAGTCATATTACGAAAATCTCAGTAGAAATTGAAATTTGAATGTTCCCAACACTTTCCAATTGTGTTAAAATTTCATGAATTACCCTCCTGGACTCGTTCTGTTTTTTGGCATGTGTCAAGTCGGGTCATTAAGGACAAAACGGGAACATTAGGACAAGTCGAGACATACGAAGCACAGCAGGGCGAAGTCAAATTACTAAAATCTCAGTCGGAATTGAAATTTTATTGTTCCCCAACAGTTTCCTAATGTGTTACCAATTTCTTAATTTCTTGTTTTGCTCAGCTGGACTTGTTCTGTAATTTTGGCATTTGTCAAGTCGGGTCATTAAGGACAAATCGGGACCATTAGGACAAGATGATAGATACGAAGCACAGCGGGGCGAAGTCATATTACGAAAATCTCAGTCGGAATTGAAATTTGAATTGTTTCCCAACATTTTCCTATTGTGTTACAAATTTCTTGTTTTACCCAGCTGGACTTGTTCTGTAGTTTTGGCATATGTCAAGTCAGGTCAGTAGGGACAAATCGGGACCATTAGGACAAGTCGAGACGTACTAAGCACAGCAGGGCGAAGTCAAATCGATAATCTCAAACGGAATTGAAATTTTCCAATTGTGATACAAATTTTTTGTTTCATCCAGCTGGACTTGTTCTGTAGTTTTGGCATATGTCAAGTCGGGTAAGTAGGGACAAATCGGGACCATTAGGACAAGACGAGACGTACTAAGCACAGCAGGGCGAAGTCAAATCGAAAATCTCAGTCGGAATTGAAATTTGAATTGTTCCCCAACATTTTCCAATTGTGATAAAAATTTCTTGTTTCACCCAGCTGGACTTGTTCTGTAGTTTTGGCATATGTCAAGTCAGGTCAGTAGGGACAAATCGGGACCATTAGGACAAGTCGAGACGTACTAAGCACTGCAGGGCGAAGTCAAATCGAAAATCTCAAACGGAATTGAAATTTTCCAATTGTGATACAAATTTTTTGTTTCATCCAGCTGGACTTGTTCTGTAGTTTGACATATGTCAAGTCGGGTAAGTAGGGACAAATCGGGACCATTAGGACAAGACGAGACGTACTAAGCACAGCAGGGCGAAGTCAAATCGAAAATCTCAGTCGGAATTGAAATTTGAATTGTTCCCCAACATTTTCCAATTGTGATAAAAATTTCTTGTTTCACCCAGCTGGACTTGTTCTGTAGGTTTGGCATTTATCAATTCGGGTCAGTGGGAACATATCGGGACCATTAGGTCAAGTCAAGACATACGAAGCACAGCAGGGCGAAGTCATATTACGAAAATCTCAGTCGCAATTGAAATTTGAATGTTCCCCAACATTTTCCAATTGTGTTACAAATTTCTTGTTCTACCCAGCTGGACTTGTTATGAATTTTTAAATTTGTCAAGTCGTGTCAGTAGGGACAAATCGGGACCATTAGGACAAGTCGAGACATACGAAGCACAGCAGGGTGAAGTCAAACTACGAAAATCTCTGTCGGAATTGAAATTTGAATGTTCCTCTACATTTTCCAATTGTGTTACAAATTTCTTGTTACCCAGCTGGACTCATTCTGTGATTTTGGCATTTGTCTGTCAGGTCAGTGGGGACAAATTGGTACCATTAGGACAAGACGAGACATACGGAGCACAGCAGGGTGAAGTCAAACTACGAAAATCTCTGTCGGAATTGAAACTTGAATGTTTCCAAACATTTTCCAATTGTGTTACTAACTTTTGGTTCTACCCAGCTGGACTTTTCATGTAAGTTTGTCATTTGTCAAGTCTGGTCAGTGGGGACAAATCGGGACCATTAGGACAAGTCGAGACATACGAAGCACAGCAGGGCGAAGTCAAACTACGAAAATCTCAGAAGGAATTGAAATTTGAATGTTTTCAA
The DNA here is from genome assembly GCA_958502065.1 of Chrysolina americana. Lineage (NCBI taxonomy): Eukaryota > Metazoa > Arthropoda > Insecta > Coleoptera > Chrysomelidae > Chrysolina > Chrysolina americana. The sequence goes on along the minus strand of OY293419.1, from coordinate 33,608,659 downwards.
CTTTTTCCAATTATGTTACTAATTGTTCTACCCAGCTGGACATTTTATGTAAGTTTGTCATTTGTCAAGTCTGGTCAGTGGGGACAAAACGGGACCATTAGGACAAGTCGAGACATACGAAGCACAGCAGGGCGAAATCAAACTACGAAAATCTCAGTAGGAATTGAAATTTGAATGTTTTCAACTTTTTCCACTTGTGTTACAAATTTCGTGTTTTACCCAGCTGGACTTGTTATGTAAATTTGGCATTTGTGAAGTCGGGATAGTGGGGACAAATCGGGACCATTGGACAAGTCGAGACATACGAAGCACAGCAGGGCGAACAACGATAATCTCAGTCGCAATTGAAATAGGAATGTTCCCCAACATTTTCCAATTGTATTACAACTTTTTGTTACAAAGCTGGACTTGTTTGTAATTTTTACATGTGTCAAGTCGCGTCAGTGGGGACAAATCGGGACCATGAGACATACGAAGCATAGCAGGGCGAAGTCAAATTACGGAAATCTCAGTCGGATTTGAAATTTGAATGTTCCCCAACATTTTCCAATTGTGTTGCAAATTTCTTGTTCTATCCACCTGGACTTGTTCTGAATTTTGGCATTTGTCAAGTCCGGTCAGTGGGGACAAATCGGGACCATTAGGACAAGTCGAGACATACGATGCACAGCAGGGGTTAGGCAAGTTCAAATTACGAATACTGTGTATCATTCAATATCACTAAAATTTTTTATTTCACACAAAATTAAAAATAAATATTGAAAACATTTTTGAATGAAAATTAATATGTTAAAAATATTTCAGAGAACAAGTTTTGTGAATTTTATGTACTAGTTGGACTCGTCTTTTGAGTTTGGCATTTGTCGAGTCAGTAGGGACATATCGGGACCATTAGGACAGGTCGAGACATACGAAGCACAGCAGGACGAAGTCAAATTACGAAAATCTGAGTAGGAATTGAAATTTGAATGTTCCCTACATTTTCCAATTGTGTTACAAATTTCTTGTTTTAACAACTGAACTTGTTGTGTAATTATGGCATTCGTCAAGTCGGCTCAATGGGGACAAATCGGGACCATAATGACAAGTAGAGACATACGAAGTAGAGTTGGGCGAAGTCAAATTACGAAAAATCTCAGTCGAAATTGAAATTTGAATATTCCCAACATTTTCCAATTGTGTTACAAATTTCTTGTTCTACCCAGCTGGACTTGTCTGTAACTTTGGCATTTGTCAAGTCGGGATAGTAGGGACAAATTGGGACCATTGGACGAGTCGAGACACGAAGCACAGCAGAGCAAACAACGAAAATCTCAGTCGCAATTGAAATTTGAATGTTCCCCAACATTTTCCAATTGTGTTACAAATTTCTTGTTACCCAGCTGGACTTGTTTGTAATTTTGACATTTGTCAAGTCGGGTCAGTGGGGACAGATCGGGACCATTAGACATACGAAGCACAGCAGGGCGAAGTCAAATTTCGGAAATCCTAGTCGGATTTGAAATTTGAATGTTCTCAACATTTTCCAAATGTGTTACAAACTTCTTGTTTTACCAGCTGGACTTGTTCTGCAATTTTGGCATTCGTCAAGTCGGGTCAATGGGGACAAATCGGGACCATTATGGCAAGAAGAGACATACGAAGCACAGCTGGGCGAAGTCAAATTACGAAAAATCTCAGTCGAAATTGAAATTTGAATGTTCCCAACATTTTCCAATTGTGTAACAAATTTCTTGTTCTACCCAGCTGGACTTGTTCTGTAACTTTGGCATTTGTCAAGTCGGGTTAGTGGGGACATATCGGGACCATTGGACAAATCTAGATATACGAAGCACAGCAGGTCGAACAACGAAAATCTCAGTCGCAATTGAAATTTGAATGTTCCCCTACATTTTCCAATTGTGTTACAAATTTTTTGTTCTACCCAGCTGGACTTGTTCTGAATTTTTAAATTTGTCAAGTCGTGTCAGTGGGGACAAACCGGGACCATTAGGACAAGTCGAGACATACGAAGCACAGCAGGGCGAAGTCAAATTACGAAAATCTCAGTCGGAATTGAAATTTGAATGTTCCTTAACATTTTCCAATTGTGTTACAAATTTCTTGTTACCCAGCTGGACTCATTCTGTGATTTTGGCATATGTCAGTCGGGTCAGTGGGGACAAATTGGTACCATTAGGACAAGACGAGACATACGAAGCACAGCAGGGTGAAGTCAAAATACGAAAATCTCTGTCGTAATTGAAATTTGAATGTTTCCAAACATTTTCCAATTGTGTTACTAATTTTTGGTTCTACCCAGCTGGACTTTTTATGTAAGTTTGTCATTTGTCAAGTCTGGTCAGTGGGGACAAATCGGGACCATTAGGACATGTCGAGACATACGATGCACAGCAGGGGTTAGGCAAGTTCAAATTACGAATACTGTGTATCGTTCAATATCACTAAAATTTTTTATTTCACACAAAATCAAAAATAAGTATTGAAAAAATTTTTGAATGAAAATTAATATGAACAAATATTTCAGAGAACAAGTTTTGTGAATTTTATGTACTAGTTGGACTCGTCTTTTGAGTTTGGCATTTGTCGAGTCAGTAGGGACATATCGGGACCATTAGGACAGGTCGAGACATACGAAGCACAGCAGGGCGAAGTCAAATTACGAAAATCTGAGTCGGAATTGAAATTTGAATGTTCCCAACATTTTCCTATTGTGTTACAAATTTCTTGTTTTAACATCTGAACTTGTTGTGTAATTATGGCATTCGTCAAGTCGGGTCAATGGGGACAAATCGGGACCATTATGACAAGTAGAGACATACGAAGCACAGCTGGGCGAAGTCAAATTACGAAAAATCTCAGTCGAAATTGAAATTTGAATGTTCCCAACATTTTCCAATTGTGTTACAAATTTCTTGTTCTACCCAGCTGGACTTGTTCTGTAGTTTTGGCATTTGTCAAGTCGGGTCATTAAGGACAAATCGGGATCAGTAGGACAAGTTGATACATACGAAGCACAGCAGGGCGAAGTCAAATTACGAAAATCTCTGTCGAAATTGAAATTTGAATGTTCCCAACATTTTCCAATTGTGTTACAAATTTCTTGTTCTACCCAGCTGGACTTGTTCTGTAGTTTTGGCATTTGTCAAGTCGGGTCATTAAGGACAAATCGGGATCAGTAGGACAAGACGAGACATACGAAGCACAGCAGGGTGAAGTCAAACTACGAAAATCTCTGTCGTAATTGAAATTTGAATGTTTCCAAACATTTTCCAATTGTGTTACTAATTTTTGGTTCTACCCAGCTGGACTTTTTATGTAAGTTTGTCATTTGCCAAGTCTGGTCAGTGGGGACAAATCGGGACCATTAGGACATGTCGAGACATACGATGCACAGCAGGGGTTAGGCAAGTTCAAATTACGAATACTGTGTATCGTTCAATATCACTAAAATTATTTATTTCACACAAAATCAAAAATAAATATAGAAAAAATTTTTGAATGAAAATTAATATGAACAAATATTTCAGAGAACAAGTTTTGTGAATTTTATGTGCTAGTTGGACTCGTCTTTTGAGTTTGGCATTTGTCGAGTCAGTAGGGACATATCGGGACCATTAGGACAGGTCGAGACATACGAAGCACAGCAGGGCGAAGTCAAATTACGAAAATCTGAGTCGGAATTGAAATTTGAATGTTCCCAACATTTTCCTATTGTGTTACAAATTTCTTGTTTTAACAGCTGAACTTGTTGTGTAATTATGGCATTCGTTAAGTCGGGTCAGTGGGGACAAATCGGGACCATTAAGACAAGTCGAGACATACGAAGCACAGCAGGGCTAAGTCAATTTACGAAAAACCCAGTCGGAATTGAAATTAGATTTGTTCCCCAACAATTTCCTATTGTGTTACAAATTTCATGTTTCACCCAGCTGGACTTGTTCTGTAGGTTTGGCATTTGGCAAGTCGGGTCAGTGGGAACAAATCGGGACCATTAGGTCAAGTCAAGACATACGAAGCACAGCAGGGCGAAGTCATATTACGAAAATCTCAGTCGGAATTGAAATTTGAATGTTCCCAACACTTTCCAATTGTGTTACAAATTTCTTGAATTACCCAGCTGGACTCGTTCTGTTTTTTGGCATTTGTCAAGTCGGGTCATTAAGGACAAATCGGGAACATTAGGACAAGTCGAGACATACGAAGCACAGCAGGGCGAAGTTAAATTACTAAAATCTCTGTCGGAATTGAAATTTGATTGTTCCCCAACTATTTCCTATTGTGTTAAAAATTTCTTGTTTTGCCCAGCTGGACTTGTTCTGTTATTTTGGCATTTGTCAAGTCGGGTCATTAAGGACAAATCGGGAACATAAGGTCAAGTCGAGACATACGAAGCACAGCAGGGCGAAGTCAAATTACTAATATCTCAGTCGGAAGTGAAATTTGATTGTTCCCCAACAATTTCCTATTGTGTTACAAATTTCTTGTTTTGCTCAGCTGGACTTGTTCTGTAGTTTTGGCATTTGTAAAGTCGGGTCTTTAAGGACAAATCGGGACCAGTAGGACAAGTTGATACATACGAAGCACAGCAGGGCGAAGTCAAATTACGAAAATCTCAGTATGAATTGAAATTTGAATGTTCTCAAACATTTTCCAATTGTGTTTACAAATTTTTCGTCTACTCAGCTGGACTTGTTCTGTAGTTTTGGCATTCGTCAAGTCGGGTCAGTGGGGACTAATCGGTACCATTAGGACAAGTTGATAGATACGAAGCACAGCAGGGCGAAGTCATATTACGTAAATCTCAGTCGGAATTGAAATTTGAATGTTCCCAACACTTTCCAATTGTGTTACAAATTTCTTGAATTACCCAGCTGGACTCGTTCTGTTTTTTGGCATTTGTCAAGTCGGGTCATTAAGGACAAATCGGGAACATTAGGACAAGTCGAGACATACGAAGCACAGCAGGGCGAAGTCAAATTACTAAAATCTCAGTCGGAATTGAAATTTGATTGTTCCCCAACTATTTCCTATTGTATTACAAATTTCTTGTTTGGCCCAGCTGGACTTGTTCTGTAGTTTTGGCATTTGTCAAATCAGGTCATTAAGGACAAATCGGGACCAGTTGGACAAGTTAATGCATACGAAGCACAGCTGGGCGAAGTCAATTTACGAAAAACCCAGTCGGAATTGAAATTAGATTTGTTCCCCTACATTTTCCTATTGTGTTACAAATTTCTTGTTTTACCCAGCTGGACTTGTTCTGTAGTTTTGTCATATGTCAAGTCGGGTCAGTAGGGACAAATCGGGACCAATAGGACAAGTTGAGACATACGAAGCACAGCAAGGGCTAAGTCAATTTACGAAAATCACAGACGGAATTGAAATTAGAATTGTTCCACAACAATTTCCTATTGTGTTACAAATTTCTTGTTTTACCCAGCCGGACTTGTTCTGTAGGTTTGGCATTTGTCAAGTCGGGTCAGTGGGAACATATCGGAGCCATTAGGTCAAGTCAAGACATACGAAGCACAGCAGGGCGAAGTCATATTACGAAAATCTCAGTCGGAATTGAAATTTTAATGTTCCCAACATTTTCCAATTGTGTTACAAATTTCTTGTTCTACCCAGCTGGACTAGTTCTGTAACTTTGGCATTTGTCAAGTCGGGTTAGTGGGGACAAATCGGGACCATTGGACAAATCTAGATATACGAAGCACAGCAGGTCGAACAACGAAAATCTCAGTCGCAATTGAAATTTGAATGTTCCCCTACATTTTCCAATTGTGTTTCAAATTTCTTGTTCTACCCAGCTGGACTTGTTCTGAATTTTTAAATTTGTCAAGTCGTGTCAGTGGGGACAAACCGGGACCATTAGGACAAGTCGAGACATACGAAGCACAGCAGGGCGAAGTCAAATTACGAAAATCTCAGTCGGAATTGAAATTTGAATGTTCCTCAACATTTTCCAATTGTGTTACAAATTTCTTGTTACCCAGCTGGACTCATTCTGTGATTTTGGCATATGTCAGTCGGGTCAGTGGGGACAAATTGGTACCATTAGGACAAGACGAGACATACGAAGCACAGCAGGGAGAAGTCAAAATACGAAAATCTCTGTCGTAATTGAAATTTGAATGTTTCCAAACATTTTCCAATTGTGTTACTAATTTTTGGTTCTACCCAGCTGGACTTATTATGTAAGTTTGTCATTTGCCAAGTCTGGTCAGTGGGGACAAATCGGGACCATTAGGACATGTCGAGACATACGATGCACAGCAGGGGTTAGGCAAGTTCAAATTACGAATACTGTGTATCGTTCAATATCACTAAAATTTTTTATTTCACACAAAATCAAAAATAAATATAGAAAAAATTTTTGAATGAAAATTAATATGAAAAAATATTTCAGAGAACAAGTTTTGTGAATTTTATGTACTAGTTGGACTCGTCTTTTGAGTTTGGCATTTGTCGAGTCAGTAGGGACATATCGAGACCATTAGGACAGGTCGAGACATACGAAGCACAGCAGGGCGAAGTCAAATTACGAAAATCTGAGTCGGAATTGAAATTTGAATGTTCCCAACATTTTCCTATTGTGTTAAAAATTTCTTGTTTTAACAGCTGAACTTGTTGTGTAATTATGGCATTCGTCAAGTCGGGTCAATGGGGACAAATCGGGACCATTATGACAAGTAGAGACATACGAAGCACAGCTGGGCGAAGTCAAATTACGAAAAATCTCAGTCGAAATTGAAATTTGAATGTTCCCAACATTTTCCAAATGTGTTACAAATTTCTTGTTCTACCCAGCTGGACTTGTTCTGTAGTTTTGGCATTTGTCAAGTCGGGTCATTAAGGACAAATCGGGACCAGTAGGACAAGTTGATACATACGAAGCACAGCAGGGCGAAGTCAAATCGAAAATCTCAGTCGGAATTGAAATTTGAATTGTTCCCCAACATTTTCCAATTGTGTTACAAATTTCTTGTTTTACCCAGCTGGACTTGTTCTGTAGTTTTGGCATATGTCAGTCGGGTCAGTAGGGACAAATCAGGACCATTAGGACAAGTCGAGGCGTACTAAGCACAGCAGGGCGAAGTCAAATCGAAAATCTCAGTCGGAATTAAAATTTGAATTGTTCCCCAACATTTTCCAATTGTGATACAAATTTCTTGTTTTATCTAGCTGGACTTGTTCTGTAGTTTTGGCATATGTCAAGTCGGGTCAGTAGGGACAAATCAGGACCATTAGGACAAGACGAGACATACGAAGCACAGAGTGGCTAAGCCAATTTACGAAATTCCCAGTCGGAATTGAAATTAGAATTATTCCACAACAATTTCCTATTGTGTTACAAATTTCTTGTTTTACCCAGATGGACTTGTTCTGTAGGTTAGGCATTTGTCAAGTCGGGTCAGTGGGAACATATCGGGATCATTAGGTCAAGTTAAGACATACGAAGCACAGCAGGGAGAAGTCAAATTACGGAAATCTCAGTCAGAATTGAAATTTGAATGTTCCCAACACTTTCCAATTGTGTTACATATTTCTTGAATCACCCACTTGGACTCGTTCTGTTTTTTGGCATTTGTCAAGTCGGGTCATTAAGGACAAATCGGGAACATTAGGACAAGTCGAGACATACGAAGCACAGCAGGGCGAAGTCAAATTATGAAAATCTCAGTCGGAATTGAAATTTGAATGTTCTCGAACATTTTCCAATTGTGTTTACAAATTTCTTGTCTACTCAGCTGGACTTGTTCTGTAGTTTTGGCATTTGTCAAGTCGGGTCATTAAGGACAAATTGGAACTATTTGGACAAGTCGAGACATACGAGCACAGCAGGGCGAAGTCAAATTACTAAAAACTCAGCCGAAATTGAAATATAAATGTTCCCCACACTTTCCAATTGTGTTACAAATTTCTTTAATTACCCAGCTGGACTCGTTCTGTTTTTTGGCATTTGTCAAGTCGGGTCATTAAGGACAAATCGGGAACATTAGGACAAGTCGAGACATACGAAGCACAGCAGGGCTAAGTCAATATACGAAAAACCCAGTCGGAATCAAAATTAGATTTGTTCCCCAACATTTTCCTATTGTTTTACAAATTTCTTGTTTTACCCAGCTGGTCTTTTTCTGTAGGTTTGGCATATGTCAAGTCGGGTCCAGTGGGGACAAATCGGGACCATTAGGACAAGTCGAGACATACGAAGCACAGAGTGGCTTAGTCAGTTTACGAAAATCCCAGTCGGAATTGAAATTAGAATCATTCCACAACAATTTCCTATTGTGTTACAAATTTCTTGTTTTACCCAGCTGGACTTGTTCTGTAGGTTTGGCATTTGTCAAGTCGGGTCAGTGGGAACATATCGGGACCATTAGGTCAAGTCAAGACATACGAAGCACAGCAGGGCGAAGTCATATTACGTAAATCTCAGCCGGAATTGAAATTTGAATGTTCCCAACACTTTCCAATTGTGTTACAAATTTCTTGAATTACCCAGCTGGACTCGTTCTGTTTTTTGGATTTGTCAAGTCGCGTCATTAAGGACAAATCAGGAACATTAGGACAAGTCGAGACATACGAAGCACAGCAGGACGAAGTCAAATTACTAAAATCTCAGTCGGAAATGAAATTTGATTGTTCCCCAACAATTTCCTATTGTGTTACAAATTTCTTGTTTTACCCAGCCGGTCTTGTTCTGTAGGTTTGGCATTTGTCAAGTCGTGTCAGTGGGAACATATCGGGGCCATTAGGTCAAGTCAAGACATACGAAGCAAAGCAGGGCGAAGTCATATTACGAAAATCTCAGTCGGAATTGAAATTTGAATGTCCCAACACTTTCCAATTGTGTTACAAATTTCTTGAATTACCCAGCTGGACTTGTTCTGTAGTTTTGGCATATGTCAAGTCGGGTCCAGTGGGGACAAATCGGGACCATTAGTACAAGTCGAGACATACGAAGCACAGCAGGGCTAAGTCAATTTACGAAAAATCCAGTCGGAATTGAAATTAGATTTGTTCCCCAACATTTTCCTATTGTTTTACAAATTTCTTGTTTTACCCAGCTGGTCTTTTTCTGTAGTTTTGGCATTTGTCAAGTCGGGTCATTAAGGACAAATCAGGACTATTTGGACAAGTCGAGACATACGAGCACAGCAGAGCGAAGTCAAATTAATAAAAACTCAGCCGGAATTGAAATATAAATGTTCCCAACATTTTGCAATTGTGTTACAAATTTCTTGAATTACCCAGCTGGACTCGTTCTGTTTTTTGGCATTTGTCAAGTCGGGTCTTTAGGACAAATCGGGACTATTAGGACAAGATAAGACGTACTGAGCACAGCAAGGCAAAGTCAAATCGAAAATCTCAGTCGGAATTGAAATTTGAATGTCCCAACACTTTCCAATTGTGTTACAAATTTCTTGAATTACCCAGCTGGACTTGTTCTGTAGTTTTGGCATATGTCAAGTCGGGTCAGTAGTGACAAATCGGGACCATTAGAACAAGTCAAGAGACATACGAAGCACAGAGTGGCTAAGTCAATTTACGAAAATCCCAGTCGGAATTGAAATTAGAATTATTCCACAACAATTTCCTATTGTGTTACAAATTTCTTGTTTTACCCAGCCGGACTTGTTCTGTAGGTTTGGCATTTGTCAAGTCGGGTCCAGTGGGCCAAATCGGGACCATTAGGACAAGTCGAGACATACGAAGCACAGCAGGGCTAAGTCAATTTACGAAAAACCCAGTCGGAATTGAAATTAGATTTGTTCCCCAACATTTTCCTATTGTTTTACAAATTTCTTGTTTTACCCAGCTGGTCTTTTTCTGTAGTTTTGGCATATGTCAAGTCGGGTCAGTAGGGACAAATCGGGACCATTAGAACAAGTCAAGACATACGAAGCACAGAGTGGCTAAGTCAATTTACGAAAATCCCAGTCGGAATTGAAATTAGAATTATTCCCCAACATTTTCCTATTGTTTTACAAATTTCTTGAATTACCCAGCTGGACTCGTTCTGTTTTTTGGCATTTGTCAAGTCGGGTCATTAAGGACAAATCGGGAACATTAGGACAAGTCGAGACATACGAAGCACAGAGTGGCTAAGTCAATTTACGAAAATCCCAGTCGGAATTGAAATTAGAATCATTCCACAACAATTTCCTATTGTGTTACAAATTTCTTGTTTTACCCAGCTGGACTTGTTCTGTAGGTTTGGCATTTGTCAAGTCGGGTCAGTGGGAACATATCGGGACCATTAGGTCAAGTCAAGACATACGAAGCACAGCAGGGCGAAGTCATATTAGGAAAATCTCAGCCGGAATTGAAATTTGAATGTTCCCTACACTTTCCAATTGTGTTACAAATTTCTTGAATTACCCAGCTGGACTCGTTCTGTTTTTTGGATTTGTCAAGTCGCGTCATTAAGGACAAATCAGGAACATTAGGACAAGTCGAGACATACGAAGCACAGCAGGACGAAGTCAAATTACTAAAATCTCAGTCGGAAATGAAATTTGATTGTTCCCCAACAATTTCCCATTGTGTTACAAATTTCTTGTTTTACCCAGCCGGACTTGTTCTGTAATTTTGGCATTTGTCAAGTCGGGTCATTAAGGACAAATCGGGACCATTAGGACAAGTTGATAGATACGAAGCACAGCAGAGCAAAGTCATATTAAGAAAATCTCAGTCGGAAATGATATTTGAATTGTTTCCCAACATTTTCCTATTGTGTTACAAATTTCTTGTTTTACCCAGCTGGACTTGTTCTGTAGTTTTGGCATATGTCAAGTCGGGTCCAGTGGGGACAAATCGGGACCATTAGGACAAGTCGAGACATACGAAGCACAGAGTGGCTAAGTCAATTTACGAAAATCCCAGTCGGAATTGAAATTAGAATCATTCCACAACAATTTCCTATTGTGTTACAAATTTCTTGTTTTACCCAGCTGGACTTGTTCTGTAGGTTTGGCATTTGTCAAGTTGGGTCAGTGGGAACATATCGGGACCATTAGGTCAAGTCAAGACATACGAAGCACAGCAGGGCGAAGTCATATTACGAAAATCTCAGTCGGAATTGAAATTAGAATTATTCACAACAATTTCCTATTGTGTTACAAATTTCTTGAATTACCCAGCTGGACTCGTTCTGTTTTTTGGCATTTGTCAAGTCGGGTCATTAAGGACAAATCGGGAACATTAGGACAAGTCAAGACATACGAAGCACAGCAGGGCTAAGTCAATTTACGAAAAACCCAGTCGGAATTGAAATTAGATTTGTTCCCCAACATTTTCCTATTGTTTTACAAATTTCTTGTTTTACCCAGCTGGTCTTTTTCTGTAGTTTTGACATATGTCAAGTCGGGTCAGTAGGGACAAATCGGGACCATTAGAACAAGTCAAGACATACGAAGCACAGAGTGGCTAAGTCAATTTACGAAAATCCCAGTCGGAATTGAAATTAGAATTATTCCACAACAATTTCCTATTGTGTTACAAATTTCTTGTTTTACCCAGCTGGACTTGTTCTGTAGGTTTGGCATTTGTCAAGTCGGGTCAGTGGGAACATATCGGGACCATTAGGTCAAGTCATGACATACGAAGCACAGCAGGGCGAAGTCATATTACGAAAATCTCAGCCGGAATTGAAATTTGAATGTTCCCAACACTTTCCAATAGTGTTACAAATTTCTTGAATTACCCAGCTGGACTCGTTCTGTTTTTTGGCATTTGTCAAGTCGGGTCAGTGGGAACATATCGGGACCATTAGGTCAAGTCAAGACATACGAAGCACAGCAGGGCGAAGTCATATTACGAAAATCTCAGCCGGAATTGAAATTTGAATGTTCCCAACACTTTCCATTTGTGTTACAAATTTCTTGAATTACCCAGCTGGACTCGTTCTGCTTTTTGGCATTTGTCAAGTCGGGTCTTTAGGACAAATCGGGACTATTAGGACAAGATAAGACGTACTAAGCACAGCAAGGCAAAGTCAAATCAAAAATCTCAGTCGGAATTGATATTTGAATTGTTCCCCAACATTTTCCAATTGTGATACAAATTTCTTGTTTCACCCAGCTGGACTGTTCTGTAGTTTTGGCATATGTCAAGTCGGGTCAGTAGGGACAAATCGGGACCATTAGAACAAGTCAAGACATACGAAGCACAGAGTGGCTAAGTCAATTTACGAAAAACCCAGACGGAATTGAAATTAGATTTGTTCCCCAACATTTTCCTATTGTTTTACAAATTTCTTGTTTTACCCAGCTGGTCTTTTTCTGTAGTTTTGGCATATGTCAAGTCGGGTCAGTAGGGACAAATCGGGACCATTAGAACAAGTCAAGACATACGAAGCACAGAGTGGCTAAGTCAATTTACGAAAATCCCAGTCGGAATTGAAATTAGAATTATTCCACAACAATTTCCTATTGTGTTACAAATTTCTTGTTTTACCCAGCCGGACTTGTTCTGTAGGTTTGGCATTTGTCAAGTCGGGTCAGTGGGAACATATCGGGGCCATTAGGTCAAGTCAAGACATACGAAGCAAAGCAGGGCGAAGTCATATTACGAAAATCTCAGTCGAAATTGAAATTTGAATGTTCCCAACACTTTCCAATTGTGTTACAAATTTCTTGATACCCAGCTGGACTCGTTCTGTTTTTTGGCATTTGTCAAGTCGGGTCATTAAGGACAAATCGGGAACATTAGGACAAGTCGAGACATACGAAGCACAGCAGGGCTAAGTCAATTTACGAAAAACCCAGTCGGAATTAAAATTAGATTTGTTCCCCAACATTTTCCTATTGTTTTACAAATTTCTTGTTTTACCCAGCTGGTCTTTTTCTGTAGTTTTGGCATATGTCAAGTCGGGTCCAGTGGGGACAAATCGGGACCATTAGGACAAGTCGAGACATACGAAGCACAGAGTGGCTTAGTCAGTTTACGAAAATCCCAGTCGGAATTGAAATTAGAATCATTCCACAACAATTTCCTATTGTGTTACAAATTTCTTGTTTTACCCAGCTGGACTTGTTCTGTAGGTTTGGCATTTGTCAAGTCGGGTCAGTGGGAACATATCGGGACCATTAGGTCAAGTCAAGACATACGAAGCACAGCAGGGCGAAGTCATATTACGAATATCTCAGCCGGAATTGAAATTTGAATGTTCCCAACACTTTCCAATTGTGTTACAAATTTCTTGAATTACCCAGCTGGACTCGTTCTGTTTTTTGGATTTGTCAAGTAGCGTCATTAAGGACAAATCAGGAACATTAGGACAAGTCGAGACATACGAAGCACAGCAGGACGAAGTCAAATTACTAAAATCTCAGTCGGAAATGAAATTTGATTGTTCCCCAACAATTTCCTATTGTGTTACAAATTTCTTGTTTTACCCAGCCGGACTTGTTCTGTAGGTTTGGCATTTGTCAAGTCGGGTCAGTGGGAACATATCGGGGCCATTAGGTCAAGTCAAGACATACGAAGCAAAGCAGGGCGAAGTCATATTACGAAAATCTCAGTCGGAATTGAAATTTGAATGTCCCAACACTTTCCAATTATGTTACAAATTTCTTGAATTACCCAGCTGGACTTGTTCTGTAGTTTTGGCATATGTCAAGTCGGGTCCAGTGGGGACAAATCGGGACCATTAGGACAAGTCGAGACATACGAAGCACAGCAGGGCTAAGTCAATTTACGAAAAATCCAGTCGGAATTGAAATTAGATTTGTTCCCCAACATTTTCCTATTGTTTTACAAATTTCTTGTTTTACCCAGCTGGTCTATTTCTGTAGTTTTGGCATTTGTCAAGTCGGGTCATTATGGACAAATCAGGACTATTTGGACAAGTCGAGACATACGAGCACAGCAGAGCGAAGTCAAATTAATAAAAACTCAGCCGGAATTGAAATATAAATGTTCCCAACATTTTGCAATTGTGTTACAAATTTCTTGAATTACCCAGCTGGACTCGTTCTGTTTTTTGGCATTTGTCAAGTCGGGTCTTTAGGACAAATCGGGACTATTAGGACAAGATAAGACGTACTAAGCACAGCAAGGCAAAGTCAAATCGAAAATCTCAGTCGGAATTGAAATTTGAATTGTTCCCCAACATTTTCCAATTGTGATACAAATTTCTTGTTTCACCCAGCTGGACTGTTCTGTAGTTTTGGCATATGTCAAGAGTGGGTCAGTGGGAACATATCGGGACCATTAGGTCAAGTCAAGACATACGAAGCACAGCAGGGCGAAGTCATATTACGAAAATCTCAGTCGGAATTGAAATTTGAATGTTCCCAACACTTTCCAATTGTGTTACAAATTTCTTTAATTACCCAGCTGGACTCGTTCTGTTTTTTGGCATTTGTCAAGTCGGGTCATTAAGGACAAATCGGGAACATTAGGACAAGTCAAGACATACGAAGCACAGCAGGGCTAAGTCAATTTACGAAAAACCCAGTCGGAATTGAAATTAGATTTGTTCCCCAACATTTTCCTATTGTTTTACAAATTTCTTGTTTTACCCAGCTGGTCTTTTTCTGTAGTTTTGACATATGTCAAGTCGGGTCAGTAGGGACAAATCGGGACCATTAGAACAAGTCAAGACATACGAAGCACAGAGTGGCTAAGTCAATTTACGAAAATCCCAGTCGGAATTGAAATTAGAATTATTCCACAACAATTTCCTATTGTGTTACAAATTTCTTGTTTTACCCAGCTGGACTTGTTCTGTAGGTTTGGCATTTGTCAAGTCGGGTCAGTGGGAACATATCGGGACCATTAGGTCAAGTCATGACATACGAAGCACAGCAGGGCGAAGTCATATTACGAAAATCTCAGCCGGAATTGAAATTTGAATGTTCCCAACACTTTCCAATAGTGTTACAAATTTCTTGAATTACCCAGCTGGACTCGTTCTGTTTTTTGGCATTTGTCAAGTCGGGTCAGTGGGAACATATCGGGACCATTAGGTCAAGTCAAGACATACGAAGCACAGCAGGGCGAAGTCATATTACGAAAATCTCAGCCGGAATTGAAATTTGAATGTTCCCAACACTTTCCATTTGTGTTACAAATTTCTTGAATTACCCAGCTGGACTCGTTCTGCTTTTTGGCATTTGTCAAGTCGGGTCTTTAGGACAAATCGGGACTATTAGGACAAGATAAGACGTACTAAGCACAGCAAGGCAAAGTCAAATCAAAAATCTCAGTCGGAATTGATATTTGAATTGTTCCCCAACATTTTCCAATTGTGATACAAATTTCTTGTTTCACCCAGCTGGACTGTTCTGTAGTTTTGGCATATGTCAAGTCGGGTCAGTAGGGACAAATCGGGACCATTAGAACAAGTCAAGACATACGAAGCACAGAGTGGCTAAGTCAATTTACGAAAAACCCAGACGGAATTGAAATTAGATTTGTTCCCCAACATTTTCCTATTGTTTTACAAATTTCTTGTTTTACCCAGCTGGTCTTTTTCTGTAGTTTTGGCATATGTCAAGTCGGGTCAGTAGGGACAAATCGGGACCATTAGAACAAGTCAAGACATACGAAGCACAGAGTGGCTAAGTCAATTTACGAAAATCCCAGTCGGAATTGAAATTAGAATTATTCCACAACAATTTCCTATTGTTTTACAAATTTCTTGTTTTACCCAGCTGGTCTATTTCTGTAGTTTTGGCATTTGTCAAGTCGGGTCATTATGGACAAATCAGGACTATTTGGACAAGTCGAGACATACGAGCACAGCAGAGCGAAGTCAAATTAATAAAAACTCAGCCGGAATTGAAATATAAATGTTCCCAACATTTTGCAATTGTGTTACAAATTTCTTGAATTACCCAGCTGGACTCGTTCTGTTTTTTGGCATTTGTCAAGTCGGGTCTTTAGGACAAATCGGGACTATTAGGACAAGATAAGACGTACTAAGCACAGCAAGGCAAAGTCAAATCGAAAATCTCAGTCGGAATTGAAATTTGAATTGTTCCCCAACATTTTCCAATTGTGATACAAATTTCTTGTTTCACCCAGCTGGACTGTTCTGTAGTTTTGGCATATGTCAAGAGTGGGTCAGTGGGAACATATCGGGACCATTAGGTCAAGTCAAGACATACGAAGCACAGCAGGGCGAAGTCATATTACGAAAATCTCAGTCGGAATTGAAATTTGAATGTTCCCAACACTTTCCAATTGTGTTACAAATTTCTTTAATTACCCAGCTGGACTCGTTCTGTTTTCTGGCATTTGTCAAGTCGGGTCATTGAGGACAAATCGGGAACAATAGGACAAGTCGAGACATACGAAGCACAGCAGGGCTAAGTCAATATACGAAAAACCCAGTCGGAATTAAAATTAGATTTGTTCCCCAACATTTTCCTACTGTTTTACAAATTTCTTGTTTTACCCAGCTGGTCTTTTTCTGTAGTTTTGGCATATGTCAAGTCGGGTCCAGTGGGGACAAATCGGGACCATTAGGACAAGTCGAGACATACGAAGCACAGAGTGGCTTAGTCAGTTTACGAAAATCCCAGTCGGAATTGAAATTAGAATCATTCCACAACAATTTCCTATTGTGTTACAAATTTCTTGTTTTACCCAGCTGGACTTGTTCTGTAGTTTTGGCATTTGTCAAGTCGGGTCATTAAGGACAAATCGGAACTATTTGGACAAGTCGAGACATACGAGCACAGCAGGGCGAAGTCAAATTACTAAAAACTCAGCCGGAATTGAAATATAAATGTTCCCCACACTTTCCAATTGTGTTACAAATTTCTTTAATTACCCAGCTGGACTCGTTCTGTTTTTTGGCATTTGTCAAGTCGGGTCTTTAAGGACATCGGGAACATTAGGACAAGTCGAGACATACGAAGCACAGCAGGGCTAAGTCAATATACGAAAAACCCAGTCGGAATCAAAATTAGATTTGTTCCCCAACATTTTCCTATTGTTTTACAAATTTCTTGTTTTACCCAGCTGGTCATTTTCTGTAGGTTTGGCATATGTCAAGTCGGGTCCAGTGGGGACAAATCGGGACCATTAGGACAAGTCGAGACATACGAAGCACAGAGTGGCTTAGTCAGTCTACGAAAATCCCAGTCGGAATTGAAATTAGAATCATTCCACAACAATTTCCTATTGTGTTACAAATTTCTTGTTTTACCCAGCTGGACTTGTTCTGTAGGTTTGGCATTTGTCAAGTCGGGTCAGTGGGAACATATCGGGACCATTAGGTCAAGTCAAGACATACGAAGCACAGCAGGGCGAAGTCATATTACGTAAATCTCAGCCGGAATTGAAATTTGAATGTTCCCAACACTTTCCAATTGTGTTACAAATTTCTTGAATTACCCAGCTGGACTCGTTCTGTTTTTTGAATTTGTCAAGTCGCGTCATTAAGGACAAATCAGGAACATTAGGACAAGTCGAGACATACGAAGCACAGCAGGACGAAGTCAAATTACTAAAATCTCAGTCGGAAATGAAATTTGATTGTTCCCCAACAATTTCCTATTGTGTTACAAATTTCTTGTTTTACCCAGCCGGACTTGTTCTGTAGGTTTGGCATTTGTCAAGTCGGGTCAGTGGGAACATATCGGGGCCATTAGGTCAAGGCAAGACATACGAAGCAAAGCAGGGCGAAGTCATATTACGAAAATCTCAGTCGGAATTGAAATTTGAATGTCCCAACACTTTCCGATTGTGTTACAAATTTCTTGAATTACCCAGCTGGACTTGTTCTGTAGTTTTGGCATATGTCAAGTCGGGTCCAGTGGGGACAAATCGGGACCATTAGGACAAGTCGAGACATACGAAGCACAGCAGGGCTAAGTCAATTTACGAAAAATCCAGTCGGAATTGAAATTAGATTTGTTCCCCAACATTTTCCTATTGTTTTACAAATTTCTTGTTTTACCCAGCTGGTCTTTTTCTGTAGTTTTGGCATTTGTCAAGTCGGGTCATTAAGGACAAATCAGGACTATTTGGACAAGTCGAGACATACGAGCACAGCAGAGCGAAGTCAAATTAATAAAAACTCAGCCGGAATTGAAATATAAATGTTCCCAACATTTTGCAATTGTGTTACAAATTTCTTGAATTACCCAGCTGGACTCGTTCTGTTTTTTGGCATTTGTCAAGTCGGGTCATTAAGGACAAATCGGGAACATTAGGACAAGTCGAGACATACGAAGCACAGAGTGGCTAAGTCAGTTTACGAAAATCCCAGTCGGAATTGAAATTAGAATCATTCCACAACAATTTCCTATTGTGTTACAAATTTCTTGTTTTACCCAGCTGGACTTGTTCTGTAGGTTTGGCATTTGTCAAGTCGGGTCCAGTGGGGACAAATCGGGACCATTAGGACAAGTCGAGACATACGAAGCACAGCAGGACGAAGTCAAATTACTAAAATCTCAGTCGGAAATGAAATTTGATTGTTCCCCAACAATTTCCCATTGTGTTACAAATTTCTTGTTTTACCCAGCCGGACTTGTTCTGTAATTTTGGCATTTGTCAAGTCGGGTCATTAAGGACAAATCGGGACCATTAGGACAAGTTGATAGATACGAAGCACAGCAGAGCAAAGTCATATTAAGAAAATCTCAGTCGGAAATGAAATTTGAATTGTTTCCCAACATTTTCCTATTGTGTTACAAATTTCTTGTTTTACCCAGCTGGACTTGTTCTGTAGTTTTGGCATATGTCAAGTCGGGTCCAGTGGGGACAAATCGGGACCATTAGGACAAGTCGAGACATACGAAGCACAGAGTGGCTAAGTCAATTTACGAAAATCCCAGTCGGAATTGAAATTAGAATCATTCCACAACAATTTCCTATTGTGTTACAAATTTCTTGTTTTACCCAGCTGGACTTGTTCTGTAGGTTTGGCATTTGTCAAGTTGGGTCAGTGGGAACATATCGGGACCATTAGGTCAAGTCAAGACATACGAAGCACAGCAGGGCGAAGTCATATTACGAAAATCTCAGTCGGAATTGAAATTTGATTGTTCCCCAACAATTTCCTATTGTGTTACAAATTTCTTGTTTTGCCCAGCTGGTCTTTTTCTGTAGTTTTGGCATATGTCAAGTCGGGTCAGTAGGGACAAATCGGGACCTTTAGAACAAGTCAAGACATACGAAGCACAGAGTGGCTAAGTCAATTTACGAAAATCCCAGTCGGAATTGAAATTAGAATTATTCCACAACAATTTCCTATTGTGTTACAAATTTCTTGAATTACCCAGCTGGACTCTTTCTGTTTTTTGGCATTTGTCAAGTCGGGTCATTAAGGACAAATCGGGAACATTAGGACAAGTCGAGACATACGAAGCACAGCAGGACGAAGTCAAATTACTAAAATCTCAGTCGGAAATGAAATTTGATTGTTCCCCAACAATTTCCTATTGTGTTACAAATTTCTTGTTTTACCCAGCCGGACTTGTTCTGTAGGTTTGGCATTTGTCAAGTCGGGTCAGTGGGAACATATCGGGGCCATTAGGTCAAGGCAAGACATACGAAGCAAAGCAGGGCGAAGTCATATTACGAAAATCTCAGTCGGAATTGAAATTTGAATGTCCCAACACTTTCCGATTGTGTTACAAATTTCTTGAATTACCCAGCTGGACTTGTTCTGTAGTTTTGGCATATGTCAAGTCGGGTCCAGTGGGGACAAATCGGGACCATTAGAACAAGTCAAGACATACGAAGCACAGAGTGGCTAAGTCAATTTACGAAAAACGCAGTCGGAATTGAAATTAGATTTGTTCCCCAACATTTTCCTATTGTTTTACAAATTTCTTGTTTTACCCAGCTGGTCTTTTTCTGTAGTTTTGGCATATGTCAAGTCGGGTCAGTAGGGACAAATCGGGACCATTAGAACAAGTCAAGACATACGAAGCACAGAGTGGCTAAGTCAATTTACGAAAATCCCAGTCGGAATTGAAATTAGAATTATTCCACAACAATTTCCTATTGTGTTACAAATTTCTTGTTTTACTCAGCCGGACTTGTTCTGTAGGTTTGGCATTTGTCAAGTCGGGTCAGTGGGAACATATCGGGGCCATTAGGTCAAGTCAAGACATACGAAGCAATGCAGGGAGAAGTCATATTACGAAAATCTCAGTCGGAATTGAAATTTGAATGTTCCCAACACTTTCCAATTGTGTTACAAATTTCTTGATACCCAGCTGGACTCGTTCTGTTTTTTGGCATTTGTCAAGTCGGGTCATTAAGGACAAATTGGAACTATTTGGACAAGTCGAGACATACGAGCACAGCAGGGCGAAGTCAAATTACTAAAAACTCAGCCGGAATTGAAATATAAATGTTCCCCACACTTTCCAATTGTGTTACAAGTTTCTTTAATTACCCAGCTGGACTCGTTCTGTTTTCTGGCATTTGTCAAGTCGGGTCATTAAGGACAAATCGGGAACAAAAGGACAAGTCGAGACATACGAAGCACCGCAGGGCTAAGTCAATATTCGAAAAACCCAGTCGGAATTAAAATAAGATTTGTTCCCCAACATTTTCCTATTGTTTTACAAATTTCTTGTTTTACCCAGCTGGTCTTTTTCTGTAGTTTTGGCATATGTCAAGTCGGGTCCAGTGGGGACAAATCGGGACCATTAGGACAAGTCGAGACATACGAAGCACAGAGTGGCTTAGTCAGTTTACGAAAATCCCAGTCGGAATTGAAATTAGAATCATTCCACAACAATTTCCTATTGTGTTACAAATTTCTTGTTTTACCCAGCTGGACTTGTTCTGTAGTTTTGGCATTTGTCAAGTCGGGTCATTAAGGACAAATTGGAACTATTTGGACAAGTCGAGACATACGAGCACAGCAGGGCGAAGTCAAATTACTAAAAACTCAGCCGGAATTGAAATATAAATGTTCCCCACACTTTCCAATTGTGTTACAAATTTCTTTAATTACCCAGCTGGACTCGTTCTGTTTTTTGGCATTTGTCAAGTCGGGTCATTAAGGACAAATCGGGAACATTAGGACAAGTCGAGACATACGAAGCACAGCAGGGCTAAGTCAATATACGAAAAACCCAGTCGGAATCAAAATTAGATTTGTTCCCCAACATTTTCCTATTGTTTTACAAATTTCTTTTTTTACCCAGCTGGTCTTTTTCTGTAGGTTTGGCATATGTCAAGTCGGGTCCAGTGGGGACAAATCGGGACCATTAGGACAAGTCGAGACATACGAAGCACAGAGTGGCTTAGTCAGTTTACGAAAATCCCAGTCGGAATTGAAATTAGAATCATTCCACAACAATTTCCAATTGTGTTACAAATTTCTTGAATTACCCAGCTGGACTCGTTCTGTTTTTTGGATTTGTCAAGTCGCGTCATTAAGGACAAATCAGGAACATTAGGACAAGTCGAGACATACGAAGCACAGCAGGACGAAGTCAAATTACTAAAATCTCAGTCGGAAATGATATTTGATTGTTCCCCAACAATTTCCTATTGTGTTACAAATTTCTTGTTTTACCCAGCCGGACTTGTTCTGTAGGTTTGGCATTTGTCAAGTCGGGTCAGTGGGAACATATCGGGGCCATTAGGTCAAGTCAAGACATACGAAGCAAAGCAGGGCGAAGTCATATTACGAAAATCTCAGTCGGAATTGAAATTTGAATGTCCCAACACTTTCCAATTGTGTTACAAATTTCTTGAATTACCCAGCTGGACTTGTTCTGTAGTTTTGGCATATGTCAAGTCGGGTCCAGTGGGGACAAATCGGGACCATTAGGACAAGTCGAGACATACGAAGCACAGCAGGGCTAAGTCAATTTACGAAAAATCCAGTCGGAATTGAAATTAGATTTGTTCCCCAACATTTTCCTATTGTTTTACAAATTTCTTGTTTTACCCAGCTGGTCTTTTTCTGTAGTTTTGGCATTTGTCAAGTCGGGTCATTAAGGACAAATCAGGACTATTTGGACAAGTCGAGACATACGAGCACAGCAGAGCGAAGTCAAATTAATAAAAACTCAGCCGGAATTGAAATATAAATGTTCCCAACATTTTGCAATTGTGTTACAAATTTCTTGAATTACCCAGCTGGACTCGTTCTGTTTTTTGGCATTTGTCAAGTCGGGTCTTTAGGACAAATCGGGACTATTAGGACAAGATAAGACGTACTAAGCACAGCAAGGCAAAGTCAAATCGAAAATCTCAGTCGGAATTGAAATTTGAATGTCCCAACACTTTCCAATTGTGTTACAAATTTCTTGAATTACCCAGCTGGACTTGTTCTGTAGTTTTGGCATATGTCAAGTCGGGTCAGTAGGGACAAATCGGGACCATTAGAACAAGTCAAGACATACGAAGCACAGAGTGGCTAAGTCAATTTACGAAAATCCCAGTCGGAATTGAAATTAGAATTATTCCACAACAATTTCCTATTGTGTTACAAATTTCTTGTTTTACCCAGCCGGACTTGTTCTGTAGGTTTGGCATTTGTCAAGTCGGGTCCAGTGGGCCAAATCGGGACCATTAGGACAAGTCGAGACATACGAAGCACAGCAGGGCTAAGTCAATTTACGAAAAACCCAGTCGTAATTGAAATTAGATTTGTTCCCCAACATTTTCCTATTGTTTTACAAATTTCTTGTTTTACCCAGCTGGTCTTTTTCTGTAGTGTTGGCATATGTCAAGTCGGGTCAGTAGGGACAAATCGGGACCATTAGAACAAGTCAAGACATACCAAGCACAGAGTGGCTAAGTCAATTTACGAAAATCCCAGTCGGAATTGAAATTAGAATTATTCCCCAACATTTTCCTATTGTTTTACAAATTTCTTGAGTTACCCAGCTGGACTCGTTCTGTTTTTTGGCATTTGTCAAGTCGGGTCATTAAGGACAAATCGGGAACATTAGGACAAGTCGAGACATACGAAGCACAGAGTGGCTAAGTCAATTTACGAAAATCCCAGTCGGAATTGAAATTAGATTTGTTCCCCAACATTTTCCTATTGTTTTACAAATTTCTTGTTTTACCCAGCTGGTCTTTTTCTGTAGTTTTGGCATATGTCAAGTCGGGTCAGTAGGGACAAATCGGGACCATTAGAACAAGTCAAGACATACGAAGCACAGAGTGGCTAAGTCAATTTACGAAAATCCCAGTCGGAATTGAAATTAGAATTATTCCACAACAATTTCCTATTGTGTTACAAATTTCTTGTTTTACCCAGCCGGACTTGTTCTGTAGGTTTGGCATTTGTCAAGTCGGGTCAGTGGGAACATATCGGGGCCATTAGGTCAAGTCAAGACATACGAAGCACAGCAGGGCGAAGTCATATTACGAAAATCTCAGCCGGAATTGAAATTTGAATGTTCCCAACACTTTCCAATTGTGTTACAAATTTCTTGAATTACCCAGCTGGACTCGTTCTGTTTTTTGGATTTGTCAAGTCGCGTCATTAAGGACAAATCAGGAACATTAGGACAAGTCGAGACATACGAAGCACAGCAGGACGAAGTCAAATTACTAAAATCTCAGTCGGAAATGAAATTTGATTGTTCCCCAACAATTTTCCATTGTGTTACAAATTTCTTGTTTTACCCAGCCGAACTTGTTCTGTAATTTTGGCATTTGTCAAGTCGGGTCATTAAGGACAAATCGGGACCATTAGGACAAGTTGATAGATACGAAGCACAGCAGAGCAAAGTCATATTAAGAAAATCTCATTCGGAAATGAAATTTGAATTGTTTCCCAACATTTTCCTATTGTGTTACAAATTTCTTGTTTTACCCAGCTGGACTTGTTCTGTAGTTTTGGCATATGTCAAGTCGGGTCCAGTGGGGACAAATCGGGACCATTAGGACAAGTCGAGACATACGAAGCACAGAGTGGCTAAGTCAATTTACGAAAATCCCAGTCGGAATTGAAATTAGAATCATTCCACAACAATTTCCTATTGTGTTACAAATTTCTTGTTTTCTGTAGTTTTGGCATTTGTCAAGTCGGGTCAGTGGGAACATATCGGGGCCATTAGGTCAAGTCAAGACATACGAAGCAAAGCAGGGAGAAGTCATATTACGAAAATCTCAGTCGGAATTGAAATTTGAATGTTCCCAACACTTTCCAATTGTGTTACAAATTTCTTGAATTACCCAGCTGGACTCGTTCTGTTTTTTGGCATTTGTCAAGTCGGGTCAGTGGGAACATATCGGGACCATTAGGTCAAGTCAAGACATACGAAGCACAGCAGGGCGAAGTCATATTACGAAAATCTCAGCCGGAATTGAAATTTGAATGTTCCCAACACTTTCCATTTGTGTTACAAATTTCTTGAATTACCCAGCTGGACTCGTTCTGCTTTTTGGCATTTGTCAAGTCGGGTCTTTAGGACAAATCGGGACTATTAGGACAAGATAAGACGTACTAAGCACAGCAAGGCAAAGTCAAATCAAAAATCTCAGTCGGAATTGATATTTGAATTGTTCCCCAACATTTTCCAATTGTGATACAAATTTCTTGTTTCACCCAGCTGGACTGTTCTGTAGTTTTGGCATATGTCAAGTCGGGTCAGTAGGGACAAATCGGGACCATTAGAACAAGTCAAGACATACGAAGCACAGAGTGGCTAAGTCAATTTACGAAAAACCCAGACGGAATTGAAATTAGATTTGTTCCCCAACATTTTCCTATTGTTTTACAAATTTCTTGTTTTACCCAGCTGGTCTTTTTCTGTAGTTTTGGCATATGTCAAGTCGGGTCAGTAGGGACAAATCGGGACCATTAGAACAAGTCAAGACATACGAAGCACAGAGTGGCTAAGTCAATTTACGAAAATCCCAGTCGGAATTGAAATTAGAATTATTCCACAACAATTTCCTATTGTTTTACAAATTTCTTGTTTTACCCAGCTGGTCTATTTCTGTAGTTTTGGCATTTGTCAAGTCGGGTCATTATGGACAAATCAGGACTATTTGGACAAGTCGAGACATACGAGCACAGCAGAGCGAAGTCAAATTAATAAAAACTCAGCCGGAATTGAAATATAAATGTTCCCAACATTTTGCAATTGTGTTACAAATTTCTTGAATTACCCAGCTGGACTCGTTCTGTTTTTTGGCATTTGTCAAGTCGGGTCTTTAGGACAAATCGGGACTATTAGGACAAGATAAGACGTACTAAGCACAGCAAGGCAAAGTCAAATCGAAAATCTCAGTCGGAATTGAAATTTGAATTGTTCCCCAACATTTTCCAATTGTGATACAAATTTCTTGTTTCACCCAGCTGGACTGTTCTGTAGTTTTGGCATATGTCAAGAGTGGGTCAGTGGGAACATATCGGGACCATTAGGTCAAGTCAAGACATACGAAGCACAGCAGGGCGAAGTCATATTACGAAAATCTCAGTCGGAATTGAAATTTGAATGTTCCCAACACTTTCCAATTGTGTTACAAATTTCTTTAATTACCCAGCTGGACTCGTTCTGTTTTCTGGCATTTGTCAAGTCGGGTCATTGAGGACAAATCGGGAACAATAGGACAAGTCGAGACATACGAAGCACAGCAGGGCTAAGTCAATATACGAAAAACCCAGTCGGAATTAAAATTAGATTTGTTCCCCAACATTTTCCTACTGTTTTACAAATTTCTTGTTTTACCCAGCTGGTCTTTTTCTGTAGTTTTGGCATATGTCAAGTCGGGTCCAGTGGGGACAAATCGGGACCATTAGGACAAGTCGAGACATACGAAGCACAGAGTGGCTTAGTCAGTTTACGAAAATCCCAGTCGGAATTGAAATTAGAATCATTCCACAACAATTTCCTATTGTGTTACAAATTTCTTGTTTTACCCAGCTGGACTTGTTCTGTAGTTTTGGCATTTGTCAAGTCGGGTCATTAAGGACAAATCGGAACTATTTGGACAAGTCGAGACATACGAGCACAGCAGGGCGAAGTCAAATTACTAAAAACTCAGCCGGAATTGAAATATAAATGTTCCCCACACTTTCCAATTGTGTTACAAATTTCTTTAATTACCCAGCTGGACTCGTTCTGTTTTTTGGCATTTGTCAAGTCGGGTCTTTAAGGACATCGGGAACATTAGGACAAGTCGAGACATACGAAGCACAGCAGGGCTAAGTCAATATACGAAAAACCCAGTCGGAATCAAAATTAGATTTGTTCCCCAACATTTTCCTATTGTTTTACAAATTTCTTGTTTTACCCAGCTGGTCATTTTCTGTAGGTTTGGCATATGTCAAGTCGGGTCCAGTGGGGACAAATCGGGACCATTAGGACAAGTCGAGACATACGAAGCACAGAGTGGCTTAGTCAGTCTACGAAAATCCCAGTCGGAATTGAAATTAGAATCATTCCACAACAATTTCCTATTGTGTTACAAATTTCTTGTTTTACCCAGCTGGACTTGTTCTGTAGGTTTGGCATTTGTCAAGTCGGGTCAGTGGGAACATATCGGGACCATTAGGTCAAGTCAAGACATACGAAGCACAGCAGGGCGAAGTCATATTACGTAAATCTCAGCCGGAATTGAAATTTGAATGTTCCCAACACTTTCCAATTGTGTTACAAATTTCTTGAATTACCCAGCTGGACTCGTTCTGTTTTTTGAATTTGTCAAGTCGCGTCATTAAGGACAAATCAGGAACATTAGGACAAGTCGAGACATACGAAGCACAGCAGGACGAAGTCAAATTACTAAAATCTCAGTCGGAAATGAAATTTGATTGTTCCCCAACAATTTCCTATTGTGTTACAAATTTCTTGTTTTACCCAGCCGGACTTGTTCTGTAGGTTTGGCATTTGTCAAGTCGGGTCAGTGGGAACATATCGGGGCCATTAGGTCAAGGCAAGACATACGAAGCAAAGCAGGGCGAAGTCATATTACGAAAATCTCAGTCGGAATTGAAATTTGAATGTCCCAACACTTTCCGATTGTGTTACAAATTTCTTGAATTACCCAGCTGGACTTGTTCTGTAGTTTTGGCATATGTCAAGTCGGGTCCAGTGGGGACAAATCGGGACCATTAGGACAAGTCGAGACATACGAAGCACAGCAGGGCTAAGTCAATTTACGAAAAATCCAGTCGGAATTGAAATTAGATTTGTTCCCCAACATTTTCCTATTGTTTTACAAATTTCTTGTTTTACCCAGCTGGTCTTTTTCTGTAGTTTTGGCATTTGTCAAGTCGGGTCATTAAGGACAAATCAGGACTATTTGGACAAGTCGAGACATACGAGCACAGCAGAGCGAAGTCAAATTAATAAAAACTCAGCCGGAATTGAAATATAAATGTTCCCAACATTTTGCAATTGTGTTACAAATTTCTTGAATTACCCAGCTGGACTCGTTCTGTTTTTTGGCATTTGTCAAGTCGGGTCATTAAGGACAAATCGGGAACATTAGGACAAGTCGAGACATACGAAGCACAGAGTGGCTAAGTCAGTTTACGAAAATCCCAGTCGGAATTGAAATTAGAATCATTCCACAACAATTTCCTATTGTGTTACAAATTTCTTGTTTTACCCAGCTGGACTTGTTCTGTAGGTTTGGCATTTGTCAAGTCGGGTCCAGTGGGGACAAATCGGGACCATTAGGACAAGTCGAGACATACGAAGCACAGCAGGACGAAGTCAAATTACTAAAATCTCAGTCGGAAATGAAATTTGATTGTTCCCCAACAATTTCCCATTGTGTTACAAATTTCTTGTTTTACCCAGCCGGACTTGTTCTGTAATTTTGGCATTTGTCAAGTCGGGTCATTAAGGACAAATCGGGACCATTAGGACAAGTTGATAGATACGAAGCACAGCAGAGCAAAGTCATATTAAGAAAATCTCAGTCGGAAATGAAATTTGAATTGTTTCCCAACATTTTCCTATTGTGTTACAAATTTCTTGTTTTACCCAGCTGGACTTGTTCTGTAGTTTTGGCATATGTCAAGTCGGGTCCAGTGGGGACAAATCGGGACCATTAGGACAAGTCGAGACATACGAAGCACAGAGTGGCTAAGTCAATTTACGAAAATCCCAGTCGGAATTGAAATTAGAATCATTCCACAACAATTTCCTATTGTGTTACAAATTTCTTGTTTTACCCAGCTGGACTTGTTCTGTAGGTTTGGCATTTGTCAAGTTGGGTCAGTGGGAACATATCGGGACCATTAGGTCAAGTCAAGACATACGAAGCACAGCAGGGCGAAGTCATATTACGAAAATCTCAGTCGGAATTGAAATTTGATTGTTCCCCAACAATTTCCTATTGTGTTACAAATTTCTTGTTTTGCCCAGCTGGTCTTTTTCTGTAGTTTTGGCATATGTCAAGTCGGGTCAGTAGGGACAAATCGGGACCTTTAGAACAAGTCAAGACATACGAAGCACAGAGTGGCTAAGTCAATTTACGAAAATCCCAGTCGGAATTGAAATTAGAATTATTCCACAACAATTTCCTATTGTGTTACAAATTTCTTGAATTACCCAGCTGGACTCTTTCTGTTTTTTGGCATTTGTCAAGTCGGGTCATTAAGGACAAATCGGGAACATTAGGACAAGTCGAGACATACGAAGCACAGCAGGACGAAGTCAAATTACTAAAATCTCAGTCGGAAATGAAATTTGATTGTTCCCCAACAATTTCCTATTGTGTTACAAATTTCTTGTTTTACCCAGCCGGACTTGTTCTGTAGGTTTGGCATTTGTCAAGTCGGGTCAGTGGGAACATATCGGGGCCATTAGGTCAAGGCAAGACATACGAAGCAAAGCAGGGCGAAGTCATATTACGAAAATCTCAGTCGGAATTGAAATTTGAATGTCCCAACACTTTCCGATTGTGTTACAAATTTCTTGAATTACCCAGCTGGACTTGTTCTGTAGTTTTGGCATATGTCAAGTCGGGTCCAGTGGGGACAAATCGGGACCATTAGAACAAGTCAAGACATACGAAGCACAGAGTGGCTAAGTCAATTTACGAAAAACGCAGTCGGAATTGAAATTAGATTTGTTCCCCAACATTTTCCTATTGTTTTACAAATTTCTTGTTTTACCCAGCTGGTCTTTTTCTGTAGTTTTGGCATATGTCAAGTCGGGTCAGTAGGGACAAATCGGGACCATTAGAACAAGTCAAGACATACGAAGCACAGAGTGGCTAAGTCAATTTACGAAAATCCCAGTCGGAATTGAAATTAGAATTATTCCACAACAATTTCCTATTGTGTTACAAATTTCTTGTTTTACTCAGCCGGACTTGTTCTGTAGGTTTGGCATTTGTCAAGTCGGGTCAGTGGGAACATATCGGGGCCATTAGGTCAAGTCAAGACATACGAAGCAAAGCAGGGAGAAGTCATATTACGAAAATCTCAGTCGGAATTGAAATTTGAATGTTCCCAACACTTTCCAATTGTGTTACAAATTTCTTGATACCCAGCTGGACTCGTTCTGTTTTTTGGCATTTGTCAAGTCGGGTCATTAAGGACAAATTGGAACTATTTGGACAAGTCGAGACATACGAGCACAGCAGGGCGAAGTCAAATTACTAAAAACTCAGCCGGAATTGAAATATAAATGTTCCCCACACTTTCCAATTGTGTTACAAGTTTCTTTAATTACCCAGCTGGACTCGTTCTGTTTTCTGGCATTTGTCAAGTCGGGTCATTAAGGACAAATCGGGAACAAAAGGACAAGTCGAGACATACGAAGCACCGCAGGGCTAAGTCAATATACGAAAAACCCAGTCGGAATTAAAATAAGATTTGTTCCCCAACATTTTCCTATTGTTTTACAAATTTCTTGTTTTACCCAGCTGGTCTTTTTCTGTAGTTTTGGCATATGTCAAGTCGGGTCCAGTGGGGACAAATCGGGACCATTAGGACAAGTCGAGACATACGAAGCACAGAGTGGCTTAGTCAGTTTACGAAAATCCCAGTCGGAATTGAAATTAGAATCATTCCACAACAATTTCCTATTGTGTTACAAATTTCTTGTTTTACCCAGCTGGACTTGTTCTGTAGTTTTGGCATTTGTCAAGTCGGGTCATTAAGGACAAATTGGAACTATTTGGACAAGTCGAGACATACGAGCACAGCAGGGCGAAGTCAAATTACTAAAAACTCAGCCGGAATTGAAATATAAATGTTCCCCACACTTTCCAATTGTGTTACAAATTTCTTTAATTACCCAGCTGGACTCGTTCTGTTTTTTGGCATTTGTCAAGTCGGGTCATTAAGGACAAATCGGGAACATTAGGACAAGTCGAGACATACGAAGCACAGCAGGGCTAAGTCAATATACGAAAAACCCAGTCGGAATCAAAATTAGATTTGTTCCCCAACATTTTCCTATTGTTTTACAAATTTCTTGTTTTACCCAGCTGGTCTTTTTCTGTAGGTTTGGCATATGTCAAGTCGGGTCCAGTGGGGACAAATCGGGACCATTAGGACAAGTCGAGACATACGAAGCACAGAGTGGCTTAGTCAGTTTACGAAAATCCCAGTCGGAATTGAAATTAGAATCATTCCACAACAATTTCCAATTGTGTTACAAATTTCTTGAATTACCCAGCTGGACTCGTTCTGTTTTTTGGATTTGTCAAGTCGCGTCATTAAGGACAAATCAGGAACATTAGGACAAGTCGAGACATACGAAGCACAGCAGGACGAAGTCAAATTACTAAAATCTCAGTCGGAAATGATATTTGATTGTTCCCCAACAATTTCCTATTGTGTTACAAATTTCTTGTTTTACCCAGCCGGACTTGTTCTGTAGGTTTGGCATTTGTCAAGTCGGGTCAGTGGGAACATATCGGGGCCATTAGGTCAAGTCAAGACATACGAAGCAAAGCAGGGCGAAGTCATATTACGAAAATCTCAGTCGGAATTGAAATTTGAATGTCCCAACACTTTCCAATTGTGTTACAAATTTCTTGAATTACCCAGCTGGACTTGTTCTGTAGTTTTGGCATATGTCAAGTCGGGTCCAGTGGGGACAAATCGGGACCATTAGGACAAGTCGAGACATACGAAGCACAGCAGGGCTAAGTCAATTTACGAAAAATCCAGTCGGAATTGAAATTAGATTTGTTCCCCAACATTTTCCTATTGTTTTACAAATTTCTTGTTTTACCCAGCTGGTCTTTTTCTGTAGTTTTGGCATTTGTCAAGTCGGGTCATTAAGGACAAATCAGGACTATTTGGACAAGTCGAGACATACGAGCACAGCAGAGCGAAGTCAAATTAATAAAAACTCAGCCGGAATTGAAATATAAATGTTCCCAACATTTTGCAATTGTGTTACAAATTTCTTGAATTACCCAGCTGGACTCGTTCTGTTTTTTGGCATTTGTCAAGTCGGGTCTTTAGGACAAATCGGGACTATTAGGACAAGATAAGACGTACTAAGCACAGCAAGGCAAAGTCAAATCGAAAATCTCAGTCGGAATTGAAATTTGAATGTCCCAACACTTTCCAATTGTGTTACAAATTTCTTGAATTACCCAGCTGGACTTGTTCTGTAGTTTTGGCATATGTCAAGTCGGGTCAGTAGGGACAAATCGGGACCATTAGAACAAGTCAAGACATACGAAGCACAGAGTGGCTAAGTCAATTTACGAAAATCCCAGTCGGAATTGAAATTAGAATTATTCCACAACAATTTCCTATTGTGTTACAAATTTCTTGTTTTACCCAGCCGGACTTGTTCTGTAGGTTTGGCATTTGTCAAGTCGGGTCCAGTGGGCCAAATCGGGACCATTAGGACAAGTCGAGACATACGAAGCACAGCAGGGCTAAGTCAATTTACGAAAAACCCAGTCGTAATTGAAATTAGATTTGTTCCCCAACATTTTCCTATTGTTTTACAAATTTCTTGTTTTACCCAGCTGGTCTTTTTCTGTAGTGTTGGCATATGTCAAGTCGGGTCAGTAGGGACAAATCGGGACCATTAGAACAAGTCAAGACATACCAAGCACAGAGTGGCTAAGTCAATTTACGAAAATCCCAGTCGGAATTGAAATTAGAATTATTCCCCAACATTTTCCTATTGTTTTACAAATTTCTTGAGTTACCCAGCTGGACTCGTTCTGTTTTTTGGCATTTGTCAAGTCGGGTCATTAAGGACAAATCGGGAACATTAGGACAAGTCGAGACATACGAAGCACAGAGTGGCTAAGTCAATTTACGAAAATCCCAGTCGGAATTGAAATTAGATTTGTTCCCCAACATTTTCCTATTGTTTTACAAATTTCTTGTTTTACCCAGCTGGTCTTTTTCTGTAGTTTTGGCATATGTCAAGTCGGGTCAGTAGGGACAAATCGGGACCATTAGAACAAGTCAAGACATACGAAGCACAGAGTGGCTAAGTCAATTTACGAAAATCCCAGTCGGAATTGAAATTAGAATTATTCCACAACAATTTCCTATTGTGTTACAAATTTCTTGTTTTACCCAGCCGGACTTGTTCTGTAGGTTTGGCATTTGTCAAGTCGGGTCAGTGGGAACATATCGGGGCCATTAGGTCAAGTCAAGACATACGAAGCACAGCAGGGCGAAGTCATATTACGAAAATCTCAGCCGGAATTGAAATTTGAATGTTCCCAACACTTTCCAATTGTGTTACAAATTTCTTGAATTACCCAGCTGGACTCGTTCTGTTTTTTGGATTTGTCAAGTCGCGTCATTAAGGACAAATCAGGAACATTAGGACAAGTCGAGACATACGAAGCACAGCAGGACGAAGTCAAATTACTAAAATCTCAGTCGGAAATGAAATTTGATTGTTCCCCAACAATTTTCCATTGTGTTACAAATTTCTTGTTTTACCCAGCCGAACTTGTTCTGTAATTTTGGCATTTGTCAAGTCGGGTCATTAAGGACAAATCGGGACCATTAGGACAAGTTGATAGATACGAAGCACAGCAGAGCAAAGTCATATTAAGAAAATCTCAGTCGGAAATGAAATTTGAATTGTTTCCCAACATTTTCCTATTGTGTTACAAATTTCTTGTTTTACCCAGCTGGACTAGTTCTGTAGTTTTGGCATATGTCAAGTCGGGTCCAGTGGGGACAAATCGGGACCATTAGGACAAGTCGAGACATACGAAGCACAGAGTGGCTAAGTCAATTTACGAAAATCCCAGTCGGAATTGAAATTAGAATCATTCCACAACAATTTCCTATTGTGTTACAAATTTCTTGTTTTCTGTAGTTTTGGCATTTGTCAAGTCGGGTCATTAAGGACAAATTGGAACTATTAGGTCAAGTCAAGACATACGAAGCACAGCAGGGCGAAGTCATATTTCGTAAATCTCAGCCGGAATTGAAATTTGAATGTTCCCAACACTTTCCAATTGTGTTACAAATTTCTTGAATTACCCAGCTGGACTCGTTCTGTTTTTTGGATTTGTCAAGTCGCGTCATTAAGGACAAATCAGGAACATTAGGACAAGTCGAGACATACGAAGCACAGCAGGACGAAGTCAAATTACTAAAATCTCAGTCGGAAATGAAATTTGATTGTTCCCCAACAATTTCCTATTGTGTTACAAATTTCTTGTTTTACCCAGCCGGACTTGTTCTGTAGGTTTGGCATTTGTCAAGTCGGGTCAGTGGGAACATATCGGGGCCATTAGGTCAAGTCAAGACATACGAAGCAAAGCAGGGCGAAGTCATATTACGAAAATCTCAGTCGGAATTGAAATTTGAATGTCCCAACACTTTCCAATTGTGTTACAAATTTCTTGAATTACCCAGCTGGACTTGTTCTGTAGTTTTGGCATATGTCAAGTCGGGTCCAGTGGGGACAAATCGGGACCATTAGGACAAGTCGAGACATACGAAGCACAGCAGGGCTAAGTCAATTTACGAAAAATCCAGTCGGAATTGAAATTAGATTTGTTCCCCAACATTTTCCTATTGTTTAACAAATTTCTTGTTTTACCCAGCTGGTCTTTTTCTGTAGTTTTGGCATTTGTCAAGTCGGGTCATTAAGGACAAATCAGGACTATTTGGACAAGTCGAGACATACGAGCACAGCAGAGCGAAGTCAAATTAATAAAAACTCAGCCGGAATTGAAATATAAATGTTCCCAACATTTTGCAATTGTGTTACAAATTTCTTGAATTACCCAGCTGGACTCGTTCTGTTTTTTGGCATTTGTCAAGTCGGGTCTTTAGGACAAATCGGGACTATTAGGACAAGATAAGACGTACTAAGCACAGCAAGGCAAAGTCAAATCGAAAATCTCAGTCGGAATTGAAATTTGAATGTCCCAACACTTTCCAATTGTGTTACAAATTTCTTGAATTACCCAGCTGGACTTGTTCTGTAGTTTTGGCATATGTCAAGTCGGGTCAGTAGGGACAAATCGGGACCATTAGAACAAGTCAAGACATACGAAGCACAGAGTGGCTAAGTCAATTTACGAAAATCCCAGTCGGAATTGAAATTAGAATTATTCCACAACAATTTCCTATTGTGTTACAAATTTCTTGTTTTACCCAGCCGGACTTGTTCTGTAGGTTTGGCATTTGTCAAGTCGGGTCCAGTGGGCCAAATCGGGACCATTAGGACAAGTCGAGACATACGAAGCACAGCAGGGCTAAGTCAATTTACGAAAAACCCAGTCGGAATTGAAATTAGATTTGTTCCCCAACATTTTCCTATTGTTTTACAAATTTCTTGTTTTACCCAGCTGGTCTTTTTCTGTAGTTTTGGCATATGTCAAGTCGGGTCAGTAGGGACAAATCGGGACCATTAGAACAAGTCAAGACATACGAAGCACAGAGTGGCTAAGTCAATTTACCAAAATCCCAGTCGGAATTGAAATTAGAATTATTCCCCAACATTTTCCTATTGTTTTACAAATTTCTTGAATTACCCAGCTGGACTCGTTCTGTTTTTTGGCATTTGTCAAGTCGGGTCATTAAGGACAAATCGGGAACATTAGGACAAGTCGAGACATACGAAGCACAGAGTGGCTAAGTCAATTTACGAAAATCCCAGTCGGAATTGAAATTAGAATCATTCCACAACAATTTCCTATTGTGTTACAAATTTCTTGTTTTACCCAGCCGGACTTGTTCTGTAATTTTGGCATTTGTCAAGTCGGGTCATTAAGGACAAATCGGGACCATTAGGACAAGTTGATAGATACGAAGCACAGCAGAGCAAAGTCATATTAAGAAAATCTCAGTCGGAAATGAAATTTGAATTGTTTCCCAACATTTTCCTATTGTGTTACAAATTTCTTGTTTTACCCAGCTGGACTTGTTCTGTAGTTTTGGCATATGACAAGTCGGGTCCAGTGGGGACAAATCGGGACCATTAGGTCAAGTCAAGACATACGAAGCACAGCAGGGCGAAGTCATATTACGAAAATCTCAGTCGGAATTGAAATTAGAATTATTCACAACAATTTCCTATTGTGTTACAAATTTCTTGTTTTACCCAGCCGGACTTGTTCTGTAATTTTGGCATTTGTCAAGTCGGGTCATTAAGGACAAATCGGGACCATTAGGACAAGTTGATAGATACGAAGCACAGCAGAGCAAAGTCATATTAAGAAAATCTCAGTCGGAAATGAAATTTGAATTGTTTCCCAACATTTTCCTATTGTTTTACAAATTTCTTGAATTACCCAGCTGGACTCGTTCTGTTTTTTGGCATTTGTCAAGTCGGGTCATTAAGGACAAATCGGGAACATTAGGACAAGTCGAGACATACGAAGCACAGAGTGGCTAAGTCAATTTACGAAAATCCCAGTCGGAATTGAAATTAGAATCATTCCACAACAATTTCCTATTGTGTTACAAATTTCTTGTTTTACCCAGCCGGACTTGTTCTGTAATTTTGGCATTTGTCAAGTCGGGTCATTAAGGACAAATCGGGACCATTAGGACAAGTTGATAGATACGAAGCACAGCAGAGCAAAGTCATATTAAGAAAATCTCAGTCGGAAATGAAATTTGAATTGTTTCCCAACATTTTCCTATTGTGTTACAAATTTCTTGTTTTACCCAGCTGGACTTGTTCTGTAGGTTTGGCATTTGTCAAGTTGGGTCAGTGGGAACATATCGGGACCATTAGGTCAAGTCAAGACATACGAAGCACAGCAGGGCGAAGTCATATTACGAAAATCTCAGTCGGAATTGAAATTAGAATTATTCACAACAATTTCCTATTGTGTTACAAATTTCTTGAATTACCCAGCTGGACTCATTCTGTTTTTTGGAATTTGTCAAGTCGGGTCATTAAGGACAAATCGGGAACATTAGGACAAGTCAAGACATACGAAGCACAGCAGGGCTAAGTCAATTTACGAAAAACCCAGTCGGAATTGAAATTAGATTTGTTCCCCAACATTTTCCTATTGTTTTACAAATTTCTTGTTTTACCCAGCTGGTCTTTTTCTGTAGTTTTGACATATGTCAAGTCGGGTCAGTAGGGACAAATCGGGACCATTAGAACAAGTCAAGACATACGAAGCACAGAGTGGCTAAGTCAATTTACGAAAATCCCAGTCGGAATTGAAATTAGAATTATTCCACAACAATTTCCTATTGTGTTACAAATTTCTTGTTTTACCCAGCTGGACTTGTTCTGTAGGTTTGGCATTTGTCAAGTCGGGTCAGTGGGAACATATCGGGACCATTAGGTCAAGTCATGACATACGAAGCACAGCAGGGCGAAGTCATATTACGAAAATCTCAGCCGGAATTGAAATTTGAATGTTCCCAACACTTTCCAATAGTGTTACAAATTTCTTGAATTACCCAGCTGGACTCGTTCTGTTTTTTGGCATTTGTCAAGTCGGGTCAGTGGGAACATATCGGGACCATTAGGTCAAGTCAAGACATACGAAGCACAGCAGGGCGAAGTCATATTACGAAAATCTCAGCCGGAATTGAAATTTGAATGTTCCCAACACTTTCCATTTGTGTTACAAATTTCTTTAATTACCCAGCTGGACTCGTTCTGTTTTCTGGCATTTGTCAAGTCGGGTCATTAAGGACAAATCGGGAACAATAGGACAAGTCGAGACATACGAAGCACAGCAGGGCTAAGTCAATATACGAAAAACCCAGTCGGAATTAAAATTAGATTTGCTCCCCAACATTTTCCTATTGTTTTACAAATTTCTTGTTTTACCCAGCGGTCTTTTTCTGTAGTTTTGGCATATGTCAAGTCGGGTCCAGTGGGGACAAATCGGGACCATTAGGACAAGTCGAGACATACGAAGCACAGAGTGGCTTAGTCAGTTTACGAAAATCCCAGTCGGAATTGAAATTAGAATCATTCCACAACAATTTCCTATTGTGTTACAAATTTCTTGTTTTACCCAGCTGGACTTGTTCTGTAGTTTTGGCATTTGTCAAGTCGGGTCATTAAGGACAAATTGGAACTATTTGGACAAGTCGAGACATACGAGCACAGCAGGGCGAAGTCAAATTACTAAAAACTCAGCCGGAATTGAAATATAAATGTTCCCCACACTTTCCAATTGTGTTACAAATTTCTTTAATTACCCAGCTGGACTCGTTCTGTTTTTTGGCATTTGTCAAGTCGGGTCATTAAGGACAAATCGGGAACATTAGGACAAGTCGAGACATACGAAGCACAGCAGGGCTAAGTCAATATACGAAAAACCCAGTCGGAATCAAAATTAGATTTGTTCCCCAACATTTTCCTATTGTTTTACAAATTTCTTGTTTTACCCAGCTGGTCTTTTTCTGTAGGTTTGGCATATGTCAAGTCGGGTCCAGTGGGGACAAATCGGGACCATTAGGACAAGTCGAGACATACGAAGCACAGAGTGGCTTAGTCAGTTTACGAAAATCCCAGTCGGAATTGAAATTAGAATCATTCCACAACAATTTCCTATTGTGTTACAAATTTCTTGTTTTACCCAGCTGGACTTGTTCTGTAGGTTTGGCATTTGTCAAGTCGGGTCAGTGGGAACATATCGGGACCATTAGGTCAAGTCAAGACATACGAAGCACAGCAGGGCGAAGTCATATTAAGTAAATCTCAGCCGGAATTGAAATTTGAATGTTCCCAACACTTTCCAATTGTGTTACAAATTTCTTGAATTACCCAGCTGGACTCGTTCTGTTTTTTGGATTTGTCAAGTCGCGTCATTAAGGACAAATCAGGAACATTAGGACAAGTCGAGACATACGAAGCACAGCAGGACGAAGTCAAATTACTAAAATCTCAGTCGGAAATGAAATTTGATTGTTCCCCAACAATTTCCTATTGTGTTACAAATTTCTTGTTTTACCCAGCCGGACTTGTTCTGTAGGTTTGGCATTTGTCAAGTCGGGTCAGTGGGAACATATCGGGGCCATTAGGTCAAGTCAAGACATACGAAGCACAGCAGGGCGAAGTCATATTACGAATATCTCAGTCGGAATTGAAATTTGATTGTCCCAACACTTTCCAATTGTGTTACAAATTTCTTGAATTTCCCAGCTGGACTTGTTCTGTAGTTTTGGCATATGTCAAGTCGGGTCAGTAGGGACAAATCGGGACCATTAGAACAAGTCAAGACATACGAAGCACAGAGTGGCTAAGTCAATTTACGAAAAACCCAGTCGGAATTGAAATTAGATTTGTTCCCCAACATTTTCCTATTGTTTTACAAATTTCTTGTTTTACCCAGCTGGTCTTTTTCTGTAGTTTTGGCATATGTCAAGTCGGGTCAGTAGGGACAAATCGGGACCATTAGAACAAGTCAAGACATACGAAGCACAGAGTGGCTAAGTCAATTTACGAAAATCCCAGTCGGAATTGAAATTAGAATTATTCCACAACAGTTTCCTATTGTGTTACAAATTTCTTGTTTTACCCAGCCGGACTTGTTCTGTAGGTTTGGCATTTGTCAAGTCGGGTCAGTGGGAACATATCGGGGCCATTAGGTCAAGTCAAGACATACGAAGCAAAGCAGGGAGAAGTCATATTACGAAAATCTCAGTCGGAATTGAAATTTGAATGTTCCCAACACTTTCCAATTGTGTTACAAATTTCTTGATACCCAGCTGGACTCGTTCTGTTTTTTGGCATTTGTCAAGTCGGGTCATTAAGGACAAATTGGAACCATTTGGACAAGTCGAGACATACGAGCACAGCAGGGCGAAGTCAAATTACTAAAAACTCAGCCGGAATTGAAATATAAATGTTCCCCACACTTTCCAATTGTGTTACAAATTTCTTTAATTACCCAGCTGGACTCGTTCTGTTTTCTGGCATTTGTTAAGTCGGGTCATTAAGGACAAATCGGGAACAATAGGACAAGTCGAGACATACGAAGCACAGCAGGGCTAAGTCAATATACGAAAAACCCAGTCGGAATTAAAATAAGATTTGTTCCCCAACATTTTCCTATTGTTTTACAAATTTCTTGTTTTACCCAGCTGGTCTTTTTCTGTAGTTTTGGCATATGTCAAGTCGGGTCCAGTGGGGACAAATCGGGACCATTAGGACAAGTCGAGACATACGAAGCACAGAGTGGCTTAGTCAGTTTACGAAAATCCCAGTCGGAATTGAAATTAGAATCATTCCACAACAATTTCCTATTGTGTTACAAATATCTTGTTTTACCCAGCTGGACTTGTTCTGTAGTTTTGGCATTTGTCAAGTCGGGTCATTAAGGACAAATTGGAACTATTTGGACAAGTCGAGACATACGAGCACAGCAGGGCGAAGTCAAATTACTAAAAACTCAGCCGGAATTGAAATATAAATGTTCCCCACACTTTCCAATTGTGTTACAAATTTCTTGATTTACCCAGCTGGACTTGTTCTGTAGTTTTGGCATATGTCAAGTCGGGTCCAGTGGGGACAAATCGGGACCATTAGGACAAGTCGAGACATACGAAGCACAGCAGGGCTAAGTCAATTTACGAAAAATCCAGTCGGAATTGAAATTAGATTTGTTCCCCAACATTTTCCTGTTGTTTTACAAATTTCTTGTTTTACCCAGCTGGTCTTTTTCTGTAGTTTTGGCATTTGTCAAGTCGGGTCATTAAGGACAAATCAGGACTATTTGGACAAGTCGAGACATACGAGCACAGCAGAGCGAAGTCAAATTAATAAAAACTCAGCCGGAATTGAAATATAAATGTTCCCAACATTTTGCAATTGTGTTACAAATTTCTTGAATTACCCAGCTGGACTCGTTCTGTTTTTTGGCATTTGTCAAGTCGGGTCTTTAGGACAAATCGGGACTATTAGGACAAGATAAGACGTACTAAGCACAGCAAGGCAAAGTCAAATCGAAAATCTCAGTCGGAATTGAAATTTGAATGTCCCAACACTTTCCAATTGTGTTACAAATTTCTTGAATTACCCAGCTGGACTTGTTCTGTAGTTTTGGCATATGTCAAGTCGGGTCAGTAGGGACAAATCGGGACCATTAGAACAAGTCAAGACATACGAAGCACAGAGTGGCTAAGTCAATTTACGAAAATCCCAGTCGGAATTGAAATTAGAATTATTCCACAACAATTTCCTATTGTGTTACAAATTTCTTGTTTTACCCAGCCGGACTTGTTCTGTAGGTTTGGCATTTGTCAAGTCGGGTCCAGTGGGCCAAATCGGGACCATTAGGACAAGTCGAGACATACGAAGCACAGCAGGGCTAGTCAATTTACGAAAAACCCAGTCGTAATTGAAATTAGATTTGTTCCCCAACATTTTCCTATTGTTTTACAAATTTCTTGTTTTACCCAGCTGGTCTTTTTCTGTAGTGTTGGCATATGTCAAGTCGGGTCAGTAGGGACAAATCGGGACCATTAGAACAAGTCAATACATACGAAGCACAGAGTGGCTAAGTCAATTTACGAAAATCCCAGTCGGAATTGAAATTAGAATTATTCCACAACAATTTCCTATTGTGTTACAAATTTCTTGTTTTACCCAGCCGGACTTGTTCTGTAGGTTTGGCATATGTCAAGTCGGGTCCAGTGGGGACAAATCGGGACCATTAGGACAAGTCGAGACATACGAAGCACAGAGTGGCTTAGTCAGTTTACGAAAATCCCAGTCGGAATTGAAATTAGAATCATTCCACAACAATTTCCAATTGAGTTACAAATTTCTTGAATTACCCAGCTGGACTCGTTCTGTTTTTTGGATTTGTCAAGTCGCGTCATTAAGGACAAATCAGGAACATTAGGACAAGTCGAGACATACGAAGCACAGCAGGACGAAGTCAAATTACTAAAATCTCAGTCGGAAATGATATTTGATTGTTCCCCAACAATTTCCTCTTGTGTTACAAATTTCTTGTTTTACCCAGCCGGACTTGTTCTGTAGGTTTGGCATTTGTCAAGTCGGGTCAGTGGGAACATATCGGGGCCATTAGGTCAAGTCAAGACATACGAAGCAAAGCAGGGCGAAGTCATATTACGAAAATCTCAGTCGGAATTGAAATTTGAATGTCCCAACACTTTCCAATTGTGTTACAAATTTCTTGAATTACCCAGCTGGACTTGTTCTGTAGTTTTGGCATATGTCAAGTCGGGTCCAGTGGGGACAAATCGGGACCATTAGGACAAGTCGAGACATACGAAGCACAGCAGGGCTAAGTCAATTTACGAAAAATCCAGTCGGAATTGAAATTAGATTTGTTCCCCAACATTTTCCTGTTGTTTTACAAATTTCTTGTTTTACCCAGCTGGACTTTTTCTGTAGTTTTGGCATTTGTCAAGTCGGGTCATTAAGGACAAATCAGGACTATTTGGACAAGTCGAGACATACGAGCACAGCAGAGCGAAGTCAAATTAATAAAAACTCA
This sequence comes from Chrysolina americana, assembly GCA_958502065.1. Lineage (NCBI taxonomy): Eukaryota > Metazoa > Arthropoda > Insecta > Coleoptera > Chrysomelidae > Chrysolina > Chrysolina americana. The sequence goes on along the minus strand of OY293419.1, from coordinate 33,566,878 downwards.
GCCGGAATTGAAATATAAATGTTCCCAACATTTTGCAATTGTGTTACAAATTTCTTGAATTACCCAGCTGGACTCGTTCTGTTTTTTGGCATTTGTCAAGTCGGGTCTTTAGGACAAATCGGGACTATTAGGACAAGATAAGACGTACTAAGCACAGCAAGGCAAAGTCAAATCGAAAATGTCAGTCGGAATTGAAATTTGAATGTCCCAACACTTTCCAATTGTGTTACAAATTTCTTGAATTACCCAGCTGGACTTGTTCTGTAGTTTTGGCATATGTCAAGTCGGGTCAGTAGGGACAAATCGGGACCATTAGAACAAGTCAAGACATACGAAGCACAGAGTGGCTAAGTCAATTTACGAAAATCCCAGTCGGAATTGAAATTAGAATTATTCCACAACAATTTCCTATTGTGTTACAAATTTCTTGTTTTACCCAGCCGGACTTGTTCTGTAGGTTTGGCATTTGTCAAGTCGGGTCCAGTGGGCCAAATCGGGACCATTAGGACAAGTCGAGACATACGAAGCACAGCAGGGCTAGTCAATTTACGAAAAACCCAGTCGTAATTGAAATTAGATTTGTTCCCCAACTTTTTCCTATTGTTTTACAAATTTCTTGTTTTACCCAGCTGGTCTTTTTCGGTAGTGTTGGCATATGTCAAGTCGGGTCAGTAGGGACAAATCGGGACCATTAGAACAAGTCAATACATACGAAGCACAGAGTGGCTAAGTCAATTTACGAAAATCCCAGTCGGAATTGAAATTAGAATTATTCCACAACATTTTCCTATTGTTTTACAAATTTCTTGAATTACCCAGCTGGACTCGTTCTGTTTTTTGGCATTTGTCAAGTCGGGTCATTAAGGACAAATCGGGAACATTAGGACAAGTCGAGACATACGAAGCACAGAGTGGCTAAGTCAATTTACGAAAATCCCAGTCGGAATTGAAATTAGAATCATTCCACAACAATTTCCTATTGTGTTACAAATTTCTTGTTTTACCCAGCTGGACTTGTTCTGTAGGTTTGGCATTTCTCAAGTTGGGTCAGTGGGAACATATCGGGACCATTAGGTCAAGTCAAGACATACGAAGCACAGCAGGGCGAAGTCATATTACGAAAATCTCAGTCGGAATTGAAATTTGATTGTTCCCCAACAATTTCCTATTGTGTTACAAATTTCTTGTTTTGCCCAGCTGGTCTTTTTCTGTAGTTTTGGCATATGTCAAGTCGGGTCAGTAGGGACAAATCGGGACCATTAGAACAAGTCAAGACATACGAAGCACAGAGTGGCTAAGTCAATTTACGAAAATCCCAGTCGGAATTGAAATTAGAATTATTCCACAACAATTTCCTATTGTGTTACAAATTTCTTGAATTACCCAGCTGGACTCGTTCTGTTTTTTGGCATTTGTCAAGTCGGGTCATTAAGGACAAATCGGGACCATTAGGACAAGTCGAGACATACGAAGAACAGAGTGGCTAAGTCAATTTACGAAAATCCCAGTCGGAATTGAAATTAGAATCATTCCACAACAATTTCCTATTGTGTTACAAATTTCTTGTTTTACCCAGCTGGACTTGTTCTGTAGGTTTGGCATTTGTCAAGTCGGGTCAGTGGGAACATATCGGGACCATTAGGTCAAGTCAAGACATACGAAGCACAGCAGGGCTAAGTCAATTTACGAAAAACCCAGTCGGAATTAAAATTAGATTTGTTCCCCAACATTTTCCTATTGTTTTACAAATTTCTTGTTTTACCCAGCTGGTCTTTTTCTGTAGTTTTGGCATATGTCAAGTCGGGTCCAGTGGGGACAAATCGGGAACATTAGGACAAGTCGAGACATACGAAGCACAGCAGGGCTAAGTCAATTTACGAAAAACCCAGTCGGAATTAAAATTAGATTTGTTCCCCAACATTTTCCTATTGTTTTACAAAGTTCTTGTTTTACCCAGCTGGTCTTTTTCTGTAGTTTTGGCATATGTCAAGTCGGGTCAGTAGGGACACATCGGGACCATTAGGACAAGTCGAGACATACGAAGCACAGAGTGGCTTAGTCAGTTTACGAAAATCCCAGTCGGAATTGAAATTAGAATCATTCCACAACAATTTCCTATTGTGTTACAAATTTCTTGTTTTACCCAGCTGGACTTGTTCTGTAGTTTTGGCATTTGTCAAGTCGGGTCATTAAGGACAAATTGGAACTATTTGGACAAGTCGAGACATACGAGCACAGCAGGGCGAAGTCAAATTACTAAAAACTCAGCCGGAATTGAAATATAAATGTTCCCCACACTTTCCAATTGTGTTACAAATTTCTTTAATTACCCAGCTGGACTCGTTCTGTTTTTTGGCATTTGTCAAGTCGGGTCATTAAGGACAAATCGGGACCATTAGGTCAAGTCAAGACATACGAAGCACAGCAGGGCGAAGTCATATTACGAAAATCTCAGTCGGAATTGAAATTTGATTGTTCCCCAACAATTTCCTATTGTGTTACAAATTTCTTGTTTTGCCCAGCTGGTCTTTTTCTGTAGTTTTGGCATATGTCAAGTCGGGTCAGTAGGGACAAATCGGGACCATTAGAACAAGTCAAGACATACGAAGCACAGAGTGGCTAAGTCAATTTACGAAAATCCCAGTCGGAATTGAAATTAGAATTATTCCACAACAATTTCCTATTGTGTTACAAATTTCTTGAATTACCCAGCTGGACTCGTTCTGTTTTTTGGCATTTGTCAAGTCGGGTCATTAAGGACAAATCGGGACCATTAGGACAAGTCGCGACATACGAAGCACAGAGTGGCTAAGTCAATTTACGAAAATCCCAGTCGGAATTGAAATTAGAATCATTCCACAACAATTTCCTATTGTGTTACAAATTTCTTGTTTTACCCAGCTGGACTTGTTCTGTAGGTTTGGCATTTGTCAAGTTGGGTCAGTGGGAACATATCGGGACCATTAGGTCAAGTCAAGACATACGAAGCACAGCAGGGCGAAGTCATATTACGAAAATCTCAGTCGGAATTGAAATTTGATTGTTCCCCAACAATTTCCTATTGTGTTACAAATTTCTTGTTTTGCCCAGCTGGTCTTTTTCTGTAGTTTTGGCATATGTCAAGTCGGGTCAGTAGGGACAAATCGGGACCATTAGAACAAGTCAAGACATACGAAGCACAGAGTGGCTAAGTCAATTTACGAAAATCCCAGTCGGAATTGAAATTAGAATTATTCCACAACAATTTCCTATTGTGTTACAAATTTCTTGAATTACCCAGCTGGACTCGTTCTGTTTTTTGGCATTTGTCAAGTCGGGTCATTAAGGACAAATCGGGACCATTAGGACAAGTCGAGACATACGAAGAACAGAGTGGCTAAGTCAATTTACGAAAATCCCAGTCGGAATTGAAATTAGAATTATTCCACAACAATTTCCTATTGTGTTACAAATTTCTTGTTTTACCCAGCCGGACTTGTTCTGTAGGTTTGGCATATGTCAAGTCGGGTCCAGTGGGGACAAATCGGGACCATTAGAACAAGTCAAGACATACGAAGCACAGAGTGGCTAAGTCAATTTACGAAAATCCCAGTCGGAATTGAAATTAGAATTATTCCACAACAATTTCCTATTGTGTTACAAATTTCTTGAATTACCCAGCTGGACTCGTTCTGTTTTTTGGCATTTGTCAAGTCGGGTCATTAAGGACAAATCGGGACCATTAGGACAAGTCGCGACATACGAAGCACAGAGTGGCTAAGTCAATTTACGAAAATCCCAGTCGGAATTGAAATTAGAATCATTCCACAACAATTTCCTATTGTGTTACAAATTTCTTGTTTTACCCAGCTGGACTTGTTCTGTAGGTTTGGCATTTGTCAAGTTGGGTCAGTGGGAACATATCGGGACCATTAGGTCAAGTCAAGACATACGAAGCACAGCAGGGCGAAGTCATATTACGAAAATCTCAGTCGGAATTGAAATTTGATTGTTCCCCAACAATTTCCTATTGTGTTACAAATTTCTTGTTTTGCCCAGCTGGTCTTTTTCTGTAGTTTTGGCATATGTCAAGTCGGGTCAGTAGGGACAAATCGGGACCATTAGAACAAGTCAAGACATACGAAGCACAGAGTGGCTAAGTCAATTTACGAAAATCCCAGTCGGAATTGAAATTAGAATTATTCCACAACAATTTCCTATTGTGTTACAAATTTCTTGAATTACCCAGCTGGACTCGTTCTGTTTTTTGGCATTTGTCAAGTCGGGTCATTAAGGACAAATCGGGACCATTAGGACAAGTCGAGACATACGAAGAACAGAGTGGCTAAGTCAATTTACGAAAATCCCAGTCGGAATTGAAATTAGAATTATTCCACAACAATTTCCTATTGTGTTACAAATTTCTTGTTTTACCCAGCCGGACTTGTTCTGTAGGTTTGGCATATGTCAAGTCGGGTCCAGTGGGGACAAATCGGGACCATTAGGACAAGTCGAGACATACGAAGCACAGAGTGGCTTAGTCAGTTTACGAAAATCCCAGTTGGAATTGAAATTAGAATCATTCCACAACAATTTCCAATTGAGTTACAAATTTCTTGAATTACCCAGCTGGACTCGTTCTGTTTTTTGGATTTGTCAAGTCGCGTCATTAAGGACAAATCAGGAACATTAGGACAAGTCGAGACATAAAAGCACAGCAGGACGAAGTCAAATTACTAAAATCTCAGTCGGAAATGATATTTGATTGTTCCCCAACAATTTCCTATTGTGTTACAAATTTCTTGTTTTACCCAGCCGGACTTGTTCTGTAGGTTTGGCATTTGTCAAGTCGGGTCAGTGGGAACATATCGGGGCCATTAGGTCAAGTCAAGACATACGAAGCAAAGCAGGGCGAAGTCATATTACGAAAATCTCAGTCGGAATTGAAATTTGAATGTCCCAACACTTTCCAATTGTGTTACAAATTTCTTGAATTACCCAGCTGGACTTGTTCTGTAGTTTTGGCATATGTCAAGTCGGGTCCAGTGGGGACAAATCGGGACCATTAGGACAAGTCGAGACATACGAAGCACAGCAGGGCTAAGTCAATTTACGAAAAATCCAGTCGGAATTGAAATTAGATTTGTTCCCCAACATTTTCCTGTTGTTTTACAAATTTCTTGTTTTACCCAGCTGGACTTTTTCTGTAGTTTTGGCATTTGTCAAGTCGGGTCATTAAGGACAAATCAGGACTATTTGGACAAGTCGAGACATACGAGCACAGCAGAGCGAAGTCAAATTAATAAAAACTCAGCCGGAATTGAAATATAAATGTTCCCAACATTTTGCAATTGTGTTACAAATTTCTTGAATTACCCAGCTGGACTCGTTCTGTTTTTTGGCATTTGTCAAGTCGGGTCTTTAGGACAAATCGGGACTATTAGGACAAGATAAGACGTACTAAGCACAGCAAGGCAAAGTCAAATCGAAAATGTCAGTCGGAATTGAAATTTGAATGTCCCAACACTTTCCAATTGTGTTACAAATTTCTTGAATTACCCAGCTGGACTTGTTCTGTAGTTTTGGCATATGTCAAGTCGGGTCAGTAGGGACAAATCGGGACCATTAGAACAAGTCAAGACATACGAAGCACAGAGTGGCTAAGTCAATTTACGAAAATCCCAGTCGGAATTGAAATTAGAATTATTCCACAACAATTTCCTATTGTGTTACAAATTTCTTGTTTTACCCAGCCGGACTTGTTCTGTAGGTTTGGCATTTGTCAAGTCGGGTCCAGTGGGCCAAATCGGGACCATTAGGACAAGTCGAGACATACGAAGCACAGCAGGGCTAGTCAATTTACGAAAAACCCAGTCGTAATTGAAATTAGATTTGTTCCCCAACATTTTCCTATTGTTTTACAAATTTCTTGTTTTACCCAGCTGGTCTTTTTCTGTAGTGTTGGCATATGTCAAGTCGGGTCAGTAGGGACAAATCGGGACCATTAGAACAAGTCAATACATACGAAGCACAGAGTGGCTAAGTCAATTTACGAAAATCCCAGTCGGAATTGAAATTAGAATTATTCCCCAACATTTTCCTATTGTTTTACAAATTTCTTGAATTACCCAGCTGGACTCGTTCTGTTTTTTGGCATTTGTCAAGTCGGGTCATTAAGGACAAATCGGGAACATTAGGACAAGTCGAGACATACGAAGCACAGAGTGGCTAAGTCAATTTACGAAAATCCCAGTCGGAATTGAAATTAGAATCATTCCACAACAATTTCCTATTGTGTTACAAATTTCTTGTTTTACCCAGCTGGACTTGTTCTGTAGGTTTGGCATTTCTCAAGTTGGGTCAGTGGGAACATATCGGGACCATTAGGTCAAGTCAAGACATACGAAGCACAGCAGGGCGAAGTCATATTACGAAAATCTCAGTCGGAATTGAAATTTGATTGTTCCCCAACAATTTCCTATTGTGTTACAAATTTCTTGTTTTGCCCAGCTGGTCTTTTTCTGTAGTTTTGGCATATGTCAAGTCGGGTCAGTAGGGACAAATCGGGACCATTAGAACAAGTCAAGACATACGAAGCACAGAGTGGCTAAGTCAATTTACGAAAATCCCAGTCGGAATTGAAATTAGAATTATTCCACAACAATTTCCTATTGTGTTACAAATTTCTTGAATTACCCAGCTGGACTCGTTCTGTTTTTTGGCATTTGTCAAGTCGGGTCATTAAGGACAAATCGGGACCATTAGGACAAGTCGAGACATACGAAGAACAGAGTGGCTAAGTCAATTTACGAAAATCCCAGTCGGAATTGAAATTAGAATCATTCCACAACAATTTCCTATTGTGTTACAAATTTCTTGTTTTACCCAGCTGGACTTGTTCTGTAGGTTTGGCATTTGTCAAGTCGGGTCAGTGGGAACATATCGGGACCATTAGGTCAAGTCAAGACATACGAAGCACAGCAGGGCTAAGTCAATTTACGAAAAACCCAGTCGGAATTAAAATTAGATTTGTTCCCCAACATTTTCCTATTGTTTTACAAATTTCTTGTTTTACCCAGCTGGTCTTTTTCTGTAGTTTTGGCATATGTCAAGTCGGGTCCAGTGGGGACAAATCGGGAACATTAGGACAAGTCGAGACATACGAAACACAGCAGGGCTAAGTCAATTTACGAAAAACCCAGTCGGAATTAAAATTAGATTTGTTCCCCAACATTTTCCTATTGTTTTACAAAGTTCTTGTTTTACCCAGCTGGTCTTTTTCTGTAGTTTTGGCATATGTCAAGTCGGGTCAGTAGGGACACATCGGGACCATTAGGACAAGTCGAGACATACGAAGCACAGAGTGGCTTAGTCAGTTTACGAAAATCCCAGTCGGAATTGAAATTAGAATCATTCCACAACAATTTCCTATTGTGTTACAAATTTCTTGTTTTACCCAGCTGGACTTGTTCTGTAGTTTTGGCATTTGTCAAGTCGGGTCATTAAGGACAAATTGGAACTATTTGGACAAGTCGAGACATACGAGCACAGCAGGGCGAAGTCAAATTACTAAAAACTCAGCCGGAATTGAAATATAAATGTTCCCCACACTTTCCAATTGTGTTACAAATTTCTTTAATTACCCAGCTGGACTCGTTCTGTTTTTTGGCATTTGTCAAGTCGGGTCATTAAGGACAAATCGGGACCATTAGGTCAAGTCAAGACATACGAAGCACAGCAGGGCGAAGTCATATTACGAAAATCTCAGTCGGAATTGAAATTTGATTGTTCCCCAACAATTTCCTATTGTGTTACAAATTTCTTGTTTTGCCCAGCTGGTCTTTTTCTGTAGTTTTGGCATATGTCAAGTCGGGTCAGTAGGGACAAATCGGGACCATTAGAACAAGTCAAGACATACGAAGCACAGAGTGGCTAAGTCAATTTACGAAAATCCCAGTCGGAATTGAAATTAGAATTATTCCACAACAATTTCCTATTGTGTTACAAATTTCTTGAATTACCCAGCTGGACTCGTTCTGTTTTTTGGAATTTGTCAAGTCGGGTCATTAAGGACAAATCGGGACCATTAGGACAAGTCGCGACATACGAAGCACAGAGTGGCTAAGTCAATTTACGAAAATCCCAGTCGGAATTGAAATTAGAATCATTCCACAACAATTTCCTATTGTGTTACAAATTTCTTGTTTTACCCAGCTGGACTTGTTCTGTAGGTTTGGCATTTGTCAAGTTGGGTCAGTGGGAACATATCGGGACCATTAGGTCAAGTCAAGACATACGAAGCACAGCAGGGCGAAGTCATATTACGAAAATCTCAGTCGGAATTGAAATTTGATTGTTCCCCAACAATTTCCTATTGTGTTACAAATTTCTTGTTTTGCCCAGCTGGTCTTTTTCTGTAGTTTTGGCATATGTCAAGTCGGGTCAGTAGGGACAAATCGGGACCATTAGAACAAGTCAAGACATACGAAGCACAGAGTGGCTAAGTCAATTTACGAAAATCCCAGTCGGAATTGAAATTAGAATTATTCCACAACAATTTCCTATTGTGTTACAAATTTCTTGAATTACCCAGCTGGACTCGTTCTGTTTTTTGGCATTTGTCAAGTCGGGTCATTAAGGACAAATCGGGACCATTAGGACAAGTCGAGACATACGAAGAACAGAGTGGCTAAGTCAATTTACGAAAATCCCAGTCGGAATTGAAATTAGAATCATTCCACAAAAATTTCCTATTGTGTTACAAATTTCTTGTTTTACCCAGCTGGACTTGTTCTGTAGGTTTGGCATTTGTCAAGTCGGGTCAGTGGGAACATATCGGGACCATTAGGTCAAGTCAAGACATACGAAGCACAGCAGGGCTAAGTCAATTTACGAAAAACCCAGTCGGAATTAAAATTAGATTTGTTCCCCAACATTTTCCTATTGTTTTACAAATTTCTTGTTTTACCCAGCTGGTCTTTTTCTGTAGTTTTGGCATATGTCAAGTCGGGTCCAGTGGGGACAGATCGGGAACATTAGGACAAGTCGAGACATACGAAGCACAGCAGGGCTAAGTCAATTTACGAAAAACCCAGTCGGAATTAAAATTAGATTTGTTCCCCAACATTTTCCTATTGTTTTACAAAGTTCTTGTTTTACCCAGCTGGTCTTTTTCTGTAGTTTTGGCATATGTCAAGTCGGGTCAGTAGGGACACATCGAGACCATTAGGACAAGTCGAGACATACGAAGCACAGAGTGGCTTAGTCAGTTTACGAAAATCCCAGTCGGAATTGAAATTAGAATCATTCCACAACAATTTCCTATTGTGTTACAAATTTCTTGTTTTACCCAGCTGGACTTGTTCTGTAGTTTTGGCATTTGTCAAGTCGGGTCATTAAGGACAAATTGGAACTATTTGGACAAGTCGAGACATACGAGCACAGCAGGGCGAAGTCAAATTACTAAAAACTCAGCCGGAATTGAAATATAAATGTTCCCCACACTTTCCAATTGTGTTACAAATTTCTTTAATTACCCAGCTGGACTCGTTCTGTTTTTTGGCATTTGTCAAGTCGGGTCATTAAGGACAAATCGGGAACATTAGGACAAGTCGAGACATACGAAGCACAGCAGGGCGAAGTCAAATTATTAAAATCTCAGTCGGAATTGAAATTTGAATGTTCCCAACATTTTCCAATTTTGTTACATATTTCTTGAATTACCCAGCTGGACTTGTTCTGTAGTTTTGGCATATGTCAAGTCGGGTCAGTAGGGACAAATCGGGACCATTAGAACAAGTCAAGACATACGAAGCACAGAGTGGCTAAGTCAATTTACGAAAAACCCAGTCGGAATTGAAATTAGATTTGTTCCCCAACATTTTCCTATTGTTTTACAAATTTCTTGTTTTACCCAGCTGGTCTTTTTCTGTAGTTTTGGCATATGTCAAGTCGGGTCAGTAGGGACAAATCGGGACCATTAGAACAAGTCAAGACATACGAAGCACAGAGTGGCTAAGTCAATTTACGAAAATCCCAGTCGGAATTGAAATTAGAATTATTCCACAACAATTTCCTATTGTGTTACAAATTTCTTGTTTTACCCAGCCGGACTTGTTCTGTAGGTTTGGCATTTGTCAAGTCGGGTCAGTGGGAACATATCGGGGCCATTAGGTCAAGTCAAGACATACGAAGCAAAGCAGGGAGAAGTCATATTACGAAAATCTCAGTCGGAATTGAAATTTGAATGTTCCCAACACTTTCCAATTGTGTTACAAATTTCTTGATACCCAGCTGGACTCGTTCTGTTTTTTGGCATTTGTCAAGTCGGGTCATTAAGGACAAATTGGAACTATTTGGACTAGTCGAGACATACGAGCACAGCAGGGCGAAGTCAAATTACTAAAAACTCAGCCGGAATTGAAATATAAATGTTCCCCACACTTTCCAATTGTGTTACAAATTTCTTTAATTACCCAGCTGGACTCGTTCTGTTTTCTGGCATTTGTCAAGTCGGGTCATTAAGGACAAATCGGGAACAATAGGACAAGTCGAGACATACGAAGCACAGCAGGGCTAAGTCAATATACGAAAAACCCAGTCGGAATTAAAATAAGATTTGTTCCCCAACATTTTCCTATTGTTTTACAAATTTCTTGTTTTACCCAGCTGGTCTTTTTCTGTAGTTTTGGCATATGTCAAGTCGGGTCCAGTGGGGACAAATCGGGACCATTAGGACAAGTCGAGACATACGAGCACAGCAGGGCGAAGTCAAATTACTAAAAACTCAGCCGGAATTGAAATATAAATGTTCCCATTTGTCAAGTCGGGTCAGTGGGAACATATCGGGACCATTAGGTCAAGTCAAGACATACGAAGCACAGCAGGGCTAAGTCAATTTACGAAAAACCCAGTCGGAATTAAAATTAGATTTGTTCCCCAACATTTTCCTATTGTTTTACAAATTTCTTGTTTTACCCAGCTGGTCTTTTTCTGTAGTTTTGGCATATGTCAAGTCGGGTCCAGTGGGGACAAATCGGGAACATTAGGACAAGTCGAGACATACGAAGCACGGCAGGGCTAAGTCAATTTACGAAAAACCCAGTCGGAATTAAAATTAGATTTGTTCCCCAACATTTTCCTATTGTTTTACAAATTTCTTGTTTTACCCAGCTGGTCTTTTTCTGTAGTTTTGGCATATGTCAAGTCGGGTCCAGTGGGGACAAATCGGGAACATTAGGACAAGTCGAGACATACGAAGCACAGCAGGGCTAAGTCAATTTACGAAAAACCCAGTCGGAATTAAAATTAGATTTGTTCCCCAACATTTTCCTATTGTTTTACAAAGTTCTTGTTTTACCCAGCTAGTCTTTTTCTGTAGTTTTGGCATATGTCAAGTCGGGTCAGTAGGGACACATCGGGACCATTAGGACAAGTCGAGACATACGAAGCACAGAGTGGCTTAGTCAGTTTACGAAAATCCCATTCGGAATTGAAATTAGAATCATTCCACAACAATTTCCTATTGTGTTACAAATTTCTTGTTTTACCCAGCTGGACTTGTTCTGTAGTTTTGGCATTTGTCAAGTCGGGTCATTAAGGACAAATTGGAACTATTTGGACAAGTCGAGACATACGAGCACAGCAGGGCGAAGTCAAATTACTAAAAACTCAGCCGGAATTGAAATATAAATGTTCCCCACACTTTCCAATTGTGTTACAAATTTCTTTAATTACCCAGCTGGACTCGTTCTGTTTTTTGGCATTTGTCAAGTCGGGTCATTAAGGACAAATCGGGAACATTAGGACAAGTCGAGACATACGAAGCACAGCAGGGCGAAGTCAAATTATTAAAATCTCAGTCGGAATTGAAATTTGAATGTTCCCAACACTTTCCAATTGTGTTACAAATTTCTTGATACCCAGCTGGACTCGTTCTGTTTTTTGGCATTTGTCAAGTCGGGTCATTAAGGACAAATTGGAACTATTTGGACAAGTCGAGACATACGAGCACAGCAGGGCGAAGTCAAATTACTAAAAACTCAGCCGGAATTGAAATATAAATGTTCCCCACACTTTCCAATTGTGTTACAAATTTCTTTAATTACCCAGCTGGACTCGTTCTGTTTTCTGGCATTTGTCAAGTCGGGTCATTAAGGACAAATCGGGAACAATAGGACAAGTCGAGACATACGAAGCACAGCAGGGCTAAGTCAATATACGAAAAACCCAGTCGGAATTAAAATAAGATTTGTTCCCCAACATTTTCCTATTGTTTTACAAATTTCTTGTTTTACCCAGCTGGTCTTTTTCTGTAGTTTTGGCATATGTCAAGTCGGGTCCAGTGGGGACAAATCGGGACCATTAGGACAAGTCGAGACATACGAAGCACAGAGTGGCTTAGTCAGTTTACGAAAATCCCAGTCGGAATTGAAATTAGAATCATTCCACAACAATTTCCTATTGTGTTACAAATTTCTTGTTTTACCCAGCTGGACTTGTTCTGTAGTTTTGGCATTTGTCAAGTCGGGTCATTAAGGACAAATTGGAACTATTTGGACAAGTCGAGACATACGAGCACAGCAGGGCGAAGTCAAATTACTAAAAACTCAGCCGGAATTGAAATATAAATGTTCCCCACACTTTCCAATTGTGTTACAAATTTCTTTAATTACCCAGCTGGACTCGTTCTGTTTTTTGGCATTTGTCAAGTCGGGTCATTAAGGACAAATCGGGAACATTAGGACAAGTCGAGACATACGAAGCACAGCAGGGCTAAGTCAATATACGAAAAACCCAGTCGGAATCAAAATTAGATTTGTTCCCCAACATTTTCCTATTGTTTTACAAATTTCTTGTTTTACCCAGCTGGTCTTTTTCTGTAGGTTTGGCATATGTCAAGTCGGGTCCAGTGGGGACAAATCGGGACCATTATGACAAGTCGAGACATACGAAGCACAGAGTGGCTTAGTCAGTTTACGAAAATCCCAGTCGGAATTGAAATTAGAATCATTCCACAACAATTTCCAATTGTGTTACAAATTTTTTGAATTACCCAGCTGGACTCGTTCTGTTTTTTGGATTTGTCAAGTCGCGTCATTAAGGACAAATCAGGAACATTAGGACAAGTCGAGACATACGAAGCACAGCAGGACGAAGTCAAATTACTAAAATCTCAGTCGGAAATGATATTTGATTGTTCCCCAACAATTTCCTATTGTGTTACAAATTTCTTGTTTTACCCAGCCGGACTTGTTCTGTAGGTTTGGCATTTGTCAAGTCGGGTCAGTGGGAACATATCGGGGCCATTAGGTCAAGTCAAGACATACGAAGCAAAGCAGGGCGAAGTCATATTACGAAAATCTCAGTCGGAATTGAAATTTGAATGTCCCAACACTTTCCAATTGTGTTACAAATTTCTTGAATTACCCAGCTGGACTTGTTCTGTAGTTTTGGCATATGTCAAGTCGGGTCCAGTGGGGACAAATCGGGACCATTAGGACAAGTCGAGACATACGAAGCACAGCAGGGCTAAGTCAATTTACGAAAAATCCAGTCGGAATTGAAATTAGATTTGTTCCCCAACATTTTCCTACTGTTTTACAAATTTCTTGTTTTACCCAGCTGGTCTTTTTCTGTAGTTTTGGCATATGTCAAGTCGGGTCCAGTGGGGACAAATCGGGAACATTAGGACAAGTCGAGACATACGAAGCACAGCAGGGCTAAGTCAATTTACGAAAAACCCAGTCGGAATTAAAATTAGATTTGTTCCCCAACATTTTCCTATTGTTTTACAAATTTCTTGTTTTACCCAGCTGGTCTTTTTCTGTAGTTTTGGCATATGTCAAGTCGGGTCCAGTGGGGACAAATCGGGAACATTAGGACAAGTCGAGACATACGAAGCACAGCAGGGCTAAGTCAATTTACGAAAAACCCAGTCGGAATTAAAATTAGATTTGTTCCCCAACATTTTCCTATTGTTTTACAAAGTTCTTGTTTTACCCAGCTAGTCTTTTTCTGTAGTTTTGGCATATGTCAAGTCGGGTCAGTAGGGACACATCGGGACCATTAGGACAAGTCGAGACATACGAAGCACAGAGTGGCTTAGTCAGTTTACGAAAATCCCATTCGGAATTGAAATTAGAATCATTCCACAACAATTTCCTATTGTGTTACAAATTTCTTGTTTTACCCAGCTGGACTTGTTCTGTAGTTTTGGCATTTGTCAAGTCGGGTCATTAAGGACAAATTGGAACTATTTGGACAAGTCGAGACATACGAGCACAGCAGGGCGAAGTCAAATTACTAAAAACTCAGCCGGAATTGAAATATAAATGTTCCCCACACTTTCCAATTGTGTTACAAATTTCTTTAATTACCCAGCTGGACTCGTTCTGTTTTTTGGCATTTGTCAAGTCGGGTCATTAAGGACAAATCGGGAACATTAGGACAAGTCGAGACATACGAAGCACAGCAGGGCGAAGTCAAATTATTAAAATCTCAGTCGGAATTGAAATTTGAATGTTCCCAACACTTTCCAATTGTGTTACAAATTTCTTGATACCCAGCTGGACTCGTTCTGTTTTTTGGCATTTGTCAAGTCGGGTCATTAAGGACAAATTGGAACTATTTGGACAAGTCGAGACATACGAGCACAGCAGGGCGAAGTCAAATTACTAAAAACTCAGCCGGAATTGAAATATAAATGTTCCCCACACTTTCCAATTGTGTTACAAATTTCTTTAATTACCCAGCTGGACTCGTTCTGTTTTCTGCCATTTGTCAAGTCGGGTCATTAAGGACAAATCGGGAACAATAGGACAAGTCGAGACATACGAAGCACAGCAGGGCTAAGTCAATATACGAAAAACCCAGTCGGAATTAAAATAAGATTTGTTCCCCAACATTTTCCTATTGTTTTACAAATTTCTTGTTTTACCCAGCTGGTCTTTTTCTGTAGTTTTGGCATATGTCAAGTCGGGTCCAGTGGGGACAAATCGGGACCATTAGGACAAGTCGAGACATACGAAGCACAGAGTGGCTTAGTCAGTTTACGAAAATCCCAGTCGGAATTGAAATTAGAATCATTCCACAACAATTTCCTATTGTGTTACAAATTTCTTGTTTTACCCAGCTGGACTTGTTCTGTAGTTTTGGCATTTGTCAAGTCGGGTCATTAAGGACAAATTGGAACTATTTGGACAAGTCGAGACATACGAGCACAGCAGGGCGAAGTCAAATTACTAAAAACTCAGCCGGAATTGAAATATAAATGTTCCCCACACTTTCCAATTGTGTTACAAATTTCTTTAATTACCCAGCTGGACTCGTTCTGTTTTTTGGCATTTGTCAAGTCGGGTCATTAAGGACAAATCGGGAACATTAGGACAAGTCGAGACATACGAAGCACAGCAGGGCTAAGTCAATATACGAAAAACCCAGTCGGAATCAAAATTAGATTTGTTCCCCAACATTTTCCTATTGTTTTACAAATTTCTTGTTTTACCCAGCTGGTCTTTTTCTGTAGGTTTGGCATATGTCAAGTCGGGTCCAGTGGGGACAAATCGGGACCATTAGGACAAGTCGAGACATACGAAGCACAGAGTGGCTTAGTCAGTTTACGAAAATCCCAGTCGGAATTGAAATTAGAATCATTCCACAACAATTTCCAATTGTGTTACAAATTTTTTGAATTACCCAGCTGGACTCGTTCTGTTTTTTGGATTTGTCAAGTCGCGTCATCAAGGACAAATCAGGAACATTAGGACAAGTCGAGACATACGAAGCACAGCAGGACGAAGTCAAATTACTAAAATCTCAGTCGGAAATGATATTTGATTGTTCCCCAACAATTTCCTATTGTGTTACAAATTTCTTGTTTTACCCAGCCGGACTTGTTCTGTAGGTTTGGCATTTGTCAAGTCGGGTCAGTGGGAACATATCGGGGCCATTAGGTCAAGTCAAGACATACGAAGCAAAGCAGGGCGAAGTCATATTACGAAAATCTCAGTCGGAATTGAAATTTGAATGTCCCAACACTTTCCAATTGTGTTACAAATTTCTTGAATTACCCAGCTGGACTTGTTCTGTAGTTTTGGCATATGTCAAGTCGGGTCCAGTGGGGACAAATCGGGACCATTAGGACAAGTCGAGACATACGAAGCACAGCAGGGCTAAGTCAATTTACGAAAAATCCAGTCGGAATTGAAATTAGATTTGTTCCCCAACATTTTCCTACTGTTTTACAAATTTCTTGTTTTACCCAGCTGGTCTTTTTCTGTAGTTTTGGCATATGTCAAGTCGGGTCCAGTGGGGACAAATCGGGACCATTAGGACAAGTCGAGACATACGAGCACAGCAGGGCGAAGTCAAATTACTAAAAACTCAGCCGGAATTGAAATATAAATGTTCCCATTTGTCAAGTCGGGTCAGTGGGAACATATCGGGACCATTAGGTCAAGTCAAGACATACGAAGCACAGCAGGGCTAAGTCAATTTACGAAAAACCCAGTCGGAATTAAAATTAGATTTGTTCCCCAACATTTTCCTATTGTTTTACAAATTTCTTGTTTTACCCAGCTGGTCTTTTTCTGTAGTTTTGGCATATGTCAAGTCGGGTCCAGTGGGGACAAATCGGGAACATTAGGACAAGTCGAGACATACGAAGCACAGCAGGGCGAAGTCAAATTATTAAAATCTCAGTCGGAATTGAAATTTGAATGTTCCCAACACTTTCCAATTGTGTTACAAATTTCTTGATACCCAGCTGGACTCGTTCTGTTTTTTGGCATTTGTCAAGTCGGGTCATTAAGGACAAATTGGAACTATTTGGACAAGTCGAGACATACGAGCACAGCAGGGCGAAGTCAAATTACTAAAAACTCAGCCGGAATTGAAATATAAATGTTCCCCACACTTTCCAATTGTGTTACAAATTTCTTTAATTACCCAGCTGGACTCGTTCTGTTTTCTGGCATTTGTCAAGTCGGGTCATTAAGGACAAATCGGGAACAATAGGACAAGTCGAGACATACGAAGCACAGCAGGGCTAAGTCAATATACGAAAAACCCAGTCGGAATTAAAATAAGATTTGTTCCCCAACATTTTCCTATTGTTTTACAAATTTCTTATTTTACCCAGCTGGTCTTTTTCTGTAGTTTTGGCATATGTCAAGTCGGGTCCAGTGGGGACAAATCGGGACCATTAGGACAAGTCGAGACATACGAAGCACAGAGTGGCTTAGTCAGTTTACGAAAATCCCAGTCGGAATTGAAATTAGAATCATTCCACAACAATTTCCTATTGTGTTACAAATTTCTTGTTTTACCCAGCTGGACTTGTTCTGTAGTTTTGGCATTTGTCAAGTCGGGTCATTAAGGACAAATTGGAACTATTTGGACAAGTCGAGACATACGAGCACAGCAGGGCGAAGTCAAATTACTAAAAACTCAGCCGCAATTGAAATATAAATGTTCCCCACACTTTCCAATTGTGTTACAAATTTCTTTAATTACCCAGCTGGACTCGTTCTGTTTTTTGGCATTTGTCAAGTCGGGTCATTAAGGACAAATCGGGAACATTAGGACAAGTCGAGACATACGAAGCACAGCAGGGCTAAGTCAATATACGAAAAACCCAGTCGGAATCAAAATTAGATTTGTTCCCCAACATTTTCCTATTGTTTTACAAATTTCTTGTTTTACCCAGCTGGTCTTTTTCTGTAGGTTTGGCATATGTCAAGTCGGGTCCAGTGGGGACAAATCGGGACCATTAGGACAAGTCGAGACATACGAAGCACAGAGTGGCTTAGTCAGTTTACGAAAATCCCAGTCGGAATTGAAATTAGAATCATTCCACAACAATTTCCTATTGTGTTACAAATTTTTTGAATTACCCAGCTGGACTCGTTCTGTTTTTTGGATTTGTCAAGTCGCGTCATTAAGGACAAATCAGGAACATTAGGACAAGTCGAGACATACGAAGCACAGCAGGACGAAGTCAAATTACTAAAATCTCAGTCGGAAATGATATTTGATTGTTCCCCAACAATTTCCTATTGTGTTACAAATTTCTTGTTTTACCCAGCCGGACTTGTTCTGTAGGTTTGGCATTTGTCAAGTCGGGTCAGTGGGAACATATCGGGGCCATTAGGTCAAGTCAAGACATACGAAGCAAAGCAGGGCGAAGTCATATTACGAAAATCTCAGTCGGAATTGAAATTTGAATGTCCCAACACTTTCCAATTGTGTTACAAATTTCTTGAATTACCCAGCTGGACTTGTTCTGTAGTTTTGGCATATGTCAAGTCGGGTCCAGTGGGGACAAATCGGGACCATTAGGACAAGTCGAGACATACGAAGCACAGCAGGGCTAAGTCAATTTACGAAAAATCAAGTCGGAATTGAAATTAGATTTGTTCCCCAACATTTTCCTACTGTTTTACAAATTTCTTGTTTTACCCAGCTTGTCTTTTTCTGTAGTTTTGGCATTTGTCAAGTCGGGTCATTAAGGACAAATCAGGACTATTTGGACAAGTCGAGACATACGAGCACAGCAGAGCGAAGTCAAATTAATAAAAACTCAGCCGGAATTGAAATATAAATGTTCCCAACATTTTGCAATTGTGTTACAAATTTCTTGAATTACCCAGCTGGACTCGTTCTGTTTTTTGGCATTTGTCAAGTCGGGTCTTTAGGACAAATCGGGACTATTAGGACAAGATAAGACGTACTAAGCACAGCAAGGCAAAGTCAAATCGAAAATCTCAGTCGGAATTGAAATTTGAATGTCCCAACACTTTCCAATTGTGTTACAAATTTCTTGAATTACCCAGCTGGACTTGTTCTGTAGTTTTGGCATATGTCAAGTCGGGTCAGTAGGGACAAATCGGGACCATTAGAACAAGTCAAGACATACGAAGCACAGAGTGGCTAAGTCAATTTACGAAAATCCCAGTCGGAATTGAAATTAGAATTATTCCACAACAATTTCCTATTGTGTTACAAATTTCTTGTTTTACCCAGCCGGACTTGTTCTGTAGGTTTGGCATTTGTCAAGTCGGGTCCAGTGGGCCAAATCGGGACCATTAGGACAAGTCGAGACATACGAAGCACAGCAGGGCTAAGTCAATTTACGAAAAACCCAGTCGTAATTGAAATTAGATTTGTTCCCCAACATTTTCCTATTGTTTTACAAATTTCTTGTTTTACCCAGCTGGTCTTTTTCTGTAGTGTTGGCATATGTCAAGTCGGGTCAGTAGGGACAAATCGGGACCATTAGAACAAGTCAAGACATACGAAGCACAGAGTGGCTAAGTCAATTTACGAAAATCCCAGTCGGAATTGAAATTAGAATTATTCCCCAACATTTTCCTATTGTTTTACAAATTTCTTGAATTACCCAGCTGGACTCGTTCTGTTTTTTGGCATTTGTCAAGTCGGGTCATTAAGGACAAATCGGGAACATTAGGACAAGTCGAGACATACGAAGCACAGAGTGGCTAAGTCAATTTACGAAAATCCCAGTCGGAATTGAAATTAGAATCATTCCACAACAATTTCCTATTGTGTTACAAATTTCTTGTTTTACCCAGCTGGACTTGTTCTGTAGGTTTGGCATTTGTCAAGTCGGGTCAGTGGGAACATATCGGGACCATTAGGTCAAGTCAAGACATACGAAGCACAGCAGGGCGAAGTCATATTACGAAAATCTCAACCGGAATTGAAATTTGAATGTTCCCAACACTTTCCAATTGTGTTACAAATTTCTTGAATTACCCAGCTGGACTCGTTCTGTTTTTTGGATTTGTCAAGTCGCGTCATTAAGGACAAATCAGGAACATTAGGACAAGTCGAGACATACGAAGCACAGCAGGACGAAGTCAAATTACTAAAATCTCAGTCGGAAATGAAATTTGATTGTTCCCCAACAATTTCCCATTGTGTTACAAATTTCTTGTTTTACCCAGCCGGACTTGTTCTGTAATTTTGGCATTTGTCAAGTCGGGTCATTAAGGACAAATCGGGACCATAAGGACAAGTTGATAGATACGAAGCACAGCAGAGCAAAGTCATATTAAGAAAATCTCAGTCGGAAATGAAATTTGAATTGTTTCCCAACATTTTCCTATTGTGTTACAAATTTCTTGTTTTACCCAGCTGGACTTGTTCTGTAGTTTTGGCATATGTCAAGTCGGGTCCAGTGGGGACAAATCGGGACCATTAGGACAAGTCGAGACATACGAAGCACAGAGTGGCTAAGTCAATTTACGAAAATCCCAGTCGGAATTGAAATTAGAATCATTCCACAACAATTTCCTATTGTGTTACAAATTTCTTGTTTTACCCAGCTGGACTTGTTCTGTAGGTTTGGCATTTGTCAAGTTGGGTCAGTGGGAACATATCGGGACCATTAGGTCAAGTCAAGACATACGAAGCACAGCAGGGCGAAGTCATATTACGAAAATCTCAGTCGGAATTGAAATTAGAATTATTCACAACAATTTCCAATTGTGTTACAAATTTCTTTAATTACCCAGCTGGACTCGTTCTGTTTTTTGGCATTTGTCAAGTCGGGTCATTAAGGACAAATCGGGAACATTAGGACAAGTCGAGACATACGAAGCACAGCAGGGCTAAGTCAATATACGAAAAACCCAGTCGGAATCAAAATTAGATTTGTTCCCCAACATTTTCCTATTGTTTTACAAATTTCTTGTTTTACCCAGCTGGTCTTTTTCTGTAGTTTTGACATATGTCAAGTCGGGTCAGTAGGGACAAATCGGGACCATTAGACAAGTCAAGACATACGAAGCACAGAGTGGCTAAGTCAATTTACGAAAATCCCAGTCGGAATTGAAATTAGAATTATTCACAACAATTTCCTATTGTGTTACAAATTTCTTGAATTACCCAGCTGGACTCGTTCTGTTTTTTGGCATTTGTCAAGTCGGGTCATTAAGGACAAATCGGGAACATTAGGACAAGTCAAGACATACGAAGCACAGCAGGGCTAAGTCAATTTACGAAAAACCCAGTCGGAATTGAAATTAGATTTGTTCCCCAACATTTTCCTATTGTTTTACAAATTTCTTGTTTTACCCAGCTGGTCTTTTTCTGTAGTTTTGGCATATGTCAAGTCGGGTCAGTAGGGACAAATCGGGACCATTAGAACAAGTCAAGACATACGAAGCACAGAGTGGCTAAGTCAATTTACGAAAATCCCAGTCGGAATTGAAATTAGAATTATTCCCCAACATTTTCCTATTGTTTTACAAATTTCTTGAATTACCCAGCTGGACTCGTTCTGTTTTTTGGCATTTGTCAAGTCGGGTCATTAAGGACAAATCGGGAACATTAGGACAAGTCGAGACATACGAAGCACAGAGTGGCTAGTCAATTTACGAAAATCCCAGTCGGAATTGAAATTAGAATCATTCCACAACAATTTCCTATTGTGTTACAAATTTCTTGTTTTACCCAGCCGGACTTGTTCTGTAATTTTGGCATTTGTCAAGTCGGGTCATTAAGGACAAATCGGGAACATTAGGACAAGTCGAGACATACGAAGCACAGCAGGGCTAAGTCAATATACGAAAAACCCAGTCGGAATCAAAATTAGATTTGTTCCCCAACATTTTCCTATTGTTTTACAAATTTCTTGTTTTACCCAGCTGGTCTTTTTCTGTAGGTTTGGCATATGTCAAGTCGGGTCCAGTGGGGACAAATCGGGACCATTAGGACAAGTCGAGACATACGAAGCACAGAGTGGCTTAGTCAGTTTACGAAAATCCCAGTCGGAATTGAAATTAGAATCATTCCACAACAATTTCCTATTGTGTTACAAATTTCTTGTTTTACCCAGCTGGACTTGTTCTGTAGGTTTGGCATTTGTCAAGTCGGGTCAGTGGGAACATATCGGGACCATTAGGTCAAGTCAAGACATACGAAGCACAGCAGGGCGAAGTCATATTACGTAAATCTCAGCCGGAATTGAAATTTTAATGTTCCCAACACTTTCCAATTGTGTTACAAATTTCTTGAATTACCCAGCTGGACTCGTTCTGTTTTTTGGATTTGTCAAGTCGCGTCATTAAGGACAAATCAGGAACATTAGGACAAGTCGAGACATACGAAGCACAGCAGGACGAAGTCAAATTACTAAAATCTCAGTCGGAAATGAAATTTGATTGTTCCCCAACAATTTCCTATTGTGTTACAAATTTCTTGTTTTACCCAGCCGGACTTGTTCTGTAGGTTTGGCATTTGTCAAGTCGGGTCAGTGGGAACATATCGGGACCATTAGGTCAAGTCAAGACATACGAAGCACAGCAGGGCGAAGTCATATTACGAAAATCTCAGCCGGAATTGAAATTTGAATGTTCCCAACACTTTCCATTTGTGTTACAAATTTCTTTAATTACCCAGCTGGACTCGTTCTGTTTTCTGGCATTTGTCAAGTCGGGTCATTAAGGACAAATCAGGAACATTAGGACAAGTCGAGACATACGAAGCACAGCAGGACGAAGTCAAATTACTAAAATCTCAGTCGGAAATGAAATTTGATTGTTCCCCAACAATTTCCTATTGTGTTACAAATTTCTTGTTTTACCCAGCCGGACTTGTTCTGTAGGTTTGGCATTTGTCAAGTCGGGTCAGTGGGAACATATCGGGGCCATTAGGTCAAGTCAAGACATACGAAGCAAAGCAGGGCGAAGTCGTATTACGAAAATCTCAGTCGGAATTGAAATTTGAATGTCCCAACACTTTCCAATTGTGTTACAAATTTCTTGAATTACCCAGCTGGACTTGTTCTGTAGTTTTGGCATATGTCAAGTCGGGTCCAGTGGGGACAAATCGGGACCATTAGGACAAGTCGAGACATACGAAGCACAGCAGGGCTAAGTCAATTTACGAAAAATCCAGTCGGAGTTGAAATTAGATTTGTTCCCCAACATTTTCCTATTGTTTTACAAATTTCTTGTTTTACCCAGCTGGTCTTTTTCTGTAGTTTTGGCATTTGTCAAGTCGGGTCATTAAGGACAAATCAGGACTATTTGGACAAGTCGAGACATACGAGCACAGCAGAGCGAAGTCAAATTAATAAAAACTCAGCCGGAATTGAAATATAAATGTTCCCAACATTTTGCAATTGTGTTACAAATTTCTTGAATTACACAGCTGGACTCGTTCTGTTTTTTGGCATTTGTCAAGTCGGGTCTTTAGGACAAATCGGGACTATTAGGACAAGATAAGACGTACTAAGCACAGCAAGGCAAAGTCAAATCGAAAATCTCAGTCGGAATTGAAATTTGAATGTCCCAACACTTTCCAATTGTGTTACAAATTTCTTGAATTACCCAGCTGGACTTGTTCTGTAGTTTTGGCATATGTCAAGTCGGGTCAGTAGGGACAAATCGGGACCATTAGAACAAGTCAAGACATACGAAGCACAGAGTGGCTAAGTCAATTTACGAAAATCCCAGTCGGAATTGAAATTAGAATTATTCCACAACAATTTCCTATTGTGTTACAAATTTCTTGTTTTACCCAGCCGGACTTGTTCTGTAGGTTTGGCATTTGTCAAGTCGGGTCCAGTGGGCCAAATCGGGACCATTAGGACAAGTCGAGACATACGAAGCACAGCAGGGCTAGTCAATTTACGAAAAACCCAGTCGGAATTGAAATTAGATTTGTTCCCCAACATTTTCCTATTGTTTTACAAATTTCTTGTTTTACCCAGCTGGTCTTTTTCTGTAGTTTTGGCATATGTCAAGTCGGGTCAGTAGGGACAAATCGGGACCATTAGAACAAGTCAAGACATACGAAGCACAGAGTGGCTAAGTCAATTTACGAAAATCCCAGTCGGAATTGAAATTAGAATTATTCCCCAACATTTTCCTATTGTTTTACAAATTTCTTGAATTACCCAGCTGGACTCGTTCTGTTTTTTGGCATTTGTCAAGTCGGGTCATTAAGGACAAATCGGGAACATTAGGACAAGTCGAGACATACGAAGCACAGAGTGGCTAAGTCAATTTACGAAAATCCCAGTCGGAATTGAAATTAGAATCATTCCACGACAATTTCCTATTGTGTTACAAATTTCTTGTTTTACCCAGCCGGACTTGTTCTGTAATTTTGGCATTTGTCAAGTCGGGTCATTAAGGACAAATCGGGAACATTAGGACAAGTCGAGACATACGAAGCACAGCAGGGCTAAGTCAATATACGAAAAACCCAGTCGGAATCAAAATTAGATTTGTTCCCCAACATTTTCCTATTGTTTTACAAATTTCTTGTTTTACCCAGCTGGTCTTTTTCTGTAGGTTTGGCATATGTCAAGTCGGGTCCAGTGGGGACAAATCGGGACCATTAGGACAAGTCGAGACATACGAAGCACAGAGTGGCTTAGTCAGTTTACGAAAATTCCAGTCGGAATTGAAATTAGAATCATTCCACAACAATTTCCTATTGTGTTACAAATTTCTTGTTTTATCCAGCTGGACTTGTTCTGTAGGTTTGGCATTTGTCAAGTCGGGTCAGTGGGAACATATCGGGACCATTAGGTCAAGTCAAGACATACGAAGCACAGCAGGGCGAAGTCATATTACGTAAATCTCAGCCGGAATTGAAATTTGAATGTTCCCAACACTTTCCAATTGTGTTACAAATTTCTTGAATTACCCAGCTGGACTCGTTCTGTTTTTTGGATTTGTCAAGTCGCGTCATTAAGGACAAATCAGGAACATTAGGACAAGTCGAGACATACGAAGCACAGCAGGACGAAGTCAAATTACTAAAATCTCAGTCGGAAATGAAATTTGATTGTTCCCCAACAATTTCCTATTGTGTTACAAATTTCTTGTTTTACCCAGCCGGACTTGTTCTGTAGGTTTGGCATTTGTCAAGTCGGGTCAGTGGGAACATATCGGGACCATTAGGTCAAGTCAAGACATACGAAGCACAGCAGGGCGAAGTCATATTACGAAAATCTCAGCCGGAATTGAAATTTGAATGTTCCCAACACTTTCCATTTGTGTTACAAATTTCTTTAATTACCCAGCTGGACTCGTTCTGTTTTCTGGCATTTGTCAAGTCGGGTCATTAAGGACAAATCAGGAACATTAGGACAAGTCGAGACATACGAAGCACAGCAGGACGAAGTCAAATTACTAAAATCTCAGTCGGAAATGAAATTTGATTGTTCCCCAACAATTTCCTATTGTGTTACAAATTTCTTGTTTTACCCAGCCGGACTTGTTCTGTAGGTTTGGCATTTGTCAAGTCGGGTCAGTGGGAACATATCGGGGCCATTAGGTCAAGTCAAGACATACGAAGCAAAGCAGGGCGAAGTCGTATTACGAAAATCTCAGTCGGAATTGAAATTTGAATGTCCCAACACTTTCCAATTGTGTTACAAATTTCTTGAATTACCCAGCTGGACTTGTTCTGTAGTTTTGGCATATGTCAAGTCGGGTCCAGTGGGGACAAATCGGGACCATTAGGACAAGTCGAGACATACGAAGCACAGCAGGGCTAAGTCAATTTACGAAAAATCCAGTCGGAATTGAAATTAGATTTGTTCCCCAACATTTTCCTATTGTTTTACAAATTTCTTGTTTTACCCAGCTGGTCTTTTTCTGTAGTTTTGGCATTTGTCAAGTCGGGTCATTAAGGACAAATCAGGACTATTTGGACAAGTCGAGACATACGAGCACAGCAGAGCGAAGTCAAATTAATAAAAACTCAGCCGGAATTGAAATATAAATGTTCCCAACATTTTGCAATTGTGTTACAAATTTCTTGAATTACCCAGCTGGACTCGTTCTGTTTTTTGGCATTTGTCAAGTCGGGTCTTTAGGACAAATCGGGACTATTAGGACAAGATAAGACGTACTAAGCACAGCAAGGCAAAGTCAAATCGAAAATCTCAGTCGGAATTGAAATTTGAATGTCCCAACACTTTCCAATTGTGTTACAAATTTCTTGAATTACCCAGCTGGACTTGTTCTGTAGTTTTGGCATATGTCAAGTCGGGTCAGTAGGGACAAATCGGGACCATTAGAACAAGTCAAGACATACGAAGCACAGAGTGGCTAAGTCAATTTACGAAAATCCCAGTCGGAATTGAAATTAGAATTATTCCACAACAATTTCCTATTGTGTTACAAATTTCTTGTTTTACCCAGCCGGACTTGTTCTGTAGGTTTGGCATTTGTCAAGTCGGGTCCAGTGGGCCAAATCGGGACCATTAGGACAAGTCGAGACATACGAAGCACAGCAGGGCTAGTCAATTTACGAAAAACCCAGTCGGAATTGAAATTAGATTTGTTCCCCAACATTTTCCTATTGTTTTACAAATTTCTTGTTTTACCCAGCTGGTCTTTTTCTGTAGTTTTGGCATATGTCAAGTCGGGTCAGTAGGGACAAATCGGGACCATTAGAACAAGTCAAGACATACGAAGCACAGAGTGGCTAAGTCAATTTACGAAAATCCCAGTCGGAATTGAAATTAGAATTATTCCCCAACATTTTCCTATTGTTTTACAAATTTCTTGAATTACCCAGCTGGACTCGTTCTGTTTTTTGGCATTTGTCAAGTCGGGTCATTAAGGACAAATCGGGAACATTAGGACAAGTCGAGACATACGAAGCACAGCAGGACGAAGTCAAATTACTAAAATCTCAGTCGGAAATGAAATTTGATTGTTCCCCAACAATTTCCTATTGTGTTACAAATTTCTTGTTTTACCCAGCCGGACTTGTTCTGTAGGTTTGGCATTTGTCAAGTCGGGTCAGTGGGAACATATCGGGGCCATTAGGTCAAGTCAAGACATACGAAGCAAAGCAGGGCGAAGTCGTATTACGAAAATCTCAGTCGGAATTGAAATTTGAATGTCCCAACACTTTCCAATTGTGTTACAAATTTCTTGAATTACCCAGCTGGACTTGTTCTGTAGTTTTGGCATATGTCAAGTCGGGTCCAGTGGGGACAAATCGGGACCATTAGGACAAGTCGAGACATACGAAGCACAGCAGGGCTAAGTCAATTTACGAAAAATCCAGTCGGAATTGAAATTAGATTTGTTCCCCAACATTTTCCTATTGTTTTACAAATTTCTTGTTTTACCCAGCTGGTCTTGTTCTGTAGGTTTGGCATTTGTCAAGTCGGGTCAGTGGGAACATATCGGGACCATTAGGTCAAGTCAAGACATACGAAGCACAGCAGGGCGAAGTCATATTACGAAAATCTCAGCCGGAATTGAAATTTGAATGTTCCCAACACTTTCCATTTGTGTTACAAATTTCTTTAATTACCCAGCTGGACTCGTTCTGTTTTCTGGCATTTGTCAAGTCGGGTCATTAAGGACAAATCAGGAACATTAGGACAAGTCGAGACATACGAAGCACAGCAGGACGAAGTCAAATTACTAAAATCTCAGTCGGAAATGAAATTTGATTGTTCCCCAACAATTTCCTATTGTGTTACAAATTTCTTGTTTTACCCAGCCGGACTTGTTCTGTAGGTTTGGCATTTGTCAAGTCGGGTCAGTGGGAACATATCGGGGCCATTAGGTCAAGTCAAGACATACGAAGCAAAGCAGGGCGAAGTCGTATTACGAAAATCTCAGTCGGAATTGAAATTTGAATGTCCCAACACTTTCCAATTGTGTTACAAATTTCTTGAATTACCCAGCTGGACTTGTTCTGTAGTTTTGGCATATGTCAAGTCGGGTCCAGTGGGGACAAATCGGGACCATTAGGACAAGTCGAGACATACGAAGCACAGCAGGGCTAAGTCAATTTACGAAAAATCCAGTCGGAATTGAAATTAGATTTGTTCCCCAACATTTTCCTATTGTTTTACAAATTTCTTGTTTTACCCAGCTGGTCTTTTTCTGTAGTTTTGGCATTTGTCAAGTCGGGTCATTAAGGACAAATCAGGACTATTTGGACAAGTCGAGACATACGAGCACAGCAGAGCGAAGTCAAATTAATAAAAACTCAGCCGGAATTGAAATATAAATGTTCCCAACATTTTGCAATTGTGTTACAAATTTCTTGAATTACCCAGCTGGACTCGTTCTGTTTTTTGGCATTTGTCAAGTCGGGTCTTTAGGACAAATCGGGACTATTAGGACAAGATAAGACGTACTAAGCACAGCAAGGCAAAGTCAAATCGAAAATCTCAGTCGGAATTGAAATTTGAATGTCCCAACACTTTCCAATTGTGTTACAAATTTCTTGAATTACCCAGCTGGACTTGTTCTGTAGTTTTGGCATATGTCAAGTCGGGTCAGTAGGGACAAATCGGGACCATTAGAACAAGTCAAGACATACGAAGCACAGAGTGGCTAAGTCAATTTACGAAAATCCCAGTCGGAATTGAAATTAGAATTATTCCACAACAATTTCCTATTGTGTTACAAATTTCTTGTTTTACCCAGCCGGACTTGTTCTGTAGGTTTGGCATTTGTCAAGTCGGGTCCAGTGGGCCAAATCGGGACCATTAGGACAAGTCGAGACATACGAAGCACAGCAGGGCTAGTCAATTTACGAAAAACCCAGTCGGAATTGAAATTAGATTTGTTCCCCAACATTTTCCTATTGTTTTACTAATTTCTTGTTTTACCCAGCTGGTCTTTTTCTGTAGTTTTGGCATATGTCAAGTCGGGTCAGTAGGGACAAATCGGGACCATTAGAACAAGTCAAGACATACGAAGCACAGAGTGGCTAAGTCAATTTACGAAAATCCCAGTCGGAATTGAAATTAGAATTATTCCCCAACATTTTCCTATTGTTTTACAAATTTCTTGAATTACCCAGCTGGACTCGTTCTGTTTTTTGGCATTTGTCAAGTCGGGTCATTAAGGACAAATCGGGAACATTAGGACAAGTCGAGACATACGAAGCACAGCAGGACGAAGTCAAATTACTAAAATCTCAGTCGGAAATGAAATTTGATTGTTCCCCAACAATTTCCTATTGTGTTACAAATTTCTTGTTTTACCCAGCCGGACTTGTTCTGTAGGTTTGGCATTTGTCAAGTCGGGTCAGTGGGAACATATCGGGGCCATTAGGTCAAGTCAAGACATACGAAGCAAAGCAGGGCGAAGTCGTATTACGAAAATCTCAGTCGGAATTGAAATTTGAATGTCCCAACACTTTCCAATTGTGTTACAAATTTCTTGAATTACCCAGCTGGACTTGTTCTGTAGTTTTGGCATATGTCAAGTCGGGTCCAGTGGGGACAAATCGGGACCATTAGGACAAGTCGAGACATACGAAGCACAGCAGGGCTAAGTCAATTTACGAAAAATCCAGTCGGAATTGAAATTAGATTTGTTCCCCAACATTTTCCTATTGTTTTACAAATTTCTTGTTTTACCCAGCTGGTCTTTTTCTGTAGTTTTGGCATTTGTCAAGTCGGGTCATCAAGGACAAATCAGGACTATTTGGACAAGTCGAGACATACGAGCACAGCAGAGCGAAGTCAAATTAATAAAAACTCAGCCGGAATTGAAATATAAATGTTCCCAACATTTTGCAATTGTGTTACAAATTTCTTGAATTACCCAGCTGGACTCGTTCTGTTTTTTGGCATTTGTCAAGTCGGGTCTTTAGGACAAATCGGGACTATTAGGACAAGATAAGACGTACTAAGCACAGCAAGGCAAAGTCAAATCGAAAATCTCAGTCGGAATTGAAATTTGAATGTCCCAACACTTTCCAATTGTGTTACAAATTTCTTGAATTACCCAGCTGGACTTGTTCTGTAGTTTTGGCATATGTCAAGTCGGGTCAGTAGGGACAAATCGGGACCATTAGAACAAGTCAAGACATACGAAGCACAGAGTGGCTAAGTCAATTTACGAAAATCCCAGTCGGAATTGAAATTAGAATCATTCCACAACAATTTCCTATTGTGTTACAAATTTCTTGTTTTACCCAGCCGGACTTGTTCTGTAATTTTGGCATTTGTCAAGTCGGGTCATTAAGGACAAATCGGGAACATTAGGACAAGTCGAGACATACGAAGCACAGCAGGGCTAAGTCAATATACGAAAAACCTAGTCGGAATCAAAATTAGATTTGTTCCCCAACATTTTCCTATTGTTTTACAAATTTCTTGTTTTACCCAGCTGGTCTTTTTCTGTAGGTTTGGCATATGTCAAGTCGGGTCCAGTGGGGACAAATCGGGACCATTAGGACAAGTCGAGACATACGAAGCACAGAGTGGCTTAGTCAGTTTACGAAAATCCCAGTCGGAATTGAAATTAGAATCATTCCACAACAATTTCCTATTGTGTTACAAATTTCTTGTTTTACCCAGCTGGACTTGTTCTGTAGGTTTGGCATTTGTCAAGTCGGGTCAGTGGGAACATATCGGGACCATTAGGTCAAGTCAAGACATACGAAGCACAGCAGGGCGAAGTCATATTACGTAAATCTCAGCCGGAATTGAAATTTGAATGTTCCCAACACTTTCCAATTGTGTTACAAATTTCTTGAATTACCCAGCTGGACTCGTTCTGTTTTTTGGATTTGTCAAGTCGCGTCATTAAGGACAAATCAGGAACATTAGGACAAGTCGAGACATACGAAGCACAGCAGGACGAAGTCAAATTACTAAAATCTCAGTCGGAAATGAAATTTGATTGTTCCCCAACAATTTCCTATTGTGTTACAAATTTCTTGTTTTACCCAGCCGGACTTGTTCTGTAGGTTTGGCATTTGTCAAGTCGGGTCAGTGGGAACATATCGGGACCATTAGGTCAAGTCAAGACATACGAAGCACAGCAGGGCGAAGTCATATTACGAAAATCTCAGCCGGAATTGAAATTTGAATGTTCCCAACACTTTCCATTTGTGTTACAAATTTCTTTAATTACCCAGCTGGACTCGTTCTGTTTTCTGGCATTTGTCAAGTCGGGTCATTAAGGACAAATCAGGAACATTAGGACAAGTCGAGACATACGAAGCACAGCAGGACGAAGTCAAATTACTAAAATCTCAGTCGGAAATGAAATTTGATTGTTCCCCAACAATTTCCTATTGTGTTACAAATTTCTTGTTTTACCCAGCCGGACTTGTTCTGTAGG
Source organism: Chrysolina americana (assembly GCA_958502065.1). Taxonomy (NCBI): domain Eukaryota; kingdom Metazoa; phylum Arthropoda; class Insecta; order Coleoptera; family Chrysomelidae; genus Chrysolina; species Chrysolina americana. The sequence goes on along the minus strand of OY293419.1, from coordinate 33,535,796 downwards.
TTTGGCATTTGTCAAGTCGGGTCAGTGGGAACATATCGGGGCCATTAGGTCAAGTCAAGACATACGAAGCAAAGCAGGGCGAAGTCGTATTACGAAAATCTCAGTCGGAATTGAAATTTGAATGTCCCAACACTTTCCAATTGTGTTACAAATTTCTTGAATTACCCAGCTGGACTTGTTCTGTAGTTTTGGCATATGTCAAGTCGGGTCCAGTGGGGACAAATCGGGACCATTAGGACAAGTCGAGACATACGAAGCACAGCAGGGCTAGTCAATTTACGAAAAACCCAGTCGGAATTGAAATTAGATTTGTTCCCCAACATTTTCCTATTGTTTTACTAATTTCTTGTTTTACCCAGCTGGTCTTTTTCTGTAGTTTTGGCATATGTCAAGTCGGGTCAGTAGGGACAAATCGGGACCATTAGAACAAGTCAAGACATACGAAGCACAGAGTGGCTAAGTCAATTTACGAAAATCCCAGTCGGAATTGAAATTAGAATTATTCCCCAACATTTTCCTATTGTTTTACAAATTTCTTGAATTACCCAGCTGGACTCGTTCTGTTTTTTGGCATTTGTCAAGTCGGGTCATTAAGGACAAATCGGGAACATTAGGACAAGTCGAGACATACGAAGCACAGCAGGACGAAGTCAAATTACTAAAATCTCAGTCGGAAATGAAATTTGATTGTTCCCCAACAATTTCCTATTGTGTTACAAATTTCTTGTTTTACCCAGCCGGACTTGTTCTGTAGGTTTGGCATTTGTCAAGTCGGGTCAGTGGGAACATATCGGGGCCATTAGGTTAAGTCAAGACATACGAAGCAAAGCAGGGCGAAGTCGTATTACGAAAATCTCAGTCGGAATTGAAATTTGAATGTCCCAACACTTTCCAATTGTGTTACAAATTTCTTGAATTACCCAGCTGGACTTGTTCTGTAGTTTTGGCATATGTCAAGTCGGGTCCAGTGGGGACAAATCGGGACCATTAGGACAAGTCGAGACATACGAAGCACAGCAGGGCTAAGTCAATTTACGAAAAATCCAGTCGGAATTGAAATTAGATTTGTTCCCCAACATTTTCCTATTGTTTTACAAATTTCTTGTTTTACCCAGCTGGTCTTTTTCTGTAGTTTTGGCATTTGTCAAGTCGGGTCATCAAGGACAAATCAGGACTATTTGGACAAGTCGAGACATACGAGCACAGCAGAGCGAAGTCAAATTAATAAAAACTCAGCCGGAATTGAAATATAAATGTTCCCAACATTTTGCAATTGTGTTACAAATTTCTTGAATTACCCAGCTGGACTCGTTCTGTTTTTTGGCATTTGTCAAGTCGGGTCTTTAGGACAAATCGGGACTATTAGGACAAGATAAGACGTACTAAGCACAGCAAGGCAAAGTCAAATCGAAAATCTCAGTCGGAATTGAAATTTGAATGTCCCAACACTTTCCAATTGTGTTACAAATTTCTTGAATTACCCAGCTGGACTTGTTCTGTAGTTTTGGCATATGTCAAGTCGGGTCAGTAGGGACAAATCGGGACCATTAGAACAAGTCAAGACATACGAAGCACAGAGTGGCTAAGTCAATTTACGAAAATCCCAGTCGGAATTGAAATTAGAATCATTCCACAACAATTTCCTATTGTGTTACAAATTTCTTGTTTTACCCAGCCGGACTTGTTCTGTAATTTTGGCATTTGTCAAGTCGGGTCATTAAGGACAAATCGGGAACATTAGGACAAGTCGAGACATACGAAGCACAGCAGGGCTAAGTCAATATACGAAAAACCTAGTCGGAATCAAAATTAGATTTGTTCCCCAACATTTTCCTATTGTTTTACAAATTTCTTGTTTTACCCAGCTGGTCTTTTTCTGTAGGTTTGGCATATGTCAAGTCGGGTCCAGTGGGGACAAATCGGGACCATTAGGACAAGTCGAGACATACGAAGCACAGAGTGGCTTAGTCAGTTTACGAAAATCCCAGTCGGAATTGAAATTAGAATCATTCCACAACAATTTCCTATTGTGTTACAAATTTCTTGTTTTACCCAGCTGGACTTGTTCTGTAGGTTTGGCATTTGTCAAGTCGGGTCAGTGGGAACATATCGGGACCATTAGGTCAAGTCAAGACATACGAAGCACAGCAGGGCGAAGTCATATTACGTAAATCTCAGCCGGAATTGAAATTTGAATGTTCCCAACACTTTCCAATTGTGTTACAAATTTCTTGAATTACCCAGCTGGACTCGTTCTGTTTTTTGGATTTGTCAAGTCGCGTCATTAAGGACAAATCAGGAACATTAGGACAAGTCGAGACATACGAAGCACAGCAGGACGAAGTCAAATTACTAAAATCTCAGTCGGAAATGAAATTTGATTGTTCCCCAACAATTTCCTATTGTGTTACAAATTTCTTGTTTTACCCAGCCGGACTTGTTCTGTAGGTTTGGCATTTGTCAAGTCGGGTCAGTGGGAACATATCGGGACCATTAGGTCAAGTCAAGACATACGAAGCACAGCAGGGCGAAGTCATATTACGAAAATCTCAGCCGGAATTGAAATTTGAATGTTCCCAACACTTTCCATTTGTGTTACAAATTTCTTTAATTACCCAGCTGGACTCGTTCTGTTTTCTGGCATTTGTCAAGTCGGGTCATTAAGGACAAATCAGGAACATTAGGACAAGTCGAGACATACGAAGCACAGCAGGACGAAGTCAAATTACTAAAATCTCAGTCGGAAATGAAATTTGATTGTTCCCCAACAATTTCCTATTGTGTTACAAATTTCTTGTTTTACCCAGCCGGACTTGTTCTGTAGGTTTGGCATTTGTCAAGTCGGGTCAGTGGGAACATATCGGGGCCATTAGGTCAAGTCAAGACATACGAAGCAAAGCAGGGCGAAGTCGTATTACGAAAATCTCAGTCGGAATTGAAATTTGAATGTCCCAACACTTTCCAATTGTGTTACAAATTTCTTGAATTACCCAGCTGGACTTGTTCTGTAGTTTTGGCATATGTCAAGTCGGGTCCAGTGGGGACAAATCGGGACCATTAGGACAAGTCGAGACATACGAAGCACAGCAGGGCTAAGTCAATTTACGAAAAATCCAGTCGGAATTGAAATTAGATTTGTTCCCCAACATTTTCCTATTGTTTTACAAATTTCTTGTTTTACCCAGCTGGTCTTTTTCTGTAGTTTTGGCATTTGTCAAGTCGGGTCATTAAGGACAAATCAGGACTATTTGGACAAGTCGAGACATACGAGCACAGCAGAGCGAAGTCAAATTAATAAAAACTCAGCCGGAATTGAAATATAAATGTTCCCAACATTTTGCAATTGTGTTACAAATTTCTTGAATTACCCAGCTGGACTCGTTCTGTTTTTTGGCATTTGTCAAGTCGGGTCTTTAGGACAAATCGGGACTATTAGGACAAGATAAGACGTACTAAGCACAGCAAGGCAAAGTCAAATCGAAAATCTCAGTCGGAATTGAAATTTGAATGTCCCAACACTTTCCAATTGTGTTACAAATTTCTTGAATTACCCAGCTGGACTTGTTCTGTAGTTTTGGCATATGTCAAGTCGGGTCAGTAGGGACAAATCGGGACCATTAGAACAAGTCAAGACATACGAAGCACAGAGTGGCTAAGTCAATTTACGAAAATCCCAGTCGGAATTGAAATTAGAATTATTCCACAACAATTTCCTATTGTGTTACAAATTTCTTGTTTTACCCAGCCAGACTTGTTCTGTAGGTTTGGCATTTGTCAAGTCGGGTCCAGTGGGCCAAATCGGGACCATTAGGACAAGTCGAGACATACGAAGCACAGCAGGGCTAGTCAATTTACGAAAAACCCAGTCGGAATTGAAATTAGATTTGTTCCCCAACATTTTCCTATTGTTTTACAAATTTCTTGTTTTACCCAGCTGGTCTTTTTCTGTAGTTTTGGCATATGTCAAGTCGGGTCAGTAGGGACAAATCGGGACCATTAGAACAAGTCAAGACATACGAAGCACAGAGTGGCTAAGTCAATTTACGAAAATCCCAGTCGGAATTGAAATTAGAATTATTCCCCAACATTTTCCTATTGTTTTACAAATTTCTTGAATTACCCAGCTGGACTCGTTCTGTTTTTTGGCATTTGTCAAGTCGGGTCATTAAGGACAAATCGGGAACATTAGGACAAGTCGAGACATACGAAGCACAGCAGGACGAAGTCAAATTACTAAAATCTCAGTCGGAAATGAAATTTGATTGTTCCCCAACAATTTCCTATTGTGTTACAAATTTCTTGTTTTACCCAGCCGGACTTGTTCTGTAGGTTTGGCATTTGTCAAGTCGGGTCAGTGGGAACATATCGGGGCCATTAGGTCAAGTCAAGACATACGAAGCAAAGCAGGGCGAAGTCGTATTACGAAAATCTCAGTCGGAATTGAAATTTGAATGTCCCAACACTTTCCAATTGTGTTACAAATTTCTTGAATTACCCAGCTGGACTTGTTCTGTAGTTTTGGCATATGTCAAGTCGGGTCCAGTGGGGACAAATCGGGACCATTAGGACAAGTCGAGACATACGAAGCACAGCAGGGCTAAGTCAATTTACGAAAAATCCAGTCGGAATTGAAATTAGATTTGTTCCCCAACATTTTCCTATTGTTTTACAAATTTCTTGTTTTACCCAGCTGGTCTTTTTCTGTAGTTTTGGCATTTGTCAAGTCGGGTCATTAAGGACAAATCAGGACTATTTGGACAAGTCGAGACATACGAGCACAGCAGAGCGAAGTCAAATTAATAAAAACTCAGCCGGAATTGAAATATAAATGTTCCCAACATTTTGCAATTGTGTTACAAATTTCTTGAATTACCCAGCTGGACTCGTTCTGTTTTTTGGCATTTGTCAAGTCGGGTCTTTAGGACAAATCGGGACTATTAGGACAAGATAAGACGTACTAAGCACAGCAAGGCAAAGTCAAATCGAAAATCTCAGTCGGAATTGAAATTTGAATGTCCCAACACTTTCCAATTGTGTTACAAATTTCTTGAATTACCCAGCTGGACTTGTTCTGTAGTTTTGGCATATGTCAAGTCGGGTCAGTAGGGACAAATCGGGACCATTAGAACAAGTCAAGACATACGAAGCACAGAGTGGCTAAGTCAATTTACGAAAATCCCAGTCGGAATTGAAATTAGAATTATTCCACAACAATTTCCTATTGTGTTACAAATTTCTTGTTTTACCCAGCCGGACTTGTTCTGTAGGTTTGGCATTTGTCAAGTCGGGTCCAGTGGGCCAAATCGGGACCATTAGGACAAGTCGAGACATACGAAGCACAGCAGGGCTAGTCAATTTACGAAAAACCCAGTCGGAATTGAAATTAGATTTGTTCCCCAACATTTTCCTATTGTTTTACAAATTTCTTGTTTTACCCAGCTGGTCTTTTTCTGTAGTTTTGGCATATGTCAAGTCGGGTCAGTAGGGACAAATCGGGACCATTAGAACAAGTCAAGACATACGAAGCACAGAGTGGCTAAGTCAATTTACGAAAATCCCAGTCGGAATTGAAATTAGAATTATTCCCCAACATTTTCCTATTGTTTTACAAATTTCTTGAATTACCCAGCTGGACTCGTTCTGTTTTTTGGCATTTGTCAAGTCGGGTCATTAAGGACAAATCGGGAACATTAGGACAAGTCGAGACATACGAAGCACAGAGTGGCTAAGTCAATTTACGAAAATCCCAGTCGGAATTGAAATTAGAATCATTCCACGACAATTTCCTATTGTGTTACAAATTTCTTGTTTTACCCAGCCGGACTTGTTCTGTAATTTTGGCATTTGTCAAGTCGGGTCATTAAGGACAAATCGGGAACATTAGGACAAGTCGAGACATACGAAGCACAGCAGGGCTAAGTCAATATACGAAAAACCCAGTCGGAATCAAAATTAGATTTGTTCCCCAACATTTTCCTATTGTTTTACAAATTTCTTGTTTTACCCAGCTGGTCTTTTTCTGTAGGTTTGGCATATGTCAAGTCGGGTCCAGTGGGGACAAATCGGGACCATTAGGACAAGTCGAGACATACGAAGCACAGAGTGGCTTAGTCAGTTTACGAAAATCCCAGTCGGAATTGAAATTAGAATCATTCCACAACAATTTCCTATTGTGTTACAAATTTCTTGTTTTACCCAGCTGGACTTGTTCTGTAGGTTTGGCATTTGTCAAGTCGGGTCAGTGGGAACATATCGGGACCATTAGGTCAAGTCAAGACATACGAAGCACAGCAGGGCGAAGTCATATTACGTAAATCTCAGCCGGAATTGAAATTTGAATGTTCCCAACACTTTCCAATTGTGTTACATATTTCTTGAATTACCCAGCTGGACTCGTTCTGTTTTTTGGATTTGTCAAGTCGCGTCATTAAGGACAAATCAGGAACATTAGGACAAGTCGAGACATACGAAGCACAGCAGGACGAAGTCAAATTACTAAAATCTCAGTCGGAAATGAAATTTGATTGTTCCCCAACAATTTCCTATTGTGTTACAAATTTCTTGTTTTACCCAGCCGGACTTGTTCTGTAGGTTTGGCATTTGTCAAGTCGGGTCAGTGGGAACATATCGGGACCATTAGGTCAAGTCAAGACATACGAAGCACAGCAGGGCGAAGTCATATTACGAAAATCTCAGCCGGAATTGAAATTTGAATGTTCCCAACACTTTCAAGACATACGAAGCACAGCAGGGCGAAGTCATATTACGTAAATCTCAGCCGGAATTGAAATTTGAATGTTCCCAACACTTTCCAATTGTGTTACATATTTCTTGAATTACCCAGCTGGACTCGTTCTGTTTTTTGGATTTGTCAAGTCGCGTCATTAAGGACAAATCAGGAACATTAGGACAAGTCGAGACATACGAAGCACAGCAGGACGAAGTCAAATTACTAAAATCTCAGTCGGAAATGAAATTTGATTGTTCCCCAACAATTTCCTATTGTGTTACAAATTTCTTGTTTTACCCAGCCGGACTTGTTCTGTAGGTTTGGCATTTGTCAAGTCGGGTCAGTGGGAACATATCGGGACCATTAGGTCAAGTCAAGACATACGAAGCACAGCAGGGCGAAGTCATATTACGAAAATCTCAGCCGGAATTGAAATTTGAATGTTCCCAACACTTTCCATTTGTGTTACAAATTTCTTTAATTACCCAGCTGGACTCGTTCTGTTTTCTAGCATTTGTCAAGTCGGGTCATTAAGGACAAATCGGGAACAATAGGACAAGTCGAGACATACGAAGCACAGCAGGGCTAAGTCAATATACGAAAAACCCAGTCGGAATCAAAATTAGATTTGTTCCCCAACATTTTCCTATTGTTTTACAAATTTCTTGTTTTACCCAGCTGGTCTTTTTCTGTAGTTTTGACATATGTCAAGTCGGGTCAGTAGGGACAAATCGGGACCATTAGACAAGTCAAGACATACGAAGCACAGAGTGGCTAAGTCAATTTACGAAAATCCCAGTCGGAATTGAAATTAGAATTATTCACAACAATTTCCTATTGTGTTACAAATTTCTTGAATTACCCAGCTGGACTCGTTCTGTTTTTTGGCATTTGTCAAGTCGGGTCATTAAGGACAAATCGGGAACATTAGGACAAGTCAAGACATACGAAGCACAGCAGGGCTAAGTCAATTTACGAAAAACCCAGTCGGAATTGAAATTAGATTTGTTCCCCAACATTTTCCTATTGTTTTACAAATTTCTTGTTTTACCCAGCTGGTCTTTTTCTGTAGTTTTGACATATGTCAAGTCGGGTCAGTGGGAACATATCGGGACCATTAGGTCAAGTCATGACATACGAAGCACAGCAGGGCGAAGTCATATTACGAAAATCTCAGCCGGAATTGAAATTTGAATGTTCCCAACACTTTCCAATAGTGTTACAAATTTCTTGAATTACCCAGCTGGACTCGTTCTGTTTTTTGGCATTTGTCAAGTCGGGTCAGTGGGAACATATCGGGACCATTAGGTCAAGTCAAGACATACGAAGCACAGCAGGGCGAAGTCATATTACGAAAATCTCAGCCGGAATTGAAATTTGAATGTTCCCAGCACTTTCCATTTGTGTTACAAATTTCTTTAATTACCCAGCTGGACTCGTTCTGTTTTCTGGCATTTGTCAAGTCGGGTCATTAAGGACAAATCGGGAACAATAGGACAAGCACAGCAGGGCTAAGTCAATATACGAAAAACCCAGTCGGAATTAAAATTAGATTTGTTCCCCAACATTTTCCTATTGTTTTACAAATTTCTTGTTTTACCCAGCTGGTCTTTTTCTGTAGTTTTGGCATATGTCAAGTCGGGTCCAGTGGGGACAAATCGGGACCATTAGGACAAGTCGAGACATACGAAGCACAGAGTGGCTTAGTCAGTTTACGAAAATCCCAGTCGGAATTGAAATTAGAATCATTCCACAACAATTTCCTATTGTGTTACAAATTTCTTGTTTTACCCAGCTGGACTTGTTCTGTAGTTTTGGCATTTGTCAAGTCGGGTCATTAAGGACAAATTGGAACTATTTGGACAAGTCGAGACATACGAGCACAGCAGGGCGAAGTCAAATTACTAAAAACTCAGCCGGAATTGAAATATAAATGTTCCCCACACTTTCCAATTGTGTTACAAATTTCTTTAATTACCCAGCTGGACTCGTTCTGTTTTTTGGCATTTGTCAAGTCGGGTCATTAAGGACAAATCGGGAACATTAGGACAAGTCGAGACATACGAAGCACAGCAGGGCTAAGTCAATATACGAAAAACCCAGTCGGAATCAAAATTAGATTTGTTCCCCAACATTTTCCTATTGTTTTACAAATTTCTTGTTTTACCCAGCTGGTCTTTTTCTGTAGGTTTGGCATATGTCAAGTCGGGTCCAGTGGGGACAAATCGGGACCATTAGGACAAGTCGAGACATACGAAGCACAGAGTGGCTTAGTCAGTTTACGAAAATCCCAGTCGGAATTGAAATTAGAATCATTCCACAACAATTTCCTATTGTGTTACAAATTTCTTGTTTTACCCAGCTGGACTTGTTCTGTAGGTTTGGCATTTGTCAAGTCGGGTCAGTGGGAACATATCGGGACCATTAGGTCAAGTCAAGACATACGAAGCACAGCAGGGCGAAGTCATATTACGTAAATCTCAGCCGGAATTGAAATTTGAATGTTCCCAACACTTTCCAATAGTGTTACAAATTTCTTGAATTACCCAGCTGGACTCGTTCTGTTTTTTGGATTTGTCAAGTCGCGTCATTAAGGACAAATCAGGAACATTAGGACAAGTCGAGACATACGAAGCACAGCAGGACGAAGTCAAATTACTAAAATCTCAGTCGGAAATGAAATTTGATTGTTCCCCAACAATTTCCTATTGTGTTACAAATTTCTTGTTTTACCCAGCTGGACTTGTTCTGTAGGTTTGGCATTTGTCAAGTCGGGTCAGTGGGAACATATCGGGGCCATTAGGTCAAGTCAAGACATACGAAGCAAAGCAGGGCGAAGTCGTATTACGAAAATCTCAGTCGGAATTGAAATTTGAATGTCCCAACACTTTCCAATTGTGTTACAAATTTCTTGAATTACCCAGCTGGACTTGTTCTGTAGTTTTGGCATATGTCAAGTCGGGTCCAGTGGGGACAAATCGGGACCATTAGGACAAGTCGAGACATACGAAGCACAGCAGGGCTAAGTCAATTTACGAAAAATCCAGTCGGAATTGAAATTAGATTTGTTCCCCAACATTTTCCTATTGTTTTACAAATTTCTTGTTTTACCCAGCTGGTCTTTTTCTGTAGTTTTGGCATTTGTCAAGTCGGGTCATTAAGGACAAATCAGGACTATTTGGACAAGTCGAGACATACGAGCACAGCAGAGCGAAGTCAAATTAATAAAAACTCAGCCGGAATTGAAATATAAATGTTCCCAACATTTTGCAATTGTGTTACAAATTTCTTGAATTACCCAGCTGGACTCGTTCTGTTTTTTGGCATTTGTCAAGTCGGGTCTTTAGGACAAATCGGGACTATTAGGACAAGATAAGACGTACTAAGCACAGCAAGGCAAAGTCAAATCGAAAATCTCAGTCGGAATTGAAATTTGAATGTCCCAACACTTTCCAATTGTGTTACAAATTTCTTGAATTACCCAGCTGGACTTGTTCTGTAGATTTGGCATATGTCAAGTCGGGTCAGTAGGGACAAATCGGGACCATTAGAACAAGTCAAGACATACGAAGCACATAGTGGCTAAGTCAATTTACGAAAATCCCAGTCGGAATTGAAATTAGAATTATTCCACAACAATTTCCTATTGTGTTACAAATTTCTTGTTTTACCCAGCCGGACTTGTTCTGTAGGTTTGGCATTTGTCAAGTCGGGTCCAGTGGGCCAAATCGGGACCATTAGGACAAGTCGAGACATACGAAGCACAGCAGGGCTAAGTCAATTTACGAAAAACCCAGTCGGAATTGAAATTAGATTTGTTCCCCAACATTTTCCTATTGTTTTACAAATTTCTTGTTTTACCCAGCTGGTCTTTTTCTGTAGTTTTGGCATATGTCAAGTCGGGTCAGTAGGGACAAATCGGGACCATTAGAACAAGTCAAGACATACGAAGCACAGAGTGGCTAAGTCAATTTACGAAAATCCCAGTCGGAATTGAAATTATAATTATTCCCCAACATTTTCCTATTGTTTTACAAATTTCTTGAATTACCCAGCTGGACTCGTTCTGTTTTTTGGCATTTGTCAAGTCGGGTCATTAAGGACAAATCGGGAACATTAGGACAAGTCGAGACATACGAAGCACAGAGTGGCTAGTCAATTTACGAAAATCCCAGTCGGAATTGAAATTAGAATCATTCCACAACAATTTCCTATTGTGTTACAAATTTCTTGTTTTACCCAGCCGGACTTGTTCTGTAATTTTGGCATTTGTCAAGTCGGGTCATTAAGGACAAATCGGGAACATTAGGACAAGTCGAGACATACGAAGCACAGCAGGGCTAAGTCAATATACGAAAAACCCAGTCGGAATCAAAATTAGATTTGTTCCCCAACATTTTCCTATTGTTTTACAAATTTCTTGTTTTACCCAGCTGGTCTTTTTCTGTAGGTTTGGCATATGTCAAGTCGGGTCCAGTGGGGACAAATCGGGACCATTAGGACAAGTCGAGACATACGAAGCACAGAGTGGCTTAGTCAGTTTACGAAAATCCCAGTCGGAATTGAAATTAGAATCATTCCACAACAATTTCCTATTGTGTTACAAATTTCTTGTTTTACCCAGCTGGACTTGTTCTGTAGGTTTGGCATTTGTCAAGTCGGGTCAGTGGGAACATATCGGGACCATTAGGTCAAGTCAAGACATACGAAGCACAGCAGGGCGAAGTCATATTACGTAAATCTCAGCCGGAATTGAAATTTTAATGTTCCCAACACTTTCCAATTGTGTTACAAATTTCTTGAATTTCTTGAATTACCCAGCTGGACTCGTTCTGTTTTTTGGATTTGTCAAGTCGCGTCATTAAGGACAAATCAGGAACATTAGGACAAGTCGAGACATACGAAGCACAGCAGGACGAAGTCAAATTACTAAAATCTCAGTCGGAAATGAAATTTGATTGTTCCCCAACAATTTCCTATTGTGTTACAAATTTCTTGTTTTACCCAGCCGGACTTGTTCTGTAGGTTTGGCATTTGTCAAGTCGGGTCAGTGGGAACATATCGGGACCATTAGGTCAAGTCAAGACATACGAAGCACAGCAGGGCGAAGTCATATTACGAAAATCTCAGACGGAATTGAAATTTGAATGTTCCCAACACTTTCCATTTGTGTTACAAATTTCTTTAATTACCCAGCTGGACTCGTTCTGTTTTCTGGCATTTGTCAAGTCGGGTCATTAAGGACAAATCAGGAACATTAGGACAAGTCGAGACATACGAAGCACAGCAGGACGAAGTCAAATTACTAAAATCTCAGTCGGAAATGAAATTTGATTGTTCCCCAACAATTTCCTATTGTGTTACAAATTTCTTGTTTTACCCAGCCGGACTTGTTCTGTAGGTTTGGCATTTGTCAAGTCGGGTCAGTGGGAACATATCGGGGCCATTAGGTCAAGTCAAGACATACGAAGCAAAGCAGGGCGAAGTCGTATTACGAAAATCTCAGTCGGAATTGAAATTTGAATGTCCCAACACTTTCCAATTGTGTTACAAATTTCTTGAATTACCCAGCTGGACTTGTTCTGTAGTTTTGGCATATGTCAAGTCGGGTCCAGTGGGGACAAATCGGGACCATTAGGACAAGTCGAGACATACGAAGCACAGCAGGGCTAAGTCAATTTACGAAAAATCCAGTCGGAATTGAAATTAGATTTGTTCCCCAACATTTTCCTATTGTTTTACAAATTTCTTGTTTTACCCAGCTGGTCTTTTTCTGTAGTTTTGGCATTTGTCAAGTCGGGTCATTAAGGACAAATCAGGACTATTTGGACAAGTCGAGACATACGAGCACAGCAGAGCGAAGTCAAATTAATAAAAACTCAGCCGGAATTGAAATATAAATGTTCCCAACATTTTGCAATTGTGTTACAAATTTCTTGAATTACCCAGCTGGACTCGTTCTGTTTTTTGGCATTTGTCAAGTCGGGTCTTTAGGACAAATCGGGACTATTAGGACAAGATAAGACGTACTAAGCACAGCAAGGCAAAGTCAAATCGAAAATCTCAGTCGGAATTGAAATTTGAATGTCCCAACACTTTCCAATTGTGTTACAAATTTCTTGAATTACCCAGCTGGACTTGTTCTGTAGTTTTGGCATATGTCAAGTCGGGTCAGTAGGGACAAATCGGGACCCTTAGAACAAGTCAAGACATACGAAGCACAGAGTGGCTAAGTCAATTTACGAAAATCCCAGTCGGAATTGAAATTAGAATCATTCCACAACAATTTCCTATTGTGTTACAAATTTCTTGTTTTACCCAGCCGGACTTGTTCTGTAATTTTGGCATTTGTCAAGTCGGGTCATTAAGGACAAATCGGGAACATTAGGACAAGTCGAGACATACGAAGCACAGCAGGGCTAAGTCAATATACGAAAAACCCAGTCGGAATCAAAATTAGATTTGTTCCCCAACATTTTCCTATTGTTTTACAAATTTCTTGTTTTACCCAGCTGGTCTTTTTCTGTAGGTTTGGCATATGTCAAGTCGGGTCCAGTGGGGACAAATCGGGACCATTAGGACAAGTCGAGACATACGAAGCACAGAGTGGCTTAGTCAGTTTACGAAAATCCCAGTCGGAATTGAAATTAGAATCATTCCACAACAATTTCCTATTGTGTTACAAATTTCTTGTTTTACCCAGCTGGACTTGTTCTGTAGGTTTGGCATTTGTCAAGTCGGGTCAGTGGGAACATATCGGGACCATTAGGTCAAGTCAAGACATACGAAGCACAGCAGGGCGAAGTCATATTACGTAAATCTCAGCCGGAATTGAAATTTGAATGTTCCCAACACTTTCCAATTGTGTTACAAATTTCTTGAATTACCCAGCTGGACTCGTTCTGTTTTTTGGATTTGTCAAGTCGCGTCATTAAGGACAAATCAGGAACATTAGGACAAGTCGAGACATACGAAGCACAGCAGGACGAAGTCAAATTACTAAAATCTCAGTCGGAAATGAAATTTGATTGTTCCCCAACAATTTCCTATTGTGTTACAAATTTCTTGTTTTACCCAGCCGGACTTGTTCTGTAGGTTTGGCATTTGTCAAGTCGGGTCAGTGGGAACATATCGGGACCATTAGGTCAAGTCAAGACATACGAAGCACAGCAGGGCGAAGTCATATTACGAAAATCTCAGCCGGAATTGAAATTTGAATGTTCCCAACACTTTCCATTTGTGTTACAAATTTCTTTAATTACCCAGCTGGACTCGTTCTGTTTTCTGGCATTTGTCAAGTCGGGTCATTAAGGACAAATCAGGAACATTAGGACAAGTCGAGACATACGAAGCACAGCAGGACGAAGTCAAATTACTAAAATCTCAGTCGGAAATGAAATTTGATTGTTCCCCAACAATTTCCTATTGTGTTACAAATTTCTTGTTTTACCCAGCCGGACTTGTTCTGTAGGTTTGGCATTTGTCAAGTCGGGTCAGTGGGAACATATCGGGGCCATTAGGTCAAGTCAAGACATACGAAGCAAAGCAGGGCGAAGTCGTATTACGAAAATCTCAGTCGGAATTGAAATTTGAATGTCCCAACACTTTCCAATTGTGTTACAAATTTCTTGAATTACCCAGCTGGACTTGTTCTGTAGTTTTGGCATATGTCAAGTCGGGTCCAGTGGGGACAAATCGGGACCATTAGGACAAGTCGAGACATACGAAGCACAGCAGGGCTAAGTCAATTTACGAAAAATCCAGTCGGAATTGAAATTAGATTTGTTCCCCAACATTTTCCTATTGTTTTACAAATTTCTTGTTTTACCCAGCTGGTCTTTTTCTGTAGTTTTGGCATTTGTCAAGTCGGGTCATTAAGGACAAATCAGGACTATTTGGACAAGTCGAGACATACGAGCACAGCAGAGCGAAGTCAAATTAATAAAAACTCAGCCGGAATTGAAATATAAATGTTCCCAACATTTTGCAATTGTGTTACAAATTTCTTGAATTACACAGCTGGACTCGTTCTGTTTTTTGGCATTTGTCAAGTCGGGTCTTTAGGACAAATCGGGACTATTAGGACAAGATAAGACGTACTAAGCACAGCAAGGCAAAGTCAAATCGAAAATCTCAGTCGGAATTGAAATTTGAATGTCCCAACACTTTCCAATTGTGTTACAAATTTCTTGAATTACCCAGCTGGACTTGTTCTGTAGTTTTGGCATATGTCAAGTCGGGTCAGTAGGGACAAATCGGGACCATTAGAACAAGTCAAGACATACGAAGCACAGAGTGGCTAAGTCAATTTACGAAAATCCCAGTCGGAATTGAAATTAGAATTATTCCACAACAATTTCCTATTGTGTTACAAATTTCTTGTTTTACCCAGCCGGACTTGTTCTGTAGGTTTGGCATTTGTCAAGTCGGGTCCAGTGGGCCAAATCGGGACCATTAGGACAAGTCGAGACATACGAAGCACAGCAGGGCTAGTCAATTTACGAAAAACCCAGTCGGAATTGAAATTAGATTTGTTCCCCAACATTTTCCTATTGTTTTACAAATTTCTTGTTTTACCCAGCTGGTCTTTTTCTGTAGTTTTGGCATATGTCAAGTCGGGTCAGTAGGGACAAATCGGGACCATTAGAACAAGTCAAGACATACGAAGCACAGAGTGGCTAAGTCAATTTACGAAAATCCCAGTCGGAATTGAAATTAGAATTATTCCCCAACATTTTCCTATTGTTTTACAAATTTCTTGAATTACCCAGCTGGACTCGTTCTGTTTTTTGGCATTTGTCAAGTCGGGTCATTAAGGACAAATCGGGAACATTAGGACAAGTCGAGACATACGAAGCACAGAGTGGCTAAGTCAATTTACGAAAATCCCAGTCGGAATTGAAATTAGAATCATTCCACGACAATTTCCTATTGTGTTACAAATTTCTTGTTTTACCCAGCCGGACTTGTTCTGTAATTTTGGCATTTGTCAAGTCGGGTCATTAAGGACAAATCGGGAACATTAGGACAAGTCGAGACATACGAAGCACAGCAGGGCTAAGTCAATATACGAAAAACCCAGTCGGAATCAAAATTAGATTTGTTCCCCAACATTTTCCTATTGTTTTACAAATTTCTTGTTTTACCCAGCTGGTCTTTTTCTGTAGGTTTGGCATATGTCAAGTCGGGTCCAGTGGGGACAAATCGGGACCATTAGGACAAGTCGAGACATACGAAGCACAGAGTGGCTTAGTCAGTTTACGAAAATCCCAGTCGGAATTGAAATTAGAATCATTCCACAACAATTTCCTATTGTGTTACAAATTTCTTGTTTTATCCAGCTGGACTTGTTCTGTAGGTTTGGCATTTGTCAAGTCGGGTCAGTGGGAACATATCGGGACCATTAGGTCAAGTCAAGACATACGAAGCACAGCAGGGCGAAGTCATATTACGTAAATCTCAGCCGGAATTGAAATTTGAATGTTCCCAACACTTTCCAATTGTGGTACAAATTTCTTGAATTACCCAGATGGACTCGTTCTGTTTTTTGGATTTGTCAAGTCGCGTCATTAAGGACAAATCAGGAACATTAGGACAAGTCGAGACATACGAAGCACAGCAGGACGAAGTCAAATTACTAAAATCTCAGTCGGAAATGAAATTTGATTGTTCCCCAACAATTTCCTATTGTGTTACAAATTTCTTGTTTTACCCAGCCGGACTTGTTCTGTAGGTTTGGCATTTGTCAAGTCGGGTCAGTGGGAACATATCGGGACCATTAGGTCAAGTCAAGACATACGAAGCACAGCAGGGCGAAGTCATATTACGAAAATCTCAGCCGGAATTGAAATTTGAATGTTCCCAACACTTTCCATTTGTGTTACAAATTTCTTTAATTACCCAGCTGGACTCGTTCTGTTTTCTGGCATTTGTCAAGTCGGGTCATTAAGGACAAATCAGGAACATTAGGACAAGTCGAGACATACGAAGCACAGCAGGACGAAGTCAAATTACTAAAATCTCAGTCGGAAATGAAATTTGATTGTTCCCCAACAATTTCCTATTGTGTTACAAATTTCTTGTTTTACCCAGCCGGACTTGTTCTGTAGGTTTGGCATTTGTCAAGTCGGGTCAGTGGGAACATATCGGGACCATTAGGTCAAGTCAAGACATACGAAGCACAGCAGGGCGAAGTCATATTACGTAAATCTCAGCCGGAATTGAAATATAAATGTTCCCAACATTTTGCAATTGTGTTACAAATTTCTTGAATTACCCAGCTGGACTCGTTCTGTTTTTTGGCATTTGTCAAGTCGGGTCTTTAGGACAAATCGGGACTATTAGGACAAGATAAGACGTACTAAGCACAGCAAGGCAAAGTCAAATCGAAAATCTCAGTCGGAATTGAAATTTGAATGTCCCAACACTTTCCAATTGTGTTACAAATTTCTTGAATTACCCAGCTGGACTTGTTCTGTAGTTTTGGCATATGTCAAGTCGGGTCAGTAGGGACAAATCGGGACCATTAGAACAAGTCAAGACATACGAAGCACAGAGTGGCTAAGTCAATTTACGAAAATCCCAGTCGGAATTGAAATTAGAATCATTCCACAACAATTTCCTATTGTGTTACAAATTTCTTGTTTTACCCAGCCGGACTTGTTCTGTAATTTTGGCATTTGTCAAGTCGGGTCATTAAGGACAAATCGGGAACATTAGGACAAGTCGAGACATACGAAGCACAGCAGGGCTAAGTCAATATACGAAAAACCCAGTCGGAATCAAAATTAGATTTGTTCCCCAACATTTTCCTATTGTTTTACAAATTTCTTGTTTTACCCAGCTGGTCTTTTTCTGTAGGTTTGGCATATGTCAAGTCGGGTCCAGTGGGGACAAATCGGGACCATTAGGACAAGTCGAGACATACGAAGCACAGAGTGGCTTAGTCAGTTTACGAAAATCCCAGTCGGAATTGAAATTAGAATCATTCCACAACAATTTCCTATTGTGTTACAAATTTCTTGTTTTACCCAGCTGGACTTGTTCTGTAGGTTTGGCATTTGTCAAGTCGGGTCAGTGGGAACATATCGGGACCATTAGGTCAAGTCAAGACATACGAAGCACAGCAGGGCGAAGTCATATTACGTAAATCTCAGCCGGAATTGAAATTTGAATGTTCCCAACACTTTCCAATTGTGTTACAAATTTCTTGAATTACCCAGCTGGACTCGTTCTGTTTTTTGGATTTGTCAAGTCGCGTCATTAAGGACAAATCAGGAACATTAGGACAAGTCGAGACATACGAAGCACAGCAGGACGAAGTCAAATTACTAAAATCTCAGTCGGAAATGAAATTTGATTGTTCCCCAACAATTTCCTATTGTGTTACAAATTTCTTGTTTTACCCAGCCGGACTTGTTCTGTAGGTTTGGCATTTGTCAAGTCGGGTCAGTGGGAACATATCGGGACCATTAGGTCAAGTCAAGACATACGAAGCACAGCAGGGCGAAGTCATATTACGAAAATCTCAGCCGGAATTGAAATTTGAATGTTCCCAACACTTTCCATTTGTGTTACAAATTTCTTTAATTACCCAGCTGGACTCGTTCTGTTTTCTGGCATTTGTCAAGTCGGGTCATTAAGGACAAATCAGGAACATTAGGACAAGTCGAGACATACGAAGCACAGCAGGACGAAGTCAAATTACTAAAATCTCAGTCGGAAATGAAATTTGATTGTTCCCCAACAATTTCCTATTGTGTTACAAATTTCTTGTTTTACCCAGCCGGACTTGTTCTGTAGGTTTGGCATTTGTCAAGTCGGGTCAGTGGGAACATATCGGGGCCATTAGGTCAAGTCAAGACATACGAAGCAAAGCAGGGCGAAGTCGTATTACGAAAATCTCAGTCGGAATTGAAATTTGAATGTCCCAACACTTTCCAATTGTGTTACAAATTTCTTGAATTACCCAGCTGGACTTGTTCTGTAGTTTTGGCATATGTCAAGTCGGGTCCAGTGGGGACAAATCGGGACCATTAGGACAAGTCGAGACATACGAAGCACAGCAGGGCTAAGTCAATTTACGAAAAATCCAGTCGGAATTGAAATTAGATTTGTTCCCCAACATTTTCCTATTGTTTTACAAATTTCTTGTTTTACCCAGCTGGTCTTTTTCTGTAGTTTTGGCATTTGTCAAGTCGGGTCATTAAGGACAAATCAGGACTATTTGGACAAGTCGAGACATACGAGCACAGCAGAGCGAAGTCAAATTAATAAAAACTCAGCCGGAATTGAAATATAAATGTTCCCAACATTTTGCAATTGTGTTACAAATTTCTTGAATTACACAGCTGGACTCGTTCTGTTTTTTGGCATTTGTCAAGTCGGGTCTTTAGGACAAATCGGGACTATTAGGACAAGATAAGACGTACTAAGCACAGCAAGGCAAAGTCAAATCGAAAATCTCAGTCGGAATTGAAATTTGAATGTCCCAACACTTTCCAATTGTGTTACAAATTTCTTGAATTACCCAGCTGGACTTGTTCTGTAGTTTTGGCATATGTCAAGTCGGGTCAGTAGGGACAAATCGGGACCATTAGAACAAGTCAAGACATACGAAGCACAGAGTGGCTAAGTCAATTTACGAAAATCCCAGTCGGAATTGAAATTAGAATTATTCCACAACAATTTCCTATTGTGTTACAAATTTCTTGTTTTACCCAGGTGGACTTGTTCTGTAGGTTTGGCATTTGTCAAGTCGGGTCCAGTGGGCCAAATCGGGACCATTAGGACAAGTCGAGACATACGAAGCACAGCAGGGCTAGTCAATTTACGAAAAACCCAGTCGGAATTGAAATTAGATTTGTTCCCCAACATTTTCCTATTGTTTTACAAATTTCTTGAATTACCCAGCTGGACTCGTTCTGTTTTTTGGCATTTGTCAAGTCGGGTCATTAAGGACAAATCGGGAACATTAGGACAAGTCGAGACATACGAAGCACAGAGTGGCTAAGTCAATTTACGAAAATCCCAGTCGGAATTGAAATTAGAATCATTCCACGACAATTTCCTATTGTGTTACAAATTTCTTGTTTTACCCAGCCGGACTTGTTCTGTAATTTTGGCATTTGTCAAGTCGGGTCATTAAGGACAAATCGGGAACATTAGGACAAGTCGAGACATACGAAGCACAGCAGGGCTAAGTCAATATACGAAAAACCCAGTCGGAATCAAAATTAGATTTGTTCCCCAACATTTTCCTATTGTTTTACAAATTTCTTGTTTTACCCAGCTGGTCTTTTTCTGTAGGTTTGGCATATGTCAAGTCGGGTCCAGTGGGGACAAATCGGGACCATTAGGACAAGTCGAGACATACGAAGCACAGAGTGGCTTAGTCAGTTTACGAAAATCCCAGTCGGAATTGAAATTAGAATCATTCCACAACAATTTCCTATTGTGTTACAAATTTCTTGTTTTATCCAGCTGGACTTGTTCTGTAGGTTTGGCATTTGTCAAGTCGGGTCAGTGGGAACATATCGGGACCATTAGGTCAAGTCAAGACATACGAAGCACAGCAGGGCGAAGTCATATTACGTAAATCTCAGCCGGAATTGAAATTTGAATGTTCCCAACACTTTCCAATTGTGTTACAAATTTCTTGAATTACCCAGCTGGACTCGTTCTGTTTTTTGGATTTGTCAAGTCGCGTCATTAAGGACAAATCAGGAACATTAGGACAAGTCGAGACATACGAAGCACAGCAGGACGAAGTCAAATTACTAAAATCTCAGTCGGAAATGAAATTTGATTGTTCCCCAACAATTTCCTATTGTGTTACAAATTTCTTGTTTTACCCAGCCGGACTTGTTCTGTAGGTTTGGCATTTGTCAAGTCGGGTCAGTGGGAACATATCGGGACCATTAGGTCAAGTCAAGACATACGAAGCACAGCAGGGCGAAGTCATATTACGAAAATCTCAGCCGGAATTGAAATTTGAATGTTCCCAACACTTTCCATTTGTGTTACAAATTTCTTTAATTACCCAGCTGGACTCGTTCTGTTTTCTGGCATTTGTCAAGTCGGGTCATTAAGGACAAATCAGGAACATTAGGACAAGTCGAGACATACGAAGCACAGCAGGACGAAGTCAAATTACTAAAATCTCAGTCGGAAATGAAATTTGATTGTTCCCCAACAATTTCCTATTGTGTTACAAATTTCTTGTTTTACCCAGCCGGACTTGTTCTGTAGGTTTGGCATTTGTCAAGTCGGGTCAGTGGGAACATATCGGGGCCATTAGGTCAAGTCAAGACATACGAAGCAAAGCAGGGCGAAGTCGTATTACGAAAATCTCAGTCGGAATTGAAATTTGAATGTCCCAACACTTTCCAATTGTGTTACAAATTTCTTGAATTACCCAGCTGGACTTGTTCTGTAGTTTTGGCATATGTCAAGTCGGGTCCAGTGGGGACAAATCGGGACCATTAGGACAAGTCGAGACATACGAAGCACAGCAGGGCTAAGTCAATTTACGAAAAATCCAGTCGGAATTGAAATTAGATTTGTTCCCCAACATTTTCCTATTGTTTTACAAATTTCTTGTTTTACCCAGCTGGTCTTTTTCTGTAGTTTTGGCATTTGTCAAGTCGGGTCATTAAGGACAAATCAGGACTATTTGGACAAGTCGAGACATACGAGCACAGCAGAGCGAAGTCAAATTAATAAAAACTCAGCCGGAATTGAAATATAAATGTTCCCAACATTTTGCAATTGTGTTACAAATTTCTTGAATTACCCAGCTGGACTTGTTCTGTTTTTTGGCATTTGTCAAGTCGGGTCTTTAGGACAAATCGGGACTATTAGGACAAGATAAGACGTACTAAGCACAGCAAGGCAAAGTCAAATCGAAAATCTCAGTCGGAATTGAAATTTGAATGTCCCAACACTTTCCAATTGTGTTACAAATTTCTTGAATTACCCAGCTGGACTTGTTCTGTAGTTTTGGCATATGTCAAGTCGGGTCAGTAGGGACAAATCGGGACCATTAGAACAAGTCAAGACATACGAAGCACAGAGTGGCTAAGTCAATTTACGAAAATCCCAGTCGGAATTGAAATTAGAATCATTCCACAACAATTTCCTATTGTGTTACAAATTTCTTGTTTTACCCAGCCGGACTTGTTCTGTAATTTTGGCATTTGTCAAGTCGGGTCATTAAGGACAAATCGGGAACATTAGGACAAGTCGAGACATACGAAGCACAGCAGGGCTAAGTCAATATACGAAAAACCCAGTCGGAATCAAAATTAGATTTGTTCCCCAACATTTTCCTATTGTTTTACAAATTTCTTGTTTTACCCAGCTGGTCTTTTTCTGTAGGTTTGGCATATGTCAAGTCGGGTCCAGTGGGGACAAATCGGGACCATTAGGACAAGTCGAGACATACGAAGCACAGAGTGGCTTAGTCAGTTTACGAAAATCCCAGTCGGAATTGATATTAGAATCATTCCACAACAATTTCCTATTGTGTTACAAATTTCTTGTTTTACCCAGCTGGACTTGTTCTGTAGGTTTGGCATTTGTCAAGTCGGGTCAGTGGGAACATATCGGGACCATTAGGTCAAGTCAAGACATACGAAGCACAGCAGGGCGAAGTCATATTACGAAAATCTCAGCCGGAATTGAAATTTGAATGTTCCCAACACTTTCCATTTGTGTTACAAATTTCTTTAATTACCCAGCTGGACTCGTTCTGTTTTCTGGCATTTGTCAAGTCGGGTCATTAAGGACAAATCAGGAACATTAGGACAAGTCGAGACATACGAAGCACAGCAGGACGAAGTCAAATTACTAAAATCTCAGTCGGAAATGAAATTTGATTGTTCCCCAACAATTTCCTATTGTGTTACAAATTTCTTGTTTTACCCAGCCGGACTTGTTCTGTAGGTTTGGCATTTGTCAAGTCGGGTCAGTGGGAACATATCGGGGCCATTAGGTCAAGTCAAGACATACGAAGCAAAGCAGGGCGAAGTCGTATTACGAAAATCTCAGTCGGAATTGAAATTTGAATGTCCCAACACTTTCCAATTGTGTTACAAATTTCTTGAATTACCCAGCTGGACTTGTTCTGTAGTTTTGGCATATGTCAAGTCGGGTCCAGTGGGGACAAATCGGGACCATTAGGACAAGTCGAGACATACGAAGCACAGCAGGGCTAAGTCAATTTACGAAAAATCCAGTCGGAATTGAAATTAGATTTGTTCCCCAACATTTTCCTATTGTTTTACAAATTTCTTGTTTTACCCAGCTGGTCTTTTTCTGTAGTTTTGGCATTTGTCAAGTCGGGTCATTAAGGACAAATCAGGACTATTTGGACAAGTCGAGACATACGAGCACAGCAGAGCGAAGTCAAATTAATAAAAACTCAGCCGGAATTGAAATATAAATGTTCCCAACATTTTGCAATTGTGTTACAAATTTCTTGAATTACCCAGCTGGACTCGTTCTGTTTTTTGGCATTTGTCAAGTCGGGTCTTTAGGACAAATCGGGACTATTAGGACAAGATAAGACGTACTAAGCACAGCAAGGCAAAGTCAAATCGAAAATCTCAGTCGGAATTGAAATTTGAATGTCCCAACACTTTCCAATTGTGTTACAAATTTCTTGAATTACCCAGCTGGACTTGTTCTGTAGTTTTGGCATATGTCAAGTCGGGTCAGTAGGGACAAATCGGGACCATTAGAACAAGTCAAGACATACGAAGCACAGAGTGGCTAAGTCAATTTACGAAAATCCCAGTCGGAATTGAAATTAGAATTATTCCACAACAATTTCCTATTGTGTTACAAATTTCTTGTTTTACCCAGCCGGACTTGTTCTGTAGGTTTGGCATTTGTCAAGTCGGGTCCAGTGGGCCAAATCGGGACCATTAGGACAAGTCGAGACATACGAAGCACAGCAGGGCTAGTCAATTTACGAAAAACCCAGTCGGAATTGAAATTAGATTTGTTCCCCAACATTTTCCTATTGTTTTACAAATTTCTTGTTTTACCCAGCTGGTCTTTTTCTGTAATTTTGGCATTTGTCAAGTCGGGTCATTAAGGACAAATCGGGAACATTAGGACAAGTCGAGACATACGAAGCACAGCAGGGCTAAGTCAATATACGAAAAACCCAGTCGGAATCAAAATTAGATTTGTTCCCCAACATTTTCCTATTGTTTTACAAATTTCTTGTTTTACCCAGCTGGTCTTTTTCTGTAGGTTTGGCATATGTCAAGTCGGGTCCAGTGGGGACAAATCGGGACCATTAGGACAAGTCGAGACATACGAAGCACAGAGTGGCTTAGTCAGTTTACGAAAATCCCAGTCGGAATTGAAATTAGAATCATTCCACAACAATTTCCTATTGTGTTACAAATTTCTTGTTTTACCCAGCTGGACTTGTTCTGTAGGTTTGGCATTTGTCAAGTCGGGTCAGTGGGAACATATCGGGACCATTAGGTCAAGTCAAGACATACGAAGCACAGCAGGGCGAAGTCATATTACGTAAATCTCAGCCGGAATTGAAATTTTAATGTTCCCAACACTTTCCAATTGTGTTACAAATTTCTTGAATTACCCAGCTGGACTCGTTCTGTTTTTTGGATTTGTCAAGTCGCGTCATTAAGGACAAATCAGGAACATTAGGACAAGTCGAGACATACGAAGCACAGCAGGACGAAGTCAAATTACTAAAATCTCAGTCGGAAATGAAATTTGATTGTTCCCCAACAATTTCCTATTGTGTTACAAATTTCTTGTTTTACCCAGCCGGACTTGTTCTGTAGGTTTGGCATTTGTCAAGTCGGGTCAGTGGGAACATATCGGGACCATTAGGTCAAGTCAAGACATACGAAGCACAGCAGGGCGAAGTCATATTACGTAAATCTCAGTCGGAATTGAAATTTGAATGTCCCAACACTTTCCAATTGTGTTACAAATTTCTTGAATTACCCAGCTGGACTTGTTCTGTAGTTTTGGCATATGTCAAGTCGGGTCAGTAGGGACAAATCGGGACCATTAGAACAAGTCAAGACATACGAAGCACAGAGTGGCTAAGTCAATTTACGAAAATCCCAGTCGGAATTGAAATTAGAATTATTCCACAACAATTTCCTATTGTGTTACAAATTTCTTGTTTTACCCAGCCGGACTTGTTCTGTAGGTTTGGCATTTGTCAAGTCGGGTCCAGTGGGCCAAATCGGGACCATTAGGACAAGTCGAGACATACGAAGCACAGCAGGGCTAGTCAATTTACGAAAAACCCAGTCGGAATTGAAATTAGATTTGTTCCCCAACATTTTCCTATTGTTTTACAAATTTCTTGTTTTACCCAGCTGGTCTTTTTCTGTAATTTTGGCATTTGTCAAGTCGGGTCATTAAGGACAAATCGGGAACATTAGGACAAGTCGAGACATACGAAGCACAGCAGGGCTAAGTCAATATACGAAAAACCCAGTCGGAATCAAAATTAGATTTGTTCCCCAACATTTTCCTATTGTTTTACAAATTTCTTGTTTTACCCAGCTGGTCTTTTTCTGTAGGTTTGGCATATGTCAAGTCGGGTCCAGTGGGGACAAATCGGGACCATTAGGACAAGTCGAGACATACGAAGCACAGAGTGGCTTAGTCAGTTTACGAAAATCCCAGTCGGAATTGAAATTAGAATCATTCCACAACAATATCCTATTGTGTTACAAATTTCTTGTTTTACCCAGCTGGACTTGTTCTGTAGGTTTGGCATTTGTCAAGTCGGGTCAGTGGGAACATATCGGGACCATTAGGTCAAGTCAAGACATACGAAGCACAGCAGGGCGAAGTCATATTACGTAAATCTCAGCCGGAATTGAAATTTTAATGTTCCCAACACTTTCCAATTGTGTTACAAATTTCTTGAATTACCCAGCTGGACTCGTTCTGTTTTTTGGATTTGTCAAGTCGCGTCATTAAGGACAAATCAGGAACATTAGGACAAGTCGAGACATACGAAGCACAGCAGGACGAAGTCAAATTACTAAAATCTCAGTCGGAAATGAAATTTGATTGTTCCCCAACAATTTCCTATTGTGTTACAAATTTCTTGTTTTACCCAGCCGGACTTGTTCTGTAGGTTTGGCATTTGTCAAGTCGGGTCAGTGGGAACATATCGGGACCATTAGGTCAAGTCAAGACATACGAAGCACAGCAGGGCGAAGTCATATTACGAAAATCTCAGACGGAATTGAAATTTGAATGTTCCCAACACTTTCCATTTGTGTTACAAATTTCTTTAATTACCCAGCTGGACTCGTTCTGTTTTCTGGCATTTGTCAAGTCGGGTCATTAAGGACAAATCAGGAACATTAGGACAAGTCGAGACATACGAAGCACAGCAGGACGAAGTCAAATTACTAAAATCTCAGTCGGAAATGAAATTTGATTGTTCCCCAACAATTTCCTATTGTGTTACAAATTTCTTGTTTTACCCAGCCGGACTTGTTCTGTAGGTTTGGCATTTGTCAAGTCGGGTCAGTGGGAACATATCGGGGCCATTAGGTCAAGTCAAGACATACGAAGCAAAGCAGGGCGAAGTCGTATTACGAAAATCTCAGTCGGAATTGAAATTTGAATGTCCCAACACTTTCCAATTGTGTTACAAATTTCTTGAATTACCCAGCTGGACTTGTTCTGTAGTTTTGGCATATGTCAAGTCGGGTCCAGTGGGGACAAATCGGGACCATTAGGACAAGTCGAGACATACGAAGCACAGCAGGGCTAAGTCAATTTACGAAAAATCCAGTCGGAATTGAAATTAGATTTGTTCCCCAACATTTTCCTATTGTTTTACAAATTTCTTGTTTTACCCAGCTGGTCTTTTTCTGTAGTTTTGGCATTTGTCAAGTCGGGTCATTAAGGACAAATCAGGACTATTTGGACAAGTCGAGACATACGAGCACAGCAGAGCGAAGTCAAATTAATAAAAACTCAGCCGGAATTGAAATATAAATGTTCCCAACATTTTGCAATTGTGTTACAAATTTCTTGAATTACCCAGCTGGACTCGTTCTGTTTTTTGGCATTTGTCAAGTCGGGTCTTTAGGACAAATCGGGACTATTAGGACAAGATAAGACGTACTAAGCACAGCAAGGCAAAGTCAAATCGAAAATCTCAGTCGGAATTGAAATTTGAATGTCCCAACACTTTCCAATTGTGTTACAAATTTCTTGAATTACCCAGCTGGACTTGTTCTGTAGTTTTGGCATATGTCAAGTCGGGTCAGTAGGGACAAATCGGGACCATTAGAACAAGTCAAGACATACGAAGCACAGAGTGGCTAAGTCAATTTACGAAAATCCCAGTCGGAATTGAAATTAGAATCATTCCACAACAATTTCCTATTGTGTTACAAATTTCTTGTTTTACCCAGCCGGACTTGTTCTGTAATTTTGGCATTTGTCAAGTCGGGTCATTAAGGACAAATCGGGAACATTAGGACAAGTCGAGACATACGAAGCACAGCAGGGCTAAGTCAATATACGAAAAACCCAGTCGGAATCAAAATTAGATTTGTTCCCCAACATTTTCCTATTGTTTTACAAATTTCTTGTTTTACCCAGCTGGTCTTTTTCTGTAGGTTTGGCATATGTCAAGTCGGGTCCAGTGGGGACAAATCGGGACCATTAGGACAAGTCGAGACATACGAAGCACAGAGTGGCTTAGTCAGTTTACGAAAATCCCAGTCGGAATTGAAATTAGAATCATTCCACAACAATTTCCTATTGTGTTACAAATTTCTTGTTTTACCCAGCTGGACTTGTTCTGTAGGTTTGGCATTTGTCAAGTCGGGTCAGTGGGAACATATCGGGACCATTAGGTCAAGTCAAGACATACGAAGCACAGCAGGGCGAAGTCATATTACGTAAATCTCAGCCGGAATTGAAATTTGAATGTTCCCAACACTTTCCAATTGTGTTACAAATTTCTTGAATTACCCAGCTGGACTCGTTCTGTTTTTTGGATTTGTCAAGTCGCGTCATTAAGGACAAATCAGGAACATTAGGACAAGTCGAGACATACGAAGCACAGCAGGACGAAGTCAAATTACTAAAATCTCAGTCGGAAATGAAATTTGATTGTTCCCCAACAATTTCCTATTGTGTTACAAATTTCTTGTTTTACCCAGCCGGACTTGTTCTGTAGGTTTGGCATTTGTCAAGTCGGGTCAGTGGGAACATATCGGGACCATTAGGTCAAGTCAAGACATACGAAGCACAGCAGGGCGAAGTCATATTACGAAAATCTCAGCCGGAATTGAAATTTGAATGTTCCCAACACTTTCCATTTGTGTTACAAATTTCTTTAATTACCCAGCTGGACTCGTTCTGTTTTCTGGCATTTGTCAAGTCGGGTCATTAAGGACAAATCAGGAACATTAGGACAAGTCGAGACATACGAAGCACAGCAGGACGAAGTCAAATTACTAAAATCTCAGTCGGAAATGAAATTTGATTGTTCCCCAACAATTTCCTATTGTGTTACAAATTTCTTGTTTTACCCAGCCGGACTTGTTCTGTAGGTTTGGCATTTGTCAAGTCGGGTCAGTGGGAACATATCGGGGCCATTAGGTCAAGTCAAGACATACGAAGCAAAGCAGGGCGAAGTCGTATTACGAAAATCTCAGTCGGAATTGAAATTTGAATGTCCCAACACTTTCCAATTGTGTTACAAATTTCTTGAATTACCCAGCTGGACTTGTTCTGTAGTTTTGGCATATGTCAAGTCGGGTCCAGTGGGGACAAATCGGGACCATTAGGACAAGTCGAGACATACGAAGCACAGCAGGGCTAAGTCAATTTACGAAAAATCCAGTCGGAATTGAAATTAGATTTGTTCCCCAACATTTTCCTATTGTTTTACAAATTTCTTGTTTTACCCAGCTGGTCTTTTTCTGTAGTTTTGGCATTTGTCAAGTCGGGTCATTAAGGACAAATCAGGACTATTTGGACAAGTCGAGACATACGAGCACAGCAGAGCGAAGTCAAATTAATAAAAACTCAGCCGGAATTGAAATATAAATGTTCCCAACATTTTGCAATTGTGTTACAAATTTCTTGAATTACACAGCTGGACTCGTTCTGTTTTTTGGCATTTGTCAAGTCGGGTCTTTAGGACAAATCGGGACTATTAGGACAAGATAAGACGTACTAAGCACAGCAAGGCAAAGTCAAATCGAAAATCTCAGTCGGAATTGAAATTTGAATGTCCCAACACTTTCCAATTGTGTTACAAATTTCTTGAATTACCCAGCTGGACTTGTTCTGTAGTTTTGGCATATGTCAAGTCGGGTCAGTAGGGACAAATCGGGACCATTAGAACAAGTCAAGACATACGAAGCACAGAGTGGCTAAGTCAATTTACGAAAATCCCAGTCGGAATTGAAATTAGAATTATTCCACAACAATTTCCTATTGTGTTACAAATTTCTTGTTTTACCCAGCCGGACTTGTTCTGTAGGTTTGGCATTTGTCAAGTCGGGTCCAGTGGGCCAAATCGGGACCATTAGGACAAGTCGAGACATACGAAGCACAGCAGGGCTAGTCAATTTACGAAAAACCCAGTCGGAATTGAAATTAGATTTGTTCCCCAACATTTTCCTATTGTTTTACAAATTTCTTGTTTTACCCAGCTGGTCTTTTTCTGTAGTTTTGGCATATGTCAAGTCGGGTCAGTAGGGACAAATCGGGACCATTAGAACAAGTCAAGACATACGAAGCACAGAGTGGCTAAGTCAATTTACGAAAATCCCAGTCGGAATTGAAATTAGAATTATTCCCCAACATTTTCCTATTGTTTTACAAATTTCTTGAATTACCCAGCTGGACTCGTTCTGTTTTTTGGCATTTGTCAAGTCGGGTCATTAAGGACAAATCGGGAACATTAGGACAAGTCGAGACATACGAAGCACAGAGTGGCTAAGTCAATTTACGAAAATCCCAGTCGGAATTGAAATTAGAATCATTCCACGACAATTTCCTATTGTGTTACAAATTTCTTGTTTTACCCAGCCGGACTTGTTCTGTAATTTTGGCATTTGTCAAGTCGGGTCATTAAGGACAAATCGGGAACATTAGGACAAGTCGAGACATACGAAGCACAGCAGGGCTAAGTCAATATACGAAAAACCCAGTCGGAATCAAAATTAGATTTGTTCCCCAACATTTTCCTATTGTTTTACAAATTTCTTGTTTTACCCAGCTGGTCTTTTTCTGTAGGTTTGGCATATGTCAAGTCGGGTCCAGTGGGGACAAATCGGGACCATTAGGACAAGTCGAGACATACGAAGCACAGAGTGGCTTAGTCAGTTTACGAAAATCCCAGTCGGAATTGAAATTAGAATCATTCCACAACAATTTCCTATTGTGTTACAAATTTCTTGTTTTATCCAGCTGGACTTGTTCTGTAGGTTTGGCATTTGTCAAGTCGGGTCAGTGGGAACATATCGGGACCATTAGGTCAAGTCAAGACATACGAAGCACAGCAGGGCGAAGTCATATTACGTAAATCTCAGCCGGAATTGAAATTTGAATGTTCCCAACACTTTCCAATTGTGGTACAAATTTCTTGAATTACCCAGATGGACTCGTCCTGTTTTTTGGATTTGTCAAGTCGCGTCATTAAGGACAAATCAGGAACATTAGGACAAGTCGAGACATACGAAGCACAGCAGGACGAAGTCAAATTACTAAAATCTCAGTCGGAAATGAAATTTGATTGTTCCCCAACAATTTCCTATTGTGTTACAAATTTCTTGTTTTACCCAGCCGGACTTGTTCTGTAGGTTTGGCATTTGTCAAGTCGGGTCAGTGGGAACATATCGGGACCATTAGGTCAAGTCAAGACATACGAAGCACAGCAGGGCGAAGTCATATTACGAAAATCTCAGCCGGAATTGAAATTTGAATGTTCCCAACACTTTCCATTTGTGTTACAAATTTCTTTAATTACCCAGCTGGACTCGTTCTGTTTTCTGGCATTTGTCAAGTCGGGTCATTAAGGACAAATCAGGAACATTAGGACAAGTCGAGACATACGAAGCACAGCAGGACGAAGTCAAATTACTAAAATCTCAGTCGGAAATGAAATTTGATTGTTCCCCAACAATTTCCTATTGTGTTACAAATTTCTTGTTTTACCCAGCCGGACTTGTTCTGTAGGTTTGGCATTTGTCAAGTCGGGTCAGTGGGAACATATCGGGACCATTAGGTCAAGTCAAGACATACGAAGCACAGCAGGGCGAAGTCATATTACGTAAATCTCAGCCGGAATTGAAATATAAATGTTCCCAACATTTTGCAATTGTGTTACAAATTTCTTGAATTACCCAGCTGGACTCGTTCTGTTTTTTGGCATTTGTCAAGTCGGGTCTTTAGGACAAATCGGGACTATTAGGACAAGATAAGACGTACTAAGCACAGCAAGGCAAAGTCAAATCGAAAATCTCAGTCGGAATTGAAATTTGAATGTCCCAACACTTTCCAATTGTGTTACAAATTTCTTGAATTACCCAGCTGGACTTGTTCTGTAGTTTTGGCATATGTCAAGTCGGGTCAGTAGGGACAAATCGGGACCATTAGAACAAGTCAAGACATACGAAGCACAGAGTGGCTAAGTCAATTTACGAAAATCCCAGTCGGAATTGAAATTAGAATCATTCCACAACAATTTCCTATTGTGTTACAAATTTCTTGTTTTACCCAGCCGGACTTGTTCTGTAATTTTGGCATTTGTCAAGTCGGGTCATTAAGGACAAATCGGGAACATTAGGACAAGTCGAGACATACGAAGCACAGCAGGGCTAAGTCAATATACGAAAAACCCAGTCGGAATCAAAATTAGATTTGTTCCCCAACATTTTCCTATTGTTTTACAAATTTCTTGTTTTACCCAGCTGGTCTTTTTCTGTAGGTTTGGCATATGTCAAGTCGGGTCCAGTGGGGACAAATCGGGACCATTAGGACAAGTCGAGACATACGAAGCACAGAGTGGCTTAGTCAGTTTACGAAAATCCCAGTCGGAATTGAAATTAGAATCATTCCACAACAATTTCCTATTGTGTTACAAATTTCTTGTTTTACCCAGCTGGACTTGTTCTGTAGGTTTGGCATTTGTCAAGTCGGGTCAGTGGGAACATATCGGGACCATTAGGTCAAGTCAAGACATACGAAGCACAGCAGGGCGAAGTCATATTACGTAAATCTCAGCCGGAATTGAAATTTGAATGTTCCCAACACTTTCCAATTGTGTTACAAATTTCTTGAATTACCCAGCTGGACTCGTTCTGTTTTTTGGATTTGTCAAGTCGCGTCATTAAGGACAAATCAGGAACATTAGGACAAGTCGAGACATACGAAGCACAGCAGGACGAAGTCAAATTACTAAAATCTCAGTCGGAAATGAAATTTGATTGTTCCCCAACAATTTCCTATTGTGTTACAAATTTCTTGTTTTACCCAGCCGGACTTGTTCTGTAGGTTTGGCATTTGTCAAGTCGGGTCAGTGGGAACATATCGGGACCATTAGGTCAAGTCAAGACATACGAAGCACAGCAGGGCGAAGTCATATTACGAAAATCTCAGCCGGAATTGAAATTTGAATGTTCCCAACACTTTCCATTTGTGTTACAAATTTCTTTAATTACCCAGCTGGACTCGTTCTGTTTTCTGGCATTTGTCAAGTCGGGTCATTAAGGACAAATCAGGAACATTAGGACAAGTCGAGACATACGAAGCACAGCAGGACGAAGTCAAATTACTAAAATCTCAGTCGGAAATGAAATTTGATTGTTCCCCAACAATTTCCTATTGTGTTACAAATTTCTTGTTTTACCCAGCCGGACTTGTTCTGTAGGTTTGGCATTTGTCAAGTCGGGTCAGTGGGAACATATCGGGGCCATTAGGTCAAGTCAAGACATACGAAGCAAAGCAGGGCGAAGTCGTATTACGAAAATCTCAGTCGGAATTGAAATTTGAATGTCCCAACACTTTCCAATTGTGTTACAAATTTCTTGAATTACCCAGCTGGACTTGTTCTGTAGTTTTGGCATATGTCAAGTCGGGTCCAGTGGGGACAAATCGGGACCATTAGGACAAGTCGAGACATACGAAGCACAGCAGGGCTAAGTCAATTTACGAAAAATCCAGTCGGAATTGAAATTAGATTTGTTCCCCAACATTTTCCTATTGTTTTACAAATTTCTTGTTTTACCCAGCTGGTCTTTTTCTGTAGTTTTGGCATTTGTCAAGTCGGGTCATTAAGGACAAATCAGGACTATTTGGACAAGTCGAGACATACGAGCACAGCAGAGCGAAGTCAAATTAATAAAAACTCAGCCGGAATTGAAATATAAATGTTCCCAACATTTTGCAATTGTGTTACAAATTTCTTGAATTACACAGCTGGACTCGTTCTGTTTTTTGGCATTTGTCAAGTCGGGTCTTTAGGACAAATCGGGACTATTAGGACAAGATAAGACGTACTAAGCACAGCAAGGCAAAGTCAAATCGAAAATCTCAGTCGGAATTGAAATTTGAATGTCCCAACACTTTCCAATTGTGTTACAAATTTCTTGAATTACCCAGCTGGACTTGTTCTGTAGTTTTGGCATATGTCAAGTCGGGTCAGTAGGGACAAATCGGGACCATTAGAACAAGTCAAGACATACGAAGCACAGAGTGGCTAAGTCAATTTACGAAAATCCCAGTCGGAATTGAAATTAGAATTATTCCACAACAATTTCCTATTGTGTTACAAATTTCTTGTTTTACCCAGGTGGACTTGTTCTGTAGGTTTGGCATTTGTCAAGTCGGGTCCAGTGGGCCAAATCGGGACCATTAGGACAAGTCGAGACATACGAAGCACAGCAGGGCTAGTCAATTTACGAAAAACCCAGTCGGAATTGAAATTAGATTTGTTCCCCAACATTTTCCTATTGTTTTACAAATTTCTTGTTTTACCCAGCTGGTCTTTTTCTGTAGTTTTGGCATATGTCAAGTCGGGTCAGTAGGGACAAATCGGGACCATTAGAACAAGTCAAGACATACGAAGCACAGAGTGGCTAAGTCAATTTACGAAAATCCCAGTCGGAATTGAAATTAGAATTATTCCCCAACATTTTCCTATTGTTTTACAAATTTCTTGAATTACCCAGCTGGACTCGTTCTGTTTTTTGGCATTTGTCAAGTCGGGTCATTAAGGACAAATCGGGAACATTAGGACAAGTCGAGACATACGAAGCACAGAGTGGCTAAGTCAATTTACGAAAATCCCAGTCGGAATTGAAATTAGAATCATTCCACGACAATTTCCTATTGTGTTACAAATTTCTTGTTTTACCCAGCCGGACTTGTTCTGTAATTTTGGCATTTGTCAAGTCGGGTCATTAAGGACAAATCGGGAACATTAGGACAAGTCGAGACATACGAAGCACAGCAGGGCTAAGTCAATATACGAAAAACCCAGTCGGAATCAAAATTAGATTTGTTCCCCAACATTTTCCTATTGTTTTACAAATTTCTTGTTTTACCCAGCTGGTCTTTTTCTGTAGGTTTGGCATATGTCAAGTCGGGTCCAGTGGGGACAAATCGGGACCATTAGGACAAGTCGAGACATACGAAGCACAGAGTGGCTTAGTCAGTTTACGAAAATCCCAGTCGGAATTGAAATTAGAATCATTCCACAACAATTTCCTATTGTGTTACAAATTTCTTGTTTTATCCAGCTGGACTTGTTCTGTAGGTTTGGCATTTGTCAAGTCGGGTCAGTGGGAACATATCGGGACCATTAGGTCAAGTCAAGACATACGAAGCACAGCAGGGCGAAGTCATATTACGTAAATCTCAGCCGGAATTGAAATTTGAATGTTCCCAACACTTTCCAATTGTGTTACAAATTTCTTGAATTACCCAGCTGGACTCGTTCTGTTTTTTGGATTTGTCAAGTCGCGTCATTAAGGACAAATCAGGAACATTAGGACAAGTCGAGACATACGAAGCACAGCAGGACGAAGTCAAATTACTAAAATCTCAGTCGGAAATGAAATTTGATTGTTCCCCAACAATTTCCTATTGTGTTACAAATTTCTTGTTTTACCCAGCCGGACTTGTTCTGTAGGTTTGGCATTTGTCAAGTCGGGTCAGTGGGAACATATCGGGACCATTAGGTCAAGTCAAGA
The DNA here is from genome assembly GCA_958502065.1 of Chrysolina americana. Taxonomy (NCBI): domain Eukaryota; kingdom Metazoa; phylum Arthropoda; class Insecta; order Coleoptera; family Chrysomelidae; genus Chrysolina; species Chrysolina americana. The sequence continues at coordinate 33,500,816 of OY293419.1, read as the reverse complement.
CATACGAAGCACAGCAGGGCGAAGTCATATTACGAAAATCTCAGCCGGAATTGAAATTTGAATGTTCCCAACACTTTCCATTTGTGTTACAAATTTCTTTAATTACCCAGCTGGACTCGTTCTGTTTTCTGGCATTTGTCAAGTCGGGTCATTAAGGACAAATCAGGAACATTAGGACAAGTCGAGACATACGAAGCACAGCAGGACGAAGTCAAATTACTAAAATCTCAGTCGGAAATGAAATTTGATTGTTCCCCAACAATTTCCTATTGTGTTACAAATTTCTTGTTTTACCCAGCCGGACTTGTTCTGTAGGTTTGGCATTTGTCAAGTCGGGTCAGTGGGAACATATCGGGGCCATTAGGTCAAGTCAAGACATACGAAGCAAAGCAGGGCGAAGTCGTATTACGAAAATCTCAGTCGGAATTGAAATTTGAATGTCCCAACACTTTCCAATTGTGTTACAAATTTCTTGAATTACCCAGCTGGACTTGTTCTGTAGTTTTGGCATATGTCAAGTCGGGTCCAGTGGGGACAAATCGGGACCATTAGGACAAGTCGAGACATACGAAGCACAGCAGGGCTAAGTCAATTTACGAAAAATCCAGTCGGAATTGAAATTAGATTTGTTCCCCAACATTTTCCTATTGTTTTACAAATTTCTTGTTTTACCCAGCTGGTCTTTTTCTGTAGTTTTGGCATTTGTCAAGTCGGGTCATTAAGGACAAATCAGGACTATTTGGACAAGTCGAGACATACGAGCACAGCAGAGCGAAGTCAAATTAATAAAAACTCAGCCGGAATTGAAATATAAATGTTCCCAACATTTTGCAATTGTGTTACAAATTTCTTGAATTACCCAGCTGGACTTGTTCTGTTTTTTGGCATTTGTCAAGTCGGGTCTTTAGGACAAATCGGGACTATTAGGACAAGATAAGACGTACTAAGCACAGCAAGGCAAAGTCAAATCGAAAATCTCAGTCGGAATTGAAATTTGAATGTCCCAACACTTTCCAATTGTGTTACAAATTTCTTGAATTACCCAGCTGGACTTGTTCTGTAGTTTTGGCATATGTCAAGTCGGGTCAGTAGGGACAAATCGGGACCATTAGAACAAGTCAAGACATACGAAGCACAGAGTGGCTAAGTCAATTTACGAAAATCCCAGTCGGAATTGAAATTAGAATCATTCCACAACAATTTCCTATTGTGTTACAAATTTCTTGTTTTACCCAGCCGGACTTGTTCTGTAATTTTGGCATTTGTCAAGTCGGGTCATTAAGGACAAATCGGGAACATTAGGACAAGTCGAGACATACGAAGCACAGCAGGGCTAAGTCAATATACGAAAAACCCAGTCGGAATCAAAATTAGATTTGTTCCCCAACATTTTCCTATTGTTTTACAAATTTCTTGTTTTACCCAGCTGGTCTTTTTCTGTAGGTTTGGCATATGTCAAGTCGGGTCCAGTGGGGACAAATCGGGACCATTAGGACAAGTCGAGACATACGAAGCACAGAGTGGCTTAGTCAGTTTACGAAAATCCCAGTCGGAATTGAAATTAGAATCATTCCACAACAATTTCCTATTGTGTTACAAATTTCTTGTTTTACCCAGCTGGACTTGTTCTGTAGGTTTGGCATTTGTCAAGTCGGGTCAGTGGGAACATATCGGGACCATTAGGTCAAGTCAAGACATACGAAGCACAGCAGGGCGAAGTCATATTACGAAAATCTCAGCCGGAATTGAAATTTGAATGTTCCCAACACTTTCCATTTGTGTTACAAATTTCTTTAATTACCCAGCTGGACTCGTTCTGTTTTCTGGCATTTGTCAAGTCGGGTCATTAAGGACAAATCAGGAACATTAGGACAAGTCGAGACATACGAAGCACAGCAGGACGAAGTCAAATTACTAAAATCTCAGTCGGAAATGAAATTTGATTGTTCCCCAACAATTTCCTATTGTGTTACAAATTTCTTGTTTTACCCAGCCGGACTTGTTCTGTAGGTTTGGCATTTGTCAAGTCGGGTCAGTGGGAACATATCGGGGCCATTAGGTCAAGTCAAGACATACGAAGCAAAGCAGGGCGAAGTCGTATTACGAAAATCTCAGTCGGAATTGAAATTTGAATGTCCCAACACTTTCCAATTGTGTTACAAATTTCTTGAATTACCCAGCTGGACTTGTTCTGTAGTTTTGGCATATGTCAAGTCGGGTCCAGTGGGGACAAATCGGGACCATTAGGACAAGTCGAGACATACGAAGCACAGCAGGGCTAAGTCAATTTACGAAAAATCCAGTCGGAATTGAAATTAGATTTGTTCCCCAACATTTTCCTATTGTTTTACAAATTTCTTGTTTTACCCAGCTGGTCTTTTTCTGTAGTTTTGGCATTTGTCAAGTCGGGTCATTAAGGACAAATCAGGACTATTTGGACAAGTCGAGACATACGAGCACAGCAGAGCGAAGTCAAATTAATAAAAACTCAGCCGGAATTGAAATATAAATGTTCCCAACATTTTGCAATTGTGTTACAAATTTCTTGAATTACCCAGCTGGACTCGTTCTGTTTTTTGGCATTTGTCAAGTCGGGTCTTTAGGACAAATCGGGACTATTAGGACAAGATAAGACGTACTAAGCACAGCAAGGCAAAGTCAAATCGAAAATCTCAGTCGGAATTGAAATTTGAATGTCCCAACACTTTCCAATTGTGTTACAAATTTCTTGAATTACCCAGCTGGACTTGTTCTGTAGTTTTGGCATATGTCAAGTCGGGTCAGTAGGGACAAATCGGGACCATTAGAACAAGTCAAGACATACGAAGCACAGAGTGGCTAAGTCAATTTACGAAAATCCCAGTCGGAATTGAAATTAGAATTATTCCACAACAATTTCCTATTGTGTTACAAATTTCTTGTTTTACCCAGCCGGACTTGTTCTGTAGGTTTGGCATTTGTCAAGTCGGGTCCAGTGGGCCAAATCGGGACCATTAGGACAAGTCGAGACATACGAAGCACAGCAGGGCTAGTCAATTTACGAAAAACCCAGTCGGAATTGAAATTAGATTTGTTCCCCAACATTTTCCTATTGTTTTACAAATTTCTTGTTTTACCCAGCTGGTCTTTTTCTGTAGTTTTGGCATATGTCAAGTCGGGTCAGTAGGGACAAATCGGGACCATTAGAACAAGTCAAGACATACGAAGCACAGAGTGGCTAAGTCAATTTACGAAAATCCCAGTCGGAATTGAAATTAGAATTATTCCCCAACATTTTCCTATTGTTTTACAAATTTCTTGAATTACCCAGCTGGACTCGTTCTGTTTTTTGGCATTTGTCAAGTCGGGTCATTAAGGACAAATCGGGAACATTAGGACAAGTCGAGACATACGAAGCACAGAGTGGCTAAGTCAATTTACGAAAATCCCAGTCGGAATTGAAATTAGAATCATTCCACGACAATTTCCTATTGTGTTACAAATTTCTTGTTTTACCCAGCCGGACTTGTTCTGTAATTTTGGCATTTGTCAAGTCGGGTCATTAAGGACAAATCGGGAACATTAGGACAAGTCGAGACATACGAAGCACAGCAGGGCTAAGTCAATATACGAAAAACCCAGTCGGAATCAAAATTAGATTTGTTCCCCAACATTTTCCTATTGTTTTACAAATTTCTTGTTTTACCCAGCTGGTCTTTTTCTGTAGGTTTGGCATATGTCAAGTCGGGTCCAGTGGGGACAAATCGGGACCATTAGGACAAGTCGAGACATACGAAGCACAGAGTGGCTTAGTCAGTTTACGAAAATCCCAGTCGGAATTGAAATTAGAATCATTCCACAACAATTTCCTATTGTGTTACAAATTTCTTGTTTTACCCAGCTGGACTTGTTCTGTAGGTTTGGCATTTGTCAAGTCGGGTCAGTGGGAACATATCGGGACCATTAGGTCAAGTCAAGACATACGAAGCACAGCAGGGCGAAGTCATATTACGTAAATCTCAGCCGGAATTGAAATTTGAATGTTCCCAACACTTTCCAATTGTGTTACATATTTCTTGAATTACCCAGCTGGACTCGTTCTGTTTTTTGGATTTGTCAAGTCGCGTCATTAAGGACAAATCAGGAACATTAGGACAAGTCGAGACATACGAAGCACAGCAGGACGAAGTCAAATTACTAAAATCTCAGTCGGAAATGAAATTTGATTGTTCCCCAACAATTTCCTATTGTGTTACAAATTTCTTGTTTTACCCAGCCGGACTTGTTCTGTAGGTTTGGCATTTGTCAAGTCGGGTCAGTGGGAACATATCGGGACCATTAGGTCAAGTCAAGACATACGAAGCACAGCAGGGCGAAGTCATATTACGAAAATCTCAGCCGGAATTGAAATTTGAATGTTCCCAACACTTTCAAGACATACGAAGCACAGCAGGGCGAAGTCATATTACGTAAATCTCAGCCGGAATTGAAATTTGAATGTTCCCAACACTTTCCAATTGTGTTACATATTTCTTGAATTACCCAGCTGGACTCGTTCTGTTTTTTGGATTTTTCAAGTCGCGTCATTAAGGACAAATCAGGAACATTAGGACAAGTCGAGACATACGAAGCACAGCAGGACGAAGTCAAATTACTAAAATCTCAGTCGGAAATGAAATTTGATTGTTCCCCAACAATTTCCTATTGTGTTACAAATTTCTTGTTTTACCCAGCCGGACTTGTTCTGTAGGTTTGGCATTTGTCAAGTCGGGTCAGTGGGAACATATCGGGACCATTAGGTCAAGTCAAGACATACGAAGCACAGCAGGGCGAAGTCATATTACGAAAATCTCAGCCGGAATTGAAATTTGAATGTTCCCAACACTTTCCATTTGTGTTACAAATTTCTTTAATTACCCAGCTGGACTCGTTCTGTTTTCTAGCATTTGTCAAGTCGGGTCATTAAGGACAAATCGGGAACAATAGGACAAGTCGAGACATACGAAGCACAGCAGGGCTAAGTCAATATACGAAAAACCCAGTCGGAATTAAAATTAGATTTGTTCCCAACATTTTCCTATTGTTTTACAAATTTCTTGTTTTACCCAGCTGGACTCGTTCTGTTTTTTGGATTTGTCAAGTCGCGTCATTAAGGACAAATCAGGAACATTAGGACAACTCGAGACATACGAAGCACAGCAGGACGAAGTCAAATTACTAAAATCTCAGTCGGAAATGAAATTTGATTGTTCCCCAACAATTTCCTATTGTGTTACAAATTTCTTGTTTTACCCAGCCGGACTTGTTCTGTAGGTTTGGCATTTGTCAAGTCGGGTCAGTGGGAACATATCGGGGCCATTAGGTCAAGTCAAGACATACGAAGCACAGCAGGGCGAAGTCATATTACGAAAATCTCAGTCGGAATTGAAATTTGAATGTCCCAACACTTTCCAAATGTGTTACAAATTTCTTGAATTACCCAGCTGGACTTGTTCTGTAGTTTTGGCATATGTCAAGTCGGGTCCAGTGGGGACAAATCGGGACCATTAGGACAAGTCGAGACATACGAAGCACAGCAGGGCTAAGTCAATTTACGAAAAATCCAGTCGGAATTGAAATTAGATTTGTTCCCCAACATTTTCCTATTGTTTTACAAATTTCTTGTTTTACCCAGCTGGTCTTTTTCTGTAGTTTTGGCATTTGTCAAGTCGGGTCATTAAGGACAAATCAGGACTATTTGGACAAGTCGAGACATACGAGCACAGCAGAGCGAAGTCAAATTAATAAAAACTCAGCCGGAATTGAAATATAAATGTTCCCAACATTTTGCAATTGTGTTACAAATTTCTTGAATTACCCAGCTGGACTCGTTCTGTTTTTTGGCATTTGTCAAGTCGGGTCTTTAGGACAAATCGGGACCATTAGGACAAGTTGATAGATACGAAGCACAGCAGAGCAAAGTCATATTAAGAAAATCTCAGTCGGAAATGAAATTTGAATTGTTTCCCAACATTTTCCTATTGTGTTACAAATTTCTTCTTTTACCCAGCTGGACTTGTTCTGTAGTTTTGGCATATGTCAAGTCGGGTCCAGTGGGGACAAATCGGGACCATTAGGACAAGTCGAGACATACGAAGCACAGAGTGGCTAAGTCAATTTACGAAAATCCCAGTCGGAATTGAAATTAGAATCATTCCACAACAATTTCCTATTGTGTTACAAATTTCTTGAATTACCCAGCTGGACTCGTTCTGTAGGTTTGGCATTTGTCAAGTTGGGTCAGTGGGAACATATCGGGACCATTAGGTCAAGTCAAGACATACGAAGCACAGCAGGGCGAAGTCATATTACGAAAATCTTAGTCGGAATTGAAATTAGAATTATTCACAACAATTTCCTATTGTGTTACAAATTTCTTGAATTACCCAGCTGGACTCGTTCTGTTTTTTGGCATTTGTCAAGTCGGGTCATTAAGGACAAATCGGGAACATTAGGACAAGTCAAGACATACGAAGCACAGCAGGGCTAAGTCAATTTACGAAAAACCCAGTCGGAATTGAAATTAGATGTTCCCCAACATTTTCCTATTGTTTTACAAATTTCTTGTTTTACCCAGCTGGTCTTTTTCTGTAGTTTTGACATATGTCAAGTCGGGTCAGTAGGGACCAATCGGGACCATTAGAACAAGTCAAGACATACGAAGCACAGAGTGGCTAAGTAGATTTACGAAAATCCCAGTCGGAATTGAAATTAGAATTATTCCACAACAATTTCCTATTGTGTTACAAATTTCTTGTTTTACCCAGCTGGACTTGTTCTGTAGGTTTGGCATTTGTCAAGTCGGGTCAGTGGGGACAAATCGGGACCATTAGGACAAGTCGAGACATACGAAGCACAGCAGGGCTAAGTCAATTTACGAAAAATCCAGTCGGAATTGAAATTAGATTTGTTCCCCAACATTTTCCTATTGTTTTACAAATTTCTTGTTTTACCCAGCTGGTCTTTTTCTGTAGTTTTGGCATTTGTCAAGTCGGGTCATTAAGGACAAATCAGGAACATTAGGACAAGTCGAGACATACGAAGCACAGCAGGACGAAGTCAAATTACTAAAATCTCAGTCGGAAATGAAATTTGATTGTTCCCCAACAATTTCCTATTGTGTTACAAATTTCTTGTTTTACCCAGCCGGACTTGTTCTGTAGGTTTGGCATTTGTCAAGTCGGGTCAGTGGGAACATATCGGGGCCATTAGGTCAAGTCAAGACATACGAAGCACAGCAGGGCGAAGTCATATTACGAAAAATCCAGTCGGAATTGAAATTAGATTTGTTCCCCAACATTTTCCTATTGTTTTACAAATTTCTTGTTTTACCCAGCTGGTCTTTTTCTGTAGTTTTGGCATTTGTCAAGTCGGGTCATTAAGGACAAATCAGGAACATTAGGACAAGTCGAGACATACGAAGCACAGCAGGACGAAGTCAAATTACTAAAATCTCAGTCGGAAATGAAATTTGATTGTTCCCCAACAATTTCCTATTGTTTTACAAATTTCTTGTTTTACCCAGCTGGTCTTTTTCTGTAGTTTTGGCATTTGTCAAGTCGGGTCATTAAGGACAAATCAGGACTATTTGGACAAGTCGAGACATACGAGCACAGCAGAGCGAAGTCAAATTAATAAAAACTCAGCCGGAATTGAAATATAAATGTTCCCAACATTTTGCAATTGTGTTACAAATTTCTTGAATTACCCAGCTGGACTCGTTCTGTTTTTTGGCATTTGTCAAGTCGGGTCAGTGGGAACATATCGGGACCATTAGGTCAAGTCAAGACATACGAAGCACAGCAGGGCGAAGTCATATTACGAAAATCTCAGCCGGAATTGAAATTTGAATGTTCCCAACACTTTCCATTTGTGTTACAAATTTCTTTAATTACCCAGCTGGACTCGTTCTGTTTTCTGGCATTTGTCAAGTCGGGTCATTAAGGACAAATCGGGAACAATAGGACAAGTCGAGACATACGAAGCACAGCAGGGCTAAGTCAATATACGAAAAACCCAGTCGGAATTAAAATTAGATTTGTTCCCCAACATTTTCTTATTGTTTTACAAATTTCTTGTTTTACCCAGCTGGTCTTTATCTGTAGTTTTGGCATATGTCAAGTCGGGTCCAGTGGGGACAAATCGGGACCATTAGGACAAGTCGAGACATACGAAGCACAGAGTGGCTTAGTCAGTTTACGAAAATCCCAGTCGGAATTGAAATTAGAATCATTCCACAACAATTTCCTATTGTGTTACAAATTTCTTGTTTTACCCAGCTGGACTTGTTCTGTAGTTTTGGCATTTGTCAAGTCGGGTCATTAAGGACAAATTGGAACTATTTGGACAAGTCGAGACATACGAGCACAGCAGGGCGAAGTCAAATTACTAAAAACTCAGCCGGAATTGAAATATAAATGTTCCCCACACTTTCCAATTGTGTTACAAATTTCTTTAATTACCCAGCTGGACTCGTTCTGTTTTTTGGCATTTGTCAAGTCGGGTCATTAAGGACAAATCGGGAACATTAGGACAAGTCGAGACATACGAAGCACAGCAGGGCTAAGTCAATATACGAAAAACCCAGTCGGAATCAAAATTAGATTTGTTCCCCAACATTTTCCTATTGTTTTACAAATTTCTTGTTTTACCCAGCTGGTCTTTTTCTGTAGGTTTGGCATATGTCAAGTCGGGTCCAGTGGGGACAAATCGGGACCATTAGGACAAGTCGAGACATACGAAGCACAGAGTGGCTTAGTCAGTTTACGAAAATCCCAGTCGGAATTGAAATTAGAATCATTCCACAACAATTTCCTATTGTGTTACAAATTTCTTGTTTTACCCAGCTGGACTTGTTCTGTAGGTTTGGCATTTGTCAAGTCGGGTCAGTGGGAACATATCGGGACCATTAGGTCAAGTCAAGACATACGAAGCACAGCAGGGCGAAGTCATATTACGTAAATCTCAGCCGGAATTGAAATTTGAATGTTCCCAACACTTTCCAATAGTGTTACAAATTTCTTGAATTACCCAGCTGGACTCGTTCTGTTTTTTGGATTTGTCAAGTCGCGTCATTAAGGACAAATCAGGAACATTAGGACAAGTCGAGACATACGAAGCACAGCAGGACGAAGTCAAATTACTAAAATCTCAGTCGGAAATGAAATTTGATTGTTCCCCAACAATTTCCTATTGTGTTACAAATTTCTTGTTTTACCCAGCCGGACTTGTTCTGTAGGTTTGGCATTTGTCAAGTCGGGTCAGTGGGAACATATCGGGGCCATTAGGTCAAGTCAAGACATACGAAGCAAAGCAGGGCGAAGTCGTATTACGAAAATCTCAGTCGGAATTGAAATTTGAATGTCCCAACACTTTCCAATTGTGTTACAAATTTCTTGAATTACCCAGCTGGACTTGTTCTGTAGTTTTGGCGTATGTCAAGTCGGGTCCAGTGGGGACAAATCGGGACCATTAGGACAAGTCGAGACATACGAAGCACAGCAGGGCTAAGTCAATTTACGAAAAATCCAGTCGGAATTGAAATTAGATTTGTTCCCCAACATTTTCCTATTGTTTTACAAATTTCTTGTTTTACCCAGCTGGTCTTTTTCTGTAGTTTTGGCATTTGTCAAGTCGGGTCATTAAGGACAAATCAGGACTATTTGGACAAGTCGAGACATACGAGCACAGCAGAGCGAAGTCAAATTAATAAAAACTCAGCCGGAATTGAAATATAAATGTTCCCAACATTTTGCAATTGTGTTACAAATTTCTTGAATTACCCAGCTGGACTCGTTCTGTTTTTTGGCATTTGTCAAGTCGGGTCTTTAGGACAAATCGGGACTATTAGGACAAGATAAGACGTACTAAGCACAGCAAGGCAAAGTCAAATCGAAAATCTCAGTCGGAATTGAAATTTGAATGTCCCAACACTTTCCAATTGTGTTACAAATTTCTTGAATTACCCAGCTGGACTTGTTCTGTAGTTTTGGCATATGTCAAGTCGGGTCAGTAGGGACAAATCGGGACCATTAGAACAAGTCAAGACATACGAAGCACAGAGTGGCTAAGTCAATTTACGAAAATCCCAGTCGGAATTGAAATTAGAATTATTCCCCAACATTTTCCTATTGTTTTACAAATTTCTTGAATTACCCAGCTGGACTCGTTCTGTTTTTTGGCATTTGTCAAGTCGGGTCATTAAGGACAAATCGGGAACATTAGGACAAGTCGAGACATACGAAGCACAGAGTGGCTAGTCAATTTACGAAAATCCCAGTCGGAATTGAAATTAGAATCATTCCACAACAATTTCCTATTGTGTTACAAATTTCTTGTTTTACCCAGCCGGACTTGTTCTGTAATTTTGGCATTTGTCAAGTCGGGTCATTAAGGACAAATCGGGAACATTAGGACAAGTCGAGACATACGAAGCACAGCAGGGCTAAGTCAATATACGAAAAACCCAGTCGGAATCAAAATTAGATTTGTTCCCCAACATTTTCCTATTGTTTTACAAATTTCTTGTTTTACCCAGCTGGTCTTTTTCTGTAGGTTTGGCATATGTCAAGTCGGGTCCAGTGGGGACAAATCGGGACCATTAGGACAAGTCGAGACATACGAAGCACAGAGTGGCTTAGTCAGTTTACGAAAATCCCAGTCGGAATTGAAATTAGAATCATTCCACAACAATTTCCTATTGTGTTACAAATTTCTTGTTTTACCCAGCTGGACTTGTTCTGTAGGTTTGGCATTTGTCAAGTCGGGTCAGTGGGAACATATCGGGACCATTAGGTCAAGTCAAGACATACGAAGCACAGCAGGGCGAAGTCATATTACGTAAATCTCAGCCGGAATTGAAATTTTAATGTTCCCAACACTTTCCAATTGTGTTACAAATTTCTTGAATTACCCAGCTGGACTCGTTCTGTTTTTTGGATTTGTCAAGTCGCGTCATTAAGGACAAATCAGGAACATTAGGACAAGTCGAGACATACGAAGCACAGCAGGACGAAGTCAAATTACTAAAATCTCAGTCGGAAATGAAATTTGATTGTTCCCCAACAATTTCCTATTGTGTTACAAATTTCTTGTTTTACCCAGCCGGACTTGTTCTGTAGGTTTGGCATTTGTCAAGTCGGGTCAGTGGGAACATATCGGGACCATTAGGTCAAGTCAAGACATACGAAGCACAGCAGGGCGAAGTCATATTACGAAAATCTCAGACGGAATTGAAATTTGAATGTTCCCAACACTTTCCATTTGTGTTACAAATTTCTTTAATTACCCAGCTGGACTCGTTCTGTTTTCTGGCATTTGTCAAGTCGGGTCATTAAGGACAAATCAGGAACATTAGGACAAGTCGAGACATACGAAGCACAGCAGGACGAAGTCAAATTACTAAAATCTCAGTCGGAAATGAAATTTGATTGTTCCCCAACAATTTCCTATTGTGTTACAAATTTCTTGTTTTACCCTGCCGGACTTGTTCTGTAGGTTTGGCATTTGTCAAGTCGGGTCAGTGGGAACATATCGGGGCCATTAGGTCAAGTCAAGACATACGAAGCAAAGCAGGGCGAAGTCGTATTACGAAAATCTCAGTCGGAATTGAAATTTGAATGTCCCAACACTTTCCAATTGTGTTACAAATTTCTTGAATTACCCAGCTGGACTTGTTCTGTAGTTTTGGCATATGTCAAGTCGGGTCCAGTGGGGACAAATCGGGACCATTAGGACAAGTCGAGACATACGAAGCACAGCAGGGCTAAGTCAATTTACGAAAAATCCAGTCGGAATTGAAATTAGATTTGTTCCCCAACATTTTCCTATTGTTTTACAAATTTCTTGTTTTACCCAGCTGGTCTTTTTCTGTAGTTTTGGCATTTGTCAAGTCGGGTCATTAAGGACAAATCAGGACTATTTGGACAAGTCGAGACATACGAGCACAGCAGAGCGAAGTCAAATTAATAAAAACTCAGCCGGAATTGAAATATAAATGTTCCCAACATTTTGCAATTGTGTTACAAATTTCTTGAATTACCCAGCTGGACTCGTTCTGTTTTTTGGCATTTGTCAAGTCGGGTCTTTAGGACAAATCGGGACTATTAGGACAAGATAAGACGTACTAAGCACAGCAAGGCAAAGTCAAATCGAAAATCTCAGTCGGAATTGAAATTTGAATGTCCCAACACTTTCCAATTGTGTTACAAATTTCTTGAATTACCCAGCTGGACTTGTTCTGTAGTTTTGGCATATGTCAAGTCGGGTCAGTAGGGACAAATCGGGACCATTAGAACAAGTCAAGACATACGAAGCACAGAGTGGCTAAGTCAATTTACGAAAATCCCAGTCGGAATTGATATTAGAATCATTCCACAACAATTTCCTATTGTGTTACAAATTTCTTGTTTTACCCAGCCGGACTTGTTCTGTAATTTTGGCATTTGTCAAGTCGGGTCATTAAGGACAAATCGGGAACATTAGGACAAGTCGAGACATACGAAGCACAGCAGGGCTAAGTCAATATACGAAAAACCCAGTCGGAATCAAAATTAGATTTGTTCCCCAACATTTTCCTATTGTTTTACAAATTTCTTGTTTTACCCAGCTGGTCTTTTTCTGTAGGTTTGGCATATGTCAAGTCGGGTCCAGTGGGGACAAATCGGGACCATTAGGACAAGTCGAGACATACGAAGCACAGAGTGGCTTAGTCAGTTTACGAAAATCCCAGTCGGAATTGAAATTAGAATCATTCCACAACAATTTCCTATTGTGTTACAAATTTCTTGTTTTACCCAGCTGGACTTTTTCTGTAGGTTTGGCATTTGTCAAGTCGGGTCAGTGGGAACATATCGGGACCATTAGGTCAAGTCAAGACATACGAAGCACAGCAGGGCGAAGTCATATTACGTAAATCTCAGCCGGAATTGAAATTTGAATGTTCCCAACACTTTCCAATTGTGTTACAAATTTCTTGAATTACCCAGCTGGACTCGTTCTGTTTTTTGGATTTGTCAAGTCGCGTCATTAAGGACAAATCAGGAACATTAGGACAAGTCGAGACATACGAAGCACAGCAGGACGAAGTCAAATTACTAAAATCTCAGTCGGAAATGAAATTTGATTGTTCCCCAACAATTTCCTATTGTGTTACAAATTTCTTGTTTTACCCAGCCGGACTTGTTCTGTAGGTTTGGCATTTGTCAAGTCGGGTCAGTGGGAACATATCGGGGCCATTAGGTCAAGTCAAGACATACGAAGCAAAGCAGGGCGAAGTCGTATTACGAAAATCTCAGTCGGAATTGAAATTTGAATGTCCCAACACTTTCCAATTGTGTTACAAATTTCTTGAATTACCCAGCTGGACTTGTTCTGTAGTTTTGGCATATGTCAAGTCGGGTCAGTAGGGACAAATCGGGACCATTAGAACAAGTCAAGACATACGAAGCACAGAGTGGCTAGTCAATTTACGAAAATCCCAGTCGGAATTGAAATTAGAATTATTCCACAACAATTTCCTATTGTGTTACAAATTTCTTGTTTTACCCAGCCGGACTTGTTCTGTAGGTTTGGCATTTGTCAAGTCGGGTCCAGTGGGCCAAATCGGGACCATTAGGACAAGTCGAGACATACGAAGCACAGCAGGGCTAGTCAATTTACGAAAAACCCAGTCGGAATTGAAATTAGATTTGTTCCCCAACATTTTCCTATTGTTTTACAAATTTCTTGTTTTACCCAGCTGGTCTTTTTCTGTAGTTTTGGCATATGTCAAGTCGGGTCAGTAGGGACAAATCGGGACCATTAGAACAAGTCAAGACATACGAAGCACAGAGTGGCTAAGTCAATTTACGAAAATCCCAGTCGGAATTGAAATTAGAATTATTCCCCAACATTTTCCTATTGTTTTACAAATTTCTTGAATTACCCAGCTGGACTCGTTCTGTTTTTTGGCATTTGTCAAGTCGGGTCATTAAGGACAAATCGGGAACATTAGGACAAGTCGAGACATACGAAGCACAGAGTGGCTAAGTCAATTTACGAAAATCCCAGTCGGAATTGAAATTAGAATCATTCCACGACAATTTCCTATTGTGTTACAAATTTCTTGTTTTACCCAGCCGGACTTGTTCTGTAATTTTGGCATTTGTCAAGTCGGGTCATTAAGGACAAATCGGGAACATTAGGACAAGTCGAGACATACGAAGCACAGCAGGGCTAAGTCAATATACGAAAAACCCAGTCGGAATCAAAATTAGATTTGTTCCCCAACATTTTCCTATTGTTTTACAAATTTCTTGTTTTACCCAGCTGGTCTTTTTCTGTAGGTTTGGCATATGTCAAGTCGGGTCCAGTGGGGACAAATCGGGACCATTAGGACAAGTCGAGACATACGAAGCACAGAGTGGCTTAGTCAGTTTACGAAAATCCCAGTCGGAATTGAAATTAGAATCATTCCACAACAATTTCCTATTGTGTTACAAATTTCTTGTTTTATCCAGCTGGACTTGTTCTGTAGGTTTGGCATTTGTCAAGTCGGGTCAGTGGGAACATATCGGGACCATTAGATCAAGTCAAGACATACGAAGCACAGCAGGGCGAAGTCATATTACGTAAATCTCAGCCGGAATTGAAATTTGAATGTTCCCAACACTTTCCAATTGTGTTACAAATTTCTTGAATTACCCAGCTGGACTCGTTCTGTTTTTTGGATTTGTCAAGTCGCGTCATTAAGGACAAATCAGGAACATTAGGACAAGTCGAGACATACGAAGCACAGCAGGACGAAGTCAAATTACTAAAATCTCAGTCGGAAATGAAATTTGATTGTTCCCCAACAATTTCCTATTGTGTTACAAATTTCTTGTTTTACCCAGCCGGACTTGTTCTGTAGGTTTGGCATTTGTCAAGTCGGGTCAGTGGGAACATATCGGGACCATTAGGTCAAGTCAAGACATACGAAGCACAGCAGGGCGAAGTCATATTACGAAAATCTCAGCCGGAATTGAAATTTGAATGTTCCCAACACTTTCCATTTGTGTTACAAATTTCTTTAATTACCCAGCTGGACTCGTTCTGTTTTCTGGCATTTGTCAAGTCGGGTCATTAAGGACAAATCAGGAACATTAGGACAAGTCGAGACATACGAAGCACAGCAGGACGAAGTCAAATTACTAAAATCTCAGTCGGAAATGAAATTTGATTGTTCCCCAACAATTTCCTATTGTGTTACAAATTTCTTGTTTTACCCAGCCGGACTTGTTCTGTAGGTTTGGCATTTGTCAAGTCGGGTCAGTGGGAACATATCGGGGCCATTAGGTCAAGTCAAGACATACGAAGCAAAGCAGGGCGAAGTCGTATTACGAAAATCTCAGTCGGAATTGAAATTTGAATGTCCCAACACTTTCCAATTGTGTTACAAATTTCTTGAATTACCCAGCTGGACTTGTTCTGTAGTTTTGGCATATGTCAAGTCGGGTCCAGTGGGGACAAATCGGGACCATTAGGACAAGTCGAGACATACGAAGCACAGCAGGGCTAAGTCAATTTACGAAAAATCCAGTCGGAATTGAAATTAGATTTGTTCCCCAACATTTTCCTATTGTTTTACAAATTTCTTGTTTTACCCAGCTGGTCTTTTTCTGTAGTTTTGGCATTTGTCAAGTCGGGTCATTAAGGACAAATCAGGACTATTTGGACAAGTCGAGACATACGAGCACAGCAGAGCGAAGTCAAATTAATAAAAACTCAGCCGGAATTGAAATATAAATGTTCCCAACATTTTGCAATTGTGTTACAAATTTCTTGAATTACCCAGCTGGACTCGTTCTGTTTTTTGGCATTTGTCAAGTCGGGTCTTTAGGACAAATCGGGACTATTAGGACAAGATAAGACGTACTAAGCACAGCAAGGCAAAGTCAAATCGAAAATCTCAGTCGGAATTGAAATTTGAATGTCCCAACACTTTCCAATTGTGTTACAAATTTCTTGAATTACCCAGCTGGACTTGTTCTGTAGTTTTGGCATATGTCAAGTCGGGTCAGTAGGGACAAATCGGGACCATTAGAACAAGTCAAGACATACGAAGCACAGAGTGGCTAAGTCAATTTACGAAAATCCCAGTCGGAATTGAAATTAGAATTATTCCACAACAATTTCCTATTGTGTTACAAATTTCTTGTTTTACCCAGCCGGACTTGTTCTGTAGGTTTGGCATTTGTCAAGTCGGGTCCAGTGGGCCAAATCGGGACCATTAGGACAAGTCAAGACATACGAAGCACAGCAGGGCTAGTCAATTTACGAAAAACCCAGTCGGAATTGAAATTAGATTTGTTCCCCAACATTTTCCTATTGTTTTACAAATTTCTTGTTTTACCCAGCTGGTCTTTTTCTGTAGTTTTGGCATATGTCAAGTCGGGTCAGTAGGGACAAATCGGGACCATTAGAACAAGTCAAGACATACGAAGCACAGAGTGGCTAAGTCAATTTACGAAAATCCCAGTCGGAATTGAAATTAGAATTATTCCCCAACATTTTCCTATTGTTTTACAAATTTCTTGAATTACCCAGCTGGACTCGTTCTGTTTTTTGGCATTTGTCAAGTCGGGTCATTAAGGACAAATCGGGAACATTAGGACAAGTCGAGACATACGAAGCACAGCAGGACGAAGTCAAATTACTAAAATCTCAGTCGGAAATGAAATTTGATTGTTCCCCAACAATTTCCTATTGTGTTACAAATTTCTTGTTTTACCCAGCCGGACTTGTTCTGTAGGTTTGGCATTTGTCAAGTCGGGTCAGTGGGAACATATCGGGGCCATTAGGTCAAGTCAAGACATACGAAGCAAAGCAGGGCGAAGTCGTATTACGAAAATCTCAGTCGGAATTGAAATTTGAATGTCCCAACACTTTCCAATTGTGTTACAAATTTCTTGAATTACCCAGCTGGACTTGTTCTGTAGTTTTGGCATATGTCAAGTCGGGTCCAGTGGGGACAAATCGGGACCATTAGGACAAGTCGAGACATACGAAGCACAGCAGGGCTAAGTCAATTTACGAAAAATCCAGTCGGAATTGAAATTAGATTTGTTCCCCAACATTTTCCTATTGTTTTACAAATTTCTTGTTTTACCCAGCTGGTCTTTTTCTGTAGTTTTGGCATTTGTCAAGTCGGGTCATTAAGGACAAATCAGGACTATTTGGACAAGTCGAGACATACGAGCACAGCAGAGCGAAGTCAAATTAATAAAAACTCAGCCGGAATTGAAATATAAATGTTCCCAACATTTTGCAATTGTGTTACAAATTTCTTGAATTACCCAGCTGGACTCGTTCTGTTTTTTGGCATTTGTCAAGTCGGGTCTTTAGGACAAATCGGGACTATTAGGACAAGATAAGACGTACTAAGCACAGCAAGGCAAAGTCAAATCGAAAATCTCAGTCGGAATTGAAATTTGAATGTCCCAACACTTTCCAATTGTGTTACAAATTTCTTGAATTACCCAGCTGGACTTGTTCTGTAGTTTTGGCATATGTCAAGTCGGGTCAGTAGGGACAAATCGGGACCATTAGAACAAGTCAAGACATACGAAGCACAGAGTGGCTAAGTCAATTTACGAAAATCCCAGTCGGAATTGAAATTAGAATCATTCCACAACAATTTCCTATTGTGTTACAAATTTCTTGTTTTACCCAGCCGGACTTGTTCTGTAATTTTGGCATTTGTCAAGTCGGGTCATTAAGGACAAATCGGGAACATTAGGACAAGTCGAGACATACGAAGCACAGCAGGGCTAAGTCAATATACGAAAAACCCAGTCGGAATCAAAATTAGATTTGTTCCCCAACATTTTCCTATTGTTTTACAAATTTCTTGTTTTACCCAGCTGGTCTTTTTCTGTAGGTTTGGCATATGTCAAGTCGGGTCCAGTGGGGACAAATCGGGACCATTAGGACAAGTCGAGACATACGAAGCACAGAGTGGCTTAGTCAGTTTACGAAAATCCCAGTCGGAATTGAAATTAGAATCATTCCACAACAATTTCCTATTGTGTTACAAATTTCTTGTTTTACCCAGCTGGACTTGTTCTGTAGGTTTGGCATTTGTCAAGTCGGGTCAGTGGGAACATATCGGGACCATTAGGTCAAGTCAAGACATACGAAGCACAGCAGGGCGAAGTCATATTACGTAAATCTCAGCCGGAATTGAAATTTGAATGTTCCCAACACTTTCCAATTGTGTTACAAATTTCTTGAATTACCCAGCTGGACTCGTTCTGTTTTTTGGATTTGTCAAGTCGCGTCATTAAGGACAAATCAGGAACATTAGGACAAGTCGAGACATACGAAGCACAGCAGGACGAAGTCAAATTACTAAAATCTCAGTCGTAAATGAAATTTGATTGTTCCCCAACAATTTCCTATTGTGTTACAAATTTCTTGTTTTACCCAGCCGGACTTGTTCTGTAGGTTTGGCATTTGTCAAGTCGGGTCAGTGGGAACATATCGGGACCATTAGGTCAAGTCAAGACATACGAAGCACAGCAGGGCGAAGTCATATTACGAAAATCTCAGCCGGAATTGAAATTTGAATGTTCCCAACACTTTCCATTTGTGTTACAAATTTCTTTAATTACCCAGCTGGACTCGTTCTGTTTTCTGGCATTTGTCAAGTCGGGTCATTAAGGACAAATCAGGAACATTAGGACAAGTCGAGACATACGAAGCACAGCAGGACGAAGTCAAATTACTAAAATCTCAGTCGGAAATGAAATTTGATTGTTCCCCAACAATTTCCTATTGTGTTACAAATTTCTTGTTTTACCCAGCCGGACTTGTTCTGTAGGTTTGGCATTTGTCAAGTCGGGTCAGTGGGAACATATCGGGGCCATTAGGTCAAGTCAAGACATACGAAGCAAAGCAGGGCGAAGTCGTATTACGAAAATCTCAGTCGGAATTGAAATTTGAATGTCCCAACACTTTCCAATTGTGTTACAAATTTCTTGAATTACCCAGCTGGACTTGTTCTGTAGTTTTGGCATATGTCAAGTCGGGTCCAGTGGGGACAAATCGGGACCATTAGGACAAGTCGAGACATACGAAGCACAGCAGGGCTAAGTCAATTTACGAAAAATCCAGTCGGAGTTGAAATTAGATTTGTTCCCCAACATTTTCCTATTGTTTTACAAATTTCTTGTTTTACCCAGCTGGTCTTTTTCTGTAGTTTTGGCATTTGTCAAGTCGGGTCATTAAGGACAAATCAGGACTATTTGGACAAGTCGAGACATACGAGCACAGCAGAGCGAAGTCAAATTAATAAAAACTCAGCCGGAATTGAAATATAAATGTTCCCAACATTTTGCAATTGTGTTACAAATTTCTTGAATTACACAGCTGGACTCGTTCTGTTTTTTGGCATTTGTCAAGTCGGGTCTTTAGGACAAATCGGGACTATTAGGACAAGATAAGACGTACTAAGCACAGCAAGGCAAAGTCAAATCGAAAATCTCAGTCGGAATTGAAATTTGAATGTCCCAACACTTTCCAATTGTGTTACAAATTTCTTGAATTACCCAGCTGGACTTGTTCTGTAGTTTTGGCATATGTCAAGTCGGGTCAGTAGGGACAAATCGGGACCATTAGAACAAGTCAAGACATACGAAGCACAGAGTGGCTAAGTCAATTTACGAAAATCCCAGTCGGAATTGAAATTAGAATTATTCCACAACAATTTCCTATTGTGTTACAAATTTCTTGTTTTACCCAGCCGGACTTGTTCTGTAGGTTTGGCATTTGTCAAGTCGGGTCCAGTGGGCCAAATCGGGACCATTAGGACAAGTCGAGACATACGAAGCACAGCAGGGCTAGTCAATTTACGAAAAACCCAGTCGGAATTGAAATTAGATTTGTTCCCCAACATTTTCCTATTGTTTTACAAATTTCTTGTTTTACCCAGCTGGTCTTTTTCTGTAGTTTTGGCATATGTCAAGTCGGGTCAGTAGGGACAAATCGGGACCATTAGAACAAGTCAAGACATACGAAGCACAGAGTGGCTAAGTCAATTTACGAAAATCCCAGTCGGAATTGAAATTAGAATTATTCCCCAACATTTTCCTATTGTTTTACAAATTTCTTGAATTACCCAGCTGGACTCGTTCTGTTTTTTGGCATTTGTCAAGTCGGGTCATTAAGGACAAATCGGGAACATTAGGACAAGTCGAGACATACGAAGCACAGAGTGGCTAAGTCAATTTACGAAAATCCCAGTCGGAATTGAAATTAGAATCATTCCACGACAATTTCCTATTGTGTTACAAATTTCTTGTTTTACCCAGCCGGACTTGTTCTGTAATTTTGGCATTTGTCAAGTCGGGTCATTAAGGACAAATCGGGAACATTAGGACAAGTCGAGACATACGAAGCACAGCAGGGCTAAGTCAATATACGAAAAACCCAGTCGGAATCAAAATTAGATTTGTTCCCCAACATTTTCCTATTGTTTTACAAATTTCTTGTTTTACCCAGCTGGTCTTTTTCTGTAGGTTTGGCATATGTCAAGTCGGGTCCAGTGGGGACAAATCGGGACCATTAGGACAAGTCGAGACATACGAAGCACAGAGTGGCTTAGTCAGTTTACGAAAATCCCAGTCGGAATTGAAATTAGAATCATTCCACAACAATTTCCTATTGTGTTACAAATTTCTTGTTTTATCCAGCTGGACTTGTTCTGTAGGTTTGGCATTTGTCAAGTCGGGTCAGTGGGAACATATCGGGACCATTAGGTCAAGTCAAGACATACGAAGCACAGCAGGGCGAAGTCATATTACGTAAATCTCAGCCGGAATTGAAATTTGAATGTTCCCAACACTTTCCAATTGTGTTACAAATTTCTTGAATTACCCAGCTGGACTCGTTCTGTTTTTTGGATTTGTCAAGTCGCGTCATTAAGGACAAATCAGGAACATTAGGACAAGTCGAGACATACGAAGCACAGCAGGACGAAGTCAAATTACTAAAATCTCAGTCGGAAATGAAATTTGATTGTTCCCCAACAATTTCCTATTGTGTTACAAATTTCTTGTTTTACCCAGCCGGACTTGTTCTGTAGGTTTGGCATTTGTCAAGTCGGGTCAGTGGGAACATATCGGGACCATTAGGTCAAGTCAAGACATACGAAGCACAGCAGGGCGAAGTCATATTACGAAAATCTCAGCCGGAATTGAAATTTGAATGTTCCCAACACTTTCCATTTGTGTTACAAATTTCTT
Organism: Chrysolina americana; assembly: GCA_958502065.1. Taxonomy (NCBI): domain Eukaryota; kingdom Metazoa; phylum Arthropoda; class Insecta; order Coleoptera; family Chrysomelidae; genus Chrysolina; species Chrysolina americana. The sequence goes on along the minus strand of OY293419.1, from coordinate 33,479,535 downwards.
TAATTACCCAGCTGGACTCGTTCTGTTTTCTGGCATTTGTCAAGTCGGGTCATTAAGGACAAATCAGGAACATTAGGACAAGTCGAGACATACGAAGCACAGCAGGACGAAGTCAAATTACTAAAATCTCAGTCGGAAATGAAATTTGATTGTTCCCCAACAATTTCCTATTGTGTTACAAATTTCTTGTTTTACCCAGCCGGACTTGTTCTGTAGGTTTGGCATTTGTCAAGTCGGGTCAGTGGGAACATATCGGGGCCATTAGGTCAAGTCAAGACATACGAAGCAAAGCAGGGCGAAGTCGTATTACGAAAATCTCAGTCGGAATTGAAATTTGAATGTCCCAACACTTTCCAATTGTGTTACAAATTTCTTGAATTACCCAGCTGGACTTGTTCTGTAGTTTTGGCATATGTCAAGTCGGGTCCAGTGGGGACAAATCGGGACCATTAGGACAAGTCGAGACATACGAAGCACAGCAGGGCTAAGTCAATTTACGAAAAATCCAGTCGGAGTTGAAATTAGATTTGTTCCCCAACATTTTCCTATTGTTTTACAAATTTCTTGTTTTACCCAGCTGGTCTTTTTCTGTAGTTTTGGCATTTGTCAAGTCGGGTCATTAAGGACAAATCAGGACTATTTGGACAAGTCGAGACATACGAGCACAGCAGAGCGAAGTCAAATTAATAAAAACTCAGCCGGAATTGAAATATAAATGTTCCCAACATTTTGCAATTGTGTTACAAATTTCTTGAATTACACAGCTGGACTCGTTCTGTTTTTTGGCATTTGTCAAGTCGGGTCTTTAGGACAAATCGGGACTATTAGGACAAGATAAGACGTACTAAGCACAGCAAGGCAAAGTCAAATCGAAAATCTCAGTCGGAATTGAAATTTGAATGTCCCAACACTTTCCAATTGTGTTACAAATTTCTTGAATTACCCAGCTGGACTTGTTCTGTAGTTTTGGCATATGTCAAGTCGGGTCAGTAGGGACAAATCGGGACCATTAGAACAAGTCAAGACATACGAAGCACAGAGTGGCTAAGTCAATTTACGAAAATCCCAGTCGGAATTGAAATTAGAATTATTCCACAACAATTTCCTATTGTGTTACAAATTTCTTGTTTTACCCAGCCGGACTTGTTCTGTAGGTTTGGCATTTGTCAAGTCGGGTCCAGTGGGCCAAATCGGGACCATTAGGACAAGTCGAGACATACGAAGCACAGCAGGGCTAGTCAATTTACGAAAAACCCAGTCGGAATTGAAATTAGATTTGTTCCCCAACATTTTCCTATTGTTTTACAAATTTCTTGTTTTACCCAGCTGGTCTTTTTCTGTAGTTTTGGCATATGTCAAGTCGGGTCAGTAGGGACAAATCGGGACCATTAGAACAAGTCAAGACATACGAAGCACAGAGTGGCTAAGTCAATTTACGAAAATCCCAGTCGGAATTGAAATTAGAATTATTCCCCAACATTTTCCTATTGTTTTACAAATTTCTTGAATTACCCAGCTGGACTCGTTCTGTTTTTTGGCATTTGTCAAGTCGGGTCATTAAGGACAAATCGGGAACATTAGGACAAGTCGAGACATACGAAGCACAGAGTGGCTAAGTCAATTTACGAAAATCCCAGTCGGAATTGAAATTAGAATCATTCCACGACAATTTCCTATTGTGTTACAAATTTCTTGTTTTACCCAGCCGGACTTGTTCTGTAATTTTGGCATTTGTCAAGTCGGGTCATTAAGGACAAATCGGGAACATTAGGACAAGTCGAGACATACGAAGCACAGCAGGGCTAAGTCAATATACGAAAAACCCAGTCGGAATCAAAATTAGATTTGTTCCCCAACATTTTCCTATTGTTTTACAAATTTCTTGTTTTACCCAGCTGGTCTTTTTCTGTAGGTTTGGCATATGTCAAGTCGGGTCCAGTGGGGACAAATCGGGACCATTAGGACAAGTCGAGACATACGAAGCACAGAGTGGCTTAGTCAGTTTACGAAAATCCCAGTCGGAATTGAAATTAGAATCATTCCACAACAATTTCCTATTGTGTTACAAATTTCTTGTTTTATCCAGCTGGACTTGTTCTGTAGGTTTGGCATTTGTCAAGTCGGGTCAGTGGGAACATATCGGGACCATTAGGTCAAGTCAAGACATACGAAGCACAGCAGGGCGAAGTCATATTACGTAAATCTCAGCCGGAATTGAAATTTGAATGTTCCCAACACTTTCCAATTGTGTTACAAATTTCTTGAATTACCCAGCTGGACTCGTTCTGTTTTTTGGATTTGTCAAGTCGCGTCATTAAGGACAAATCAGGAACATTAGGACAAGTCGAGACATACGAAGCACAGCAGGACGAAGTCAAATTACTAAAATCTCAGTCGGAAATGAAATTTGATTGTTCCCCAACAATTTCCTATTGTGTTACAAATTTCTTGTTTTACCCAGCCGGACTTGTTCTGTAGGTTTGGCATTTGTCAAGTCGGGTCAGTGGGAACATATCGGGACCATTAGGTCAAGTCAAGACATACGAAGCACAGCAGGGCGAAGTCATATTACGAAAATCTCAGCCGGAATTGAAATTTGAATGTTCCCAACACTTTCCATTTGTGTTACAAATTTCTTTAATTACCCAGCTGGACTCGTTCTGTTTTCTGGCATTTGTCAAATCGGGTCATTAAGGACAAATCAGGAACATTAGGACAAGTCGAGACATACGAAGCACAGCAGGACGAAGTCAAATTACTAAAATCTCAGTCGGAAATGAAATTTGATTGTTCCCCAACAATTTCCTATTGTGTTACAAATTTCTTGTTTTACCCAGCCGGACTTGTTCTGTAGGTTTGGCATTTGTCAAGTCGGGTCAGTGGGAACATATCGGGGCCATTAGGTCAAGTCAAGACATACGAAGCAAAGCAGGGCGAAGTCGTATTACGAAAATCTCAGTCGGAATTGAAATTTGAATGTCCCAACACTTTCCAATTGTGTTACAAATTTCTTGAATTACCCAGCTGGACTTGTTCTGTAGTTTTGGCATATGTCAAGTCGGGTCCAGTGGGGACAAATCGGGACCATTAGGACAAGTCGAGACATACGAAGCACAGCAGGGCTAAGTCAATTTACGAAAAATCCAGTCGGAATTGAAATTAGATTTGTTCCCCAACATTTTCCTTTTTACAAATTTCTTGTTTTACCCAGCTGGTCTTTTTCTGTAGTTTTGGCATTTGTCAAGTCGGGTCATTAAGAACAAATCAGGACTATTTGGACAAGTCGAGACATACGAGCACAGCAGAGCGAAGTCAAATTAATAAAAACTCAGCCGGAATTGAAATATAAATGTTCCCAACATTTTGCAATTGTGTTACAAATTTCTTGAATTACCCAGCTGGACTCGTTCTGTTTTTTGGCATTTGTCAAGTCGGGTCTTTAGGACAAATCGGGACTATTAGGACAAGATAAGACGTACTAAGCACAGCAAGGCAAAGTCAAATCGAAAATCTCAGTCGGAATTGAAATTTGAATGTCCCAACACTTTCCAATTGTGTTACAAATTTCTTGAATTACCCAGCTGGACTTGTTCTGTAGTTTTGGCATATGTCAAGTCGGGTCAGTAGGGACAAATCGGGACCATTAGAACAAGTCAAGACATACGAAGCACAGAGTGGCTAAGTCAATTTACGAAAATCCCAGTCGGAATTGAAATTAGAATTATTCCACAACAATTTCCTATTGTGTTACAAATTTCTTGTTTTACCCAGCCGGACTTGTTCTGTAGGTTTGGCATTTGTCAAGTCGGGTCCAGTGGGCCAAATCGGGACCATTAGGACAAGTCGAGACATACGAAGCACAGCAGGGCTAGTCAATTTACGAAAAACCCAGTCGGAATTGAAATTAGATTTGTTCCCCAACATTTTCCTATTATTTTACAAATTTCTTGTTTTACCCAGCTGGTCTTTTTCTGTAGTTTTGGCATATGTCAAGTCGGGTCAGTAGGGACAAATCGGGACCATTAGAACAAGTCAAGACATACGAAGCACAGAGTGGCTAAGTCAATTTACGAAAATCCCAGTCGGAATTGAAATTAGAATTATTCCCCAACATTTTCCTATTGTTTTACAAATTTCTTGAATTACCCAGCTGGACTCGTTCTGTTTTTTGGCATTTGTCAAGTCGGGTCATTAAGGACAAATCGGGAACATTAGGACAAGTCGAGACATACGAAGCACAGCAGGACGAAGTCAAATTACTAAAATCTCAGTCGGAAATGAAATTTGATTGTTCCCCAACAATTTCCTATTGTGTTACAAATTTTTTGTTTTACCCAGCCGGACTTGTTCTGTAGGTTTGGCATTTGTCAAGTCGGGTCAGTGGGAACATATCGGGGCCATTAGGTCAAGTCAAGACATACGAAGCAAAGCAGGGCGAAGTCGTATTACGAAAATCTCAGTCGGAATTGAAATTTGAATGTCCCAACACTTTCCAATTGTGTTACAAATTTCTTGAATTACCCAGCTGGACTTGTTCTGTAGTTTTGGCATATGTCAAGTCGGGTCCAGTGGGGACAAATCGGGACCATTAGGACAAGTCGAGACATACGAAGCACAGCAGGGCTAAGTCAATTTACGAAAAATCCAGTCGGAATTGAAATTAGATTTGTTCCCCAACATTTTCCTATTGTTTTACAAATTTCTTGTTTTACCCAGCTGGTCTTTTTCTGTAGTTTTGGCATTTGTCAAGTCGGGTCATTAAGGACAAATCAGGACTATTTGGACAAGTCGAGACATACGAGCACAGCAGAGCGAAGTCAAATTAATAAAAACTCAGCCGGAATTGAAATATAAATGTTCCCAACATTTTGCAATTGTGTTACAAATTTCTTGAATTACCCAGCTGGACTCGTTCTGTTTTTTGGCATTTGTCAAGTCGGGTCTTTAGGACAAATCGGGACTATTAGAACAAGATAAGACGTACTAAGCACAGCAAGGCAAAGTCAAATCGAAAATCTCAGTCGGAATTGAAATTTGAATGTCCCAACACTTTCCAATTGTGTTACAAATTTCTTGAATTACCCAGCTGGACTTGTTCTGTAGTTTTGGCATATGTCAAGTCGGGTCAGTAGGGACAAATCGGGACCATTAGAACAAGTCAAGACATACGAAGCACAGAGTGGCTAAGTCAATTTACGAAAATCCCAGTCGGAATTGAAATTAGAATCATTCCACAACAATTTCCTATTGTGTTACAAATTTCTTGTTTTACCCAGCCGGACTTGTTCTGTAATTTTGGCATTTGTCAAGTCGGGTCATTAAGGACAAATCGGGAACATTAGGACAAGTCGAGACATACGAAGCACAGCAGGGCTAAGTCAATATACGAAAAACCCAGTCGGAATCAAAATTAGATTTGTTCCCCAACATTTTCCTATTGTTTTACAAATTTCTTGTTTTACCCAGCTGGTCTTTTTCTGTAGGTTTGGCATATGTCAAGTCGGGTCCAGTGGGGACAAATCGGGACCATTAGGACAAGTCGAGACATACGAAGCACAGAGTGGCTTAGTCAGTTTACGAAAATCCCAGTCGGAATTGAAATTAGAATCATTCCACAACAATTTCCTATTGTGTTACAAATTTCTTGTTTTACCCAGCTGGACTTGTTCTGTAGGTTTGGCATTTGTCAAGTCGGGTCAGTGGGAACATATCGGGACCATTAGGTCAAGTCAAGACATACGAAGCACAGCAGGGCGAAGTCATATTACGTAAATCTCAGCCGGAATTGAAATTTGAATGTTCCCAACACTTTCCAATTGTGTTACAAATTTCTTGAATTACCCAGCTGGACTCGTTCTGTTTTTTGGATTTGTCAAGTCGCGTCATTAAGGACAAATCAGGAACATTAGGACAAGTCGAGACATACGAAGCACAGCAGGACGAAGTCAAATTACTAAAATCTCAGTCGGAAATGAAATTTGATTGTTCCCCAACAATTTCCTATTGTGTTACAAATTTCTTGTTTTACCCAGCCGGACTTGTTCTGTAGGTTTGGCATTTGTCAAGTCGGGTCAGTGGGAACATATCGGGACCATTAGGTCAAGTCAAGACATACGAAGCACAGCAGGGCGAAGTCATATTACGAAAATCTCAGCCGGAATTGAAATTTGAATGTTCCCAACACTTTCCATTTGTGTTACAAATTTCTTTAATTACCCAGCTGGACTCGTTCTGTTTTCTGGCATTTGTCAAGTCGGGTCATTAAGGACAAATCAGGAACATTAGGACAAGTCGAGACATACGAAGCACAGCAGGACGAAGTCAAATTACTAAAATCTCAGTCGGAAATGAAATTTGATTGTTCCCCAACAATTTCCTATTGTGTTACAAATTTCTTGTTTTACCCAGCCGGACTTGTTCTGTAGGTTTGGCATTTGTCAAGTCGGGTCAGTGGGAACATATCGGGGCCATTAGGTCAAGTCAAGACATACGAAGCAAAGCAGGGCGAAGTCGTATTACGAAAATCTCAGTCGGAATTGAAATTTGAATGTCCCAACACTTTCCAATTGTGTTACAAATTTCTTGAATTACCCAGCTGGACTTGTTCTGTAGTTTTGGCATATGTCAAGTCGGGTCCAGTGGGGACAAATCGGGACCATTAGGACAAGTCGAGACATACGAAGCACAGCAGGGCTAAGTCAATTTACGAAAAATCCAGTCGGAATTGAAATTAGATTTGTTCCCCAACATTTTCCTATTGTTTTACAAATTTCTTGTTTTACCCAGCCGGACTTGTTCTGTAGGTTTGGCATTTGTCAAGTCGGGTCCAGTGGGCCAAATCGGGACCATTAGGACAAGTCGAGACATACGAAGCACAGCAGGGCTAGTCAATTTACGAAAAACCCAGTCGGAATTGAAATTAGATTTGTTCCCCAACATTTTCCTATTGTTTTACAAATTTCTTGTTTTACCCAGCTGGTCTTTTTCTGTAGTTTTGGCATATGTCAAGTCGGGTCAGTAGGGACAAATCGGGACCATTAGAACAAGTCAAGACATACGAAGCACAGAGTGGCTAAGTCAATTTACGAAAATCCCAGTCGGAATTGAAATTAGAATTATTCCCCAACATTTTCCTATTGTTTTACAAATTTCTTGAATTACCCAGCTGGACTCGTTCTGTTTTTTGGCATTTGTCAAGTCGGGTCATTAAGGACAAATCGGGAACATTAGGACAAGTCGAGACATACGAAGCACAGCAGGACGAAGTCAAATTACTAAAATCTCAGTCGGAAATGAAATTTGATTGTTCCCCAACAATTTCCTATTGTGTTACAAATTTCTTGTTTTACCCAGCCGGACTTGTTCTGTAGGTTTGGCATTTGTCAAGTCGGGTCAGTGGGAACATATCGGGGCCATTAGGTCAAGTCAAGACATACGAAGCAAAGCAGGGCGAAGTCGTATTACGAAAATCTCAGTCGGAATTGAAATTTGAATGTCCCAACACTTTCCAATTGTGTTACAAATTTCTTGAATTACCCAGCTGGACTCGTTCTGTTTTCTGGCATTTGTCAAGTCGGGTCATTAAGGACAAATCAGGAACATTAGGACAAGTCGAGACATACGAAGCACAGCAGGACGAAGTCAAATTACTAAAATCTCAGTCGGAAATGAAATTTGATTGTTCCCCAACAATTTCCTATTGTGTTACAAATTTCTTGTTTTACCCAGCCGGACTTGTTCTGTAGGTTTGGCATTTGTCAAGTCGGGTCAGTGGGAACATATCGGGACCATTAGGTCAAGTCAAGACATACGAAGCACAGCAGGGCGAAGTCATATTACGAAAATCTCAGCCGGAATTGAAATTTGAATGTTCCCAACACTTTCCATTTGTGTTACAAATTTCTTTAATTACCCAGCTGGACTCGTTCTGTTTTCTGGCATTTGTCAAGTCGGGTCATTAAGGACAAATCAGGAACATTAGGACAAGTCGAGACATACGAAGCACAGCAGGACGAAGTCAAATTACTAAAATCTCAGTCGGAAATGAAATTTGATTGTTCCCCAACAATTTCCTATTGTGTTACAAATTTCTTGTTTACCCAGCCGGACTTGTTCTGTAGGTTTGGCATTTGTCAAGTCGGGTCAGTGGGAACATATCGGGGCCATTAGGTCAAGTCAAGACATACGAAGCAAAGCAGGGCGAAGTCGTATTACGAAAATCTCAGTCGGAATTGAAATTTGAATGTCCCAACACTTTCCAATTGTGTTACAAATTTCTTGAATTACCCAGCTGGACTTGTTCTGTAGTTTTGGCATATGTCAAGTCGGGTCCAGTGGGGACAAATCGGGACCATTAGGACAAGTCGAGACATACGAAGCACAGCAGGGCTAAGTCAATTTACGAAAAATCCAGTCGGAATTGAAATTAGATTTGTTCCCCAACATTTTCCTATTGTTTTACAAATTTCTTGTTTTACCCAGCTGGTCTTTTTCTGTAGTTTTGGCATTTGTCAAGTCGGGTCATTAAGGACAAATCAGGACTATTTGGACAAGTCGAGACATACGAGCACAGCAGAGCGAAGTCAAATTAATAAAAACTCAGCCGGAATTGAAATATAAATGTTCCCAACATTTTGCAATTGTGTTACAAATTTCTTGAATTACCCAGCTGGACTCGTTCTGTTTTTTGGCATTTGTCAAGTCGGGTCTTTAGGACAAATCGGGACTATTAGGACAAGATAAGACGTACTAAGCACAGCAAGGCAAAGTCAAATCGAAAATCTCAGTCGGAATTGAAATTTGAATGTCCCAACACTTTCCAATTGTGTTACAAATTTCTTGAATTACCCAGCTGGACTTGTTCTGTAGTTTTGGCATATGTCAAGTCGGGTCAGTAGGGACAAATCGGGACCATTAGAACAAGTCAAGACATACGAAGCACAGAGTGGCTAAGTCAATTTACGAAAATCCCAGTCGGAATTGAAATTAGAATTATTCCACAACAATTTCCTATTGTGTTACAAATTTCTTGTTTTACCCAGCCGGACTTGTTCTGTAGGTTTGGCATTTGTCAAGTCGGGTCCAGTGGGCCAAATCGGGACCATTAGGACAAGTCGAGACATACGAAGCACAGCAGGGCTAGTCAATTTACGAAAAACCCAGTCGGAATTGAAATTAGATTTGTTCCCCAACATTTTCCTATTGTTTTACAAATTTCTTGTTTTACCCAGCTGGTCTTTTTCTGTAGTTTTGGCATATGTCAAGTCGGGTCAGTAGGGACAAATCGGGACCATTAGAACAAGTCAAGACATACGAAGCACAGAGTGGCTAAGTCAATTTACGAAAATCCCAGTCGGAATTGAAATTAGAATTATTCCCCAACATTTTCCTATTGTTTTACAAATTTCTTGAATTACCCAGCTGGACTCGTTCTGTTTTTTGGCATTTGTCAAGTCGGGTCATTAAGGACAAATCGGGAACATTAGGACAAGTCGAGACATACGAAGCACAGAGTGGCTAAGTCAATTTACGAAAATCCCAGTCGGAATTGAAATTAGAATCATTCCACGACAATTTCCTATTGTGTTACAAATTTCTTGTTTTACCCAGCCGGACTTGTTCTGTAATTTTGGCATTTGTCAAGTCGGGTCATTAAGGACAAATCGGGAACATTAGGACAAGTCGAGACATACGAAGCACAGCAGGGCTAAGTCAATATACGAAAAACCCAGTCGGAATCAAAATTAGATTTGTTCCCCAACATTTTCCTATTGTTTTACAAATTTCTTGTTTTACCCAGCTGGTCTTTTTCTGTAGGTTTGGCATATGTCAAGTCGGGTCCAGTGGGGACAAATCGGGACCATTAGGACAAGTCGAGACATACGAAGCACAGAGTGGCTTAGTCAGTTTACGAAAATCCCAGTCGGAATTGAAATTAGAATCATTCCACAACAATTTCCTATTGTGTTACAAATTTCTTGTTTTACCCAGCTGGACTTGTTCTGTAGGTTTGGCATTTGTCAAGTCGGGTCAGTGGGAACATATCGGGACCATTATCAAGTCAAGACATACGAAGCACAGCAGGGCGAAGTCATATTACGTAAATCTCAGCCGGAATTGAAATTTGAATGTTCCCAACACTTTCCAATTGTGTTACATATTTCTTGAATTACCCAGCTGGACTCGTTCTGTTTTTTGGATTTGTCAAGTCGCGTCATTAAGGACAAATCAGGAACATTAGGACAAGTCGAGACATACGAAGCACAGCAGGACGAAGTCAAATTACTAAAATCTCAGTCGGAAATGAAATTTGATTGTTCCCCAACAATTTCCTATTGTGTTACAAATTTCTTGTTTTACCCAGCCGGACTTGTTCTGTAGGTTTGGCATTTGTCAAGTCGGGTCAGTGGGAACATATCGGGACCATTAGGTCAAGTCAAGACATACGAAGCACAGCAGGGCGAAGTCATATTACGAAAATCTCAGCCGGAATTGAAATTTGAATGTTCCCAACACTTTCAAGACATACGAAGCACAGCAGGGCGAAGTCATATTACGTAAATCTCAGCCGGAATTGAAATTTGAATGTTCCCAACACTTTCCAATTGTGTTACATATTTCTTGAATTACCCAGCTGGACTCGTTCTGTTTTTTGGATTTGTCAAGTCGCGTCATTAAGGACAAATCAGGAACATTAGGACAAGTCGAGACATACGAAGCACAGCAGGACGAAGTCAAATTACTAAAATCTCAGTCGGAAATGAAATTTGATTGTTCCCCAACAATTTCCTATTGTGTTACAAATTTCTTGTTTTACCCAGCCGGACTTGTTCTGTAGGTTTGGCATTTGTCAAGTCGGGTCAGTGGGAACATATCGGGACCATTAGGTCAAGTCAAGACATACGAAGCACAGCAGGGCGAAGTCATATTACGAAAATCTCAGCCGGAATTGAAATTTGAATGTTCCCAACACTTTCCATTTGTGTTACAAATTTCTTTAATTACCCAGCTGGACTCGTTCTGTTTTCTAGCATTTGTCAAGTCGGGTCATTAAGGACAAATCGGGAACAATAGGACAAGTCGAGACATACGAAGCACAGCAGGGCTAAGTCAATATACGAAAAACCCAGTCGGAATCAAAATTAGATTTGTTCCCCAACATTTTCCTATTGTTTTACAAATTTCTTGTTTTACCCAGCTGGTCTTTTTCTGTAGTTTTGACATATGTCAAGTCGGGTCAGTAGGGACAAATCGGGACCATTAGACAAGTCAAGACATACGAAGCACAGAGTGGCTAAGTCAATTTACGAAAATCCCAGTCGGAATTGAAATTAGAATTATTCACAACAATTTCCTATTGTGTTACAAATTTCTTGAATTACCCAGCTGGACTCGTTCTGTTTTTTGGCATTTGTCAAGTCGGGTCATTAAGGACAAATCGGGAACATTAGGACAAGTCAAGACATTCGAAGCACAGCAGGGCTAAGTCAATTTACGAAAAACCCAGTCGGAATTGAAATTAGATTTGTTCCCCAACATTTTCCTATTGTTTTACAAATTTCTTGTTTTACCCAGCTGGTCTTTTTCTGTAGTTTTGACATATGTCAAGTCGGGTCAGTGGGAACATATCGGGACCATTAGGTCAAGTCATGACATACGAAGCACAGCAGGGCGAAGTCATATTACGAAAATCTCAGCCGGAATTGAAATTTGAATGTTCCCAACACTTTCCAATAGTGTTACAAATTTCTTGAATTACCCAGCTGGACTCGTTCTGTTTTTTGGCATTTGTCAAGTCGGGTCAGTGGGAACATATCGGGACCATTAGGTCAAGTCAAGACATACGAAGCACAGCAGGGCGAAGTCATATTACGAAAATCTCAGCCGGAATTGAAATTTGAATGTTCCCAACACTTTCCATTTGTGTTACAAATTTCTTTAATTACCCAGCTGGACTCGTTCTGTTTTCTGGCATTTGTCAAGTCGGGTCATTAAGGACAAATCGGGAACAATAGGACAAGTCGAGACATACGAAGCACAGCAGGGCTAAGTCAATATACGAAAAACCCAGTCGGAATTAAAATTAGATTTGTTCCCCAACATTTTCCTATTGTTTTACAAATTTCTTGTTTTACCCAGCTGGTCTTTTTCTGTAGTTTTGGCATATGTCAAGTCGGGTCCAGTGGGGACAAATCTGGACCATTAGGACAAGTCGAGACATACGAAGCACAGAGTGGCTTAGTCAGTTTACGAAAATCCCAGTCGGAATTGAAATTAGAATCATTCCACAACAATTTCCTATTGTGTTACAAATTTCTTGTTTTACCCAGCTGGACTTGTTCTGTAGTTTTGGCATTTGTCAAGTCGGGTCATTAAGGACAAATTGGAACTATTTGGACAAGTCGAGACATACGAGCACAGCAGGGCGAAGTCAAATTACTAAAAACTCAGCCGGAATTGAAATATAAATGTTCCCCACACTTTCCAATTGTGTTACAAATTTCTTTAATTACCCAGCTGGACTCGTTCTGTTTTTTGGCATTTGTCAAGTCGGGTCATTAAGGACAAATCGGGAACATTAGGACAAGTCGAGACATACGAAGCACAGCAGGGCTAAGTCAATATACGAAAAACCCAGTCGGAATCAAAATTAGATTTGTTCCCCAACATTTTCCTATTGTTTTACAAATTTCTTGTTTTACCCAGCTGGTCTTTTTCTGTAGGTTTGGCATATGTCAAGTCGGGTCCAGTGGGGACAAATCGGGACCATTAGGACAAGTCGAGACATACGAAGCACAGAGTGGCTTAGTCAGTTTACGAAAATCCCAGTCGGAATTGAAATTAGAATCATTCCACAACAATTTCCTATTGTGTTACAAATTTCTTGTTTTACCCAGCTGGACTTGTTCTGTAGGTTTGGCATTTGTCAAGTCGGGTCAGTGGGAACATATCGGGACCATTAGGTCAAGTCAAGACATACGAAGCACAGCAGGGCGAAGTCATATTACGTAAATCTCAGCCGGAATTGAAATTTGAATGTTCCCAACACTTTCCAATAGTGTTACAAATTTCTTGAATTACCCAGCTGGACTCGTTCTGTTTTTTGGATTTGTCAAGTCGCGTCATTAAGGACAAATCAGGAACATTAGGACAAGTCGAGACATACGAAGCACAGCAGGACGAAGTCAAATTACTAAAATCTCAGTCGGAAATGAAATTTGATTGTTCCCCAACAATTTCCTATTGTGTTACAAATTTCTTGTTTTACCCAGCTGGACTTGTTCTGTAGGTTTGGCATTTGTCAAGTCGGGTCAGTGGGAACATATCGGGGCCATTAGGTCAAGTCAAGACATACGAAGCAAAGCAGGGCGAAGTCGTATTACGAAAATCTCAGTCGGAATTGAAATTTGAATGTCCCAACACTTTCCAATTGTGTTACAAATTTCTTGAATTACCCAGCTGGACTTGTTCTGTAGTTTTGGCATATGTCAAGTCGGGTCCAGTGGGGACAAATCGGGACCATTAGGACAAGTCGAGACATACGAAGCACAGCAGGGCTAAGTCAATTTACGAAAAATCCAGTCGGAATTGAAATTAGATTTGTTCCCCAACATTTTCCTATTGTTTTACAAATTTCTTGTTTTACCCAGCTGGTCTTTTTCTGTAGTTTTGGCATTTGTCAAGTCGGGTCATTAAGGACAAATCAGGACTATTTGGACAAGTCGAGACATACGAGCACAGCAGAGCGAAGTCAAATTAATAAAAACTCAGCCGGAATTGAAATATAAATGTTCCCAACATTTTGCAATTGTGTTACAAATTTCTTGAATTACCCAGCTGGACTCGTTCTGTTTTTTGGCATTTGTCAAGTCGGGTCTTTAGGACAAATCGGGACTATTAGGACAAGATAAGACGTACTAAGCACAGCAAGGCAAAGTCAAATCGAAAATCTCAGTCGGAATTGAAATTTGAATGTCCCAACACTTTCCAATTGTGTTACAAATTTCTTGAATTACCCAGCTGGACTTGTTCTGTAGATTTGGCATATGTCAAGTCGGGTCAGTAGGGACAAATCGGGACCATTAGAACAAGTCAAGACATACGAAGCACAGAGTGGCTAAGTCAATTTACGAAAATCCCAGTCGGAATTGAAATTAGAATTATTCCACAACAATTTCCTATTGTGTTACAAATTTCTTGTTTTACCCAGCCGGACTTGTTCTGTAGGTTTGGCATTTGTCAAGTCGGGTCCAGTGGGCCAAATCGGGACCATTAGGACAAGTCGAGACATACGAAGCACAGCAGGGCTAAGTCAATTTACGAAAAACCCAGTCGGAATTGAAATTAGATTTGTTCCCCAACATTTTCCTATTGTTTTACAAATTTCTTGTTTTACCCAGCTGGTCTTTTTCTGTAGTTTTGGCATATGTCAAGTCGGGTCAGTAGGGACAAATCGGGACCATTAGAACAAGTCAAGACATACGAAGCACAGAGTGGCTAAGTCAATTTACGAAAATCCCAGTCGGAATTGAAATTATAATTATTCCCCAACATTTTCCTATTGTTTTACAAATTTCTTGAATTACCCAGCTGGACTCGTTCTGTTTTTTGGCATTTGTCAAGTCGGGTCATTAAGGACAAATCGGGAACATTAGGACAAGTCGAGACATACGAAGCACAGAGTGGCTAGTCAATTTACGAAAATCCCAGTCGGAATTGAAATTAGAATCATTCCACAACAATTTCCTATTGTGTTACAAATTTCTTGTTTTACCCAGCCGGACTTGTTCTGTAATTTTGGCATTTGTCAAGTCGGGTCATTAAGGACAAATCGGGAACATTAGGACAAGTCGAGACATACGAAGCACAGCAGGGCTAAGTCAATATACGAAAAACCCAGTCGGAATCAAAATTAGATTTGTTCCCCAACATTTTCCTATTGTTTTACAAATTTCTTGTTTTACCCAGCTGGTCTTTTTCTGTAGGTTTGGCATATGTCAAGTCGGGTCCAGTGGGGACAAATCGGGACCATTAGGACAAGTCGAGACATACGAAGCACAGAGTGGCTTAGTCAGTTTACGAAAATCCCAGTCGGAATTGAAATTAGAATCATTCCACAACAATTTCCTATTGTGTTACAAATTTCTTGTTTTACCCAGCTGGACTTGTTCTGTAGGTTTGGCATTTGTCAAGTCGGGTCAGTGGGAACATATCGGGACCATTAGGTCAAGTCAAGACATACGAAGCACAGCAGGGCGAAGTCATATTACGTAAATCTCAGCCGGAATTGAAATTTTAATGTTCCCAACACTTTCCAATTGTGTTACAAATTTCTTGAATTACCCAGCTGGACTCGTTCTGTTTTTTGGATTTGTCAAGTCGCGTCATTAAGGACAAATCAGGAACATTAGGACAAGTCGAGACATACGAAGCACAGCAGGACGAAGTCAAATTACTAAAATCTCAGTCGGAAATGAAATTTGATTGTTCCCCAACAATTTCCTATTGTGTTACAAATTTCTTGTTTTACCCAGCCGGACTTGTTCTGTAGGTTTGGCATTTGTCAAGTCGGGTCAGTGGGAACATATCGGGACCATTAGGTCAAGTCAAGACATACGAAGCACAGCAGGGCGAAGTCATATTACGAAAATCTCAGACGGAATTGAAATTTGAATGTTCCCAACACTTTCCATTTGTGTTACAAATTTCTTTAATTACCCAGCTGGACTCGTTCTGTTTTCTGGCATTTGTCAAGTCGGGTCATTAAGGACAAATCAGGAACATTAGGACAAGTCGAGACATACGAAGCACAGCAGGACGAAGTCAAATTACTAAAATCTCAGTCGGAAATGAAATTTGATTGTTCCCCAACAATTTCCTATTGTGTTACAAATTTCTTGTTTTACCCTGCCGGACTTGTTCTGTAGGTTTGGCATTTGTCAAGTCGGGTCAGTGGGAACATATCGGGGCCATTAGGTCAAGTCAAGACATACGAAGCAAAGCAGGGCGAAGTCGTATTACGAAAATCTCAGTCGGAATTGAAATTTGAATGTCCCAACACTTTCCAATTGTGTTACAAATTTCTTGAATTACCCAGCTGGACTTGTTCTGTAGTTTTGGCATATGTCAAGTCGGGTCCAGTGGGGACAAATCGGGACCATTAGGACAAGTCGAGACATACGAAGCACAGCAGGGCTAAGTCAATTTACGAAAAATCCAGTCGGAATTGAAATTAGATTTGTTCCCCAACATTTTCCTATTGTTTTACAAATTTCTTGTTTTACCCAGCTGGTCTTTTTCTGTAGTTTTGGCATTTGTCAAGTCGGGTCATTAAGGACAAATCAGGACTATTTGGACAAGTCGAGACATACGAGCACAGCAGAGCGAAGTCAAATTAATAAAAACTCAGCCGGAATTGAAATATAAATGTTCCCAACATTTTGCAATTGTGTTACAAATTTCTTGAATTACCCAGCTGGACTCGTTCTGTTTTTTGGCATTTGTCAAGTCGGGTCTTTAGGACAAATCGGGACTATTAGGACAAGATAAGACGTACTAAGCACAGCAAGGCAAAGTCAAATCGAAAATCTCAGTCGGAATTGAAATTTGAATGTCCCAACACTTTCCAATTGTGTTACAAATTTCTTGAATTACCCAGCTGGACTTGTTCTGTAGTTTTGGCATATGTCAAGTCGGGTCAGTAGGGACAAATCGGGACCATTAGAACAAGTCAAGACATACGAAGCACAGAGTGGCTAAGTCAATTTACGAAAATCCCAGTCGGAATTGAAATTAGAATCATTCCACAACAATTTCCTATTGTGTTACAAATTTCTTGTTTTACCCAGCCGGACTTGTTCTGTAATTTTGGCATTTGTCAAGTCGGGTCATTAAGGACAAATCGGGAACATTAGGACAAGTCGAGACATACGAAGCACAGCAGGGCTAAGTCAATATACGAAAAACCCAGTCGGAATCAAAATTAGATTTGTTCCCCAACATTTTCCTATTGTTTTACAAATTTCTTGTTTTACCCAGCTGGTCTTTTTCTGTAGGTTTGGCATATGTCAAGTCGGGTCCAGTGGGGACAAATCGGGACCATTAGGACAAGTCGAGACATACGAAGCACAGAGTGGCTTAGTCAGTTTACGAAAATCCCAGTCGGAATTGAAATTAGAATCATTCCACAACAATTTCCTATTGTGTTACAAATTTCTTGTTTTACCCAGCTGGACTTGTTCTGTAGGTTTGGCATTTGTCAAGTCGGGTCAGTGGGAACATATCGGGACCATTAGGTCAAGTCAAGACATACGAAGCACAGCAGGGCGAAGTCATATTACGTAAATCTCAGCCGGAATTGAAATTTGAATGTTCCCAACACTTTCCAATTGTGTTACAAATTTCTTGAATTACCCAGCTGGACTCGTTCTGTTTTTTGGATTTGTCAAGTCGCGTCATTAAGGACAAATCAGGAACATTAGGACAAGTCGAGACATACGAAGCACAGCAGGACGAAGTCAAATTACTAAAATCTCAGTCGGAAATGAAATTTGATTGTTCCCCAACAATTTCCTATTGTGTTACAAATTTCTTGTTTTACCCAGCCGGACTTGTTCTGTAGGTTTGGCATTTGTCAAGTCGGGTCAGTGGGAACATATCGGGGCCATTAGGTCAAGTCAAGACATACGAAGCAAAGCAGGGCGAAGTCGTATTACGAAAATCTCAGTCGGAATTGAAATTTGAATGTCCCAACACTTTCCAATTGTGTTACAAATTTCTTGAATTACCCAGCTGGACTTGTTCTGTAGTTTTGGCATATGTCAAGTCGGGTCCAGTGGGGACAAATCGGGACCATTAGGACAAGTCGAGACATACGAAGCACAGCAGGGCTAAGTCAATTTACGAAAAATCCAGTCGGAATTGAAATTAGATTTGTTCCCCAACATTTTCCTATTGTTTTACAAATTTCTTGTTTTACCCAGCTGGTCTTTTTCTGTAGTTTTGGCATTTGTCAAGTCGGGTCATTAAGGACAAATCAGGACTATTTGGACAAGTCGAGACATACGAGCACAGCAGAGCGAAGTCAAATTAATAAAAACTCAGCCGGAATTGAAATATAAATGTTCCCAACATTTTGCAATTGTGTTACAAATTTCTTGAATTACACAGCTGGACTCGTTCTGTTTTTTGGCATTTGTCAAGTCGGGTCTTTAGGACAAATCGGGACTATTAGGACAAGATAAGACGTACTAAGCACAGCAAGGCAAAGTCAAATCGAAAATCTCAGTCGGAATTGAAATTTGAATGTCCCAACACTTTCCAATTGTGTTACAAATTTCTTGAATTACCCAGCTGGACTTGTTCTGTAGTTTTGGCATATGTCAGGTCGGGTCAGTAGGGACAAATCGGGACCATTAGAACAAGTCAAGACATACGAAGCACAGAGTGGCTAAGTCAATTTACGAAAATCCCAGTCGGAATTGAAATTAGAATTATTCCACAACAATTTCCTATTGTGTTACAAATTTCTTGTTTTACCCAGCCGGACTTGTTCTGTAGGTTTGGCATTTGTCAGGTCGGGTCCAGTGGGCCAAATCGGGACCATTAGGACAAGTCGAGACATACGAAGCACAGCAGGGCTAGTCAATTTACGAAAAACCCAGTCGGAATTGAAATTAGATTTGTTCCCCAACATTTTCCTATTGTTTTACAAATTTCTTGTTTTACCCAGCTGGTCTTTTTCTGTAGTTTTGGCATATGTCAAGTCGGGTCAGTAGGGACAAATCGGGACCATTAGAACAAGTCAAGACATACGAAGCACAGAGTGGCTAAGTCAATTTACGAAAATCCCAGTCGGAATTGAAATTAGAATTATTCCCCAACATTTTCCTATTGTTTTACAAATTTCTTGAATTACCCAGCTGGACTCGTTCTGTTTTTTGGCATTTGTCAAGTCGGGTCATTAAGGACAAATCGGGAACATTAGGACAAGTCGAGACATACGAAGCACAGAGTGGCTAAGTCAATTTACGAAAATCCCAGTCGGAATTGAAATTAGAATCATTCCACGACAATTTCCTATTGTGTTACAAATTTCTTGTTTTACCCAGCCGGACTTGTTCTGTAATTTTGGCATTTGTCAAGTCGGGTCATTAAGGACAAATCGGGAACATTAGGACAAGTCGAGACATACGAAGCACAGCAGGGCTAAGTCAATATACGAAAAACCCAGTCGGAATCAAAATTAGATTTGTTCCCCAACATTTTCCTATTGTTTTACAAATTTCTTGTTTTACCCAGCTGGTCTTTTTCTGTAGGTTTGGCATATGTCAAGTCGGGTCCAGTGGGGACAAATCGGGACCATTAGGACAAGTCGAGACATACGAAGCACAGAGTGGCTTAGTCAGTTTACGAAAATCCCAGTCGGAATTGAAATTAGAATCATTCCACAACAATTTCCTATTGTGTTACAAATTTCTTGTTTTATCCAGCTGGACTTGTTCTGTAGGTTTGGCATTTGTCAAGTCGGGTCAGTGGGAACATATCGGGACCATTAGGTCAAGTCAAGACATACGAAGCACAGCAGGGCGAAGTCATATTACGTAAATCTCAGCCGGAATTGAAATTTGAATGTTCCCAACACTTTCCAATAGTGTTACAAATTTCTTGAATTACCCAGCTGGACTCGTTCTGTTTTTTGGATTTGTCAAGTCGCGTCATTAAGGACAAATCAGGAACATTAGGACAAGTCGAGACATACGAAGCACAGCAGGACGAAGTCAAATTACTAAAATCTCAGTCGGAAATGAAATTTGATTGTTCCCCAACAATTTCCTATTGTGTTACAAATTTCTTGTTTTACCCAGCTGGACTTGTTCTGTAGGTTTGGCATTTGTCAAGTCGGGTCAGTGGGAACATATCGGGGCCATTAGGTCAAGTCAAGACATACGAAGCAAAGCAGGGCGAAGTCGTATTACGAAAATCTCAGTCGGAATTGAAATTTGAATGTCCCAACACTTTCCAATTGTGTTACAAATTTCTTGAATTACCCAGCTGGACTTGTTCTGTAGTTTTGGCATATGTCAAGTCGGGTCCAGTGGGGACAAATCGGGACCATTAGGACAAGTCGAGACATACGAAGCACAGCAGGGCTAAGTCAATTTACGAAAAATCCAGTCGGAATTGAAATTAGATTTGTTCCCCAACATTTTCCTATTGTTTTACAAATTTCTTGTTTTACCCAGCTGGTCTTTTTCTGTAGTTTTGGCATTTGTCAAGTCGGGTCATTAAGGACAAATCAGGACTATTTGGACAAGTCGAGACATACGAGCACAGCAGAGCGAAGTCAAATTAATAAAAACTCAGCCGGAATTGAAATATAAATGTTCCCAACATTTTGCAATTGTGTTACAAATTTCTTGAATTACCCAGCTGGACTCGTTCTGTTTTTTGGCATTTGTCAAGTCGGGTCTTTAGGACAAATCGGGACTATTAGGACAAGATAAGACGTACTAAGCACAGCAAGGCAAAGTCAAATCGAAAATCTCAGTCGGAATTGAAATTTGAATGTCCCAACACTTTCCAATTGTGTTACAAATTTCTTGAATTACCCAGCTGGACTTGTTCTGTAGATTTGGCATATGTCAAGTCGGGTCAGTAGGGACAAATCGGGACCATTAGAACAAGTCAAGACATACGAAGCACAGAGTGGCTAAGTCAATTTACGAAAATCCCAGTCGGAATTGAAATTAGAATTATTCCACAACAATTTCCTATTGTGTTACAAATTTCTTGTTTTACCCAGCCGGACTTGTTCTGTAGGTTTGGCATTTGTCAAGTCGGGTCCAGTGGGCCAAATCGGGACCATTAGGACAAGTCGAGACATACGAAGCACAGCAGGGCTAAGTCAATTTACGAAAAACCCAGTCGGAATTGAAATTAGATTTGTTCCCCAACATTTTCCTATTGTTTTACAAATTTCTTGTTTTACCCAGCTGGTCTTTTTCTGTAGTTTTGGCATATGTCAAGTCGGGTCAGTAGGGACAAATCGGGACCATTAGAACAAGTCAAGACATACGAAGCACAGAGTGGCTAAGTCAATTTACGAAAATCCCAGTCGGAATTGAAATTATAATTATTCCCCAACATTTTCCTATTGTTTTACAAATTTCTTGAATTACCCAGCTGGACTCGTTCTGTTTTTTGGCATTTGTCAAGTCGGGTCATTAAGGACAAATCGGGAACATTAGGACAAGTCGAGACATACGAAGCACAGAGTGGCTAGTCAATTTACGAAAATCCCAGTCGGAATTGAAATTAGAATCATTCCACAACAATTTCCTATTGTGTTACAAATTTCTTGTTTTACCCAGCCGGACTTGTTCTGTAATTTTGGCATTTGTCAAGTCGGGTCATTAAGGACAAATCGGGAACATTAGGACAAGTCGAGACATACGAAGCACAGCAGGGCTAAGTCAATATACGAAAAACCCAGTCGGAATCAAAATTAGATTTGTTCCCCAACATTTTCCTATTGTTTTACAAATTTCTTGTTTTACCCAGCTGGTCTTTTTCTGTAGGTTTGGCATATGTCAAGTCGGGTCCAGTGGGGACAAATCGGGACCATTAGGACAAGTCGAGACATACGAAGCACAGAGTGGCTTAGTCAGTTTACGAAAATCCCAGTCGGAATTGAAATTAGAATCATTCCACAACAATTTCCTATTGTGTTACAAATTTCTTGTTTTACCCAGCTGGACTTGTTCTGTAGGTTTGGCATTTGTCAAGTCGGGTCAGTGGGAACATATCGGGACCATTAGGTCAAGTCAAGACATACGAAGCACAGCAGGGCGAAGTCATATTACGTAAATCTCAGCCGGAATTGAAATTTTAATGTTCCCAACACTTTCCAATTGTGTTACAAATTTCTTGAATTACCCAGCTGGACTCGTTCTGTTTTTTGGATTTGTCAAGTCGCGTCATTAAGGACAAATCAGGAACATTAGGACAAGTCGAGACATACGAAGCACAGCAGGACGAAGTCAAATTACTAAAATCTCAGTCGGAAATGAAATTTGATTGTTCCCCAACAATTTCCTATTGTGTTACAAATTTCTTGTTTTACCCAGCCGGACTTGTTCTGTAGGTTTGGCATTTGTCAAGTCGGGTCAGTGGGAACATATCGGGACCATTAGGTCAAGTCAAGACATACGAAGCACAGCAGGGCGAAGTCATATTACGAAAATCTCAGACGGAATTGAAATTTGAATGTTCCCAACACTTTCCATTTGTGTTACAAATTTCTTTAATTACCCAGCTGGACTCGTTCTGTTTTCTGGCATTTGTCAAGTCGGGTCATTAAGGACAAATCAGGAACATTAGGACAAGTCGAGACATACGAAGCACAGCAGGACGAAGTCAAATTACTAAAATCTCAGTCGGAAATGAAATTTGATTGTTCCCCAACAATTTCCTATTGTGTTACAAATTTCTTGTTTTACCCTGCCGGACTTGTTCTGTAGGTTTGGCATTTGTCAAGTCGGGTCAGTGGGAACATATCGGGGCCATTAGGTCAAGTCAAGACATACGAAGCAAAGCAGGGCGAAGTCGTATTACGAAAATCTCAGTCGGAATTGAAATTTGAATGTCCCAACACTTTCCAATTGTGTTACAAATTTCTTGAATTACCCAGCTGGACTTGTTCTGTAGTTTTGGCATATGTCAAGTCGGGTCCAGTGGGGACAAATCGGGACCATTAGGACAAGTCGAGACATACGAAGCACAGCAGGGCTAAGTCAATTTACGAAAAATCCAGTCGGAATTGAAATTAGATTTGTTCCCCAACATTTTCCTATTGTTTTACAAATTTCTTGTTTTACCCAGCTGGTCTTTTTCTGTAGTTTTGGCATTTGTCAAGTCGGGTCATTAAGGACAAATCAGGACTATTTGGACAAGTCGAGACATACGAGCACAGCAGAGCGAAGTCAAATTAATAAAAACTCAGCCGGAATTGAAATATAAATGTTCCCAACATTTTGCAATTGTGTTACAAATTTCTTGAATTACCCAGCTGGACTCGTTCTGTTTTTTGGCATTTGTCAAGTCGGGTCTTTAGGACAAATCGGGACTATTAGGACAAGATAAGACGTACTAAGCACAGCAAGGCAAAGTCAAATCGAAAATCTCAGTCGGAATTGAAATTTGAATGTCCCAACACTTTCCAATTGTGTTACAAATTTCTTGAATTACCCAGCTGGACTTGTTCTGTAGTTTTGGCATATGTCAAGTCGGGTCAGTAGGGACAAATCGGGACCATTAGAACAAGTCAAGACATACGAAGCACAGAGTGGCTAAGTCAATTTACGAAAATCCCAGTCGGAATTGAAATTAGAATCATTCCACAACAATTTCCTATTGTGTTACAAATTTCTTGTTTTACCCAGCCGGACTTGTTCTGTAATTTTGGCATTTGTCAAGTCGGGTCATTAAGGACAAATCGGGAACATTAGGACAAGTCGAGACATACGAAGCACAGCAGGGCTAAGTCAATATACGAAAAACCCAGTCGGAATCAAAATTAGATTTGTTCCCCAACATTTTCCTATTGTTTTACAAATTTCTTGTTTTACCCAGCTGGTCTTTTTCTGTAGGTTTGGCATATGTCAAGTCGGGTCCAGTGGGGACAAATCGGGACCATTAGGACAAGTCGAGACATACGAAGCACAGAGTGGCTTAGTCAGTTTACGAAAATCCCAGTCGGAATTGAAATTAGAATCATTCCACAACAATTTCCTATTGTGTTACAAATTTCTTGTTTTACCCAGCTGGACTTGTTCTGTAGGTTTGGCATTTGTCAAGTCGGGTCAGTGGGAACATATCGGGACCATTAGGTCAAGTCAAGACATACGAAGCACAGCAGGGCGAAGTCATATTACGTAAATCTCAGCCGGAATTGAAATTTGAATGTTCCCAACACTTTCCAATTGTGTTACAAATTTCTTGAATTACCCAGCTGGACTCGTTCTGTTTTTTGGATTTGTCAAGTCGCGTCATTAAGGACAAATCAGGAACATTAGGACAAGTCGAGACATACGAAGCACAGCAGGACGAAGTCAAATTACTAAAATCTCAGTCGGAAATGAAATTTGATTGTTCCCCAACAATTTCCTATTGTGTTACAAATTTCTTGTTTTACCCAGCCGGACTTGTTCTGTAGGTTTGGCATTTGTCAAGTCGGGTCAGTGGGAACATATCGGGGCCATTAGGTCAAGTCAAGACATACGAAGCAAAGCAGGGCGAAGTCGTATTACGAAAATCTCAGTCGGAATTGAAATTTGAATGTCCCAACACTTTCCAATTGTGTTACAAATTTCTTGAATTACCCAGCTGGACTTGTTCTGTAGTTTTGGCATATGTCAAGTCGGGTCCAGTGGGGACAAATCGGGACCATTAGGACAAGTCGAGACATACGAAGCACAGCAGGGCTAAGTCAATTTACGAAAAATCCAGTCGGAATTGAAATTAGATTTGTTCCCCAACATTTTCCTATTGTTTTACAAATTTCTTGTTTTACCCAGCTGGTCTTTTTCTGTAGTTTTGGCATTTGTCAAGTCGGGTCATTAAGGACAAATCAGGACTATTTGGACAAGTCGAGACATACGAGCACAGCAGAGCGAAGTCAAATTAATAAAAACTCAGCCGGAATTGAAATATAAATGTTCCCAACATTTTGCAATTGTGTTACAAATTTCTTGAATTACACAGCTGGACTCGTTCTGTTTTTTGGCATTTGTCAAGTCGGGTCTTTAGGACAAATCGGGACTATTAGGACAAGATAAGACGTACTAAGCACAGCAAGGCAAAGTCAAATCGAAAATCTCAGTCGGAATTGAAATTTGAATGTCCCAACACTTTCCAATTGTGTTACAAATTTCTTGAATTACCCAGCTGGACTTGTTCTGTAGTTTTGGCATATGTCAGGTCGGGTCAGTAGGGACAAATCGGGACCATTAGAACAAGTCAAGACATACGAAGCACAGAGTGGCTAAGTCAATTTACGAAAATCCCAGTCGGAATTGAAATTAGAATTATTCCACAACAATTTCCTATTGTGTTACAAATTTCTTGTTTTACCCAGCCGGACTTGTTCTGTAGGTTTGGCATTTGTCAGGTCGGGTCCAGTGGGCCAAATCGGGACCATTAGGACAAGTCGAGACATACGAAGCACAGCAGGGCTAGTCAATTTACGAAAAACCCAGTCGGAATTGAAATTAGATTTGTTCCCCAACATTTTCCTATTGTTTTACAAATTTCTTGTTTTACCCAGCTGGTCTTTTTCTGTAGTTTTGGCATATGTCAAGTCGGGTCAGTAGGGACAAATCGGGACCATTAGAACAAGTCAAGACATACGAAGCACAGAGTGGCTAAGTCAATTTACGAAAATCCCAGTCGGAATTGAAATTAGAATTATTCCCCAACATTTTCCTATTGTTTTACAAATTTCTTGAATTACCCAGCTGGACTCGTTCTGTTTTTTGGCATTTGTCAAGTCGGGTCATTAAGGACAAATCGGGAACATTAGGACAAGTCGAGACATACGAAGCACAGAGTGGCTAAGTCAATTTACGAAAATCCCAGTCGGAATTGAAATTAGAATCATTCCACGACAATTTCCTATTGTGTTACAAATTTCTTGTTTTACCCAGCCGGACTTGTTCTGTAATTTTGGCATTTGTCAAGTCGGGTCATTAAGGACAAATCGGGAACATTAGGACAAGTCGAGACATACGAAGCACAGCAGGGCTAAGTCAATATACGAAAAACCCAGTCGGAATCAAAATTAGATTTGTTCCCCAACATTTTCCTATTGTTTTACAAATTTCTTGTTTTACCCAGCTGGTCTTTTTCTGTAGGTTTGGCATATGTCAAGTCGGGTCCAGTGGGGACAAATCGGGACCATTAGGACAAGTCGAGACATACGAAGCACAGAGTGGCTTAGTCAGTTTACGAAAATCCCAGTCGGAATTGAAATTAGAATCATTCCACAACAATTTCCTATTGTGTTACAAATTTCTTGTTTTATCCAGCTGGACTTGTTCTGTAGGTTTGGCATTTGTCAAGTCGGGTCAGTGGGAACATATCGGGACCATTAGGTCAAGTCAAGACATACGAAGCACAGCAGGGCGAAGTCATATTACGTAAATCTCAGCCGGAATTGAAATTTGAATGTTCCCAACACTTTCCAATTGTGTTACAAATTTCTTGAATTACCCAGCTGGACTCGTTCTGTTTTTTGGATTTGTCAAGTCGCGTCATTAAGGACAAATCAGGAACATTAGGACAAGTCGAGACATACGAAGCACAGCAGGACGAAGTCAAATTACTAAAATCTCAGTCGGAAATGAAATTTGATTGTTCCCCAACAATTTCCTATTGTGTTACAAATTTCTTGTTTTACCCAGCCGGACTTGTTCTGTAGGTTTGGCATTTGTCAAGTCGGGTCAGTGGGAACATATCGGGACCATTAGGTCAAGTCAAGACATACGAAGCACAGCAGGGCGAAGTCATATTACGAAAATCTCAGCCGGAATTGAAATTTGAATGTTCCCAACACTTTCCATTTGTGTTACAAATTTCTTTAATTACCCAGCTGGACTCGTTCTGTTTTCTGGCATTTGTCAAGTCGGGTCATTAAGGACAAATCAGGAACATTAGGACAAGTCGAGACATACGAAGCACAGCAGGACGAAGTCAAATTACTAAAATCTCAGTCGGAAATGAAATTTGATTGTTCCCCAACAATTTCCTATTGTGTTACAAATTTCTTGTTTTACCCAGCCGGACTTGTTCTGTAGGTTTGGCATTTGTCAAGTCGGGTCAGTGGGAACATATCGGGGCCATTAGGTCAAGTCAAAACATACGAAGCAAAGCAGGGCGAAGTCGTATTACGAAAATCTCAGTCGGAATTGAAATTTGAATGTCCCAACACTTTCCAATTGTGTTACAAATTTCTTGAATTACCCAGCTGGACTTGTTCTGTAGTTTTGGCATATGTCAAGTCGGGTCCAGTGGGGACAAATCGGGACCATTAGGACAAGTCGAGACATACGAAGCACAGCAGGGCTAAGTCAATTTACGAAAAATCCAGTCGGAATTGAAATTAGATTTGTTCCCCAACATTTTCCTATTGTTTTACAAATTTCTTGTTTTACCCAGCTGGTCTTTTTCTGTAGTTTTGGCATTTGTCAAGTCGGGTCATTAAGGACAAATCAGGACTATTTGGACAAGTCGAGACATACGAGCACAGCAGAGCGAAGTCAAATTAATAAAAACTCAGCCGGAATTGAAATATAAATGTTCCCAACATTTTGCAATTGTGTTACAAATTTCTTGAATTACCCAGCTGGACTTGTTCTGTTTTTTGGCATTTGTCAAGTCGGGTCTTTAGGACAAATCGGGACTATTAGGACAAGATAAGACGTACTAAGCACAGCAAGGCAAAGTCAAATCGAAAATCTCAGTCGGAATTGAAATTTGAATGTCCCAACACTTTCCAATTGTGTTACAAATTTCTTGAATTACCCAGCTGGACTTGTTCTGTAGTTTTGGCATATGTCAAGTCGGGTCAGTAGGGACAAATCGGGACCATTAGAACAAGTCAAGACATACGAAGCACAGAGTGGCTAAGTCAATTTACGAAAATCCCAGTCGGAATTGAAATTAGAATCATTCCACAACAATTTCCTATTGTGTTACAAATTTCTTGTTTTACCCAGCCGGACTTGTTCTGTAATTTTGGCATTTGTCAAGTCGGGTCATTAAGGACAAATCGGGAACATTAGGACAAGTCGAGACATACGAAGCACAGCAGGGCTAAGTCAATATACGAAAAACCCAGTCGGAATCAAAATTAGATTTGTTCCCCAACATTTTCCTATTGTTTTACAAATTTCTTGTTTTACCCAGCTGGTCTTTTTCTGTAGGTTTGGCATATGTCAAGTCGGGTCCAGTGGGGACAAATCGGGACCATTAGGACAAGTCGAGACATACGAAGCACAGAGTGGCTTAGTCAGTTTACGAAAATCCCAGTCGGAATTGAAATTAGAATCATTCCACAACAATTTCCTATTGTGTTACAAATTTCTTGTTTTACCCAGCTGGACTTGTTCTGTAGGTTTGGCATTTGTCAAGTCGGGTCAGTGGGAACATATCGGGACCATTAGGTCAAGTCAAGACATACGAAGCACAGCAGGGCGAAGTCATATTACGTAAATCTCAGCCGGAATTGAAATTTGAATGTTCCCAACACTTTCCAATTGTGTTACAAATTTCTTGAATTACCCAGCTGGACTCGTTCTGTTTTTTGGATTTGTCAAGTCGCGTCATTAAGGACAAATCAGGAACATTAGGACAAGTCGAGACATACGAAGCACAGCAGGACGAAGTCAAATTACTAAAATCTCAGTCGGAAATGAAATTTGATTGTTCCCCAACAATTTCCTATTGTGTTACAAATTTCTTGTTTTACCCAGCCGGACTTGTTCTGTAGGTTTGGCATTTGTCAAGTCGGGTCAGTGGGAACATATCGGGACCATTAGGTCAAGTCAAGACATACGAAGCACAGCAGGGCGAAGTCATATTACGAAAATCTCAGCCGGAATTGAAATTTGAATGTTCCCAACACTTTCCATTTGTGTTACAATTTTCTTTAATTACCCAGCTGGACTCGTTCTGTTTTCTGGCATTTGTCAAGTCGGGTCATTAAGGACAAATCAGGAACATTAGGACAAGTCGAGACATACGAAGCACAGCAGGACGAAGTCAAATTACTAAAATCTCAGTCGGAAATGAAATTTGATTGTTCCCCAACAATTTCCTATTGTGTTACAAATTTCTTGTTTTACCCAGCCGGACTTGTTCTGTAGGTTTGGCATTTGTCAAGTCGGGTCAGTGGGAACATATCGGGGCCATTAGGTCAAGTCAAGACATACGAAGCAAAGCAGGGCGAAGTCGTATTACGAAAATCTCAGTCGGAATTGAAATTTGAATGTCCCAACACTTTCCAATTGTGTTACAAATTTCTTGAATTACCCAGCTGGACTTGTTCTGTAGTTTTGGCATATGTCAAGTCGGGTCCAGTGGGGACAAATCGGGACCATTAGGACAAGTCGAGACATACGAAGCACAGCAGGGCTAAGTCAATTTACGAAAAATCCAGTCGGAATTGAAATTAGATTTGTTCCCCAACATTTTCCTATTGTTTTACAAATTTCTTGTTTTACCCAGCTGGTCTTTTTCTGTAGTTTTGGCATTTGTCAAGTCGGGTCATTAAGGACAAATCAGGACTATTTGGACAAGTCGAGACATACGAGCACAGCAGAGCGAAGTCAAATTAATAAAAACTCAGCCGGAATTGAAATATAAATGTTCCCAACATTTTGCAATTGTGTTACAAATTTCTTGAATTACCCAGCTGGACTCGTTCTGTTTTTTGGCATTTGTCAAGTCGGGTCTTTAGGACAAATCGGGACTATTAGGACAAGATAAGACGTACTAAGCACAGCAAGGCAAAGTCAAATCGAAAATCTCAGTCGGAATTGAAATTTGAATGTCCCAACACTTTCCAATTGTGTTACAAATTTCTTGAATTACCCAGCTGGACTTGTTCTGTAGTTTTGGCATATGTCAAGTCGGGTCAGTAGGGACAAATCGGGACCATTAGAACAAGTCAAGACATACGAAGCACAGAGTGGCTAAGTCAATTTACGAAAATCCCAGTCGGAATTGAAATTAGAATTATTCCACAACAATTTCCTATTGTGTTACAAATTTCTTGTTTTACCCAGCCGGACTTGTTCTGTAGGTTTGGCATTTGTCAAGTCGGGTCCAGTGGGCCAAATCGGGACCATTAGGACAAGTCGAGACATACGAAGCACAGCAGGGCTAGTCAATTTACGAAAAACCCAGTCGGAATTGAAATTAGATTTGTTCCCCAACATTTTCCTATTGTTTTACAAATTTCTTGTTTTACCCAGCTGGTCTTTTTCTGTAGTTTTGGCATATGTCAAGTCGGGTCAGTAGGGACAAATCGGGACCATTAGAACAAGTCAAGACATACGAAGCACAGAGTGGCTAAGTCAATTTACGAAAATCCCAGTCGGAATTGAAATTAGAATTATTCCCCAACATTTTCCTATTGTTTTACAAATTTCTTGAATTACCCAGCTGGACTCGTTCTGTTTTTTGGCATTTGTCAAGTCGGGTCATTAAGGACAAATCGGGAACATTAGGACAAGTCGAGACATACGAAGCACAGAGTGGCTAAGTCAATTTACGAAAATCCCAGTCGGAATTGAAATTAGAATCATTCCACGACAATTTCCTATTGTGTTACAAATTTCTTGTTTTACCCAGCCGGACTTGTTCTGTAATTTTGGCATTTGTCAAGTCGGGTCATTAAGGACAAATCGGGAACATTAGGACAAGTCGAGACATACGAAGCACAGCAGGGCTAAGTCAATATACGAAAAACCCAGTCGGAATCAAAATTAGATTTGTTCCCCAACATTTTCCTATTGTTTTACAAATTTCTTGTTTTACCCAGCTGGTCTTTTTCTGTAGGTTTGGCATATGTCAAGTCGGGTCCAGTGGGGACAAATCGGGACCATTAGGACAAGTCGAGACATACGAAGCACAGAGTGGCTTAGTCAGTTTACGAAAATCCCAGTCGGAATTGAAATTAGAATCATTCCACAACAATTTCCTATTGTGTTACAAATTTCTTGTTTTACCCAGCTGGACTTGTTCTGTAGGTTTGGCATTTGTCAAGTCGGGTCAGTGGGAACATATCGGGACCATTAGGTCAAGTCAAGACATACGAAGCACAGCAGGGCGAAGTCATATTACGTAAATCTCAGCCGGAATTGAAATTTGAATGTTCCCAACACTTTCCAATTGTGTTACATATTTCTTGAATTACCCAGCTGGACTCGTTCTGTTTTTTGGATTTGTCAAGTCGCGTCATTAAGGACAAATCAGGAACATTAGGACAAGTCGAGACATACGAAGCACAGCAGGACGAAGTCAAATTACTAAAATCTCAGTCGGAAATGAAATTTGATTGTTCCCCAACAATTTCCTATTGTGTTACAAATTTCTTGTTTTACCCAGCCGGACTTGTTCTGTAGGTTTGGCATTTGTCAAGTCGGGTCAGTGGGAACATATCGGGACCATTAGGTCAAGTCAAGACATACGAAGCACAGCAGGGCGAAGTCATATTACGAAAATCTCAGCCGGAATTGAAATTTGAATGTTCCCAACACTTTCAAGACATACGAAGCACAGCAGGGCGAAGTCATATTACGTAAATCTCAGCCGGAATTGAAATTTGAATGTTCCCAACACTTTCCAATTGTGTTACATATTTCTTGAATTACCCAGCTGGACTCGTTCTGTTTTTTGGATTTGTCAAGTCGCGTCATTAAGGACAAATCAGGAACATTAGGACAAGTCGAGACATACGAAGCACAGCAGGACGAAGTCAAATTACTAAAATCTCAGTCGGAAATGAAATTTGATTGTTCCCCAACAATTTCCTATTGTGTTACAAATTTCTTGTTTTACCCAGCCGGACTTGTTCTGTAGGTTTGGCATTTGTCAAGTCGGGTCAGTGGGAACATATCGGGACCATTAGGTCAAGTCAAGACATACGAAGCACAGCAGGGCGAAGTCATATTACGAAAATCTCAGCCGGAATTGAAATTTGAATGTTCCCAACACTTTCCATTTGTGTTACAAATTTCTTTAATTACCCAGCTGGACTCGTTCTGTTTTCTAGCATTTGTCAAGTCGGGTCATTAAGGACAAATCGGGAACAATAGGACAAGTCGAGACATACGAAGCACAGCAGGGCTAAGTCAATATACGAAAAACCCAGTCGGAATTAAAATTAGATTTGTTCCCAACATTTTCCTATTGTTTTACAAATTTCTTGTTTTACCCAGCTGGACTCGTTCTGTTTTTTGGATTTGTCAAGTCGCGTCATTAAGGACAAATCAGGAACATTAGGACAACTCGAGACATACGAAGCACAGCAGGACGAAGTCAAATTACTAAAATCTCAGTCGGAAATGAAATTTGATTGTTCCCCAACAATTTCCTATTGTGTTACAAATTTCTTGTTTTACCCAGCCGGACTTGTTCTGTAGGTTTGGCATTTGTCAAGTCGGGTCAGTGGGAACATATCGGGGCCATTAGGTCAAGTCAAGACATACGAAGCACAGCAGGGCGAAGTCATATTACGAAAATCTCAGTCGGAATTGAAATTTGAATGTCCCAACACTTTCCAATTGTGTTACAAATTTCTTGAATTACCCAGCTGGACTTGTTCTGTAGTTTTGGCATATGTCAAGTCGGGTCCAGTGGGGACAAATCGGGACCATTAGGACAAGTCGAGACATACGAAGCACAGCAGGGCTAAGTCAATTTACGAAAAATCCAGTCGGAATTGAAATTAGATTTGTTCCCCAACATTTTCCTATTGTTTTACAAATTTCTTGTTTTACCCAGCTGGTCTTTTTCTGTAGTTTTGGCATTTGTCAAGTCGGGTCATTAAGGACAAATCAGGACTATTTGGACAAGTCGAGACATACGAGCACAGCAGAGCGAAGTCAAATTAATAAAAACTCAGCCGGAATTGAAATATAAATGTTCCCAACATTTTGCAATTGTGTTACAAATTTCTTGAATTACCCAGCTGGACTCGTTCTGTTTTTTGGCATTTGTCAAGTCGGGTCTTTAGGACAAATCGGGACCATTAGGACAAGTTGATAGATACGAAGCACAGCAGAGCAAAGTCATATTAAGAAAATCTCAGTCGGAAATGAAATTTGAATTGTTTCCCAACATTTTCCTATTGTGTTACAAATTTCTTCTTTTACCCAGCTGGACTTGTTCTGTAGTTTTGGCATATGTCAAGTCGGGTCCAGTGGGGACAAATCGGGACCATTAGGACAAGTCGAGACATACGAAGCACAGAGTGGCTAAGTCAATTTACGAAAATCCCAGTCGGAATTGAAATTAGAATCATTCCACAACAATTTCCTATTGTGTTACAAATTTCTTGTTTTACCCAGCTGGACTTGTTCTGTAGGTTTGGCATTTGTCAAGTTGGGTCAGTGGGAACATATCGGGACCATTAGGTCAAGTCAAGACATACGAAGCACAGCAGGGCGAAGTCATATTACGAAAATCTTAGTCGGAATTGAAATTAGAATTATTCACAACAATTTCCTATTGTGTTACAAATTTCTTGAATTACCCAGCTGGACTCGTTCTGTTTTTTGGCATTTGTCAAGTCGGGTCATTAAGGACAAATCGGGAACATTAGGACAAGTCAAGACATACGAAGCACAGCAGGGCTAAGTCAATTTACGAAAAACCCAGTCGGAATTGAAATTAGATGTTCCCCAACATTTTCCTATTGTTTTACAAATTTCTTGTTTTACCCAGCTGGTCTTTTTCTGTAGTTTTGACATATGTCAAGTCGGGTCAGTAGGGACAAATCGGGACCATTAGAACAAGTCAAGACATACGAAGCACAGAGTGGCTAAGTAGATTTACGAAAATCCCAGTCGGAATTGAAATTAGAATTATTCCACAACAATTTCCTATTGTGTTACAAATTTCTTGTTTTACCCAGCTGGACTTGTTCTGTAGGTTTGGCATTTGTCAAGTCGGGTCAGTGGGGACAAATCGGGACCATTAGGACAAGTCGAGACATACGAAGCACAGCAGGGCTAAGTCAATTTACGAAAAATCCAGTCGGAATTGAAATTAGATTTGTTCCCCAACATTTTCCTATTGTTTTACAAATTTCTTGTTTTACCCAGCTGGTCTTTTTCTGTAGTTTTGGCATTTGTCAAGTCGGGTCATTAAGGACAAATCAGGAACATTAGGACAAGTCGAGACATACGAAGCACAGCAGGACGAAGTCAAATTACTAAAATCTCAGTCGGAAATGAAATTTGATTGTTCCCCAACAATTTCCTATTGTGTTACAAATTTCTTGTTTTACCCAGCCGGACTTGTTCTGTAGGTTTGGCATTTGTCAAGTCGGGTCAGTGGGAACATATCGGGGCCATTAGGTCAAGTCAAGACATACGAAGCACAGCAGGGCGAAGTCATATTACGAAAAATCCAGTCGGAATTGAAATTAGATTTGTTCCCCAACATTTTCCTATTGTTTTACAAATTTCTTGTTTTACCCAGCTGGTCTTTTTCTGTAGTTTTGGCATTTGTCAAGTCGGGTCATTAAGGACAAATCAGGAACATTAGGACAAGTCGAGACATACGAAGCACAGCAGGACGAAGTCAAATTACTAAAATCTCAGTCGGAAATGAAATTTGATTGTTCCCCAACAATTTCCTATTGTTTTACAAATTTCTTGTTTTACCCAGCTGGTCTTTTTCTGTAGTTTTGGCATTTGTCAAGTCGGGTCATTAAGGACAAATCAGGACTATTTGGACAAGTCGAGACATACGAGCACAGCAGAGCGAAGTCAAATTAATAAAAACTCAGCCGGAATTGAAATATAAATGTTCCCAACATTTTGCAATTGTGTTACAAATTTCTTGAATTACCCAGCTGGACTCGTTCTGTTTTTTGGCATTTGTCAAGTCGGGTCAGTGGGAACATATCGGGACCATTAGGTCAAGTCAAGACATACGAAGCACAGCAGGGCGAAGTCATATTACGAAAATCTCAGCCGGAATTGAAATTTGAATGTTCCCAACACTTTCCATTTGTGTTACAAATTTCTTTAATTACCCAGCTGGACTCGTTCTGTTTTCTGGCATTTGTCAAGTCGGGTCATTAAGGACAAATCGGGAACAATAGGACAAGTCGAGACATACGAAGCACAGCAGGGCTAAGTCAATATACGAAAAACCCAGTCGGAATTAAAATTAGATTTGTTCCCCAACATTTTCTTATTGTTTTACAAATTTCTTGTTTTACCCAGCTGGTCTTTATCTGTAGTTTTGGCATATGTCAAGTCGGGTCCAGTGGGGACAAATCGGGACCATTAGGACAAGTCGAGACATACGAAGCACAGAGTGGCTTAGTCAGTTTACGAAAATCCCAGTCGGAATTGAAATTAGAATCATTCCACAACAATTTCCTATTGTGTTACAAATTTCTTGTTTTACCCAGCTGGACTTGTTCTGTAGTTTTGGCATTTGTCAAGTCGGGTCATTAAGGACAAATTGGAACTATTTGGACAAGTCGAGACATACGAAGCACAGAGTGGCTTAGTCAGTTTACGAAAATCCCAGTCGGAATTGAAATTAGAATTATTCCACAACAATTTCCTATTGTGTTACAAATTTCTTGTTTTACCCAGCCGGACTTGTTCTGTAGGTTTGGCATTTGTCAAGTCGGGTCCAGTGGGCCAAATCGGGACCATTAGGACAAGTCGAGACATACGAAGCACAGCAGGGCTAAGTCAATTTACGAAAAACCCAGTCGGAATTGAAATTAGATTTGTTCCCCAACATTTTCCTATTGTTTTACAAATTTCTTGTTTTACCCAGCTGGTCTTTTTCTGTAGTTTTGGCATATGTCAAGTCGGGTCAGTAGGGACAAATCGGGACCATTAGAACAAGTCAAGACATACGAAGCACAGAGTGGCTAAGTCAATTTACGAAAATCCCAGTCGGAATTGAAATTAGAATTATTCCCCAACATTTTCCTATTGTTTTACAAATTTCTTGAATTACCCAGCTGGACTCGTTCTGTTTTTTGGCATTTGTCAAGTCGGGTCATTAAGGACAAATCGGGAACATTAGGACAAGTCGAGACATACGAAGCACAGAGTGGCTAAGTCAATTTACGAAAATCCCAGTCGGAATTGAAATTAGAATCATTCCACAACAATTTCCTATTGTGTTACAAATTTCTTGTTTTACCCAGCCGGACTTGTTCTGTAATTTTGGCATTTGTCAAGTCGGGTCATTAAGGACAAATCGGGAACATTAGGACAAGTCGAGACATACGAAGCACAGCAGGGCTAAGTCAATATACGAAAAACCCAGTCGGAATCAAAATTAGATTTGTTCCCCAACATTTTCCTATTGTTTTACAAATTTCTTGTTTTACCCAGCTGGACTTGTTCTGTAGGTTTGGCATTTGTCAAGTCGGGTCAGTGGGAACATATCGGGACCATTAGGTCAAGTCAAGACATACGAAGCACAGCAGGGCGAAGTCATATTACGTAAATCTCAGCCGGAATTGAAATTTGAATGTTCCCAACACTTTCCAATTGTGTTACATATTTCTTGAATTACCCAGCTGGACTCGTTCTGTTTTTTGGATTTGTCAAGTCGCGTCATTAAGGACAAATCAGGAACATTAGGACAAGTCGAGACATACGAAGCACAGCAGGACGAAGTCAAATTACTAAAATCTCAGTCGGAAATGAAATTTGATTGTTCCCCAACAATTTCCTATTGTGTTACAAATTTCTTGTTTTACCCAGCCGGACTTGTTCTGTAGGTTTGGCATTTGTCAAGTCGGGTCAGTGGGAACATATCGGGACCATTAGGTCAAGTCAAGACATACGAAGCACAGCAGGGCGAAGTCATATTACGAAAATCTCAGCCGGAATTGAAATTTGAATGTTCCCAACACTTTCCATTTGTGTTACAAATTTCTTTAATTACCCAGCTGGACTCGTTCTGTTTTCTAGCATTTGTCAAGTCGGGTCATTAAGGACAAATCGGGAACAATAGGACAAGTCGAGACATACGAAGCACAGCAGGGCTAAGTCAATATACGAAAAA
The DNA here is from genome assembly GCA_958502065.1 of Chrysolina americana. Classification (NCBI taxonomy): domain Eukaryota; kingdom Metazoa; phylum Arthropoda; class Insecta; order Coleoptera; family Chrysomelidae; genus Chrysolina; species Chrysolina americana. The sequence goes on along the minus strand of OY293419.1, from coordinate 33,442,698 downwards.
CCCAGTCGGAATTAAAATTAGATTTGTTCCCAACATTTTCCTATTGTTTTACAAATTTCTTGTTTTACCCAGCTGGACTCGTTCTGTTTTTTGGATTTGTCAAGTCGCGTCATTAAGGAAAAATCAGGAACATTAGGACAACTCGAGACATACGAAGCACAGCAGGACGAAGTCAAATTACTAAAATCTCAGTCGGAAATGAAATTTGATTGTTCCCCAACAATTTCCTATTGTGTTACAAATTTCTTGTTTTACCCAGCCGGACTTGTTCTGTAGGTTTGGCATTTGTCAAGTCGGGTCAGTGGGAACATATCGGGGCCATTAGGTCAAGTCAAGACATACGAAGCACAGCAGGGCGAAGTCATATTACGAAAATCTCAGTCGGAATTGAAATTTGAATGTCCCAACACTTTCCAATTGTGTTACAAATTTCTTGAATTACCCAGCTGGACTTGTTCTGTAGTTTTGGCATATGTCAAGTCGGGTCCAGTGGGGACAAATCGGGACCATTAGGACAAGTCGAGACATACGAAGCACAGCAGGGCTAAGTCAATTTACGAAAAATCCAGTCGGAATTGAAATTAGATTTGTTCCCCAACATTTTCCTATTGTTTTACAAATTTCTTGTTTTACCCAGCTGGTCTTTTTCTGTAGTTTTGGCATTTGTCAAGTCGGGTCATTAAGGACAAATCAGGACTATTTTGGACAAGTCGAGACATACGAGCACAGCAGAGCGAAGTCAAATTAATAAAAACTCAGCCGGAATTGAAATATAAATGTTCCCAACATTTTGCAATTGTGTTACAAATTTCTTGAATTACCCAGCTGGACTCGTTCTGTTTTTTGGCATTTGTCAAGTCGGGTCTTTAGGACAAATCGGGACTATTAGGACAAGATAAGACGTACTAAGCACAGCAAGGTAAAGTCAAATCGAAAATCTCAGTCGGAATTGAAATTTGAATGTCCCAACACTTTCCAATTGTGTTACAAATTTCTTGAATTACCCAGCTGGACTTGTTCTGTAGTTTTGGCATATGTCAAGTCGGGTCAGTAGGGACAAATCGGGACCATTAGAACAAGTCAAGACATACGAAGCACAGAGTGGCTAGTCAATTTACGAAAATCCCAGTCGGAATTGAAATTAGAATTATTCCACAACAATTTCCTATTGTGTTACAAATTTCTTGTTTTACCCAGCCGGACTTGTTCTGTAGGTTTGGCATTTGTCAAGTCGGGTCCAGTGGGCCAAATCGGGACCATTAGGACAAGTCGAGACATACGAAGCACAGCAGGGCTAAGTCAATTTACGAAAAACCCAGTCGGAATTGAAATTAGATTTGTTCCCCAACATTTTCCTATTGTTTTACAAATTTCTTGTTTTACCCAGCTGGTCTTTTTCTGTAGTTTTGGCATTTGTCAAGTCGGGTCATTAAGGACAAATCGGGAACATTAGGACAAGTCGAGACATACGAAGCACAGAGTGGCTAAGTCAATTTACGAAAATCCCAGTCGGAATTGAAATTAGAATCATTCCACAACAATTTCCTATTGTGTTACAAATTTCTTGTTTTACCCAGCCGGACTTGTTCTGTAATTTTGGCATTTGTCAAGTCGGGTCATTAAGGACAAATCGGGAACATTAGGACAAGTCGAGACATACGAAGCACAGCAGGGCTAAGTCAATATACGAAAAACCCAGTCGGAATCAAAATTAGATTTGTTCCCCAACATTTTCCTATTGTTTTACAAATTTCTTGTTTTACCCAGCTGGTCTTTTTCTGTAGGTTTGGCATATGTCAAGTCGGGTCCAGTGGGGACAAATCGGGACCATTAGGACAAGTCGAGACATACGAAGCACAGAGTGGCTTAGTCAGTTTACGAAAATCCCAGTCGGAATTGAAATTAGAATCATTCCACATCAATTTCCTATTGTGTTACAAATTTCTTGTTTTACCCAGCTGGACTTGTTCTGTAGGTTTGGCATTTGTCAAGTCGGGTCAGTGGGAACATATCGGGACCATTAGGTCAAGTCAAGACATACGAAGCACAGCAGGGCGAAGTCATATTACGTAAATCTCAGCCGGAATTGAAATTTGAATGTTCCCAACACTTTCCAATAGTGTTACAAATTTCTTGAATTACCCAGCTGGACTCGTTCTGTTTTTTGGATTTATCAAGTCGCGTCATTAAGGACAAATCAGGAACATTAGGACAAGTCGAGACATACGAAGCACAGCAGGACGAAGTCAAATTACTAAAATCTCAGTCGGAAATGAAATTTGATTGTTCCCCAACAATTTCCTATTGTGTTACAAATTTCTTGTTTTACCCAGCCGGACTTGTTCTGTAGGTTTGGCATTTGTCAAGTCGGGTCAGTGGGAACATATCGGGGCCATTAGGTCAAGTCAAGACATACGAAGCAAAGCAGGGCGAAGTCGTATTACGAAAATCTCAGTCGGAATTGAAATTTGAATGTCCCAACACTTTCCAATTGTGTTACAAATTTCTTGAATTACCCAGCTGGACTTGTTCTGTAGTTTTGGCATATGTCAAGTCGGGTCCAGTGGGGACAAATCGGGACCATTAGGACAAGTCGAGACATACGAAGCACAGCAGGGCTAAGTCAATTTACGAAAAATCCAGTCGGAATTGAAATTAGATTTGTTCCCCAACATTTTCCTATTGTTTTACAAATTTCTTGTTTTACCCAGCTGGTCTTTTTCTGTAGTTTTGGCATTTGTCAAGTCGGGTCATTAAGGACAAATCAGGACTATTTGGACAAGTCGAGACATACGAGCACAGCAGAGCGAAGTCAAATTAATAAAAACTCAGCCGGAATTGAAATATAAATGTTCCCAACATTTTGCAATTGTGTTACAAATTTCTTGAATTACCCAGCTGGACTCGTTCTGTTTTTTGGCATTTGTCAAGTCGGGTCTTTAGGACAAATCGGGACTATTAGGACAAGATAAGACGTACTAAGCACAGCAAGGCAAAGTCAAATCGAAAATCTCAGTCGGAATTGAAATTTGAATGTCCCAACACTTTCCAATTGTGTTACAAATTTCTTGAATTACCCAGCTGGACTTGTTCTGTAGTTTTGGCATATGTCAAGTCGGGTCAGTAGGGACAAATCGGGACCATTAGAACAAGTCAAGACATACGAAGCACAGAGTGGCTAAGTCAATTTACGAAAATCCCAGTCGGAATTGAAATTAGAATTATTCCACAACAATTTCCTATTGTGTTACAAATTTCTTGTTTTACCCAGCCGGACTTGTTCTGTAGGTTTGGCATTTGTCAAGTCGGGTCCAGTGGGCCAAATCGGGACCATTAGGACAAGTCGAGACATACGAAGCACAGCAGGGCTAAGTCAATTTACGAAAAACCCAGTCGGAATTGAAATTAGATTTGTTCCCCAACATTTTCCTATTGTTTTACAAATTTCTTGAATTACCCAGCTGGACTCGTTCTGTTTTTTGGATTTATCAAGTCGCGTCATTAAGGACAAATCAGGAACATTAGGACAAGTCGAGACATACGAAGCACAGCAGGACGAAGTCAAATTACTAAAATCTCAGTCGGAAATGAAATTTGATTGTTCCCCAACAATTTCCTATTGTGTTACAAATTTCTTGTTTTACCCAGCCGGACTTGTTCTGTAGGTTTGGCATTTGTCAAGTCGGGTCAGTGGGAACATATCGGGGCCATTAGGTCAAGTCAAGACATACGAAGCAAAGCAGGGCGAAGTCGTATTACGAAAATCTCAGTCGGAATTGAAATTTGAATGTCCCAACACTTTCCAATTGTGTTACAAATTTCTTGAATTACCCAGCTGGACTTGTTCTGTAGTTTTGGCATATGTCAAGTCGGGTCCAGTGGGGACAAATCGGGACCATTAGGACAAGTCGAGACATACGAAGCACAGCAGGGCTAAGTCAATTTACGAAAAATCCAGTCGGAATTGAAATTAGATTTGTTCCCCAACATTTTCCTATTGTTTTACAAATTTCTTGTTTTACCCAGCTGGTCTTTTTCTGTAGTTTTGGCATTTGTCAAGTCGGGTCATTAAGGACAAATCAGGACTATTTGGACAAGTCGAGACATACGAGCACAGCAGAGCGAAGTCAAATTAATAAAAACTCAGCCGGAATTGAAATATAAATGTTCCCAACATTTTGCAATTGTGTTACAAATTTCTTGAATTACCCAGCTGGACTCGTTCTGTTTTTTGGCATTTGTCAAGTCGGGTCTTTAGGACAAATCGGGACTATTAGGACAAGATAAGACGTACTAAGCACAGCAAGGCAAAGTCAAATCGAAAATCTCAGTCGGAATTGAAATTTGAATGTCCCAACACTTTCCAATTGTGTTACAAATTTCTTGAATTACCCAGCTGGACTTGTTCTGTAGTTTTGGCATATGTCAAGTCGGGTCAGTAGGGACAAATCGGGACCATTAGAACAAGTCAAGACATACGAAGCACAGAGTGGCTAAGTCAATTTACGAAAATCCCAGTCGGAATTGAAATTAGAATTATTCCACAACAATTTCCTATTGTGTTACAAATTTCTTGTTTTACCCAGCCGGACTTGTTCTGTAGGTTTGGCATTTGTCAAGTCGGGTCCAGTGGGCCAAATCGGGACCATTAGGACAAGTCGAGACATACGAAGCACAGCAGGGCTAAGTCAATTTACGAAAAACCCAGTCGGAATTGAAATTAGATTTGTTCCCCAACATTTTCCTATTGTTTTACAAATTTCTTGTTTTACCCAGCTGGTCTTTTTCTGTAGTTTTGGCATATGTCAAGTCGGGTCAGTAGGGACAAATCGGGACCATTAGAACAAGTCAAGACATACGAAGCACAGAGTGGCTAAGTCAATTTACGAAAATCTCAGCCGGAATTGAAATTTGAATGTTCCCAACACTTTCCAATTGTGTTACAAATTTCTTGAATTACCCAGCTGGACTCGTTCTGTTTTTTGGCATTTGTCAAGTCGGGTCAGTGGGAACATATCGGGACCATTAGGTCAAGTCAAGACATACGAAGCACAGCAGGGCGAAGTCATATTACGAAAATCTCAGCCGGAATTGAAATTTGAATGTTCCCAACACTTTCCAATTGTGTTACAAATTTCTTGAATTACCCAGCTGGACTCGTTCTGTTTTTTGGCATTTGTCAAGTCGCGTCATTAAGGACAAATCGGGAACATTAGGACAAGTCGAGACATACGAAGCACAGCAGGACGAAGTCAAATTACTAAATTCTCAGCCGGAATTGAAATTTGAATGTTCCCAACACTTTCCAATTGTGTTACAAATTTCTTGTTTTACCCAGCTGGACTTGTTCTGTAGTTTTGGCATTTGTCAAGTCGGGTCATTAGGACAAATCGGAACTATTTGGACAAGTCGAGACATACGAGCACAGCAGGGCGAAGTCAAATTACTAAAAACTCAGCCGGAATTGAAATATAAATGTTCCCCACACTTTCCAATTGTGTTACAAATTTCTTTAATTACCCAGCTGGACTCGTTCTGTTTTTTGGCATTTGTCAAGTCGCGTCATTAAGGACAGATAAATCAGGAACATTAGGACAAGTCGAGACATACGAAGCACAGCAGGACGAAGTCAAATTACGAAAATCTCAGCCGGAATTGAAATTTGAATGTTCCCAACACTTTCCAATTGTGTTACAAATTTCTTGATACCCAGCTGGACTCGTTCTGTTTTTTGGCATTTGTCAGGTCGGGTCATTAAGGACAAATCAGGAACATTAGGACAAGTCGAGACATACGAAGCACAGCAGGGCTAAGTCAATTTACGAAAAACCCAGTCGGAATTAAAATTAGATTTGTTCCCCAACATTTTCCTATTGTTTTACAAATTTCTTGTTTTACCCAGCTGGTCTTTTTCTGTAGTTTTGGCATATGTCAAGTCGGGTCCAGTGGGGACAAATCGGGACCATTAGGACAAGTCGAGACATACGAAGCACAGAGTGGCTTAGTCAGTTTACGAAAATCCCAGTCGGAATTGAAATTAGAATCATTCCACAACAATTTCCTATTGTGTTACAAATTTCTTGTTTTACCCAGCTGGACTTGTTCTGTAGGTTTGGCATTTGTCAAGTCGGGTCAGTGGGAACATATCGGGACCATTAGGTCAAGTCAAGACATACGAAGCACAGCAGGGTGAAGTCATATTACGAAAATCTCAGCCGGAATTGAAATTTGAATGTTCCCAACACTTTCCAATTGTGTTACAAATTTCTTGAATTACCCAGCTGGACTCGTTCTGTTTTTTGGATTTGTCAAGTCGCGTCATTAAGGACAAATCAGGAACATTAGGACAAGTCGAGACATACGAAGCACAGCAGGACGAAGTCAAATTACTAAAATCTCAGTCGGAAATGAAATTTGATTGTTCCCCAACAATTTCCTATTGTGTTACAAATTTCTTGTTTTACCCAGCCGGACTTGTTCTGTAGGTTTGGCATTTGTCAAGTCGGGTCAGTGGGAACATATCGGGGCCATTAGGTCAAGTCAAGACATACGAAGCAAAGCAGGGCGAAGTCATATTACGAAAATCTCAGTCGGAATTGAAATTTGAATGTCCCAACACTTTCCAATTGTGTTACAAATTTCTTGAATTACCCAGCTGGACTTGTTCTGTAGTTTTGGCATATGTCAAGTCGGGTCCAGTGGGGACAAATCGGGACCATTAGGACAAGTCGAGACATACGAAGCACAGCAGGGCTAAGTCAATTTACGAAAAATCCAGTCGGAATTGAAATTAGATTTGTTCCCCAACATTTTCCTATTGTTTTACAAATTTCTTGTTTTACCCAGCTGGTCTTTTTCTGTAGTTTTGGCATTTGTCAAGTCGGGTCATTAAGGACAAATCAGGACTATTTCAAGTCGAGATATACGAGCACAGCAGAGCGAAGTCAAATTAATAAAAACTCAGGCGGAATTGAAATATAAATGTTCCCAACATTTTGCAATTGTGTTACAAATTTCTTGAATTACCCAGCTGGACTCGTTCTGTTTTTTGGCATTTGTCAAGTCGGGTCTTTAGGACAAATCGGGACTATTAGGACAAGATAAGACGTACTAAGCACAGCAAGGCAAAGTCAAATCGAAAATCTCAGTCGGAATTGAAATTTGAATTGTTACCCAACATTTTCCAATTGTGATACAAATATCTTGTTTCACCCAGCTGGACTGTTCTGTAGTTTTGGCATATGTCAAGTCGGGTCAGTAGGGACAAATCGGGACCATTAGAACAAGTCAAGACATACGAAGCACAGAGTGCTAAGTCAATTTACGAAAATCCCAGTCGGAATTGAAATTAGAATTATTCCACAACAATTTCCTATTGTGTTACAAATTTCTTGTTTTACCCAGCCGGACTTGTTCTGTAGGTTTGGCATTTGTCAAGTCGGGTCCAGTGGGCCAAATCGGGACCATTAGGACAAGTCGAGACATACGAAGCACAGCAGGGCTAAGTCAATTTACGAAAAACCCAGTCGGAATTGAAATTAGATTTGTTCCCCAACATTTTCCTATTGTTTTACAAATTTCTTGTTTTACCCAGCTGGTCTTTTTCTGTAGTTTTGGCATATGTCAAGTCGGGTCAGTAGGGACAAATCGGGACCATTAGAACAAGTCAAGACATACGAAGCACAGAGTGCTAAGTCAATTTACGAAAATCCCAGTCGGAATTGAAATTAGAATTATTCCACAACAATTTCCTATTGTGTTACAAATTTCTTGAATTACCCAGCTGGACTCGTTCTGTTTTTTGGCATTTGTCAAGTCGGGTCATTGAGGACAAATCGGGAACATTAGGACAAGTCGAGACATACGAAGCACAGCAGGGCTAAGTCAATTTACGAAAAACCCAGTCGGAATTAAAATTAGATTTGTTCCCCAACATTTTCCTATTGTTTTACAAATTTCTTGTTTTACCCAGCTGGTCTTTTTCTGTAGTTTTGGCATATGTCAAGTCGGGTCCAGTGGGGACAAATCGGGACCATTAGGACAGGTCGAGACATACGAAGCACAGCAGGGCTAAGTCAATTTACGAAAAATCCAGTCGGAATTGAAATTAGATTTGTTCCCCAACATTTTCCAATTGTGATACAAATTTCTTGTTTCACCCAGCTGGACTGTTCTGTAGTTTTGGCATATGTCAAGTCGGGTCAGTAGGGACAAATCGGGACCATTAGGTCAAGTCAAGACATACGAAGCACAGCAGGGCGAAGTCATATTACGAAAATCTCAGTCGGAATTGAAATTAGAATTATTCCACAACAATTTCCTATTGTGTTACAAATTTCTTGAATTACCCAGCTGGACTCGTTCTGTTTTTTGGCATTTGTCAAGTCGGGTCATTAAGGACAAATCGGGAAAATTAGGACAAGTCAAGACATACGAAGCACAGCAGGGCTAAGTCAATTTACGAAAAACCCAGTCGGAATTGAAATTAGATTTGTTCCCCAACATTTTCCTATTATTTTACAAATTTCTTGTTTTACCCAGCTGGTCTTTTTCTGTAGTTTTGACATATGTCAAGTCGGGTCAGTAGGGACAAATCGGGACCATTAGAACAAGTCAAGACATACGAAGCACAGAGTGGCTAAGTCAATTTACGAAAATCCCAGTCGGAATTGAAATTAGAATTATTCCACAACAATTTCCTATTGTGTTACAAATTTCTTGTTTTACCCAGCTGGACTTGTTCTGTAGGTTTGGCATTTGTCAAGTCGGGTCAGTGGGAACATATCGGGACCGTTAGGTCAAGTCATGACATACGAAGCACAGCAGGGCGAAGTCATATTACGAAAATCTCAGCCGGAATTGAAATTTGAATGTTCCCAACACTTTCCAATTGTGTTACAAATTTCTTGAATTACCCAGCTGGACTCGTTCTGTTTTTTGGCATTTGTCAAGTCGGGTCAGTGGGAACATATCGGGACCATTAGGTCAAGTCAAGACATACGAAGCACAGCAGGGCGAAGTCATATTACGAAAATCTCAGCCGGAATTGAAATTTGAATGTTCCCAACACTTTCCAATTGTGTTACAAATTTCTTGAATTACCCAGCTGGACTCGTTCTGTTTTTTGGCATTTGTCAAGTCGCGTCATTAAGGACAAATCAGGAACATTAGGACAAGTCGAGACATACGAAGCACAGCAGGACGAAGTCAAATTACTAAATTCTCAGTCGGAATTGAAATTTGATTGTTCCCCAACAATTTCCTATTGTGTTACAAATTTCTTGTTTTGCCCAGCTGGACTTGTTCTATAATTTTGGCATATGTCAAGTCGGGTCATTAAGGACAAATCGGGACCATTAGGACAAGTTGATAGATACGAAGCACAGCAGAGCGAAGTCATATTAAGAAAATCTCAGTCGGAATTGAAATTTGATTTGTTTCCCAACATTTCTATTGTTTAACAAATTTCTTGTTTTACCCAGCTGGACTTGTTCTGTAGTTTTGGCATTTGTCAAGTCGGGTCATTAGGACAAATCGGAACTATTTGGACAAGTCGAGACATACGAGCACAGCAGGGCGAAGTCAAATTACTAAAAACTCAGCCGGAATTGAAATTTGATTGTTCCCCACACTTTCCAATTGTGTTACAAATTTCTTTAATTACCCAGCTGGACACGTTCTGTTTTTTGGCATTTGTCAAGTCGGGTCATTAAGGACAAATCAGGAACATTAGGACAAGTCGAGACATACGAAGCACAGCAGGACGAAGTCAAATTACTAAATTCTCAGTCGGAATTGAAATTTGATTGTTCCCCAACAATTTCCTATTGTGTTACAAATTTCTTGTTTTACCCAGCTGGACTTGTTCTGTAGTTTTGGCATATGTCAAGTCGGGTCCAGTGGGGACAAATCGGGACCATTAGGACAAGTCGAGACATACGAAGCACAGCAGGGCTAAGTCAATTTACGAAAAATCCAGTCGGAATTGAAATTAGATTTGTTCCCCAACATTTTCCAATTGTGATACAAATTTCTTGTTTCACCCAGCTGGACTGTTCTGTAGTTTTGGCATATGTCAAGTCGGGTCAGTAGGGACAAATCGGGACCATTAGGTCAAGTCAAGACATACGAAGCACAGCAGGGCGAAGTCATATTACGAAAATCTCAGTCGGAATTGAAATTAGAATTATTCCACAACAATTTCCTATTGTGTTACAAATTTCTTGAATTACCCAGCTGGACTCGTTCTGTTTTTTGGCATTTGTCAAGTCGGGTCATTAAGGACAAATCGGGAACATTAGGACAAGTCAAGACATACGAAGCACAGCAGGGCTAAGTCAATTTACGAAAATCCCAGTCGGAATTGAAATTAGAATTATTCCACAACAATTTCCTATTGTGTTACAAATTTCTTGTTTTACCCAGCTGGACTCGTTCTGTAGGTTTGGCATTTGTCAAGTCGGGTCAGTGGGAACATATCGGGACCATTAGGTCAAGTCATGACATACGAAGCACAGCAGGGCGAAGTCATATTACGAAAATCTCAGCCGGAATTGAAATTTGATTTGTTTCCCAACATTTCTATTGTTTAACAAATTTCTTGTTTTACCCAGCTGGACTTGTTCTGTAGTTTTGGCATTTGTCAAGTCGCGTCATTAAGGACAAATCAGGAACATTAGGACAAGTCGAGACATACGAAGCACAGCAGGACGAAGTCAAATTACTAAATTCTCAGTCGGAATTGAAATTTGATTGTTCCCCAACAATTTCCTATTGTGTTACAAATTTCTTGTTTTGCCCAGCTGGACTTGTTCTGTAATTTTGGCATTTGTCAAGTCGGGTCATTAAGGACAAATCGGGACCATTAGGACAAGTTGATAGATACGAAGCACAGCAGAGCGAAGTCATATTAAGAAAATCTCAGTCGGAATTGAAATTTGATTTGTTTCCCAACATTTCTATTGTTTAACAAATTTCTTGTTTTACCCAGCTGGACTTGTTCTGTAGTTTTGGCATTTGTCAAGTCTGGTCATTAGGACAAATCGGAACTATTTGGACAAGTCGAGACATACGAGCACAGCAGGGCGAAGTCAAATTACTAAAAACTCAGCCGGAATTGAAATATAAATGTTCCCCACACTTTCCAATTGTGTTACAAATTTCTTTAATTACCCAGCTGGACTCGTTCTGTTTTTTGGCATTTGTCAAGTCGGGTCAGTAGGGACAAATCGGGACCATTAGGTCAAGTCAAGACATACGAAGCACAGCAGGGCGAAGTCATATTACGAAAATCTCAGTCGGAATTGAAATTAGAATTATTCCACAACAATTTCCTATTGTGTTACAAATTTCTTGAATTACCCAGCTGGACTCGTTCTGTTTTTTGGCATTTGTCAAGTCGGGTCATTAAGGACAAATCGGGAAAATTAGGACAAGTCAAGACATACGAAGCACAGCAGGGCTAAGTCAATTTACGAAAAACCCAGTCGGAATTGAAATTAGATTTGTTCCCCAACATTTTCCTATTATTTTACAAATTTCTTGTTTTACCCAGCTGGTCTTTTTCTGTAGTTTTGACATATGTCAAGTCGGGTCAGTAGGGACAAATCGGGACCATTAGAACAAGTCAAGACATACGAAGCACAGAGTGGCTAAGTCAATTTACGAAAATCCCAGTCGGAATTGAAATTAGAATTATTCCACAACAATTTCCTATTGTGTTACAAATTTCTTGTTTTACCCAGCTGGACTTGTTCTGTAGGTTTGGCATTTGTCAAGTCGGGTCAGTGGGAACATATCGGGACCGTTAGGTCAAGTCATGACATACGAAGCACAGCAGGGCGAAGTCATATTACGAAAATCTCAGCCGGAATTGAAATTTGAATGTTCCCAACACTTTCCAATTGTGTTACAAATTTCTTGAATTACCCAGCTGGACTCGTTCTGTTTTTTGGCATTTGTCAAGTCGGGTCAGTGGGAACATATCGGGACCATTAGGTCAAGTCAAGACATACGAAGCACAGCAGGGCGAAGTCATATTACGAAAATCTCAGCCGGAATTGAAATTTGAATGTTCCCAACACTTTCCAATTGTGGTACAAATTTCTTGAATTACCCAGCTGGACTCGTTCTGTTTTTTGGCATTTGTCAAGTCGCGTCATTAAGGACAAATCAGGAACATTAGGACAAGTCGAGACATACGAAGCACAGCAGGACGAAGTCAAATTACTAAATTCTCAGTCGGAATTGAAATTTGATTGTTCCCCAACAATTTCCTATTGTGTTACAAATTTCTTGTTTTGCCCAGCTGGACTTGTTCTATAATTTTGGCATATGTCAAGTCGGGTCATTAAGGACAAATCGGGACCATTAGGACAAGTTGATAGATACGAAGCACAGCAGAGCGAAGTCATATTAAGAAAATCTCAGTCGGAATTGAAATTTGATTTGTTTCCCAACATTTCTATTGTTTAACAAATTTCTTGTTTTACCCAGCTGGACTTGTTCTGTAGTTTTGGCATTTGTCAAGTCGGGTCATTAGGACAAATCGGAACTATTTGGACAAGTCGAGACATACGAGCACAGCAGGGCGAAGTCAAATTACTAAAAACTCAGCCGGAATTGAAATTTGATTGTTCCCCACACTTTCCAATTGTGTTACAAATTTCTTTAATTACCCAGCTGGACACGTTCTGTTTTTTGGCATTTGTCAAGTCGGGTCATTAAGGACAAATCAGGAACATTAGGACAAGTCGAGACATACGAAGCACAGCAGGACGAAGTCAAATTACTAAATTCTCAGTCGGAATTGAAATTTGATTGTTCCCCAACAATTTCCTATTGTGTTACAAATTTCTTGTTTTACCCAGCTGGACTTGTTCTGTAGTTTTGGCATATGTCAAGTCGGGTCCAGTGGGGACAAATCGGGACCATTAGGACAAGTCGAGACATACGAAGCACAGCAGGGCTAAGTCAATTTACGAAAAATCCAGTCGGAATTGAAATTAGATTTGTTCCCCAACATTTTCCAATTGTGATACAAATTTCTTGTTTCACCCAGCTGGACTGTTCTGTAGTTTTGGCATATGTCAAGTCGGGTCAGTAGGGACAAATCGGGACCATTAGGTCAAGTCAAGATATACGAAGCACAGCAGGGCGAAGTCATATTACGAAAATCTCAGTCGGAATTGAAATTAGAATTATTCCACAACAATTTCCTATTGTGTTACAAATTTCTTGAATTACCCAGCTGGACTCGTTCTGTTTTTTGGCATTTGTCAAGTCGGGTCATTAAGGACAAATCGGGAAAATTAGGACAAGTCAAGACATACGAAGCACAGCAGGGCTAAGTCAATTTACGAAAAACCCAGTCGGAATTGAAATTAGATTTGTTCCCCAACATTTTCCTATTGTTTTACAAATTTCTTGTTTTACCCAGCTGGTCTTTTTCTGTAGTTTTGGCATTTGTCAAGTCGGGTCATTAAGGACAAATCAGGACTATTTCAAGTCGAGATATACGAGCACAGCAGAGCGAAGTCAAATTAATAAAAACTCAGCCGGAATTGAAATATAAATGTTCCCAACATTTTGCAATTGTGTTACAAATTTCTTGAATTACCCAGCTGGACTCGTTCTGTTTTTTGGCATTTGTCAAGTCGGGTCTTTAGGACAAATCGGGACTATTAGGACAAGATAAGACGTACTAAGCACAGCAAGGCAAAGTCAAATCGAAAATCTCAGTCGGAATTGAAATTTGAATTGTTACCCAACATTTTCCAATTGTGATACAAATATCTTGTTTCACCCAGCTGGACTGTTCTGTAGTTTTGGCATATGTCAAGTCGGGTCAGTAGGGACAAATCGGGACCATTAGAACAAGTCAAGACATACGAAGCACAGAGTGCTAAGTCAATTTACGAAAATCCCAGTCGGAATTGAAATTAGAATTATTCCACAACAATTTCCTATTGTGTTACAAATTTCTTGTTTTACCCAGCCGGACTTGTTCTGTAGGTTTGGCATTTGTCAAGTCGGGTCCAGTGGGCCAAATCGGGACCATTAGGACAAGTCGAGACATACGAAGCACAGCAGGGCTAAGTCAATTTACGAAAAACCCAGTCGGAATTGAAATTAGATTTGTTCCCCAACATTTTCCTATTGTTTTACAAATTTCTTGTTTTACCCAGCTGGTCTTTTTCTGTAGTTTTGGCATATGTCAAGTCGGGTCAGTAGGGACAAATCGGGACCATTAGAACAAGTCAAGACATACGAAGCACAGAGTGCTAAGTCAATTTACGAAAATCCCAGTCGGAATTGAAATTAGAATTATTCCACAACAATTTCCTATTGTGTTACAAATTTCTTGAATTACCCAGCTGGACTCGTTCTGTTTTTTGGCATTTGTCAAGTCGGGTCATTGAGGACAAATCGGGAACATTAGGACAAGTCGAGACATACGAAGCACAGCAGGGCTAAGTCAATTTACGAAAAACCCAGTCGGAATTAAAATTAGATTTGTTCCCCAACATTTTCCTATTGTTTTACAAATTTCTTGTTTTACCCAGCTGGTCTTTTTCTGTAGTTTTGGCATATGTCAAGTCGGGTCCAGTGGGGACAAATCGGGACCATTAGGACAGGTCGAGACATACGAAGCACAGCAGGGCTAAGTCAATTTACGAAAAATCCAGTCGGAATTGAAATTAGATTTGTTCCCCAACATTTTCCAATTGTGATACAAATTTCTTGTTTCACCCAGCTGGACTGTTCTGTAGTTTTGGCATATGTCAAGTCGGGTCAGTAGGGACAAATCGGGACCATTAGGTCAAGTCAAGACATACGAAGCACAGCAGGGCGAAGTCATATTACGAAAATCTCAGTCGGAATTGAAATTAGAATTATTCCACAACAATTTCCTATTGTGTTACAAATTTCTTGAATTACCCAGCTGGACTCGTTCTGTTTTTTGGCATTTGTCAAGTCGGGTCATTAAGGACAAATCGGGAAAATTAGGACAAGTCAAGACATACGAAGCACAGCAGGGCTAAGTCAATTTACGAAAAACCCAGTCGGAATTGAAATTAGATTTGTTCCCCAACATTTTCCTATTATTTTACAAATTTCTTGTTTTACCCAGCTGGTCTTTTTCTGTAGTTTTGACATATGTCAAGTCGGGTCAGTAGGGACAAATCGGGACCATTAGAACAAGTCAAGACATACGAAGCACAGAGTGGCTAAGTCAATTTACGAAAATCCCAGTCGGAATTGAAATTAGAATTATTCCACAACAATTTCCTATTGTGTTACAAATTTCTTGTTTTACCCAGCTGGACTTGTTCTGTAGGTTTGGCATTTGTCAAGTCGGGTCAGTGGGAACATATCGGGACCGTTAGGTCAAGTCATGACATACGAAGCACAGCAGGGCGAAGTCATATTACGAAAATCTCAGCCGGAATTGAAATTTGAATGTTCCCAACACTTTCCAATTGTGTTACAAATTTCTTGAATTACCCAGCTGGACTCGTTCTGTTTTTTGGCATTTGTCAAGTCGGGTCAGTGGGAACATATCGGGACCATTAGGTCAAGTCAAGACATACGAAGCACAGCAGGGCGAAGTCATATTACGAAAATCTCAGCCGGAATTGAAATTTGAATGTTCCCAACACTTTCCAATTGTGTTACAAATTTCTTGAATTACCCAGCTGGACTCGTTCTGTTTTTTGGCATTTGTCAAGTCGCGTCATTAAGGACAAATCAGGAACATTAGGACAAGTCGAGACATACGAAGCACAGCAGGACGAAGTCAAATTACTAAATTCTCAGTCGGAATTGAAATTTGATTGTTCCCCAACAATTTCCTATTGTGTTACAAATTTCTTGTTTTGCCCAGCTGGACTTGTTCTATAATTTTGGCATATGTCAAGTCGGGTCATTAAGGACAAATCGGGACCATTAGGACAAGTTGATAGATACGAAGCACAGCAGAGCGAAGTCATATTAAGAAAATCTCAGTCGGAATTGAAATTTGATTTGTTTCCCAACATTTCTATTGTTTAACAAATTTCTTGTTTTACCCAGCTGGACTTGTTCTGTAGTTTTGGCATTTGTCAAGTCGGGTCATTAGGACAAATCGGAACTATTTGGACAAGTCGAGACATACGAGCACAGCAGGGCGAAGTCAAATTACTAAAAACTCAGCCGGAATTGAAATTTGATTGTTCCCCACACTTTCCAATTGTGTTACAAATTTCTTTAATTACCCAGCTGGACACGTTCTGTTTTTTGGCATTTGTCAAGTCGGGTCATTAAGGACAAATCAGGAACATTAGGACAAGTCGAGACATACGAAGCACAGCAGGACGAAGTCAAATTACTAAATTCTCAGTCGGAATTGAAATTTGATTGTTCCCCAACAATTTCCTATTGTGTTACAAATTTCTTGTTTTACCCAGCTGGACTTGTTCTGTAGTTTTGGCATATGTCAAGTCGGGTCCAGTGGGGACAAATCGGGACCATTAGGACAAGTCGAGACATACGAAGCACAGCAGGGCTAAGTCAATTTACGAAAAATCCAGTCGGAATTGAAATTAGATTTGTTCCCCAACATTTTCCAATTGTGATACAAATTTCTTGTTTCACCCAGCTGGACTGTTCTGTAGTTTTGGCATATGTCAAGTCGGGTCAGTAGGGACAAATCGGGACCATTAGGTCAAGTCAAGACATACGAAGCACAGCAGGGCGAAGTCATATTACGAAAATCTCAGTCGGAATTGAAATTAGAATTATTCCACAACAATTTCCTATTGTGTTACAAATTTCTTGAATTACCCAGCTGGACTCGTTCTGTTTTTTGGCATTTGTCAAGTCGGGTCATTAAGGACAAATCGGGAACATTAGGACAAGTCAAGACATACGAAGCACAGCAGGGCTAAGTCAATTTACGAAAATCCCAGTCGGAATTGAAATTAGAATTATTCCACAACAATTTCCTATTGTGTTACAAATTTCTTGTTTTACCCAGCTGGACTCGTTCTGTAGGTTTGGCATTTGTCAAGTCGGGTCAGTGGGAACATATCGGGACCATTAGGTCAAGTCATGACATACGAAGCACAGCAGGGCGAAGTCATATTACGAAAATCTCAGCCGGAATTGAAATTTGATTTGTTTCCCAACATTTCTATTGTTTAACAAATTTCTTGTTTTACCCAGCTGGACTTGTTCTGTAGTTTTGGCATTTGTCAAGTCGCGTCATTAAGGACAAATCAGGAACATTAGGACAAGTCGAGACATACGAAGCACAGCAGGACGAAGTCAAATTACTAAATTCTCAGTCGGAATTGAAATTTGATTGTTCCCCAACAATTTCCTATTGTGTTACAAATTTCTTGTTTTGCCCAGCTGGACTTGTTCTGTAATTTTGGCATTTGTCAAGTCGGGTCATTAAGGACAAATCGGGACCATTAGGACAAGTTGATAGATACGAAGCACAGCAGAGCGAAGTCATATTAAGAAAATCTCAGTCGGAAATGAAATTTGATTTGTTTCCCAACATTTCTATTGTTTAACAAATTTCTTGTTTTACCCAGCTGGACTTGTTCTGTAGTTTTGGCATTTGTCAAGTCTGGTCATTAGGACAAATCGGAACTATTTGGACAAGTCGAGACATACGAGCACAGCAGGGCGAAGTCAAATTACTAAAAACTCAGCCGGAATTGAAATATAAATGTTCCCCACACTTTCCAATTGTGTTACAAATTTCTTTAATTACCCAGCTGGACTCGTTCTGTTTTTTGGCATTTGTCAAGTCGGGTCAGTAGGGACAAATCGGGACCATTAGGTCAAGTCAAGACATACGAAGCACAGCAGGGCGAAGTCATATTACGAAAATCTCAGTCGGAATTGAAATTAGAATTATTCCACAACAATTTCCTATTGTGTTACAAATTTCTTGAATTACCCAGCTGGACTCGTTCTGTTTTTTGGCATTTGTCAAGTCGGGTCATTAAGGACAAATCGGCAAAATTAGGACAAGTCAAGACATACGAAGCACAGCAGGGCTAAGTCAATTTACGAAAAACCCAGTCGGAATTGAAATTAGATTTGTTCCCCAACATTTTCCTATTATTTTACAAATTTCTTGTTTTACCCAGCTGGTCTTTTTCTGTAGTTTTGACATATGTCAAGTCGGGTCAGTAGGGACAAATCGGGACCATTAGAACAAGTCAAGACATACGAAGCACAGAGTGGCTAAGTCAATTTACGAAAATCCCAGTCGGAATTGAAATTAGAATTATTCCACAACAATTTCCTATTGTGTTACAAATTTCTTGTTTTACCCAGCTGGACTTGTTCTGTAGGTTTGGCATTTGTCAAGTCGGGTCAGTGGGAACATATCGGGACCGTTAGGTCAAGTCATGACATACGAAGCACAGCAGGGCGAAGTCATATTACGAAAATCTCAGCCGGAATTGAAATTTGAATGTTCCCAACACTTTCCAATTGTGTTACAAATTTCTTGAATTACCCAGCTGGACTCGTTCTGTTTTTTGGCATTTGTCAAGTCGGGTCAGTGGGAACATATCGGGACCATTAGGTCAAGTCAAGACATACGAAGCACAGCAGGGCGAAGTCATATTACGAAAATCTCAGCCGGAATTGAAATTTGAATGTTCCCAACACTTTCCAATTGTGGTACAAATTTCTTGAATTACCCAGCTGGACTCGTTCTGTTTTTTGGCATTTGTCAAGTCGCGTCATTAAGGACAAATCAGGAACATTAGGACAAGTCGAGACATACGAAGCACAGCAGGACGAAGTCAAATTACTAAATTCTCAGTCGGAATTGAAATTTGATTGTTCCCCAACAATTTCCTATTGTGTTACAAATTTCTTGTTTTGCCCAGCTGGACTTGTTCTATAATTTTGGCATATGTCAAGTCGGGTCATTAAGGACAAATCGGGACCATTAGGACAAGTTGATAGATACGAAGCACAGCAGAGCGAAGTCATATTAAGAAAATCTCAGTCGGAATTGAAATTTGATTTGTTTCCCAACATTTCTATTGTTCAACAAATTTCTTGTTTTACCCAGCTGGACTTGTTCTGTAGTTTTGGCATTTGTCAAGTCGGGTCATTAGGACAAATCGGAACTATTTGGACAAGTCGAGACATACGAGCACAGCAGGGCGAAGTCAAATTACTAAAAACTCAGCCGGAATTGAAATTTGATTGTTCCCCACACTTTCCAATTGTGTTACAAATTTCTTTAATTACCCAGCTGGACACGTTCTGTTTTTTGGCATTTGTCAAGTCGGGTCATTAAGGACAAATCAGGAACATTAGGACAAGTCGAGACATACGAAGCACAGCAGGACGAAGTCAAATTACTAAATTCTCAGTCGGAATTGAAATTTGATTGTTCCCCAACAATTTCCTATTGTGTTACAAATTTCTTGTTTTACCCAGCTGGACTTGTTCTGTAGTTTTGGCATATGTCAAGTCGGGTCCAGTGGGGACAAATCGGGACCATTAGGACAAGTCGAGACATACGAAGCACAGCAGGGCTAAGTCAATTTACGAAAAATCCAGTCGGAATTGAAATTAGATTTGTTCCCCAACATTTTCCAATTGTGATACAAATTTCTTGTTTCACCCAGCTGGACTGTTCTGTAGTTTTGGCATATGTCAAGTCGGGTCAGTAGGGACAAATCGGGACCATTAGGTCAAGTCAAGATATACGAAGCACAGCAGGGCGAAGTCATATTACGAAAATCTCAGTCGGAATTGAAATTAGAATTATTCCACAACAATTTCCTATTGTGTTACAAATTTCTTGAATTACCCAGCTGGACTCGTTCTGTTTTTTGGCATTTGTCAAGTCGGGTCATTAAGGACAAATCGGGAACATTAGGACAAGTCAAGACATACGAAGCACAGCAGGGCTAAGTCAATTTACGAAAATCCCAGTCGGAATTGAAATTAGAATTATTCCACAACAATTTCCTATTGTGTTACTAATTTCTTGTTTTACCCAGCTGGACTTGTTCTGTAGGTTTGGCATTTGTCAAGTCGGGTCAGTGGGAACATATCGGGACCATTAGGTCAAGTCATGACATACGAAGCACAGCAGGGCGAAGTCATATTACGAAAATCTCAGCCGGAATTGAAATTTGATTTGTTTCCCAACATTTCTATTGTTTAACAAATTTCTTGTTTTACCCAGCTGGACTTGTTCTGTAGTTTTGGCATTTGTCAAGTCGCGTCATTAAGGACAAATCAGGAACATTAGGACAAGTCGAGACATACGAAGCACAGCAGGACGAAGTCAAATTACTAAATTCTCAGTCGGAATTGAAATTTGATTGTTCCCCAACAATTTCCTATTGTGTTACAAATTTCTTGTTTTGCCCAGCTGGACTTGTTCTGTAATTTTGGCATTTGTCAAGTCGGGTCATTAAGGACAAATCGGGACCATTAGGACAAGTTGATAGATACGAAGCACAGCAGAGCGAAGTCATATTAAGAAAATCTCAGTCGGAATTGAAATTTGATTTGTTTCCCAACATTTCTATTGTTTAACAAATTTCTTGTTTTACCCAGCTGGACTTGTTCTGTAGTTTTGGCATTTGTCAAGTCGGGTCATTAGGACAAATCGGAACTATTTGGACAAGTCGAGACATACGAGCACAGCAGGGCGAAGTCAAATTACTAAAAACTCAGCCGGAATTGAAATATAAATGTTCCCCACACTTTCCAATTGTGTTACAAATTTCTTTAATTACCCAGCTGGACTCGTTCTGTTTTTTGGCATTTGTCAAGTCGGGTCAGTAGGGACAAATCGGGACCATTAGGTCAAGTCAAGACATACGAAGCACAGCAGGGCGAAGTCATATTACGAAAATCTCAGTCGGAATTGAAATTAGAATTATTCCACAACAATTTCCTATTGTGTTACAAATTTCTTGAATTACCCAGCTGGACTCGTTCTGTTTTTTGGCATTTGTCAAGTCGGGTCATTGAGGACAAATCGGGAACATTAGGACAAGTCGAGACATACGAAGCACAGCAGGGCTAAGTCAATTTACGAAAAACCCAGTCGGAATTGAAATTAGATTTGTTCCCCAACATTTTCCTATTGTTTAACAAATTTCTTGTTTTACCCAGCTGGACTTGTTCTGTAGTTTTGGCATTTGTCAAGTCGGGTCATTAAGGACAAATTGGAACTATTTGGACAAGTCGAGACATACGAGCACAGCAGGGCGAAGTCAAATTACTAAAAACTCAGCCGGAATTGAAATATAAATGTTCCCCACACTTTCCAATTGTGTTACAAATTTCTTTAATTACCCAGCTGGACTCGTTCTGTTTTTTGTCATTTGTCAAGTCGGGTCATTACGGACAAATCGGGAACATTAGGACAGTCGAGACATACGAAGCACAGCAGGGCGAAGTCAAATTATTAAAATCTCAGTCGGAATTGAAATTTGAATGTTCCCAACATTTTCCAATTTTGTTACATATTTCTTGAATTACCCAGCTGGACTTGTTCTGTAGTTTTGGCATATGTCAAGTCGGTCCAGTGGGGACAAATCGGGACCATTAGGACAAGTCGAGACATACGAAGCACAGCAGGGGCTAAGTCAATTTACGAAAAACCCAGTCGGAATTGAAATTAGATTTGTTCCCCAACATTTTCCTATTGTTTTACAAATTTCTTGTTATACCCAGCTGGTCTTTTTCTGTAGTTTTGGCATATGTCAAGTCGGGTCAGTAGGGACAAATCGGGACCATTAGAACAAGTCAAGACATACGAAGCACAGAGTGGCTAAGTCAATTTACGAAAATCCCAGTCGGAATTGAAATTAGAATTATTCCACAACAATTTCCTATTGTGTTACAAATTTCTTGTTTTACCCAGCTGGACTTGTTCTGTAGGTTTGGCATTTGTCAAGTCGGGTCAGTGGAAACATATCGGGACCATTAGGTCAAGTCAAGACATACGAAGCACAGCAGGGCGAAGTCATATTACGAAAATCTCAGCCGGAATTGAAATTTGAATGCTCCCAACACTTTCCATTTGTGTTACAAATTTCTTGAATTACCCAGCTGGACTCGTTCTGCTTTTTGGCATTTGTCAAGTCGCGTCATTAAAGACGAATCAGGAACATAAGGACAAGTCGAGACATACGAAGCACAGCAGGACGAAGTCAAATTACTAAAATCTCAGTCGGAAATGAAATTTGATTGTTCCCCAACAATTTCCTATTGTGTTACAAATTTCTTTTTTTGCCCAGCTGGACTTGTTCTGTAATTTTGGCATTTGTCAAGTCGGGTCATTAAGGACAAATCGGGACCATTAGGACAAGTTGATAGATACGAAGCACAGCAGAGCGAAGTCATATTAAGAAAATCTCAGTCGGAATTGAAATTTGAATTGTTTCCCAACATTTTCCAATTGTGTTACAAATTTCTTGAATTACCCAGCTGGACTCGTTCTGTTTTTTGGCATTTGTCAAGTCGGGTCTTTAGGACAAATCGGGACTATTAGGACAAGATAAGACGTACTAAGCACAGCAAGGCAAAGTCAAATCGAAAATCTCAGTCGGAATTGATATTTGAATTGTTCCCCAACATTTTCCAATTGTGATACAAATTTCTTGTTTCACCCAGCTGGACTGTTCTGTAGTTTTGGCATATGTCAAGTCGGGTCAGTAGGGACAAATCGGGACCATTAGAACAAGTCAAGACATACGAAGCACAGAGTGGCTAAGTCAATTTACGAAAATCCCAGTCGAAATTGAAATTAGAATTATTCCACAACAATTTCCTATTGTGTTATAAATTTCTTGTTTTACCCAGCCGGACTTGTTCTGTAGGTTTGGCATTTGTCAAGTCGGGTCAGTGGGAACATATCGGGGCCATTAGGTCAAGTCAAGACATACGAAGCAAAGCAGGGCGAAGTCATATTACGAAAATCTCAGTCGGAATTGAAATTTGAATGTTCCCAACACTTTCCAATTGTGTTACAAATTTCTTGATACCCAGCTGGACTCGTTCTGTTTTTTGGCATTTGTCAAGTCGGGTCATTAAGGACAAATCGGGAACATTAGGACAAGTCGAGACATACGAAGCACAGCAGGACGAAGTCAAATTACTAAAATCTCAGTCGGAAATGAAATTTGATTGTTCCCCAACAATTTCCTATTGTGTTACAAATTTCTTGTTTTACCCAGCCGGACTTGTTCTGTAGGTTTGGCATTTGTCAAGTCGGGTCAGTGGGAACATATCGGGGCCATTAGGTCAAGTCAAGACATACGAAGCAAAGCAGGGCGAAGTCATATTACGAAAATCTCAGTCGGAATTGAAATTTGAATGTCCCAACACTTTCCAATTGTGTTACAAATTTCTTGAATTACCCAGCTGGACTTGTTCTGTAGTTTTGGCATATGTCAAGTCGGGTCCAGTGGGGACAAATCGGGACCATTAGGACAAGTCGAGACATACGAAGCACAGCAGGGCTAAGTCAATTTACGAAAAATCCAGTCGGAATTGAAATTAGATTTGTTCCCCAACATTTTCCTATTGTTTTACAAATTTCTTGTTTTACCCAGCTGGTCTTTTTCTGTAGTTTTGGCATTTGTCAAGTCGGGTCATTAAGGACAAATCAGGACTATTTCAAGTCGAGACATACGAGCACAGCAGAGCGAAGTCAAATTAATAAAAACTCAGCCGGAATTGAAATATAAATGTTCCCAACATTTTGCAATTGTGTTACAAATTTCTTGAATTACCCAGCTGGACTCGTTCTGTTTTTTGGCATTTGTCAAGTCGGGTCTTTAGGACAAATCGGGACTATTAGGACAAGATAAGACGTACTAAGCACAGCAAGGCAAAGTCAAATCGAAAATCTCAGTCGGAATTGAAATTTGAATTGTTACCCAACATTTTCCAATTGTGATACAAATATCTTGTTTCACCCAGCTGGACTGTTCTGTAGTTTTGGCATATGTCAAGTCGGGTCAGTAGGGACAAATCGGGACCATTAGAACAAGTCAAGACATACGAAGCACAGAGTGGCTAAGTCAATTTACGAAAATCCCAGTCGGAATTGAAATTAGAATTATTCCACAACAATTTCCTATTGTGTTACAAATTTCTTGTTTTACCCAGCCGGACTTGTTCTGTAGATTTGGCATTTGTCAAGTCGGGTCCAGTGGGCCAAATCGGGACCATTAGGACAAGTCGAGACATACGAAGCACAGCAGGGCTAAGTCAATTTACGAAAAACCCAGTCGGAATTGAAATTAGATTTGTTCCCCAACATTTTCCTATTGTTTTACAAATTTCTTGTTTTACCCAGCTGGTCTTTTTCTGAAGTTTTGGCATATGTCAAGTCGGGTCAGTAGGGACAAATCGGGACCATTAGAGCAAGTCAAGACATACGAAGCACAGAGTGCTAAGTCAATTTACGAAAATCCCAGTCGGAATTGAAATTAGAATTATTCCACAACAATTTCCTATTGTGTTACAAATTTCTTGAATTACCCAGCTGGACTCGTTCTGTTTTTTGGCATTTGTCAAGTCGGGTCATTAAGGACAAATCGGGAACATTAGGACAAGTCGAGACATACGAAGCACAGCAGGGCTAAGTCAATTTACGAAAAACCCAGTCGGAATTAAAATTAGATTTGTTCCCCAACATTTTCCTATTGTTTTACAAATTTCTTGTTTTACCCAGCTGGTCTTTTTCTGTAGTTTTGGCATATGTCAAGTTGGGTCCAGTGGGGACAAATCGGGACCATTAGGACAAGTCGAGACATACGAAGCACAGCAGGGCTAAGTCAATTTACGAAAAATCCAGTCGGAATTGAAATTAGATTTGTTCCCCAACATTTTCCAATTGTGATACAAATTTCTTGTTTCACCCAGCTGGACTGTTCTGTAGTTTTGGCATATGTCAAGTCGGGTCAGTAGGGACAAATCGGGACCATTAGGTCAAGTCAAGACATACGAAGCACAGCAGGGCGAAGTCATATTACGAAAATCTCAGTCGGAATTGAAATTAGAATTATTCCACAACAATTTCCTATTGTGTTACAAATTTCTTGAATACCCAGCTGGACTCGTTCTGTTTTTTGGCATTTGTCAAGTCGGGTCAGTGGGAACATATCGGGACCATTAGGTCAAGTCAAGACATACGAAGCACAGCAGGGCGAAGTCATATTACGAAAATCTCAGCCGGAATTGAAATTTGAATGTTCCCAACACTTTCCAATTGTGTTACAAATTTCTTGAATTACCCAGCTGGACTCGTTCTGTTTTTTGGCATTTGTCAAGTCGCGTCATTAAGGACAAATCAGGAACATTAGGACAAGTCGAGACATACGAAGCACAGCAGGACGAAGTCAAATTACTAAATTCTCAGTCGGAATTGAAATTTGATTGTTCCCCAACAATTTCCTATTGTGTTACAAATTTCTTGTTTTGCCCAGCTGGACTTGTTCTGTAATTTTGGCATATGTCAAGTCGGGTCATTAAGGACAAATCGGGACCATTAGGACAAGTTGATAGATACGAAGCACAGCAGAGCGAAGTCATATTAAGAAAATCTCAGTCGGAATTGAAATTTGATTTGTTTCCCAACATTTCTATTGTTTAACAAATTTCTTGTTTTACCCAGCTGGACTTGTTCTGTAGTTTTGGCATTTGTCAAGTCGGGTCATTAGGACAAATCGGAACTATTTGGACAAGTCGAGACATACGAGCACAGCAGGGCGAAGTCAAATTACTAAAAACTCAGCCGGAATTGAAATATAAATGTTCCCCACACTTTCCAATTGTGTTACAAATTTCTTTAATTACCCAGCTGGACTCGTTCTGTTTTTTGGCATTTGTCAAGTCGCGTCATTAAGGACAAATCAGGAACATTAGGACAAGTCGAGACATACGAAGCACAGCAGGACGAAGTCAAATTACTAAAATCTTAGTCGGAAATGAAATTTGATTGTTCCCCAACAATTTCCTATTGTGTTACAATTTTCTTGTTTAACCCAGCCGGACTTGTTCTGTAATTTTGGCATTTGTCAAGTCGGGTCCAGTGGGGACAAATCGGGACCATTAGGACAAGTCGAGACATACGAAGCACAGCAGGGCTAAGTCAATTTACGAAAAATCCAGTCGGAATTGAAATTAGATTTGTTCCCCAACATTTTCCAATTGTGATACAAATTTCTTGTTTCACCCAGCTGGACTGTTCTGTAGTTTTGGCATATGTCAAGTCGGGTCAGTAGGGACAAATCGGGACCATTAGGTCAAGTCAAGACATACGAAGCACAGCAGGGCGAAGTCATATTACGAAAATCTCAGTCGGAATTGAAATTAGAATTATTCCACAACAATTTCCTATTGTGTTACAAATTTCTTGAATTACCCAGCTGGACTCGTTCTGTTTTTTGGCATTTGTCAAGTCGGGTCATTAAGGACAAATCGGGAACATTAGGACAAGTCAAGACATACGAAGCACAGCAGGGCTAAGTCAATTTACGAAAATCCCAGTCGGAATTGAAATTAGAATCATTCCACAACAATTTCCTATTGTGTTACAAATTTCTTGTTTTACCCAGCTGGACTTGTTCTGTAGGTTTGGCATTTGTCAAGTCGGGTCAGTGGGAACATATCGGGACCATTAGGTCAAGTCAAGACATACGAAGCACAGCAGGGCGAAGTCATATTACGAAAATCTCAGCCGGAATTGAAATTTGAATGTTCCCAACACTTTCCAATTGTGTTACAAATTTCTTGAATTACCCAGCTGGACTCGTTCTGTTTTTTGGCATTTGTCAAGTCGCGTCATTAAGGACAAATCAGGAACATTAGGACAAGTCGAGACATACGAAGCACAGCAGGACGAAGTCAAATTACTAAATTCTCAGTCGGAATTGAAATTTGATTGTTCCCCAACAATTTCCTATTGTGTTACAAATTTCTTGTTTTGCCCAGCTGGACTTGTTCTGTAATTTTGGCATATGTCAAGTCGGGTCATTAAGGACAAATCGGGACCATTAGGACAAGTTGATAGATACGAAGCACAGCAGAGCGAAGTCATATTAAGAAAATCTCAGTCGGAATTGAAATTTGATTTGTTTCCCAACATTTCTATTGTTTAACAAATTTCTTGTTTTACCCAGCTGGACTTGTTCTGTAGTTTTGGCATTTGTCAAGTCGGGTCATTAAGGACAAATCGGGACCATTAGGACAAGTTGATAGATACGAAGCACAGCAGAGCGAAGTCATATTAAGAAAATCTCAGTCGGAAATGAAATTTGAATTGTTTCCCAACATTTTCCTATTGTGTTACAAATTTCTTGTTTTACCCAGCTGGACTTGTTCTGTAGTTTTGGCATATGTCAAGTCGGGTCCAGTGGGGACAAATCGGGACCATTAGGACAAGTCGAGACAAACGAAACACAGCAGGGCTAAGTCAATTTACGAAAAATCCAGTCGGAATTGAATTAGATTTGTTCCCCAACATTTTCCAATTGTGATACAAATTTCTTGTTTCACCCAGCTGGACTGTTCTGTAGTTTTGGCATATGTCAAGTCGGGTCAGTAGGGACAAATCGGGACCATTAGGTCAAGTCAAGACATACGAAGCACAGCAGGGCGAAGTCATATTACGAAAATCTCAGTCGGAATTGAAATTAGAATTATTCCACAACAATTTCCTATTGTGTTACAAATTTCTTGAATTACCCAGCTGGACTCGTTCTGTTTTTTGGCATTTGTCAAGTCGGGTCATTAAGGACAAATCGGGAACATTAGGACAAGTCAAGACATACGAAGCACAGCAGGGCTAAGTCAATTTACGAAAATCCCAGTCGGAATTGAAATTAGAATTATTCCACAACAATTTCCTATTGTGTTACAAATTTCTTGTTTTACCCAGCTGGACTTGTTCTGTAGGTTTGGCATTTGTCAAGTCGGGTCAGTGGGAACATATCGGGACCATTAGGTCAAGTCATGACATACGAAGCACAGCAGAGCGAAGTCATATTACGAAAATCTCAGCCGGAATTGAAATTTGAATGTTCCCAACACTTTCCAATTGTGTTACAAATTTCTTGAATTACCCAGCTGGACTCGTTCTGTTTTTTGGCATTTGTCAAGTCGGGTCAGTGGGAACATATCGGGACCATTAGGTCAAGTCAAGACATACGAAGCACAGCAGGGCGAAGTCATATTACGAAAATCTCAGCCGGAATTGAAATTTGAATGTTCCCAACACTTTCCAATTGTGTTACAAATTTCTTGAATTACCCAGCTGGACTCGTTCTGTTTTTTGGCATTTGTCAAGTCGCGTCATTAAGGACAAATCGGGAACATTAGGACAAGTCGAGACATACGAAGCACAGCAGGACGAAGTCAAATTACTAAATTCTCAGCCGGAATTGAAATTTGAATGTTCCCAACACTTTCCAATTGTGTTACAAATTTCTTGTTTTACCCAGCTGGACTTGTTCTGTAGTTTTGGCATTTGTCAAGTCGGGTCATTAGGACAAATCGGAACTATTTGGACAAGTCGAGACATACGAGCACAGCAGGGCGAAGTCAAATTACTAAAAACTCAGCCGGAATTGAAATATAAATGTTCCCCACACTTTCCAATTGTGTTACAAATTTCTTTAATTACCCAGCTGGACTCGTTCTGTTTTTTGGCATTTGTCAAGTCGCGTCATTAAGGACAAATCAGGAACATTAGGACAAGTCGAGACATACGAAGCACAGCAGGACGAAGTCAAATTACTAAAATCTTAGTCGGAAATGAAATTTGATTGTTCCCCAACAATTTCCTATTGTGTTACCAATTTCTTGTTTTACCCAGCCGGACTTGTTCTGTAATTTTGGCATTTGTCAAGTGGGGTCATTAAGGACAAATCAGGAACATTAGGACAAGTCGAGACATACGAAGCACAGCAGGACGAAGTCAAATTACGAAAATCTCAGCCGGAATTGAAATTTGAATGTTCCCAACACTTTCCAATTGTGTTACAAATTTCTTGATACCCAGCTGGACTCGTTCTGTTTTTTGGCATTTGTCAGGTCGGGTCATTAAGGACAAATCGGGAACATTAGGACAAGTCGAGTCATACGAAGCACAGCAGGGCTAAGTCAATTTACGAAAAACCCAGTCGGAATTAAAATTAGATTTGTTCCCCAACATTTTCCTATTGTTTTACAAATTTCTTGTTTTACCCAGCTGGTCTTTTTCTGTAGTTTTGGCATATGTCAAGTCGGGTCCAGTGGGGACAAATCGGGACCATTAGGACAAGTCGAGACATACGAAGCACAGAGTGGCTTAGTCAGTTTACGAAAATCCCAGTCGGAATTGAAATTAGAATCATTCCACAACAATTTCCTATTGTGTTACAAATTTCTTGTTTTACCCAGCTGGACTTGTTCTGTAGGTTTGGCATTTGTCAAGTCGGGTCAGTGGGAACATATCGGGACATTAGGTCAAGTCAAGACATACGAAGCACAGCAGGGTGAAGTCATATTACGAAAATCTCAGCCGGAATTGAAATTTGAATGTTCCCAACACTTTCCAATTGTGTTACAAATTTCTTGAATTACCCAGCTGGACTCGTTCTGTTTTTTGGATTTGTCAAGTCGCGTCATTAAGGACAAATCAGGAACATTAGGACAAGTCGAGACATACGAAGCACAGCAGGACGAAGTCAAATTACTAAAATCTCAGTCGGAAATGAAATTTGATTGTTCCCCAACAATTTCCTATTGTGTTACAAATTTCTTGTTTTACCCAGCCGGACTTGTTCTGTAGGTTTGGCATTTGTCAAGTCGGGTCAGTGGGAACATATCGGGGCCATTAGGTCAAGTCAAGACATACGAAGCAAAGCAGGGCGAAGTCATATTACGAAAATCTCAGTCGGAATTGAAATTTGAATGTCCCAACACTTTCCAATTGTGTTACAAATTTCTTGAATTACCCAGCTGGACTTGTTCTGTAGTTTTGGCATATGTCAAGTCGGGTCCAGTGGGGACAAATCGGGACCATTAGGACAAGTCGAGACATACGAAGCACAGCAGGGCTAAGTCAATTTACGAAAAATCCAGTCGGAATTGAAATTAGATTTGTTCCCCAACATTTTCCTATTGTTTTACAAATTTCTTGTTTTACCCAGCTGGTCTTTTTCTGTAGTTTTGGCATTTGTCAAGTCGGGTCATTAAGGACAAATCAGGACTATTTCAAGTCGAGACATACGAGCACAGCAGAGCGAAGTCAAATTAATAAAAACTCAGCCGGAATTGAAATATAAATGTTCCCAACATTTTGCAATTGTGTTACAAATTTCTTGAATTACCCAGCTGGACTCGTTCTGTTTTTTGGCATTTGTCAAGTCGGGTCTTTAGGACAAATCGGGACTATTAGGACAAGATAAGACGTACTAAGCACAGCAAGGCAAAGTCAAATCGAAAATCTCAGTCGGAATTGAAATTTGAATTGTTACCCAACATTTTCCAATTGTGATACAAATATCTTGTTTCACCCAGCTGGACTGTTCTGTAGTTTTGGCATATGTCAAGTCGGGTCAGTAGGGACAAATCGGGACCATTAGGTCAAGTCAAGACATACGAAGCACAGCAGGGCGAAGTCATATTACGAAAATCTCAGTCGGAATTGAAATTAGAATTATTCCACAACAATTTCCTATTGTGTTACAAATTTCTTTAATTACCCAGCTGGACTCGTTCTGTTTTTTGGCATTTGTCAAGTCGCGTCATTAAGGACAAATCAGGAACATTAGGACAAGTCGAGACATACGAAGCACAGCAGGACGAAGTCAAATTACTAAAATCTTAGTCGGAAATGAAATTTGATTGTTCCCCAACAATTTCCTATTGTGTTACCAATTTCTTGTTTTACCCAGCTGGACTTGTTCTGTAGGTTTGGCATTTGTCAAGTCGGGTCAGTGGGAACATATCGGGACATTAGGTCAAGTCAAGACATACGAAGCACAGCAGGGTGAAGTCATATTACGAAAATCTCAGCCGGAATTGAAATTTGAATGTTCCCAACACTTTCCAATTGTGTTACAAATTTCTTGAATTACCCAGCTGGACTCGTTCTGTTTTTTGGATTTGTCAAGTCGCGTCATTAAGGACAAATCAGGAACATTAGGACAAGTCGAGACATACGAAGCACAGAGTGGCTTAGTCAGTTTACGAAAATCCCAGTCGGAATTGAAATTAGAATCATTCCACAACAATTTCCTATTGTGTTACAAATTTCTTGTTTTGCCCAGCTGGACTTGTTCTGTAGGTTTGGCATTTGTCAAGACGGGTCAGTGGGAACATATCGGGACATTAGGTCAAGTCAAGACATACGAAGCACAGCAGGGTGAAGTCATATTACGAAAATCTCAGCCGGAATTGAAATTTGAATGTTCCCAACACTTTCCAATTGTGTTACAAATTTCTTGAATTACCCAGCTGGACTCGTTCTGTTTTTTGGATTTGTCAAGTCGCGTCATTAAGGACAAATCAGGAACATTAGGACAAGTCGAGACATACGAAGCACAGCAGGACGAAGTCATATTACGAAAATCTCAGTCGGAATTGAAATTTGAATGTCCCAACACTTTCCAATTGTGTTACAAATTTCTTGAATTACCCAGCTGGACTTGTTCTGTAGTTTTGGCATATGTCAAGTCGGGTCCAGTGGGGACAAATCGGGACCATTAGGACAAGTCGAGACATACGAAGCACAGCAGGGCTAAGTCAATTTACGAAAAATCCAGTCGGAATTGAAATTAGATTTGTTCCCCAACATTTTCCTATTGTTTTACAAATTTCTTGTTTTACCCAGCTGGTCTTTTTCTGTAGTTTTGGCATTTGTCAAGTCGGGTCATTAAGGACAAATCAGGACTATTTCAAGTCGAGACATACGAGCACAGCAGAGCGAAGTCAAATTAATAAAAACTCAGCCGGAATTGAAATATAAATGTTCCCAACATTTTGCAATTGTGTTACAAATTTCTTGAATTACCCAGCTGGACTCGTTCTGTTTTTTGGCATTTGTCAAGTCGGGTCTTTAGGACAAATCGGGACTATTAGGACAAGATAAGACGTACTAAGCACAGCAAGGCAAAGTCAAATCGAAAATCTCAGTCGGAATTGAAATTTGAATTGTTACCCAACATTTTCCATTTATTTTACAAATTTCTTGTTTTATCCAGCTGGTCTTTTTCTGTAGTTTTGACATATGTCAAGTCGGGTCAGTAGGGACAAATCGGGACCATTAGAACAAGTCAAGACATACGAAGCACAGAGTGGCTAAGTCAATTTACGAAAATCCCAGTCGGAATTGAAATTAGAATTATTCCACAACAATTTCCTATTGTGTTACAAATTTCTTGTTTTACCCAGCTGGACTTGTTCTGTAGGTTTGGCATTTGTCAAGTCGGGTCAGTGGGAACATATCGGGACCGTTAGGTCAAGTCATGACATTCGAAGCACAGCAGGGCGAAGTCATATTACGAAAATCTCAGCCGGAATTGAAATTTGAATGTTCCCAACACTTTCCAATTGTGTTACAAATTTCTTGAATTACCCAGCTGGACTCTTTCTGTTTTTTGGCATTTGTCAAGTCGGGTCAGTGGGAACATATCGGGACCATTAGGTCAAGTCAAGACATACGAAGCACAGCAGGGCGAAGTCATATTACGAAAATCTCAGCCGGAATTGAAATTTGAATGTTCCCAACACTTTCCAATTGTGTTACAAATTTCTTGAATTACCCAGCTGGACTCGTTCTGTTTTTTGGCATTTGTCAAGTCGCGTCATTAAGGACAAATCAGGAACATTAGGACAAGTCGAGACATACGAAGCACAGCAGGACGAAGTCAAATTACTAAATTCTCAGTCGGAATTGAAATTTGATTGTTCCCCAACAATTTCCTATTGTGTTACAAATTTCTTGTTTTGCCCAGCTGGACTTGTTCTATAATTTTGGCATATGTCAAGTCGGGTCATTAAGGACAAATCGGGACCATTAGGACAAGTTGATAGATACGAAGCACAGCAGAGCGAAGTCATATTAAGAAAATCTCAGTCGGAATTGAAATTTGATTTGTTTCCCAACATTTCTATTGTTTAACAAATTTCTTGTTTTACCCAGCTGGACTTGTTCTGTAGTGTTGGCATTTGTCAAGTCGGGTCATTAGGACAAATCGGAACTATTTGGACAAGTCGAGACATACGAGCACAGCAGGGCGAAGTCAAATTACTAAAAACTCAGCCGGAATTGAAATTTGATTGTTCCCCACACTTTCCAATTGTGTTACAAATTTTTTTAATTACCCAGCTGGACACGTTCTGTTTTTTGGCATTTGTCAAGTCGGGTCATTAAGGACAAATCAGGAACATTAGGACAAGTCGAGACATACGAAGCACAGCAGGACGAAGTCAAATTACTAAATTCTCAGTCGGAATTGAAATTTGATTGTTCCCCAACAATTTCCTATTGTGTTACAAATTTCTTGTTTTACCCAGCTGGACTTGTTCTGTAGTTTTGGCATATGTCAGTCGGGTCCAGTGGGGACAAATCGGGACCATTAGGACAAGTCGAGACATACGAAGCACAGCAGGGCTAAGTCAATTTACGAAAAATCCAGTCGGAATTGAAATTAGATTTGTTCCCCAACATTTTCCAATTGTGATACAAATTTCTTGTTTCACCCAGCTGGACTGTTCTGTAGTTTTGGCATATGTCAAGTCGGGTCAGTAGGGACAAATCGGGACCATTAGGTCAAGTCAAGACATACGAAGCACAGCAGGGCGAAGTCATATTACGAAAATCTCAGTCGGAATTGAAATTAGAATTATTCCACAACAATTTCCTATTGTGTTACAAATTTCTTGAATTACCCAGCTGGACTCGTTCTGTTTTTTGGCATTTGTCAAGTCGGGTCATTAAGGACAAATCGGGAACATTAGGACAAGTCAAGACATACGAAGCACAGCAGGGCTAAGTCAATTTACGAAAATCCCAGTCGGAATTTAAATTAGAATTATTCCACAACAATTTCCTATTGTGTTACAAATTTCTTGTTTTACCCAGCTGGACTTGTTCTGTAGGTTTGGCATTTGTCAAGTCGGGTCAGTGGGAACATATCGGGACCATTAGGTCAAGTCATGACATACGAAGCACAGCAGGGCGAAGTCATATTACGAAAATCTCAGCCGGAATTGAAATTTGATTTGTTTCCCAACATTTCTATTGTTTAACAAATTTCTTGTTTTACCCAGCTGGACTTGTTCTGTAGTTTTGGCATTTGTCAAGTCGCGTCATTAAGGACAAATCGGGAACATTAGGACAAGTCGAGACATACGAAGCACAGCAGGACGAAGTCAAATTACTAAATTCTCAGTCGGAATTGAAATTTGATTGTTCCCCAACAATTTCCTATTGTGTTACAAATTTCTTGTTTTGCCCAGCTGGACTTGTTCTGTAATTTTGGCATTTGTCATGTCGGGTCATTAAGGACAAATCGGGACCATTAGGACAAGTTGATAGATACGAAGCACAGCAGAGCGAAGTCATATTAAGAAAATCTCAGTCGGAATTGAAATTTGATTTGTTTCCCAACATTTCTATTGTTTAACAAATTTCTTGTTTTACCCAGCTGGACTTGTTCTGTAGTTTTGGCATTTGTCAAGTCGGGTCATTAGGACAAATCGGAACTATTTGGACAAGTCGAGACATACGAGCACAGCAGGGCGAAGTCAAATTACTAAAAACTCAGCCGGAATTGAAATATAAATGTTCCCCACACTTTCCAATTGTGTTACAAATTTCTTTAATTACCCAGCTGGACTCGTTCTGTTTTTTGGCATTTGTCAAGTCGGGTCAGTGGGAACATATCGGGACCATTAGGTCAAGTCAAGACATACGAAGCACAGCAGGGCGAAGTCATATTACGAAAATCTCAGCCGGAATTGAAATTTGATTTGTTTCCCAACATTTCTATTGTTTAACAAATTTCTTGTTTTACCCAGCTGGACTTGTTCTGTAGTTTTGGCATTTGTCAAGTCGCGTCATTAAGGACAAATCAGGAACATTAGGACAAGTCGAGACATACGAAGCACAGCAGGGCTAAGTCAATTTACGAAAAATCCAGTCGGAATTGAAATTAGATTTGTTCCCCAACATTTTCCAATTATGTTACAAATTTCTTGAATTACCCAGCTGGACTCGTTCTGTTTTTTGTCATTTGTCAAGTCGGGTCATTAGGGACAAATCGGGAACATTAGGACAAGTCGAGACATACGAAGTACAGCAGGGCTAAGTCAATTTACGAAAAACCCAGTCGGAATTAAAATTAGATTTGTTCCCCAACATTTTCCTATTGTTTTACAAATTTCTTGTTTTACCCAGCTGGTCTTTTTCTGTAGTTTTGGCATATGTCAAGTCGGGTCCAGTGGGGACAAATCGGGACCAATAGGACAAGTCGAGACATACGAAGCACAGAGTGGCTAAGTCAATTTACGAAAATCCCAGTCGGAATTGAAATTAGAATCATTCCACAACAATTTCCTATTGTGTTACAAATTTCTTGTTTTACCCAGCTGGACTTGTTCTGTAGGTTTGGCATTTGTCAAGTCGGGTCAGTGGGAACATATCGGGACCATTAGGTCAAGTCAAGACATACGAAGCACAGCAGGGCGAAGTCATATTACGAAAATCTCAGCCGGAATTGAAATTTGAATGTTCCCATCACTTTCCAATTGTGTTACAAGTTTCTTGAATTACCCAGCTGGACTCGTTCTGTTTTTTGGATTTGTCAAGTCGCGTCATTAAGGACAAATCAGGAACATTAGGACAAGTCGAGACATACGAAGCACAGCAGGACGAAGTCAAATTACTAAAATCTCAGTCGGAAATGAAATTTGATTGTTCCCCAACAATTTCCTATTGTGTTACAAATTTCTTGTTTTGCCCAGCTGGACTTGTTCTGTAATTTTGGCATTTGTCAAGTCGGGTCATTAGGGACAAATCGGGACCATTAGGACAAGTTGATAGATACGAAGCACAGAAGAGCGAAGTCATATTAAGAAAATCTCAGTCGGAATTGAAATTTGATTTGTTTCCCAACATTTCTATTGTTTAACAAATTTCTTGTTTTACCCAGCTGGACTTGTTCTGTAGTTTTGGCATTTGTCAAGTCGGGTCATTAGGACAAATCGGAACTATTTGGACAAGTCGAGACATACGAGCACAGCAGGACGAAGTCAAATTACTAAAATCTCAGTCGGAAATGAAATTTGATTGTTCCCCAACAATTTCCTATTGTGTTACAAATTTCTTGTTTTGCCCAGCTGGACTTGTTCTGTAATTTTGGCATTTGTCAAGTCGGGTCATTAGGGACAAATCGGGACCATTAGGACAAGTTGATAGATACGAAGCACAGCAGAGCGAAGTCATATTAAGAAAATCTCAGTCGGAAATGAAATTTGAATTGTTTCCCAACATTTTCCTATTGTGTTACAAATTTCTTGTTTTACCCAGCTGGACTTGTTCTGTAGTTTTGGCATATGTCAAGTCGGGTCCAGTGGGGACAAATCGGGACCATTAGGACAAGTCGAGACATACGAAGCACAGCAGGGCTAAGTCAATTTACGAAAAATCCAGTCGGAATTGAAATTAGATTTGTTCCCCAACATTTTCCAATTGTGATACAAATTTCTTGTTTCACCCAACTGGACTGTTCTGTAGTTTTGGCATATGTCAAGTCGGGTCAGTAGGGACAAATCGGGACCATTAGGTCAAGTCAAGACATACGAAGCACAGCAGGGCGAAGTCAAATTATTAAAATCTCAGTCGGAATTGAAATTTGAATGTTCCCAACATTTTCCAATTTTGTTACATATTTCTTGAATTACCCAGCTGGAATTGTTCTGTAATTTTGGCATATGTCAAGTCGGGTCCAGTGGGGACAAATCGGGACCATTAGGACAAGTCGAGACATACGAAGCACAGCAGGGGCTAAGTCAATTTACGAAAAACCCAGTCGGAATTGAAATTAGATTTGTTCCCCAACATTTTCCTATTGTTTTACAAATTTCTTGTTTTACCTAGCTGGACTTGTTCTGTAGGTTTGGCATTTGTCAAGTCGGGTCAGTGGGAACATATCGGGGCCATTAGGTCAAGTCAAGACATACGAAGCAAAGCAGGGCGAAGTCATATTACGAAAATCTCAGTCGGAATTGAAATTTGAATGTTCCCAACACTTTCCAATTGTGTTACAAATTTCTTGAATTACCCAGCTGGACTCGTTCTGTTTTTTGGCATTTGTCAAGTCGGGTCATAGGGACAAATCGGGAACATTAGGACAAGTCGAGACATACGAAGTACAGCAGGGCTAAGTCAATTTACGAAAAACCCAGTCGGAATTAAAATTAGATTTGTTCCCCAACATTTTCCTATTGTTTTACAAATTTCTTGTTTTACCCAGCTGGTCTTTTTCTGTAGTTTTGGCATATGTCAAGTCGGGTCCAGTGGGGACAAATCGGGACCATTGGACAAGTCGAGACATACGAAGCACAGAGTGGCTAAGTCAATTTACGAAAATCCCAGTCGGAATTGAAATTAGAATCATTCCACAACAATTTCCAATTGTGTTACAAATTTCTTGTTTTACCCAGCTGGACTTGTTCTGTAGGTTTGGCATTTGTCAAGTCGGGTCAGTGGGAACATATCGGGACCATTAGGTCAAGTCAAGACATACGAAGCACAGCAGGGCGAAGTCATATTACGAAAATCTCAGCCGGAATTGAAATTTGAATGTTCCCAACACTTTCCAATTGTGTTACAAATTTCTTGAATTACCCAGCTGGACTTGTTCTGTAGTTTTGGCATATGTCAAGTCGGGTCCAGTGGGGACAAATCGGGACCATTAGGACAAGTCGAGACATACGAAGCACAGCAGGGCTAAGTCAATTTACGAAAAACCCAGTCGGAATTGAAATTAGATTTGTTCCCCAACATTTTCCTATTGTTTTACAAATTTCTTGTTTTACCCAGCTGGACTTGTTCTGTAGGTTTGGCATTTGTCAAGTCGGGTCAGCGGGAACATATCGGGACCATTAGGTCAAGTCAATACATACGAAGCACAGCAGGGCGAAGTCATATTACGAAAATCTCAGCCGGAATTGAAATTTGAATGTTCCCAACACTTTCCAATTGTGTTACAAATTTCTTGAATTACCCAGCTGGACTCGTTCTGTTTTTTGGCATTTGTCAAGTCGCGTCATTAAGGACAAATCAGGAACATTAGGACAAGTCGAGACATACGAAGCACAGCAGGATGAAGTCAAATTACTAAATTCTCAGTCGGAATTGAAATTTGATTGTTCCCCAACAATTTCCTATTGTGTTACAAATTTCTTGTTTTGCCCAGCTGGACTTGTTCTGTAATTTTGGCATTTGTCAAGTCGGGTCATTAAGGACAAATCGGGACCATTAGGACAAGTTGATAGATACGAAGCACAGCAGAGCGAAGTCATATTAAGAAAATCTCAGTCGGAATTGAAATTTGATTTGTTTCCCAACATTTCTATTGTTTAACAAATTTCTTGTTTTACCCAGCTGGACTTGTTCTGTAGTTTTGGCATTTGTCAAGTCGGGTCATTAGGACAAATCGGAACTATTTGGACAAGTCGAGACATACGAGCACAGCAGGGCGAAGTCAAATTACTAAAAACTCAGCCGGAATTGAAATATAAATGTTCCCCACACTTTCCAATTGTGTTACAAATTTCTTTAATTACCCAGCTGGACTCGTTCTGTTTTTTGGCATTTGTCAAGTCGCGTCATTAAGGACAAATCAGGAACATTAGGACAAGTCGAGACATACGAAGCACAGCAGGACGAAGTCAAATTACTAAAATCTTAG
This sequence comes from Chrysolina americana, assembly GCA_958502065.1. NCBI lineage: Eukaryota > Metazoa > Arthropoda > Insecta > Coleoptera > Chrysomelidae > Chrysolina > Chrysolina americana. The sequence goes on along the minus strand of OY293419.1, from coordinate 33,403,732 downwards.
TCGGAAATGAAATTTGATTGTTCCCCAACAATTTCCTATTGTGTTACAAATTTCTTGCTTTACCCAGCCGGACTTGTTCTGTAATTTTGGCATTTGTCAAGTCGGGTCATTAAGGACAAATCGGGACCATTAGGACAAGTTGATAGATACGAAGCACAGCAGAGCGAAGTCATATTAAGAAAATCTCAGTCGGAAATGAAATTTGAATTGTTTCCCAACATTTTCCTATTGTGTTACAAATTTCTTGTTTTACCCAGCTGGACTTGTTCTGTAGTTTTGGCATATGTCAAGTCGGGTCCAGTGGGGACAAATCGGGACCATTAGGACAAGTCGAGACATACGAAGCACAGCAGGGCTAAGTCAATTTACGAAAAATCCAGTCGGAATTGAAATTAGATTTGTTCCCCAACATTTTCCTATTGTGTTACAAATTTCTTGTTTTACCCAGCTGGACTTGTTCTGTAGTTTTGGCATATGTCAAGTCGGGTCCAGTGGGGACAAATCGGGACCATTAGGACAAGTCGAGACATACGAAGCACAGCAGGGCTAAGTCAATTTACGAAAAATCCAGTCGGAATTGAAATTAGATTTGTTCCCCAACATTTTCCAATTGTGATACAAATTTCTTGTTTCACCCAGCTGGACTGTTCTGTAGTTTGGCATATGTCAAGTCGGGTCAGTAGGGACAAATCGGGACCATTAGAACAAGTCAAGACATACGAAGCACAGAGTGCTAAGTCAATTTACGAAAATCCCAGTCGGAATTGAAATTAGAATTATTCCACAACAATTTCCTATTGTGTTACAAATTTCTTGTTTTACCCAGCCGGACTTGTTCTGTAGGTTTGGCATTTGTCAAGTCGGGTCCAGTGGGCCAAATCGGGACCATTAGGACAAGTCGAGACATACGAAGCACAGCAGGGCTAAGTCAATTTACGAAAAACCCAGTCGGAATTGAAATTAGATTTGTTCCCCAACATTTTCCTATTGTTTTACAAATTTCTTGTTTTACCCAGCTGGTCTTTTTCTGTAGTTTTGGCATATGTCAAGTCGGGTCAGTAGGGACAAATCGGGACCATTAGAACAAGTCAAGACATACGAAGCACAGAGTGCTAAGTCAATTTACGAAAATCCCAGTCGGAATTGAAATTAGAATTATTCCACAACAATTTCCTATTGTGTTACAAATTTCTTGAATTACCCAGCTGGACTCGTTCTGTTTTTTGGCATTTGTCAAGTCGGGTCATTGAGGACAAATCGGGAACATTAGGACAAGTCGAGACATACGAAGCACAGCAGGGCTAAGTCAATTTACGAAAAACCCAGTCGGAATTAAAATTAGATTTGTTCCCCAACATTTTCCTATTGTTTTACAAATTTCTTGTTTTACCCAGCTGGTCTTTTTCTGTAGTTTTGGCATATGTCAAGTCGGGTCCAGTGGGGACAAATCGGGACCATTAGGACAAGTCGAGACATACGAAGCACAGCAGGGCTAAGTCAATTTACGAAAAATCCAGTCGGAATTGAAATTAGATTTGTTCCCCAACATTTTCCAATTGTGATACAAATTTCTTGTTTCACCCAGCTGGACTGTTCTGTAGTTTTGGCATATGTCAAGTCGGGTCAGTAGGGACAAATCGGGACCATTAGGTCAAGTCAAGACATACGAAGCACAGCAGGGCGAAGTCATATTACGAAAATCTCAGTCGGAATTGAAATTAGAATTATTCCACAACAATTTCCTATTGTGTTACAAATTTCTTGAATTACCCAGCTGGACTCGTTCTGTTTTTTGGCATTTGTCAAGTCGGGTCATTAAGGACAAATCGGGAAAATTAGGACAAGTCAAGACATACGAAGCACAGCAGGGCTAAGTCAATTTACGAAAAACCCAGTCGGAATTGAAATTAGATTTGTTCCCCAACATTTTCCTATTATTTTACAAATTTCTTGTTTTACCCAGCTGGTCTTTTTCTGTAGTTTTGACATATGTCAAGTCGGGTCAGTAGGGACAAATCGGGACCATTAGAACAAGTCAAGACATACGAAGCACAGAGTGGCTAAGTCAATTTACGAAAATCCCAGTCGGAATTGAAATTAGAATTATTCCACAACAATTTCCTATTGTGTTACAAATTTCTTGTTTTACCCAGCTGGACTTGTTCTGTAGGTTTGGCATTTGTCAAGTCGGGTCAGTGGGAACATATCGGGACCGTTAGGTCAAGTCATGACATACGAAGCACAGCAGGGCGAAGTCATATTACGAAAATCTCAGCCGGAATTGAAATTTGAATGTTCCCAACACTTTCCAATTGTGATACAAATTTCTTGAATTACCCAGCTGGACTCGTTCTGTTTTTTGGCATTTGTCAAGTCGGGTCAGTGGGAACATATCGGGACCATTAGGTCAAGTCAAGACATACGAAGCACAGCAGGGCGAAGTCATATTACGAAAATCTCAGCCGGAATTGAAATTTGAATGTTCCCAACACTTTCCAATTGTGTTACAAATTTCTTGAATTACCCAGCTGGACTCGTTCTGTTTTTTGGCATTTGTCAAGTCGCGTCATTAAGGACAAATCAGGAACATTAGGACAAGTCGAGACATACGAAGCACAGCAGGACGAAGTCAAATTACTAAATTCTCAGTCGGAATTGAAATTTGATTGTTCCCCAACAATTTCCTATTGTGTTACAAATTTCTTGTTTTGCCCAGCAGGACTTGTTCTATAATTTTGGCATATGTCAAGTCGGGTCATTTAGGACAAATCGGGACCATTAGGACAAGTTGATAGATACGAAGCACAGCAGAGCGAAGTCATATTAAGAAAATCTCAGTCGGAATTGAAATTTGATTTGTTTCCCAACATTTCTATTGTTTAACAAATTTCTTGTTTTACCCAGCTGGACTTGTTCTGTAGTTTTGGCATTTGTCAAGTCGGGTCATTAGGACAAATCGGAACTATTTGGACAAGTCGAGACATACGAGCACAGCAGGGCGAAGTCAAATTACTAAAAACTCAGCCGGAATTGAAATTTGATTGTTCCCCACACTTTCCAATTGTGTTACAAATTTCTTTAATTACCCAGCTGGACACGTTCTGTTTTTTGGCATTTGTCAAGTCGGGTCATTAAGGACAAATCAGGAACATTAGGACAAGTCGAGACATACGAAGCACAGCAGGACGAAGTCAAATTACTAAATTCTCAGTCGGAATTGAAATTTGATTGTTCCCCAACAATTTCCTATTGTGTTACAAATTTCTTGTTTTACCCAGCTGGACTTGTTCTGTAGATTTGGCATATGTCAAGTCGGGTCCAGTGGGGACAAATTGGGACCATTAGGACAAGTCGAGACATACGAAGCACAGCAGGGCTAAGTCAATTTACGAAAAATCCAGTCGGAATTGAAATTAGATTTGTTCCCCAACATTTTCCAATTGTGATACAAATTTCTTGTTTCACCCAGCTGGACTGTTCTGTAGTTTTGGCATATGTCAAGTCGGGTCAGTAGGGACAAATCGGGACCATTAGGTCAAGTCAAGACATACGAAGCACAGCAGGGCGAAGTCATATTACGAAAATCTCAGTCGGAATTGAAATTAGAATTATTCCACAACAATTTCCTATTGTGTTACAAATTTCTTGAATTACCCAGCTGGACTCGTTCTGTTTTTTGGCATTTGTCAAGTCGGGTCATTAAGGACAAATCGGGAAAATTAGGACAAGTCAAGACATACGAAGCACAGCAGGGCTAAGTCAATTTACGAAAAACCCAGTCGGAATTGAAATTAGATTTGTTCCCCAACATTTTCCTATTATTTTACAAATTTCTTGTTTTACCCAGCTGGTCTTTTTCTGTAGTTTTGACATATGTCAAGTCGGGTCAGTAGGGACAAATCGGGACCATTAGAACAAGTCAAGACATACGAAGCACAGAGTGGCTAAGTCAATTTACGAAAATCCCAGTCGGAATTGAAATTAGAATTATTCCACAACAATTTCCTATTGTGTTACAAATTTCTTGTTTTACCCAGCTGGACTTGTTCTGTAGGTTTGGCATTTGTCAAGTCGGGTCAGTGGGAACATATCGGGACCGTTAGGTCAAGTCATGACATACGAAGCACAGCAGGGCGAAGTCATATTACGAAAATCTCAGCCGGAATTGAAATTTGAATGTTCCCAACACTTTCCAATTGTGTTACAAATTTCTTGAATTACCCAGCTGGACTCGTTCTGTTTTTTGGCATTTGTCAAGTCGGGTCAGTGGGAACATATCGGGACCATTAGGTCAAGTCAAGACATACGAAGCACAGCAGGGCGAAGTCATATTACGAAAATCTCAGCCGGAATTGAAATTTGAATGTTCCCAACACTTTCCAATTGTGTTACAAATTTCTTGAATTACCCAGCTGGACTCGTTCTGTTTTTTGGCATTTGTCAAGTCGCGTCATTAAGGACAAATCAGGAACATTAGGACAAGTCGAGACATACGAAGCACAGCAGGACGAAGTCAAATTACTAAATTCTCAGTCGGAATTGAAATTTGATTGTTCCCCAACAATTTCCTATTGTGTTACAAATTTCTTGTTTTGCCCAGCTGGACTTGTTCTATAATTTTGGCATATGTCAAGTCGGGTCATTAAGGACAAATCGGGACCATTAGGACAAGTTGATAGATACGAAGCACAGCAGAGCGAAGTCATATTAAGAAAATCTCAGTCGGAATTGAAATTTGATTTGTTTCCCAACATTTCTATTGTTTAACAAATTTCTTGTTTTACCCAGCTGGACTTGTTCTGTAGTTTTGGCATTTGTCAAGTCGGGTCATTAGGACAAATCGGAACTATTTGGACAAGTCGAGACATACGAGCACAGCAGGGCGAAGTCAAATTACTAAAAACTCAGCCGGAATTGAAATTTGATTGTTCCCCACACTTTCCAATTGTGTTACAAATTTCTTTAATTACCCAGCTGGACACGTTCTGTTTTTTGGCATTTGTCAAGTCGGGTCATTAAGGACAAATCAGGAACATTAGGACAAGTCGAGACATACGAAGCACAGCAGGACGAAGTCAAATTACTAAATTCTCAGTCGGAATTGAAATTTGATTGTTCCCCAACAATTTCCTATTGTGTTACAAATTTCTTGTTTTACCCAGCTGGACTTGTTCTGTAGTTTTGGCATATGTCAAGTCGGGTCCAGTGGGGACAAATTGGGACCATTAGGACAAGTCGAGACATACGAAGCACAGCAGGGCTAAGTCAATTTACGAAAAATCCAGTCGGAATTGAAATTAGATTTGTTCCCCAACATTTTCCAATTGTGATACAAATTTCTTGTTTCACCCAGCTGGACTGTTCTGTAGTTTTGGCATATGTCAAGTCGGGTCAGTAGGGACAAATCGGGACCATTAGGTCAAGTCAAGACATACGAAGCACAGCAGGGCGAAGTCATATTACGAAAATCTCAGTCGGAATTGAAATTAGAATTATTCCACAACAATTTCCTATTGTGTTACAAATTTCTTGAATTACCCAGCTGGACTCGTTCTGTTTTTTGGCATTTGTCAAGTCGGGTCATTAAGGACAAATCGGGAAAATTAGGACAAGTCAAGACATACGAAGCACAGCAGGGCTAAGTCAATTTACGAAAAACCCAGTCGGAATTGAAATTAGATTTGTTCCCCAACATTTTCCTATTATTTTACAAATTTCTTGTTTTACCCAGCTGGTCTTTTTCTGTAGTTTTGACATATGTCAAGTCGGGTCAGTAGGGACAAATCGGGACCATTAGAACAAGTCAAGACATACGAAGCACAGAGTGGCTAAGTCAATTTACGAAAATCCCAGTCGGAATTGAAATTAGAATTATTCCACAACAATTTCCTATTGTGTTACAAATTTCTTGTTTTACCCAGCTGGACTTGTTCTGTAGGTTTGGCATTTGTCAAGTCGGGTCAGTGGGAACATATCGGGACCGTTAGGTCAAGTCATGACATACGAAGCACAGCAGGGCGAAGTCATATTACGAAAATCTCAGCCGGAATTGAAATTTGAATGTTCCCAACACTTTCCAATTGTGTTACAAATTTCTTGAATTACCCAGCTGGACTCGTTCTGTTTTTTGGCATTTGTCAAGTCGGGTCAGTGGGAACATATCGGGACCATTAGGTCAAGTCAAGACATACGAAGCACAGCAGGGCGAAGTCATATTACGAAAATCTCAGCCGGAATTGAAATTTGAATGTTCCCAACACTTTCCAATTGTGCTACAAATTTCTTGAATTACCCAGCTGGACTCGTTCTGTTTTTTGGCATTTGTCAAGTCGCGTCATTAAGGACAAATCAGGAACATTAGGACAAGTCGAGACATACGAAGCACAGCAGGACGAAGTCAAATTACTAAATTCTCAGTCGGAATTGAAATTTGATTGTTCCCCAACAATTTCCTATTGTGTTACAAATTTCTTGTTTTGCCCAGCTGGACTTGTTCTATAATTTTGGCATATGTCAAGTCGGGTCATTAAGGACAAATCGGGACCATTAGGACAAGTTGATAGATACGAAGCACAGCAGAGCGAAGTCATATTAAGAAAATCTCAGTCGGAATTGAAATTTGATTTGTTTCCCAACATTTCTATTGTTTAACAAATTTCTTGTTTTACCCAGCTGGACTTGTTCTGTAGTTTTGGCATTTGTCAAGTCGGGTCATTAGGACAAATCGGAACTATTTGGACAAGTCGAGACATACGAGCACAGCAGGGCGAAGTCAAATTACTAAAAACTCAGCCGGAATTGAAATTTGATTGTTCCCCACACTTTCCAATTGTGTTACAAATTTCTTTAATTACCCAGCTGGACACGTTCTGTTTTTTGGCATTTGTCAAGTCGGGTCATTAAGGACAAATCAGGAACATTAGGACAAGTCGAGACATACGAAGCACAGCAGGACGAAGTCAAATTACTAAATTCTCAGTCGGAATTGAAATTTGATTGTTCCCCAACAATTTCCTATTGTGTTACAAATTTCTTGTTTTACCCAGCTGGACTTGTTCTGTAGTTTTGGCATATGTCAAGTCGGGTCAGTAGGGACAAATCGGGACCATTAGGTCAAGTCAAGACATACGAAGCACAGCAGGGCGAAGTCATATTACGAAAATCTCAGTCGGAATTGAAATTAGAATTATTCCACAACAATTTCCTATTGTGTTACAAATTTCTTGAATTACCCAGCTGGACTCGTTCTGTTTTTTGGCATTTGTCAAGTCGGGTCATTAAGGACAAATCGGGAACATTAGGACAAGTCAAGACATACGAAGCACAGCAGGGCTAAGTCAATTTACGAAAATCCCAGTCGGAATTGAAATTAGAATTATTCCACAACAATTTCCTATTGTGTTACAAATTTCTTGTTTTACCCAGCTGGACTTGTTCTGTAGGTTTGGCATTTGTCAAGTCGGGTCAGTGGGAACATATCGGGACCATTAGGTCAAGTCATGACATACGAAGCACAGCAGGGCGAAGTCATATTACGAAAATCTCAGCCGGAATTGAAATTTGATTTGTTTCCCAACATTTCTATTGTTTAACAAATTTCTTGTTTTACCCAGCTGGACTTGTTCTGTAGTTTTGGCATTTGTCAAGTCGCGTCATTAAGGACAAATCAGGAACATTAGGACAAGTCGAGACATACGAAGCACAGCAGGACGAAGTCAAATTACTAAATTCTCAGTCGGCATTGAAATTTGATTGTTCCCCAACAATTTCCTATTGTGTTACAAATTTCTTGTTTTGCCCAGCTGGACTTGTTCTGTAATTTTGGCATTTGTCAAGTCGGGTCATTAAGGACAAATCGGGACCATTAGGACAAGTTGATAGATACGAAGCACAGCAGAGCGAAGTCATATTAAGAAAATCTCAGTCGGAATTGAAATTTGATTTGTTTCCCAACATTTCTATTGTTTAACAAATTTCTTGTTTTACCCAGCTGGACTTGTTCTGTAGTTTTGGCATTTGTCAAGTCGGGTCATTAGGACAAATCGGAACTATTTGGACAAGTCGAGACATACGAGCACAGCAGGGCGAAGTCAAATTACTAAAAACTCAGCCGGAATTGAAATATAAATGTTACCCACACTTTCCAATTGTGTTACAAATTTCTTTAATTACCCAGCTGAACTCGTTCTGTTTTTTGGCATTTGTCAAGTCTGGTCATTAAGGACAAATCAGGAACATTAGGACAAGTCGAGACATACGAAGCACAGCAGGACGAAGTCAAATTACTAAATTCTCAGTCGGAATTGAAATTTGATTGTTCCCCAACAATTTCCTATTGTGTTACAAATTTCTTGTTTTGCCCAGCTGGACTTGTTCTGTAATTTTGGCATTTGTCAAGTCGGGTCATTAAGGACAAATCGGGACCATTAGGACAAGTTGATAGATACGAAGCACAGCAGAGCGAAGTCATATTAAGAAAATCTCAGTCGGAATTGAAATTTGATTTGTTTCCCAACATTTCTATTGTTTAACAAATTTCTTGTTTTACCCAGCTGGACTTGTTCTGTAGTTTTGACATTTGTCAAGTCGGGTCATTAGGACAAATCGGAACTATTTGGACAAGTCGAGACATACGAGCACAGCAGGGCGAAGTCAAATTACTAAAAACTCAGCCGGAATTGAAATATAAATGTTCCCCACACTTTCCAATTGTGTTACAAATTTCTTTAATTACCCAGCTGGACTCGTTCTGTTTTTTGGCATTTGTCAAGTCGCGTCATTAAGGACAAATCAGGAACATTAGGACAAGTCGAGACATACGAAGCACAGCAGGACGAAGTCAAATTACTAAAATCTTAGTCGGAAATGAAATTTGATTGTTCCCCAACAATTTCCTATTGTGTTACAAATTTCTTGTTTTACCCACCCGGACTTGTTCTGTAATTTTGGCATTTGTCAAGTCGGGTCATTAAGGACAAATCGGGACCATTAGGACAAGTTGATAGATACGAAGCACAGCAGAGCGAAGTCATATTAAGAAAATCTCAGTCGGAAATGAAATTTGAATTGTTTCCCAACATTTTCCTATTGTGTTACAAATTTCTTGTTTTACCCAGCTGGTCTTTTTCTGTAGTTTTGGCATATGTCAAGTCGGGTCAGTAGGGACAAATCGGGGCCATTAGGTCAAGTCAAGACATACGAAGCAAAGCAGGGCGAAGTTATATTACGAAAATCTCAGTCGGAATTGAAATTTGAATGTTCCCAACACTTTCCAATTGTGTTACAAATTTCTTGAATTACCCAGCTGGACTCGTTCTGTTTTTTGGCATTTGTCAAGTCGGGTCATTAGGGACAAATCGGGAACATTAGGACAAGTCGAGACATACGAAGTACAGCAGGGCTAAGTCAATTTACGAAAAACCCAGTCGGAATTAAAATTAGATTTGTTCCCCAACATTTTCCTATTGTTTTACAAATTTCTTGTTTTACCCAGCTGGTCTTTTTCTGTAGTTTTGGCATATGTCAAGTCGGGTCCAGTGGGGACAAATCGGGACCAATAGGACAAGTCGAGACATACGAAGCACAGAGTGGCTAAGTCAATTTACGAAAATCCCAGTCGGAATTGAAATTAGAATCATTCCACAACAATTTCCTATTGTGTTACAAATTTCTTGTTTTACCCAGCTGGACTTGTTCTGTAGGTTTGGCATTTGTCAAGTCGGGTCAGTGGGAACATATCGGGACCATTAGGTCAAGTCAAGACATACGAAGCACAGCAGGGCGAAGTCATATTACGAAAATCTCAGCCGGAATTGAAATTTGAATGTTCTCAACACTTTCCAATTGTGTTACAAGTTTCTTGAATTACCCAGCTGGACTCGTTCTGTTTTTTGGATTTGTCAAGTCGCGTCATTAAGGACAAATCAGGAACATTAGGACAAGTCGAGACATACGAAGCACAGCAGGACGAAGTCAAATTACTAAAATCTCAGTCGGAAATGAAATTTGATTGTTCCCCAACAATTTCCTATTGTGTTACAAATTTCTTGTTTTGCCCAGCTAGACTTGTTCTGTAATTTTGGCATTTGTCAAGTCGGGTCATTAGGGACAATTCGGGACCATTAGGACAAGTTGATAGATACGAAGCACAGCAGAGCGAAGTCATATTAAGAAAATCTCAGTCGGAATTGAAATTTGATTTGTTTCCCAACATTTCTATTGTTTAACAAATTTCTTGTTTTACCCAGCTGGACTTGTTCTGTAGTTTTGGCATTTGTCAAGTCGGGTCATTAGGACAAATCGGAACTATTTGGACAAGTCGAGACATACGAGCACAGCAGGACGAAGTCAAATTACTAAAATCTCAGTCGGAAATGAAATTTGATTGTTCCCCAACAATTTCCTATTGTGTTACAAATTTCTTGTTTTGCCCAGCTGGACTTGTTCTGTAATTTTGGCATTTGTCAAGTCGGGTCATTAGGGACAAATCGGGACCATTAGGACAAGTTGATAGATACGAAGCACAGCAGAGCGAAGTCATATTAAGAAAATCTCAGTCGGAAATGAAATTTGAATTGTTTCCCAACATTTTCCTATTGTGTTACAAATTTCTTGTTTTACCCAGCTGGACTTGTTCTGTAGTTTTGGCATATGTCAAGTCGGGTCCAGTGGGGACAAATCGGGACCATTAGGACAAGTCGAGACATACGAAGCACAGCAGGGCTAAGTCAATTTACGAAAAATCCAGTCGGAATTGAAATTAGATTTGTTCCCCAACATTTTCCAATTGTGATACAAATTTCTTGTTTCACCCAGCTGGACTGTTCTGTAGTTTTGGCATATGTCAAGTCGGGTCAGTAGGGACAAATCGGGACCATTAGGTCAAGTCAAGACATACGAAGCACAGCAGGGCGAAGTCATATTACGAAAATCTCAGCCGGAATTGAAATTTGAATGTTCCCAACACTTTCCAATTGTGTTACAAATTTCTTGAATTACCCAGCTGGACTCGTTCTGTTTTTTGGCATTTGTCAAGTCGGGTCAGTGGGAACATATCGGGATCATTAGGTCAAGTCAAGACATACGAAGCACAGCAGGGCGAAGTCATATTACGAAAATCTCAGCCGGAATTGAAATTTGAATGTTCCCAACACTTTCCAATTGTGTTACAAATTTCTTGAATTACCCAGCTGGACTCGTTCTGTTTTTTGGCATTTGTCAAGTCGCGTCATTAAGGACAAATCAGGAACATTAGGACAAGTCGAGACATACGAAGCACAGCAGGACGAAGTCAAATTACTAAATTCTCAGTCGGAATTGAAATTTGATTGTTCCCCAACAATTTCCTATTGTGTTACAAATTTCTTGTTTTGCCCAGCTGGACTTGTTCTGTAATTTTGGCATTTGTCAAGTCGGGTCATTAAGGACAAATCGGGACCATTAGGACAAGTTGATAGATACGAAGCACAGCAGAGCGAAGTCATATTAAGAAAATCTCAGTCGGAATTGAAATTTGATTTATTTCCCAACATTTCTATTGTTTAACAAATTTCTTGTTTTACCCAGCTGGACTTGTTCTGTAGTTTTGGCATTTGTCAAGTCGGGTCATTAGGACAAATCGGAACTATTTGGACAAGTCGAGACATACGAGCACAGCAGGGCGAAGTCAAATTACTAAAAACTCAGCCGGAATTGAAATATAAATGTTCCCCACACTTTCCAATTGTGTTACAAATTTCTTTAATTACCCAGCTGGACTCGTTCTGTTTTTTGGCATTTGTCAAGTCGCGTCATTAAGGACAAATCAGGAACATTAGGACAAGTCGAGACATACGAAGCACAGCAGGACGAAGTCAAATTACTAAAATCTTAGTCGGAAATGAAATTTGATTGTTCCCCAACAATTTCCTATTGTGTTACAAATTTCTTGTTTTACCCAGCCGGACTTGTTCTGTAATTTGGCATTTGTCAAGTCGGGTCATTAAGGACAAATCGGGACCATTAGGACAAGTTGATAGATACGAAGCACAGCAGAGCGAAGTCATATTAAGAAAATCTCAGTCGGAAATGAAATTTGAATTGTTTCCCAACATTTTCCTATTGTGTTACAAATTTCTTGTTTTACCCAGCTGGACTTGTTCTGTAGTTTTGGCATTTGTCAAGTCGGGTCATTAGGACAAATCGGAACTATTTGGACAAGTCGAGACATACGAGCACAGCAGGGCGAAGTCAAATTACTAAAAACTCAGCCGGAATTGAAATATAAATGTTCCCCACACTTTACAATTGTGTTACAAATTTCTTTAATTACCCAGCTGGACTCGTTCTGTTTTTTGGCATTTGTCAAGTCGCGTCATTAAGGACAAATCAGGAACATTAGGACAAGTCGAGACATACGAAGCACAGCAGGACGAAGTCAAATTACTAAAATCTTAGTCGGAAATGAAATTTGATTGTTCCCCAACAATTTCCTATTGTGTTACAAATTTCTTGTTTTACCCAGCCGGACTTGTTCTGTAATTTTGGCATTTGTCAAGTCGGGTCATTAAGGACAAATCGGGACCATTAGGACAAGTTGATAGATACGAAGCACAGCAGAGCGAAGTCATATTAAGAAAATCTCAGTCGGAAATGAAATTTGAATTGTTTCCCAACATTTTCATATTGTGTTACAAATTTCTTGTTTTACCCAGCTGGACTTGTTCTGTAGTTTTGGCATATGTCAAGTCGGGTCCAGTGGGGACAAATCGGGACCATTAGGACAAGTCGAGACATACGAAGCACAGCAGGGCTAAGTCAATTTACGAAAAATCCAGTCGGAATTGAAATTAGATTTGTTCCCCAACATTTTCCAATTGTGATACAAATTTCTTGTTTCACCCAGCTGGACTGTTCTGTAGTTTTGGCATATGTCAAGTCGGGTCAGTAGGGACAAATCGGGACCATTAGGTCAAGTCAAGACATACGAAGCACAGCAGGGCGAAGTCATATTACGAAAATCTCAGTCGGAATTGAAATTAGAATTATTCCACAACAATTTCCTATTGTGTTACAAATTTCTTGAATTACCCAGCTGGACTCGTTCTGTTTTTTGGCATTTGTCAAGTCGGGTCATTAAGGACAAATCGGGAACATTAGGACAAGTCAAGACATACGAAGCACAGCAGGGCTAAGTCAATTTACGAAAATCCCAGTCGGAATTGAAATTAGAATTATTCCACAACAATTTCCTATTGTGTTACAAATTTCTTGTTTTACCCAGCTGGACTTGTTCTGTAGGTTTGGCATTTGTCAAGTCGGGTCAGTGGGAACATATCGGGACCATTAGGTCAAGTCATGACATACGAAGCACAGCAGGGCGAAGTCATATTACGAAAATCTCAGCCGGAATTGAAATTTGAATGTTCCCAACACTTTCCAATTGTGTTACAAATTTCTTGAATTACCCAGCTGGACTCGTTCTGTTTTTTGGCAATTGTCAAGTCGGGTCAGTGGGAACATATCGGGACCATTAGGTCAAGTCAAGACATACGAAGCACAGCAGGGCGAAGTCAAATTACTAAATTCTCAGCCGGAATTGAAATTTGAATGTTCCCAACACTTTCCAATTGTGTTACAAATTTCTTGATACCCAGCTGGACTCGTTCTGTTTTTTGGCATTTGTCAAGTCGGGTCATTGGGGACAAATCGGGAACATTAGGACAAGTCGAGACATACGAAGTACAGCAGGGCTAAGTCAATTTACGAAAAACCCAGTCGGAATTAAAATTAGATTTGTTCCCCAACATTTTCCTATTGTTTTATAAATTTCTTGTTTTACCCAGCTGGTCTTTTTCTGTAGTTTTGGCATATGTCAAGTCGGGTCCAGTGGGGACAAATCGGGACCATTGGACAAGTCGAGACATACGAAGCACAGAGTGGCTAAGTCAATTTACGAAAATCCCAGTCGGAATTGAAATTAGAATCATTCCACAACAATTTCCTATTGTGTTACAAATTTCTTGTTTTACCCAGCTGGACTTGTTCTGTAGGTTTGGCATTTGTCAAGTCGGGTCAGTGGGAACATATCGGGACCATTAGGTCAAGTCAAGACATACGAAGCACAGCAGGGCGAAGTCATATTACGAAAATCTCAGCCGGAATTGAAATTTGAATGTTCCCAATACTTTCCAATTGTGTTACAAATTTCTTGAATTACCCAGCTGGACTTGTTCTGTAGTTTTGGCATATGTCAAGTCGGGTCCAGTGGGGACAAATCGGGACCATTAGGACAAGTCGAGACATACGAAGCACAGCAGGGCTAAGTCAATTTACGAAAAACCCAGTCGGAATTGAAATTAGATTTGTTCCCCAACATTTTCCTATTGTTTTACAAATTTCTTGTTTTACCCAGCTGGACTTGTTCTGTAGGTTTGGCATTTGTCAAGTCGGGTCAGTGGGAACATATCGGGACCATTAGGTCAAGTCAATACATACGAAGCACAGCAGGGCGAAGTCATATTACGAAAATCTCAGCCGGAATTGAAATTTGAATGTTCCCAACACTTTCCAATTGTGTTACAAATTTCTTGAATTACCCAGCTGGACTCGTTCTGTTTTTTGGCATTTGTCAAGTCGCGTCATTAAGGACAAATCAGGAACATTAGGACAAGTCGAGACATACGAAGCACAGCAGGACGAAGTCAAATTACTAAATTCTCAGTCGGAATTGAAATTTGATTGTTCCCCAACAATTTCCTATTGTGTTACAAATTTCTTGTTTTGCCCAGCTGGACTTGTTCTGTAATTTTGGCATTTGTCAAGTCGGGTCATTAAGGACAAATCGGGACCATTAGGACAAGTTGATAGATACGAAGCACAGCAGAGCGAAGTCATATTAAGAAAATCTCAGTCGGAATTGAAATTTGATTTATTTCCCAACATTTCTATTGTTTAACAAATTTCTTGTTTTACCCAGCTGGACTTGTTCTGTAGTTTTGGCATTTGTCAAGTCGGGTCATTAGGACAAATCGGAACTATTTGGACAAGTCGAGACATACGAGCACAGCAGGGCGAAGTCAAATTACTAAAAACTCAGCCGGAATTGAAATATAAATGTTCCCCACACTTTCCAATTGTGTTACAAATTTCTTTAATTACCCAGCTGGACTCGTTCTGTTTTTTGGCATTTGTCAAGTCGCGTCATTAAGGACAAATCAGGAACATTAGGACAAGTCGAGACATACGAAGCACAGCAGGACGAAGTCAAATTACTAAAATCTTAGTCGGAAATGAAATTTGATTGTTCCCCAACAATTTCCTATTGTGTTACAAATTTCTTGTTTTACCCAGCCGGACTTGTTCTGTAATTTTGGCATTTGTCAAGTCGGGTCATTAAGGACAAATCGGGACCATTAGGACAAGTTGATAGATACGAAGCACAGCAGAGCGAAGTCATATTAAGAAAATCTCAGTCGGAAATGAAATTTGAATTGTTTCCCAACATTTTCATATTGTGTTACAAATTTCTTGTTTTACCCAGCTGGACTTGTTCTGTAGTTTTGGCATATGTCAAGTCGGGTCCAGTGGGGACAAATCGGGACCATTAGGACAAGTCGAGACATACGAAGCACAGCAGGGCTAAGTCAATTTACGAAAAATCCAGTCGGAATTGAAATTAGATTTGTTCCCCAACATTTTCCAATTGTGATACAAATTTCTTGTTTCACCCAGCTGGACTGTTCTGTAGTTTTGGCATATGTCAAGTCGGGTCAGTAGGGACAAATCGGGACCATTAGGTCAAGTCAAGACATACGAAGCACAGCAGGGCGAAGTCATATTACGAAAATCTCAGTCGGAATTGAAATTAGAATTATTCCACAACAATTTCCTATTGTGTTACAAATTTCTTGAATTACCCAGCTGGACTCGTTCTGTTTTTTGGCATTTGTCAAGTCGGGTCATTAAGGACAAATCGGGAACATTAGGACAAGTCAAGACATACGAAGCACAGCAGGGCTAAGTCAATTTACGAAAATCACAGTCGGAATTGAAATTAGAATTATTCCACAACAATTTCCTATTGTGTTACAAATTTCTTGTTTTACCCAGCTGGACTTGTTCTGTAGTTTTTGGCATTTGTCAAGTCGGGTCAGTGGGAACATATCGGGACCATTAGGTCAAGTCATGACATACGAAGCACAGCAGGGCGAAGTCATATTACGAAAATCTCAGCCGGAATTGAAATTTGAATGTTCCCAACACTTTCCAATTGGGTTACAAATTTCTTGAATTACCCAGCTAGACTCGTTCTGTTTTTTGGCATTTGTCAAGTCGGGTCAGTGGGAACATATCGGGACCATTAGGTCTAGTCAAGACATACGAAGCACAGCAGGGCGAAGACATATTACGAAAATCTCAGCCGGAATTGAAATTTGAATGTTCCCAACACTTTCCAATTGTGTTACAAATTTCTTGAATTACCCAGCTGGACTTGTTCTGTAGTTTTGGCATTTGTCAAGTCGGGTCATTAGGACAAATCGGAACTATTTGGACAAGTCGAGACATACGAGCACAGCAGGGCGAAGTCAAATTACTAAAAACTCAGCCGGAATTGAAATATAAATGTTCCCCACACTTTCCAATTGTGTTAAAAGTTTCTATAATTACCCAGCTGGACTCGTTCTGTTTTTTGGCATTTGTCAAGTCGCGTCATTAAAGACAAATCAGGAACATTAGGACAAGTCGAGACATACGAAGCACAGCAGGACGAAGTCAAATTACTAAAATCTTAGTCGGAAATGAAATTTGATTGTTCCCCAACAATTTCCTATTGTGTTACAAATTTCTTGTTTTACCCAGCAGGACTTGTTCTGTAATTTTGGCATTTGTCAAGTCGGGTCATTAAGGACAAATCGGGACCATTAGGACAAGTTGATAGATACGAAGCACAGCAGAGCGAAGTCATATTAAGAAAATCTCAGTCGGAAATGAAATTTGAATTGTTTCCCAACAATTTCCTATTGTGTTACAAATTTCTTGTTTTACCCAGCTGGACTTGTTCTGTTTTTTGGCATTTGTCAAGTCGCGTCATTAAGGACAAATCAGGAACATTAGGACAAGTCGAGACATACGAAGCACAGCAGGACGAAGTCAAATTACTAAATTCTCAGTCGGAATTGAAATTTGATTGTTCCCCAACAATTTCCTATTGTGTTACAAATTTCTTGTTTTGCCCAGCTGGACTTGTTCTGTAATTTTGGCATTTGTCAAGTCGGGTCATTAAGGACAAATCGGGACCATTAGGACAAGTTGATAGATACGAAGCACAGCAGAGCGAAGTCATATTAAGAAAATCTCAGTCGGAATTGAAATTTGATTTGTTTCCCAACATTTCTATTGTTTAACAAATTTCTTGTTTTACCCAGCTGGACTTGTTCTGTAGTTTTGGCATATGTCAAGTCGGGTCCAGTGGGGACAAATCGGGACCATTAGGACAAGTCGAGACATACGAAGCACAGCAGGGCTAAGTCAATTTACGAAAAATCCAGTCGGAATTGAAATTAGATTTGTTCCCCAACATTTTCCAATTGTGATACAAATTTCTTGTTTCACCCAGCTGGACTGTTCTGTAGTTTTGGCATATGTCAAGTCGGGTCAGTAGGGACAAATCGGGACCATTAGGTCAAGTCAAGACATACGAAGCACAGCAGGGCGAAGTCATATTACGAAAATCTCAGCCGGAATTGAAATTTGAATGTTCCCAACACTTTCCAATTGTGTTACAAATTTCTTGAATTACCCAGCTGGACTCGTTCTGTTTTTTGGCATTTGTCAAGTCGGGTCAGTGGGAACATATCGGGATCATTAGGTCAAGTCAAGACATACGAAGCACAGCAGGGCGAAGTCATATTACGAAAATCTCAGCCGGAATTGAAATTTGAATGTTCCCAACACTTTCCAATTGTGTTACAAATTTCTTGAATTACCCAGCTGGACTCGTTCTGTTTTTTGGCATTTGTCAAGTCGCGTCATTAAGGACAAATCAGGAACATTAGGACAAGTCGAGACATACGAAGCACAGCAGGACGAAGTCAAATTACTAAATTCTCAGTCGGAATTGAAATTTGATTGTTCCCCAACAATTTCCTATTGTGTTACAAATTTCTTGTTTTGCCCAGCTGGACTTGTTCTGTAATTTTGGCTATGTCAAGTCGGGTCATTAGGACAAATCGGAACTATTTGGACAAGTCGAGACATACGAGCACAGCAGGGCGAAGTCAAATTACTAAAAACTCAGCCGGAATTGAAATATAAATGTTCCCCACACTTTCCAATTGTGTTACAAATTTCTTTAATTACCCAGCTGGACTCGTTCTGTTTTTTGGCATTTGTCAAGTCGGGTCATTAAGGACAAATCAGGAACATTAGGACAAGTCGAGACATACGAAGCACAGCAGGACGAAGTCAAATTACTAAATTCTCAGTCGGAATTGAAATTTGAATGTTCCCCAACAATTTCCTATTGTGTTACAAATTTCTTGTTTTGCCCAGCTGGACTTGTTCTGTAATTTTGGCATTTGTCAAGTCGGGTCATTAAGGACAAATCGGGACCATTAGGACAAGTTGATAGATACGAAGCACAGCAGAGCGAAGTCATATTAAGAAAATCTCAGTCGGAATTGAAATTTGATTTGTTTCCCAACATTTCTATTGTTTAACAAATTTCTTGTTTTACCCAGCTGGACTTGTTCTGTAGTTTTGGCATTTGTCAAGTCGGGTCATTAGGACAAATCGGAACTATTTGGACAAGTCGAGACATACGAGCACAGCAGGGCGAAGTCAAATTACTAAAAACTCAGCCGGAATTGAAATATAAATGTTCCCCACACTTTACAATTGTGTTACAAATTTCTTTAATTACCCAGCTGGACTCGTTCTGTTTTTTGGCATTTGTCAAGTCGCGTCATTAAGGACAAATCAGGAACATTAGGACAAGTCGAGACATACGAAGCACAGCAGGACGAAGTCAAAGTACTAAAATCTTAGTCGGAAATGAAATTTGATTGTTCCCCAACAATTTCCTATTGTGTTACAAATTTCTTGTTTTACCCAGCCGGACTTGTTCTGTAATTTTGGCATTTGTCAAGTCGGGTCATTAAGGACAAATCGGGACCATTAGGACAAGTTGATAGATACGAAGCACAGCAGAGCGAAGTCATATTAAGAAAATCTCAGTCGGAAATGAAATTTGAATTGTTTCCCAACATTTTCATATTGTGATACAAATTTCTTGTTTCACCCAGCTGGACTGTTCTGTAGTTTTGGCATATGTCAAGTCGGGTCAGTAGGGACAAATCGGGACCATTAGGTCAAGTCAAGACATACGAAGCACAGCAGGGCGAAGTCATATTACGAAAATCTCAGTCGGAATTGAAATTAGAATTATTCCACAACAATTTCCTATTGTGTTACAAATTTCTTGAATACCCAGCTGGACTCGTTCTGTTTTTTGGCATTTGTCAAGTCGGGTCATTAAGGACAAATCGGGAACATTAGGACAAGTCAAGACATACGAAGCACAGCAGGGCTAAGTCAATTTACGAAAATCCCAGTCGGAATTGAAATTAGAATTATTCCACAACAATTTCCTATTGTGTTACAAATTTCTTGTTTTACCCAGCTGGACTTGTTCTGTAGGTTTGGCATTTGTCAAGTCGGGTCAGTGGGAACATATCGGGACCATTAGGTCAAGTCATGACATACGAAGCACAGCAGGGCGAAGTCATATTACGAAAATCTCAGCCGGAATTGAAATTTGAATGTTCCCAACACTTTCCAATTGTGTTACAAATTTCTTGATACCCAGCTGGACTCGTTCTGTTTTTTGGCATTTGTCAAGTCGGGTCATTAGGGACAAATCGGGAACATTAGGACAAGTCGAGACATACGAAGTACAGCAGGGCTAAGTCAATTTACGAAAAACCCAGTCGGAATTAAAATTAGATTTGTTCCCCAACATTTTCCTATTGTTTTACAAATTTCTTGTTTTACCCAGCTGGTCTTTTTCTGTAGTTTTGGCATATGTCAAGTCGGGTCCAGTGGGGACAAATCGGGACCATTGGACAAGTCGAGACATACGAAGCACAGAGTGGCTAAGTCAATTTACGAAAATCCCAGTCGGAATTGAAATTAGAATCATTCCACAACAATTTCCTATTGTGTTACAAATTTCTTGTTTTACCCAGCTGGACTTGTTCTGTAGGTTTGGCATTTGTCAAGTCGGGTCAGTGGGAACATATCGGGACCATTAGGTCAAGTCAAGACATACGAAGCACAGCAGGGCGAAGTCATATTACGAAAATCTCAGCCGGAATTGAAATTTGAATGTTCCCAATACTTTCCAATTGTGTTACAAATTTCTTGAATTACCCAGCTGGACTTGTTCTGTAGTTTTGGCATATGTCAAGTCGGGTCCTGTGGGGACAAATCGGGACCATTAGGACAAGTCGAGACATACGAAGCACAGCAGGGCTAAGTCAATTTACGAAAAACCCAGTCGGAATTGAAATTAGATTTGTTCCCCAACATTTTCCTATTGTTTTACAAATTTCTTGTTTTACTACCCAGCTGGACTTGTTCTGTAGGTTTGGCATTTGTCAAGTCGGGTCAGTGGGAACATATCGGGACCATTAGGTCAAGTCAATACATACGAAGCACAGCAGGGCGAAGTCATATTACGAAAATCTCAGCCGGAATTGAAATTTGAATGTTCCCAACACTTTCCAATTGTGTTACAAATTTCTTGAATTACCCAGCTGGACTCGTTCTGTTTTTTGGCATTTGTCAAGTCGCGTCATTAAGGACAAATCAGGAACATTAGGACAAGTCGAGACATACGAAGCACAGCAGGACGAAGTCAAATTACTAAATTCTCAGTCGGAATTGAAATTTGATTGTTCCCCAACAATTTCCTATTGTGTTACAAATTTCTTGTTTTGCCCAGCTGGACTTGTTCTGTAATTTTGGCATTTGTCAAGTCGGGTCATTAAGGACAAATCGGGACCATTAGGACAAGTTGATAGATACGAAGCACAGCAGAGCGAAGTCATATTAAGAAAATCTCAGTCGGAATTGAAATTTGATTTATTTCCCAACATTTCTATTGTTTAACAAATTTCTTGTTTTACCCAGCTGGACTTGTTCTGTAGTTTTGGCATTTGTCAAGTCGGGTCATTAGGACAAATCGGAACTATTTGGACAAGTCGAGACATACGAGCACAGCAGGGCGAAGTCAAATTACTAAAAACTCAGCCGGAATTGAAATATAAATGTTCCCCACACTTTCCAATTGTGTTACAAATTTCTTTAATTACCCAGCTGGACTCGTTCTGTTTTTTGGCATTTGTCAAGTCGCGTCATTAAGGACAAATCAGGAACATTAGGACAAGTCGAGACATACGAAGCACAGCAGGACGAAGTCAAATTACTAAAATCTTAGTCGGAAATGAAATTTGATTGTTCCCCAACAATTTCCTATTGTGTTACAAATTTCTTGTTTTACCCAGCCGGACTTGTTCTGTAATTTTGGCATTTGTCAAGTCGGGTCATTAAGGACAAATCGGGACCATTAGGACAAGTTGATAGATACGAAGCACAGCAGAGCGAAGTCATATTAAGAAAATCTCAGTCGGAAATGAAATTTGAATTGTTTCCCAACATTTTCATATTGTGTTACAAATTTCTTGTTTTACCCAGCTGGACTTGTTCTGTAGTTTTGGCATATGTCAAGTCGGGTCCAGTGGGGACAAATCGGGACCATTAGGACAAGTCGAGACATACGAAGCACAGCAGGGCTAAGTCAATTTACGAAAAATCCAGTCGGAATTGAAATTAGATTTGTTCCCCAACATTTTCCAATTGTGATACAAATTTCTTGTTTCACCCAGCTGGACTGTTCTGTAGTTTTGGCATATGTCAAGTCGGGTCAGTAGGGACAAATCGGGACCATTAGGTCAAGTCAAGACATACGAAGCACAGCAGGGCGAAGTCATATTACGAAAATCTCAGTCGGAATTGAAATTAGAATTATTCCACAACAATTTCCTATTGTGTTACAAATTTCTTGAATTACCCAGCTGGACTCGTTCTGTTTTTTGGCATTTGTCAAGTCGGGTCATTAAGGACAAATCGGGAACATTAGGACAAGTCAAGACATACGAAGCACAGCAGGGCTAAGTCAATTTACGAAAATCACAGTCGGAATTGAAATTAGAATTATTCCACAACAATTTCCTATTGTGTTACAAATTTCTTGTTTTACCCAGCTGGACTTGTTCTGTAGTTTTTGGCATTTGTCAAGTCGGGTCAGTGGGAACATATCGGGACCATTAGGTCAAGTCATGACATACGAAGCACAGCAGGGCGAAGTCATATTACGAAAATCTCAGCCGAAATTGAAATTTGAATGTTCCCAACACTTTCCAATTGGGTTACAAATTTCTTGAATTACCCAGCTAGACTCGTTCTGTTTTTTGGCATTTGTCAAGTCGGGTCAGTGGGAACATATCGGGACCATTAGGTCTAGTCAAGACATACGAAGCACAGCAGGGCGAAGTCATATTACGAAAATCTCAGCCGGAATTGAAATTTGAATGTTCCCAACACTTTCCAATTGTGTTACAAATTTCTTGAATTACCCAGCTGGACTCGTTCTGTTTTTTGGCATTTGTCAAGTCGCGTCATTAAGGACAAATCGGGAACATTAGGACAAGTCGAGACATACGAAGCACAGCAGGACGAAGTCAAATTACTAAATTCTCAGCCGGAATTGAAATTTGAATGTTCCCAACACTTTCCAATTGTGTTACAAATTTCTTGTTTTACCCAGCTGGACTTGTTCTGTAGTTTTGGCATTTGTCAAGTCGGGTCATTAGGACAAATCGGAACTATTTGGACAAGTCGAGACATACGAGCACAGCAGGGCGAAGTCAAATTACTAAAAACTCAGCCGGAATTGAAATATAAATGTTCCCCACACTTTCCAATTGTGTTACAAGTTTCTATAATTACCCAGCTGGACTCGTTCTGTTTTTTGGCATTTGTCAAGTCGCGTCATTAAAGACAAATCAGGAACATTAGGACAAGTCGAGACATACGAAGCACAGCAGGACGAAGTCAAATTACTAAAATCTTAGTCGGAAATGAAATTTGATTGTTCCCCAACAATTTCCTATTGTGTTACAAATTTCTTGTTTTACCCAGCCGGACTTGTTCTGTAATTTTGGCATTTGTCAAGTCGGGTCATTAAGGACAAATCGGGACCATTAGGACAAGTTGATAGATACGAAGCACAGCAGAGCGAAGTCATATTAAGAAAATCTGTCGGAAATGAAATTTGAATTGTTTCCCAACAATTTCCTATTGTGTTACAAATTTCTTGTTTTACCCAGCTGGACTTGTTCTGTTTTTTGGCATTTGTCAAGTCGCGTCATTAAGGACAAATCAGGAACATTAGGACAAGTCGAGACATACGAAGCACAGCAGGACGAAGTCAAATTACTAAATTCTCAGTCGGAATTGAAATTTGATTGTTCCCCAACAATTTCCTATTGTGTTACAAATTTCTTGTTTTGCCCAGCTGGACTTGTTCTGTAATTTTGGCATTTGTCAAGTCGGGTCATTAAGGACAAATCGGGACCATTAGGACAAGTTGATAGATACGAAGCACAGCAGAGCGAAGTCATATTAAGAAAATCTCAGTCGGAATTGAAATTTGATTTGTTTCCCAACATTTCTATTGTTTAACAAATTTCTTGTTTTACCCAGCTGGACTTGTTCTGTAGTTTTGGCATTTGTCAAGTCGGGTCATTAGGACAAATCGGAACTATTTGGACAAGTCGAGACATACGAGCACAGCAGGGCGAAGTCAAATTACTAAAAACTCAGCCGGAATTGAAATATAAATGTTCCCCACACTTTCCAATTGTGTTACAAATTTCTTTAATTACCCAGCTGGACTCGTTCTGTTTTTTGGCATTTGTCAAGTCGCGTCATTAAGGACAAATCAGGAACATTAGGACAAGTCGAGACATACGAAGCACAGCAGGACGAAGTCAAATTACTAAAATCTTAGTCGGAAATGAAATTTGATTGTTCCCCAACAATTTCCTATTGTGTTACAAATTTCTTGTTTTACGCAGCTGGACTGTTCTGTAGTTTTGGCATATGTCAAGTCGGGTCAGTAGGGACAAATCGGGTCAAGTCAAGACATACGAAGCACAGCAGGGCGAAGTCATATTAAGAAAATCTCAGTCGGAATTGAAATTTGATTTGTTTCCCAACATTTCTATTGTTTAACAAATTTCTTGTTTTACCCAGCTGGACTTGTTCTGTAGTTTTGGCATTTGTCAAGTCGGGTCATTAGGACAAATCGGAACTATTTGGACAAGTCGAGACATACGAGCACAGCAGGGCGAAGTCAAATTACTAAAAACTCAGCCGGAATTGAAATTTGATTGTTCCCCACACTTTCCAATTGTGTTACAAATTTCTTTAATTACCCAGCTGGACACGTTCTGTTTTTTGGCATTTGTCAAGTCGGGTCATTAAGGACAAATCAGGAACATTAGGACAAGTCGAGACATACGAAGCACAGCAGGACGAAGTCAAATTACTAAATTCTCAGTCGGAATTGAAATTTGATTGTTCCCCAACAATTTCCTATTGTGTTACAAATTTCTTGTTTTACCCAGCTGGACTTGTTCTGTAGTTTTGGCATATGTCAAGTCGGGTCCAGTGGGGACAAATTGGGACCATTAGGACAAGTCGAGACATACGAAGCACAGCAGGGCTAAGTCAATTTACGAAAAATCCAGTCGGAATTGAAATTAGATTTGTTCCCCAACATTTTCCAATTGTGATACAAATTTCTTGTTTCACCCAGCTGGACTGTTCTGTAGTTTTGGCATATGTCAAGTCGGGTCAGTAGGGACAAATCGGGACCATTAGGTCAAGTCAAGACATACGAAGCACAGCAGGGCGAAGTCATATTACGAAAATCTCAGTCGGAATTGAAATTAGAATTATTCCACAACAATTTCCTATTGTGTTACAAATTTCTTGAATTACCCAGCTGGACTCGTTCTGTTTTTTGGCATTTGTCAAGTCGGGTCATTAAGGACAAATCGGGAACATTAGGACAAGTCAAGACATACGAAGCACAGCAGGGCTAAGTCAATTTACGAAAATCCCAGTCGGAATTGAAATTAGAATTATTCCACAACAATTTCCTATTGTGTTACAAATTTCTTGTTTTACCCAGCTGGACTTGTTCTGTAGGTTTGGCATTTGTCAAGTCGGGTCAGTGGGAACATATCGGGACCATTAGGTCAAGTCATGACATACGAAGCACAGCAGGGCGAAGTCATATTACGAAAATCTCAGCCGGAATTGAAATTTGATTTGTTTCCCAACATTTCTATTGTTTAACAAATTTCTTGTTTTACCCAGCTGGACTTGTTCTGTAGTTTTGGCATTTGTCAAGTCGCGTCATTAAGGACAAATCAGGAACATTAGGACAAGTCGAGACATACGAAGCACAGCAGGACGAAGTCAAATTACTAAATTCTCAGTCGGAATTGAAATTTGATTGTTCCCCAACAATTTCCTATTGTGTTACAAATTTCTTGTTTTGCCCAGCTGGACTTGTTCTGTAATTTTGGCATTTGTCAAGTCGGGTCATTAAGGACAAATCGGGACCATTAGGACAAGTTGATAGATACGAAGCACAGCAGAGCGAAGTCATATTAAGAAAATCTCAGTCGGAATTGAAATTTGATTTGTTTCCCAACATTTCTATTGTTTAACAAATTTCTTGTTTTACCCAGCTGGACTTGTTCTGTAGTTTTGGCATTTGTCAAGTCGGGTCATTAGGACAAATCGGAACTATTTGGACAAGTCGAGACATACGAGCACAGCAGGGCGAAGTCAAATTACTAAAAACTCAGCCGGAATTGAAATATAAATGTTCCCCACACTTTCCAATTGTGTTACAAATTTCTTTAATTACCCAGCTGAACTCGTTCTGTTTTTTGGCATTTGTCAAGTCGGGTCATTAAGGACAAATCAGGAACATTAGGACAAGTCGAGACATACGAAGCACAGCAGGACGAAGTCAAATTACTAAATTCTCAGTCGGAATTGAAATTTGATTGTTCCCCAACAATTTCCTATTGTGTTACAAATTTCTTGTTTTGCCCAGCTGGACTTGTTCTGTAATTTTGGCATTTGTCAAGTCGGGTCATTAAGGACAAATCGGGACCATTAGGACAAGTTGATAGATACGAAGCACAGCAGAGCGAAGTCATATTAAGAAAATCTCAGTCGGAATTGAAATTTGATTTGTTTCCCAACATTTCTATTGTTTAACAAATTTCTTGTTTTACCCAGCTGGACTTGTTCTGTAGTTTTGGCATTTGTCAAGTCGGGTCATTAGGACAAATCGGAACTATTTGGACAAGTCGAGACATACGAGCACAGCAGGGCGAAGTCAAATTACTAAAAACTCAGCCGGAATTGAAATATAAATGTTCCCCACACTTTCCAATTGTGTTACAAATTTCTTTAATTACCCAGCTGGACTCGTTCTGTTTTTTGGCATTTGTCAAGTCGCGTCATTAAGGACAAATCAGGAACATTAGGACAAGTCGAGACATACGAAGCACAGCAGGACGAAGTCAAATTACTAAAATCTTAGTCGGAAATGAAATTTGATTGTTCCCCAACAATTTCCTATTGTGTTACAAATTTCTTGTTTTACCCACCCGGACTTGTTCTGTAATTTTGGCATTTGTCAAGTCGGGTCATTAAGGACAAATCGGGACCATTAGGACAAGTTGATAGATACGAAGCACAGCAGAGCGAAGTCATATTAAGAAAATCTCAGTCGGAAATGAAATTTGAATTGTTTCCCAACATTTTCCTATTGTGTTACAAATTTCTTGTTTTACCCAGCTGGTCTTTTTCTGTAGTTTTGGCATATGTCAAGTCGGGTCAGTAGGGACAAATCGGGGCCATTAGGTCAAGTCAAGACATACGAAGCAAAGCAGGGCGAAGTTATATTACGAAAATCTCAGTCGGAATTGAAATTTGAATGTTCCCAACACTTTCCAATTGTGTTACAAATTTCTTGAATTACCCAGCTGGACTCGTTCTGTTTTTTGGCATTTGTCAAGTCGGGTCATTAGGGACAAATCGGGAACATTAGGACAAGTCGAGACATACGAAGTACAGCAGGGCTAAGTCAATTTACGAAAAACCCAGTCGGAATTAAAATTAGATTTGTTCCCCAACATTTTCCTATTGTTTTACAAATTTCTTGTTTTACCCAGCTGGTCTTTTTCTGTAGTTTTGGCATATGTCAAGTCGGGTCCAGTGGGGACAAATCGGGACCAATAGGACAAGTCGAGACATACGAAGCACAGAGTGGCTAAGTCAATTTACGAAAATCCCAGTCGGAATTGAAATTAGAATCATTCCACAACAATTTCCTATTGTGTCACAAATTTCTTGTTTTACCCAGCTGGACTTGTTCTGTAGGTTTGGCATTTGTCAAGTCGGGTCAGTGGGAACATATCGGGACCATTAGGTCAAGTCAAGACATACGAAGCACAGCAGGGCGAAGTCATATTACGAAAATCTCAGCCGGAATTGAAATTTGAATGTTCCCAACACTTTCCAATTGTGTTACAAGTTTCTTGAATTACCCAGCTGGACTCGTTCTGTTTTTTGGATTTGTCAAGTCGCGTCATTAAGGACAAATCAGGAACATTAGGACAAGTCGAGACATACGAAGCACAGCAGGACGAAGTCAAATTACTAAAATCTCAGTCGGAAATGAAATTTGATTGTTCCCCAACAATTTCCTATTGTGTTACAAATTTCTTGTTTTGCCCAGCTGGACTTGTTCTGTAATTTTGGCATTTGTCAAGTCGGGTCATTAGGGACAAATCGGGACCATTAGGACAAGTTGATAGATACGAAGCACAGCAGAGCGAAGTCATATTAAGAAAATCTCAGTCGGAATTGAAATTTGATTTGTTTCCCAACATTTCTATTGTTTAACAAATTTCTAGTTTTACCCAGCTGGACTTGTTCTGTAGTTTTGGCATTTGTCAAGTCGGGTCATTAGGACAAATCGGAACTATTTGGACAAGTCGAGACATACGAGCACAGCAGGACGAAGTCAAATTACTAAAATCTCAGTCGGAAATGAAATTTGATTGTTCCCCAACAATTTCCTATTGTGTTACAAATTTCTTGGTTTACCCAGCTGGACTTGTTCTGTAGTTTTGGCATATGTCAAGTCGGGTCCAGTGGGGACAAATCGGGACCATTAGGACAAGTCGAGACATACGAAGCACAGCAGGGCTAAGTCAATTTACGAAAAATCCAGTCGGAATTGAAATTAGATTTGTTCCCCAACATTTTCCAATTGTGATACAAATTTCTTGTTTCACCCAGCTGGACTGTTCTGTAGTTTTGGCATATGTCAAGTCGGGTCAGTAGGGACAAATCGGGACCATTAGGTCAAGTCAAGACATACGAAGCACAGCAGGGCGAAGTCATATTACGAAAATCTCAGCCGGAATTGAAATTTGAATGTTCCCAACACTTTCCAATTGTGTTACAAATTTCTTGAATTACCCAGCTGGACTCGTTCTGTTTTTTGGCATTTGTCAAGTCGGGTCAGTGGGAACATATCGGGATCATTAGGTCAAGTCAAGACATACGAAGCACAGCAGGGCGAAGTCATATTACGAAAATCTCAGCCGGAATTGAAATTTGAATGTTCCCAACACTTTCCAATTGTGTTACAAATTTCTTGAATTACCCAGCTGGACTCGTTCTGTTTTTTGGCATTTGTCAAGTCGCGTCATTAAGGACAAATCAGGAACATTAGGACAAGTCGAGACATACGAAGCACAGCAGGACGAAGTCAAATTACTAAATTCTCAGTCGGAATTGAAATTTGATTGTTCCCCAACAATTTCCTATTGTGTTACAAATTTCTTGTTTTGCCCAGCTGGACTTGTTCTGTAATTTTGGCATATGTCAAGTCGGGTCATTAAGGACAAATCGGGACCATTAGGACAAGTTGATAGATACGAAGCACAGCAGAGAGTCATATTAAGAAAATCTCAGTCGGAATTGAAATTTGATTTGTTTCCCAACATTTCTATTGTTTAACAAATTTCTTGTTTTACCCAGCTGGACTTGTTCTGTAGTTTTGGCATTTGTCAAGTCGGGTCATTAGGACAAATCGGAACTATTTGGACAAGTCGAGACATACGAGCACAGCAGGACGAAGTCAAATTACTAAAATCTCAGTCGGAAATGAAATTTGATTGTTCCCCAACAATTTCCTATTGTGTTACAAATTTCTTGGTTTACCCAGCTGGACTTGTTCTGTAGTTTTGGCATATGTCAAGTCGGGTCCAGTGGGGACAAATCGGGACCATTAGGACAAGTCGAGACATACGAAGCACAGCAGGGCTAAGTCAATTTACGAAAAATCCAGTCGGAATTGAAATTAGATTTGTTCCCCAACATTTTCCAATTGTGATACAAATTTCTTGTTTCACCCAGCTGGACTGTTCTGTAGTTTTGGCATATGTCAAGTCGGGTCAGTAGGGACAAATCGGGACCATTAGGTCAAGTCAAGACATACGAAGCACAGCAGGGCGAAGTCATATTACGAAAATCTCAGCCGGAATTGAAATTTGAATGTTCCCAACACTTTCCAATTGTGTTACAAATTTCTTGAATTACCCAGCTGGACTCGTTCTGTTTTTTGGCATTTGTCAAGTCGGGTCAGTGGGAACATATCGGGATCATTAGGTCAAGTCAAGACATACGAAGCACAGCAGGGCGAAGTCATATTACGAAAATCTCAGCCGGAATTGAAATTTGAATGTTCCCAACACTTTCCAATTGTGTTACAAATTTCTTGAATTACCCAGCTGGACTCGTTCTGTTTTTTGGCATTTGTCAAGTCGCGTCATTAAGGACAAATCAGGAACATTAGGACAAGTCGAGACATACGAAGCACAGCAGGACGAAGTCAAATTACTAAATTCTCAGTCGGAATTGAAATTTGATTGTTCCCCAACAATTTCCTATTGTGTTACAAATTTCTTGTTTTGCCCAGCTGGACTTGTTCTGTAATTTTGGCATATGTCAAGTCGGGTCATTAAGGACAAATCGGGACCATTAGGACAAGTTGATAGATACGAAGCACAGCAGAGAGTCATATTAAGAAAATCTCAGTCGGAATTGAAATTTGATTTGTTTCCCAACATTTCTATTGTTTAACAAATTTCTTGTTTTACCCAG
Source organism: Chrysolina americana (assembly GCA_958502065.1). Taxonomy (NCBI): domain Eukaryota; kingdom Metazoa; phylum Arthropoda; class Insecta; order Coleoptera; family Chrysomelidae; genus Chrysolina; species Chrysolina americana. The sequence goes on along the minus strand of OY293419.1, from coordinate 33,373,360 downwards.
CTGGACTTGTTCTGTAGTTTTGGCATTTGTCAAGTCGGGTCATTAGGACAAATCGGAACTATTTGGACAAGTCGAGACATACGAGCACAGCAGGACGAAGTCAAATTACTAAAATCTCAGTCGGAAATGAAATTTGATTGTTCCCCAACAATTTCCTATTGTGTTACAAATTTCTTGTTTTACCCAGCTGGACTTGTTCTGTAGTTTTGGCATGTGTCAAGTCGGGTCCAGTGGGGACAAATCGGGACCATTAGGACAAGTCGAGACATACGAAGCACAGCAGGGCTAAGTCAATTTACGAAAAACCCAGTCGGAATTGAAATTAGATTTGTTCCCCAACATTTTCCTATTGTTTTACAAATTTCTTGTTTTACCCAGCTGGTCTTTTTCTGTAGTTTTGACATATGTCAAGTCGGGTCAGTAGGGACAAATCGGGACCATTAGAACAAGTCAAGACATACGAAGCACAGTGGCTAAGTCAATTTACGAAAATCCCAGCCGGAATTGAAATTAGAATTATTCCACAACAATTTCCTATTGTGTTACAAATTTCTTGTTTTACCCAGCTGGACTTGTTCTGTAGGTTTGGCATTTGTCAAGTCGGGTCAGTGGGAACATATCGGGACCATTAGGTCAAGTCATGACATACGAAGCACAGCAGGGCGAAGTCATATTACGAAAATCTCAGCCGGAATTGAAATTTGAATGTTCCCAACACTTTCCAATTGTGTTACAAATTTCTTGAATTACCCAGCTGGACTCGTTCTGTTTTTTGGCATTTGTCAAGTCGCGTCATTAAGGACAAATCAGGAACATTAGGACAAGTCGAGACATACGAAGCACAGCAGGACGAAGTCAAATTACTAAATTCTCAGTCGGAATTGAAATTTGATTGTTCCCCAACAATTTCCTATTGTGTTACAAATTTCTTGTTTTGCCCAGCTGGACTTGTTCTGTAATTTTGGCATATGTCAAGTCGGGTCATTAAGGACAAATCGGGACCATTAGGACAAGTTGATAGATACGAAGCACAGCAGAGAGTCATATTAAGAAAATCTCAGTCGGAATTGAAATTTGATTTGTTTCCCAACATTTCTATTGTTTAACAAATTTCTTGTTTTACCCAGCTGGACTTGTTCTGTAGTTTTGGCATTTGTCAAGTCGGGTCATTAGGACAAATCGGAACTATTTGGACAAGTCGAGACATACGAGCACAGCAGGACGAAGTCAAATTACTAAAATCTCAGTCGGAAATGAAATTTGATTGTTCCCCAACAATTTCCTATTGTGTTACAAATTTCTTGGTTTACCCAGCTGGACTTGTTCTGTAGTTTTGGCATATGTCAAGTCGGGTCCAGTGGGGACAAATCGGGACCATTAGGACAAGTCGAGACATACGAAGCACAGCAGGGCTAAGTCAATTTACGAAAAATCCAGTCGGAATTGAAATTAGATTTGTTCCCCAACATTTTCCAATTGTGATACAAATTTCTTGTTTCACCCAGCTGGACTGTTCTGTAGTTTTGGCATATGTCAAGTCGGGTCAGTAGGGACAAATCGGGACCATTAGGTCAAGTCAAGACATACGAAGCACAGCAGGGCGAAGTCATATTACGAAAATCTCAGCCGGAATTGAAATTTGAATGTTCCCAACACTTTCCAATTGTGTTACAAATTTCTTGAATTACCCAGCTGGACTCGTTCTGTTTTTTGGCATTTGTCAAGTCGGGTCAGTGGGAACATATCGGGATCATTAGGTCAAGTCAAGACATACGAAGCACAGCAGGGCGAAGTCATATTACGAAAATCTCAGCCGGAATTGAAATTTGAATGTTCCCAACACTTTCCAATTGTGTTACAAATTTCTTGAATTACCCAGCTGGACTCGTTCTGTTTTTTGGCATTTGTCAAGTCGCGTCATTAAGGACAAATCAGGAACATTAGGACAAGTCGAGACATACGAAGCACAGCAGGACGAAGTCAAATTACTAAATTCTCAGTCGGAATTGAAATTTGATTGTTCCCCAACAATTTCCTATTGTGTTACAAATTTCTTGTTTTGCCCAGCTGGACTTGTTCTGTAATTTTGGCATATGTCAAGTCGGGTCATTAAGGACAAATCGGGACCATTAGGACAAGTTGATAGATACGAAGCACAGCAGAGAGTCATATTAAGAAAATCTCAGTCGGAATTGAAATTTGATTTGTTTCCCAACATTTCTATTGTTTAACAAATTTCTTGTTTTACCCAGCTGGACTTGTTCTGTAGTTTTGGCATTTGTCAAGTCGGGTCATTAGGACAAATCGGAACTATTTGGACAAGTCGAGACATACGAGCACAGCAGGACGAAGTCAAATTACTAAAATCTCAGTCGGAAATGAAATTTGATTGTTCCCCAACAATTTCCTATTGTGTTACAAATTTCTTGGTTTACCCAGCTGGACTTGTTCTGTAGTTTTGGCATATGTCAAGTCGGGTCCAGTGGGGACAAATCGGGACCATTAGGACAAGTCGAGACATACGAAGCACAGCAGGGCTAAGTCAATTTACGAAAAATCCAGTCGGAATTGAAATTAGATTTGTTCCCCAACATTTTCCAATTGTGATACAAATTTCTTGTTTCACCCAGCTGGACTGTTCTGTAGTTTTGGCATATGTCAAGTCGGGTCAGTAGGGACAAATCGGGACCATTAGGTCAAGTCAAGACATACGAAGCACAGCAGGGCGAAGTCATATTACGAAAATCTCAGCCGGAATTGAAATTTGAATGTTCCCAACACTTTCCAATTGTGTTACAAATTTCTTGAATTACCCAGCTGGACTCGTTCTGTTTTTTGGCATTTGTCAAGTCGGGTCAGTGGGAACATATCGGGATCATTAGGTCAAGTCAAGACATACGAAGCACAGCAGGGCGAAGTCATATTACGAAAATCTCAGCCGGAATTGAAATTTGAATGTTCCCAACACTTTCCAATTGTGTTACAAATTTCTTGAATTACCCAGCTGGACTCGTTCTGTTTTTTGGCATTTGTCAAGTCGCGTCATTAAGGACAAATCAGGAACATTAGGACAAGTCGAGACATACGAAGCACAGCAGGACGAAGTCAAATTACTAAATTCTCAGTCGGAATTGAAATTTGATTGTTCCCCAACAATTTCCTATTGTGTTACAAATTTCTTGTTTTGCCCAGCTGGACTTGTTCTGTAATTTTGGCATATGTCAAGTCGGGTCATTAAGGACAAATCGGGACCATTAGGACAAGTTGATAGATACGAAGCACAGCAGAGAGTCATATTAAGAAAATCTCAGTCGGAATTGAAATTTGATTTGTTTCCCAACATTTCTATTGTTTAACAAATTTCTTGTTTTACCCAGCTGGACTTGTTCTGTAGTTTTGGCATTTGTCAAGTCGGGTCATTAGGACAAATCGGAACTATTTGGACAAGTCGAGACATACGAGCACAGCAGGACGAAGTCAAATTACTAAAATCTCAGTCGGAAATGAAATTTGATTGTTCCCCAACAATTTCCTATTGTGTTACAAATTTCTTGTTTTACCCAGCTGGACTTGTTCTGTAGTTTTGGCATGTGTCAAGTCGGGTCCAGTGGGGACAAATCGGGACCATTAGGACAAGTCGAGACATACGAAGCACAGCAGGGCTAAGTCAATTTACGAAAAACCCAGTCGGAATTGAAATTAGATTTGTTCCCCAACATTTTCCTATTGTTTTACAAATTTCTTGTTTTACCCAGCTGGTCTTTTTCTGTAGTTTTGACATATGTCAAGTCGGGTCAGTAGGGACAAATCGGGACCATTAGAACAAGTCAAGACATACGAAGCACAGTGGCTAAGTCAATTTACGAAAATCCCAGCCGGAATTGAAATTAGAATTATTCCACAACAATTTCCTATTGTGTTACAAATTTCTTGTTTTACCCAGCTGGACTTGTTCTGTAGGTTTGGCATTTGTCAAGTCGGGTCAGTGGGAACATATCGGGACCATTAGGTCAAGTCATGACATACGAAGCACAGCAGGGCGAAGTCATATTACGAAAATCTCAGCCGGAATTGAAATTTGAATGTTCCCAACACTTTCCAATTGTGTTACAAATTTCTTGAATTACCCAGCTGGACTCGTTCTGTTTTTTGGCATTTGTCAAGTCGCGTCATTAAGGACAAATCAGGAACATTAGGACAAGTCGAGACATACGAAGCACAGCAGGACGAAGTCAAATTACTAAATTCTCAGTCGGAATTGAAATTTGATTGTTCCCCAACAATTTCCTATTGTGTTACAAATTTCTTGTTTTGCCCAGCTGGACTTGTTCTGTAATTTTGGCATATGTCAAGTCGGGTCATTAAGGACAAATCGGGACCATTAGGACAAGTTGATAGATACGAAGCACAGCAGAGAGTCATATTAAGAAAATCTCAGTCGGAATTGAAATTTGATTTGTTTCCCAACATTTCTATTGTTTAACAAATTTCTTGTTTTACCCAGCTGGACTTGTTCTGTAGTTTTGGCATTTGTCAAGTCGGGTCATTAGGACAAATCGGAACTATTTGGACAAGTCGAGACATACGAGCACAGCAGGACGAAGTCAAATTACTAAAATCTCAGTCGGAAATGAAATTTGATTGTTCCCCAACAATTTCCTATTGTGTTACAAATTTCTTGGTTTACCCAGCTGGACTTGTTCTGTAGTTTTGGCATATGTCAAGTCGGGTCCAGTGGGGACAAATCGGGACCATTAGGACAAGTCGAGACATACGAAGCACAGCAGGGCTAAGTCAATTTACGAAAAATCCAGTCGGAATTGAAATTAGATTTGTTCCCCAACATTTTCCAATTGTGATACAAATTTCTTGTTTCACCCAGCTGGACTGTTCTGTAGTTTTGGCATATGTCAAGTCGGGTCAGTAGGGACAAATCGGGACCATTAGGTCAAGTCAAGACATACGAAGCACAGCAGGGCGAAGTCATATTACGAAAATCTCAGCCGGAATTGAAATTTGAATGTTCCCAACACTTTCCAATTGTGTTACAAATTTCTTGAATTACCCAGCTGGACTCGTTCTGTTTTTTGGCATTTGTCAAGTCGGGTCAGTGGGAACATATCGGGATCATTAGGTCAAGTCAAGACATACGAAGCACAGCAGGGCGAAGTCATATTACGAAAATCTCAGCCGGAATTGAAATTTGAATGTTCCCAACACTTTCCAATTGTGTTACAAATTTCTTGAATTACCCAGCTGGACTCGTTCTGTTTTTTGGCATTTGTCAAGTCGCGTCATTAAGGACAAATCAGGAACATTAGGACAAGTCGAGACATACGAAGCACAGCAGGACGAAGTCAAATTACTAAATTCTCAGTCGGAATTGAAATTTGATTGTTCCCCAACAATTTCCTATTGTGTTACAAATTTCTTGTTTTGCCCAGCTGGACTTGTTCTGTAATTTTGGCATATGTCAAGTCGGGTCATTAAGGACAAATCGGGACCATTAGGACAAGTTGATAGATACGAAGCACAGCAGAGAGTCATATTAAGAAAATCTCAGTCGGAATTGAAATTTGATTTGTTTCCCAACATTTCTATTGTTTAACAAATTTCTTGTTTTACCCAGCTGGACTTGTTCTGTAGTTTTGGCATTTGTCAAGTCGGGTCATTAGGACAAATCGGAACTATTTGGACAAGTCGAGACATACGAGCACAGCAGGACGAAGTCAAATTACTAAAATCTCAGTCGGAAATGAAATTTGATTGTTCCCCAACAATTTCCTATTGTGTTACAAATTTCTTGTTTTACCCAGCTGGACTTGTTCTGTAGTTTTGGCATGTGTCAAGTCGGGTCCAGTGGGGACAAATCGGGACCATTAGGACAAGTCGAGACATACGAAGCACAGCAGGGCTAAGTCAATTTACGAAAAACCCAGTCGGAATTGAAATTAGATTTGTTCCCCAACATTTTCCTATTGTTTTACAAATTTCTTGTTTTACCCAGCTGGTCTTTTTCTGTAGTTTTGACATATGTCAAGTCGGGTCAGTAGGGACAAATCGGGACCATTAGAACAAGTCAAGACATACGAAGCACAGTGGCTAAGTCAATTTACGAAAATCCCAGCCGGAATTGAAATTAGAATTATTCCACAACAATTTCCTATTGTGTTACAAATTTCTTGTTTTACCCAGCTGGACTTGTTCTGTAGGTTTGGCATTTGTCAAGTCGGGTCAGTGGGAACATATCGGGACCATTAGGTCAAGTCATGACATACGAAGCACAGCAGGGCGAAGTCATATTACGAAAATCTCAGCCGGAATTGAAATTTGAATGTTCCCAACACTTTCCAATTGTGTTACAAATTTCTTGAATTACCCAGCTGGACTCGTTCTGTTTTTTGGCATTTGTCAAGTCGGGTCAGTGGGAACATATCGGGACCATTAGGTCAAGTCAAGACATACGAAGCACAGCAGGGCGAAGTCATATTACGAAAATATCAGCCGGAATTGAAATTTGAATGTTCCCAACACTTTCCAATTGTGTTACAAATTTCTTGAATTACCCAGCTGGACTCGTTCTGTTTTTTGGATTTGTCAAGTCGCGTCATTAGGGACAAATCAGGAACATTAACAAGTCGAGACATACGAAGCACAGCAGGACGAAGTCAAATTACTAAAATCTCAGTCGGAAATGAAATTTGATTGTTCCCCAACAATTTCCTATTGTGTTACAAATTTCTTTTTTTGCCCAGCTGGACTTGTTCTGTAATTTTGGCATTTGTCAAGTCGGGTCATTAAGGACAAATCGGGACCATTAGGACAAGTTGATACGAAGCACAGCAGAGCGAGTCATATTAAGAAAAACCCAGTCGGAATTGAAATTAGATTTGTTCCCCAACATTTTCCAATTGTGATACAAATTTCTTGTTTCACCCAGCTGGACTGTTCTGTAGTTTTGGCATATGTCAAGTCGGGTCAGTAGGGACAAATCGGGACCATTAGAACAAGTCAAGACATACGAAGCACAGTGGCTAAGTCAATTTACGAAAATCCCAGTCGGAATTGAAATTAGAATTATTCCACAACAATTTCCTATTGTGTTACAAATTTCTTGTTTTACCCAGCTGGACTTGTTCTGTAGGTTTGGCATTTGTCAAGTCGGGTCAGTGGGAACATATCGGGACCATTAGGTCAAGTCAAGACATACGAAGCACAGCGGGGCGAAGTCATATTACGAAAATCTCAGCCGGAATTGAAATTTGAATGTTCCCAACACTTTCCAATTGTGTTACAAATTTCTTGAATTACCCAGCTGGACTCGTTCTGTTTTTTGGCATTTGTCAAGTCGGGTCATTAGGGACAAATCGGGAACATTAGGACAAGTCGAGACATACGAAGTACAGCAGGGCTAAGTCAATTTACGAAAATCCCAGTCGGAATTGAAATTAGAATCATTCCACAACAATTTCCTATTGTGTTACAAATTTCTTGTTTTACCCAGCTGGACTTGTTCTGTAGGTTTGGCATTTGTCAAGTCGGGTCAGTGGGAACATATCGGGACCATTAGGTCAAGTCAAGACATACGAAGCACAGCAGGGCGAAGTCATATTACGAAAATCTCAGCCGGAATTGAAATTTGAATGTTCCCCACACTTTCCAATTGTGTTACAAATTTCTTTAATTACCCAGCTGGACACGTTCTGTTTTTTGGCATTTGTCAAGTCGGGTCATTAAGGACAAATCAGGAACATTAGAACAAGTCAAGACATACGAAGCACAGAGTGGCTAAGTCAATTTACGAAAATCCCAGTCGGAATTGAAATTAGAATCATTCCACAACAATTTCCTATTGTGTTACAAATTTCTTGTTTTACCCAGCTGGACTTGTTCTGTAGGTTTGGCATTTGTCAAGTCGGGTCAGTGGGAACATATCGGGACCATTAGGTCAAGTCAAGACATACGAAGCACAGCAGGGCGAAGTCATATTACGAAAATCTCAGCCGGAATTGAAATTTGAATGTTCCCAACACTTTCCAATTGTGTTACAAATTTCTTGAATTACCCAGCTGGACTCGTTCTGTTTTTTGGATTTGTCAAGTCGCGTCATTAAGGACAAATCAGGAACATTAGGACAAGTCGAGACATACGAAGCACAGCAGGGCTAAGTCAATTTACGAAAAACCCAGTCGGAATTGAAATTAGATTTGTTCCCCAACATTTTCCTATTGTTTTACAAATTTCTTGTTTTACCCAGCTGGTCTTTTTCTGTAGTTTTGACATATGTCAAGTCGGGTCAGTAGGGACAAATCGGGACCATTAGAACAAGTCAAGACATACGAAGCACAGTGGCTAAGTCAATTTACGAAAATCCCAGTCGGAATTGAAATTAGAATTATTCCACAACAATTTCCTATTGTGTTACAAATTTCTTGAATTACCCAGCTGGACTCGTTCTGTTTTTTGGCATTTGTCAAGTCGGGTCAGTGGGAACATATCGGGACCATTAGGTCAAGTCAAGACATACGAAGCACAGCAGGGCGAAGTCATATTACGAAAATATCAGCCGGAATTGAAATTTGAATGTTCCCAACACTTTCCAATTGTGTTACAAATTTCTTGATACCCAGCTGGACTCGTTCTGTTTTTTGGCATTTGTCAAGTCGCGTCATTAAGGACAAATCAGGAACATTAGGACAAGTCGAGACATACGAAGCACAGCAGGACGAAGTCAAATTACTAAATTCTCAGTCGGAATTGAAATTTGATTGTTCCCCAACAATTTCCGATTGTGTTACAAGTTTCTTGTTTTGCCCAGCTGGACTTGTTCTGTAATTTTGGCATTTGTCAAGTCGGGTCATTAAGGACAAATCGGGACCATTAGGACAAGTTGATAGATACGAAGCACAGCAGAGCGAAGTCATATTAAGAAAATCTCAGTCGGAATTGAAATTTGATTTGTTTCCCAACATTTCTATTGTTTAACAAATTTCTTGTTTTACCCAGCTGGACTTGTTCTGTAGTTGTGGCATTTGTCAAGTCGGGTCATTAGGACAAATCGGAACTATTTGGACAAGTCGAGACATACGAGCACAGCAGGGCGAAGCCAAATTACTAAAAACTCAGCCGTAATTGAAATATAAATGTTCCCCACACTTTCCAATTGTGTTACAAATTTCTTTAATTACCCAGCTGGACTCGTTCTGTTTTTTGGCATTTGTCAAGTCGGGTCATTAAGGACAAATCGGGAACATTAGGACAAGTCGAGACATACGAAGCACAGCAGGGCGAAGTCAAATTATTAAAATCTCAGTCGGAATTGAAATTTGAATGTTCCCAACATTTTCCAATTTTGTTACATATTTCTTGAATTACCCAGCTGGACTTGTTCTGTAGTTTTGGCATATGTCAAGTCGGGTCCAGTGGGGACAAATCGGGACCATTAGGACAAGTCGAGACATACGAAGCACAGCAGGGGCTAAGTCAATTTACGAAAAACCCAGTCGGAATTGAAATTAGATTTGTTCCCCAACATTTTCCTATTGTTTTACAAATTTCTTGTTATACCCAGCTGGTCTTTTTCTGTAGTTTTGGCATATGTCAAGTCGGGTCAGTAGGGACAAATCGGGACCATTAGAACAAGTCAAGACATACGAAGCACAGAGTGGCTAAGTCAATTTACGAAAATCCCAGTCGGAATTGAAATTAGAATCATTCCACAACAATTTCCTATTGTGTTACAAATTTCTTGTTTTACCCAGCTGGACTTGTTCTGTAGGTTTGGCATTTGTCAAGTCGGGTCAGTGGGAACATATCGGGACCATTAGGTCAAGTCAAGACATACGAAGCACAGCAGGGCGAAGTCATATTACGAAAATCTCAGCCGGAATTGAAATTTGAATGTTCCCAACACTTTCCAATTGTGTTACAAATTTCTTGAATTACCCAGCTGGACTCGTTCTGTTTTTTGGATTTGTCAAGTCGCGTCATTAGGGACAAATCAGGAACATTAACAAGTCGAGACATACGAAGCACAGCAGGACGAAGTCAAATTACTAAAATCTCAGTCGGAAATGAAATTTGATTGTTCCCCAACAATTTCCTATTGTGTTACAAATTTCTTTTTTTGCCCAGCTGGACTTGTTCTGTAATTTTGGCATTTGTCAAGTCGGGTCATTAAGGACAAATCGGGACCATTAGGACAAGTTGATAGATACGAAGCACAGCAGAGCGAGTCATATTAAGAAAATCTCAGTCGGAATTGAAATTTGAATTGTTTCCCAACATTTTCCTATTGTGTTACAAATTTCTTGTTTTACCCAGCTGGACTTGTTCTGTAGTTTTGGCATGTGTCAAGTCGGGTCCAGTGGGGACAAATCGGGACCATTAGGACAAGTCGAGACATACGAAGCACAGCAGGGCTAAGTCAATTTACGAAAAACCCAGTCGGAATTGAAATTAGATTTGTTCCCCAACATTTTCCTATTGTTTTACAAATTTCTTGTTTTACCCAGCTGGTCTTTTTCTGTAGTTTTGACATATGTCAAGTCGGGTCAGTAGGGACAAATCGGGACCATTAGAACAAGTCAAGACATACGAAGCACAGTGGCTAAGTCAATTTACGAAAATCCCAGTCGGAATTGAAATTAGAATTATTCCACAACAATTTCCTATTGTGTTACAAATTTCTTGAATTACCCAGCTGGACTCGTTCTGTTTTTTGGATTTGTCAAGTCGCGTCATTAAGGACAAATCAGGAACATTAGGACAAGTCGAGACATACGAAGCACAGCAGGGCTAAGTCAATTTACGAAAAACCCAGTCGGAATTGAAATTAGATTTGTTCCCCAACATTTTCCTATTGTTTTACAAATTTCTTGTTTTACCCAGCTGGTCTTTTTCTGTAGTTTTGACATATGTCAAGTCGGGTCAGTAGGGACAAATCGGGACCATTAGAACAAGTCAAGACATACGAAGCACAGTGGCTAAGTCAATTTACGAAAATCCCAGTCGGAATTGAAATTAGAATTATTCCACAACAATTTCCTATTGTGTTACAAATTTCTTGAATTACCCAGCTGGACTCGTTCTGTTTTTTGGCATTTGTCAAGTCGGGTCAGTGGGAACATATCGGGACCATTAGGTCAAGTCAAGACATACGAAGCACAGCAGGGCGAAGTCATATTACGAAAATAACAGCCGGAATTGAAATTTGAATGTTCCCAACACTTTCCAATTGTGTTACAAATTTCTTGATACCCAGCTGGACTCGTTCTGTTTTTTGGCATTTGTCAAGTCGCGTCATTAAGGACAAATCAGGAACATTAGGACAAGTCGAGACATACGAAGCACAGCAGGACGAAGTCAAATTACTAAATTCTCAGTCGGAATTGAAATTTGATTGTTCCCCAACAATTTCCGATTGTGTTACAAGTTTCTTGTTTTGCCCAGCTGGACTTGTTCTGTAATTTTGGCATTTGTCAAGTCGGGTCATTAAGGACAAATCGGGACCATTAGGACAAGTTGATAGATACGAAGCACAGCAGAGCGAAGTCATATTAAGAAAATCTCAGTCGGAATTGAAATTTGATTTGTTTCCCAACATTTCTATTGTTTAACAAATTTCTTGTTTTACCCAGCTGGACTTGTTCTGTAGTTGTGGCATTTGTCAAGTCGGGTCATTAGGACAAATCGGAACTATTTGGACAAGTCGAGACATACGAGCACAGCAGGGCGAAGCCAAATTACTAAAAACTCAGCCGTAATTGAAATATAAATGTTCCCCACACTTTCCAATTGTGTTACAAATTTCTTTAATTACCCAGCTGGACTCGTTCTGTTTTTTGGCATTTGTCAAGTCGGGTCATTAAGGACAAATCGGGAACATTAGGACAAGTCGAGACATACGAAGCACAGCAGGGCGAAGTCAAATTATTAAAATCTCAGTCGGAATTGAAATTTGAATGTTCCCAACATTTTCCAATTTTGTTACATATTTCTTGAATTACCCAGCTGGACTTGTTCTGTAGTTTTGGCATATGTCAAGTCGGGTCCAGTGGGGACAAATCGGGACCATTAGGACAAGTCGAGACATACGAAGCACAGCAGGGGCTAAGTCAATTTACGAAAAACCCAGTCGGAATTGAAATTAGATTTGTTCCCCAACATTTTCCTATTGTTTTACAAATTTCTTGTTATACCCAGCTGGTCTTTTTCTGTAGTTTTGGCATATGTCAAGTCGGGTCAGTAGGGACAAATCGGGACCATTAGAACAAGTCAAGACATACGAAGCACAGAGTGGTTAAGTCAATTTACGAAAATCCCAGTCGGAATTGAAATTAGAATCATTCCACAACAATTTCCTATTGTGTTACAAATTTCTTGTTTTACCCAGCTGGACTTGTTCTGTAGGTTTGGCATTTGTCAAGTCGGGTCAGTGGGAACATATCGGGACCATTAGGTCAAGTCAAGACATACGAAGCACAGCAGGGCGAAGTCATATTACGAAAATCTCAGCCGGAATTGAAATTTGAATGTTCCCAACACTTTCCAATTGTGTTACAAATTTCTTGAATTACCCAGCTGGACTCGTTCTGTTTTTTGGATTTGTCAAGTCGCGTCATTAGGGACAAATCAGGAACATTAACAAGTCGAGACATACGAAGCACAGCAGGACGAAGTCAAATTACTAAAATCTCAGTCGGAAATGAAATTTGATTGTTCCCCAACAATTTCCTATTGTGTTACAAATTTCTTTTTTTGCCCAGCTGGACTTGTTCTGTAATTTTGGCATTTGTCAAGTCGGGTCATTAAGGACAAATCGGGACCATTAGGACAAGTTGATAGATACGAAGCACAGCAGAGCGAGTCATATTAAGAAAATCTCAGTCGGAATTGAAATTTGAATTGTTTCCCAACATTTTCCTATTGTGTTACAAATTTCTTGTTTTACCCAGCTGGACTTGTTCTGTAGTTTTGGCATGTGTCAAGTCGGGTCCAGTGGGGACAAATCGGGACCATTAGGACAAGTCGAGACATACGAAGCACAGCAGGGCTAAGTCAATTTACGAAAAACATAGTCGGAATTGAAATTAGATTTGTTCCCCAACATTTTCCTATTGTTTTACAAATTTCTTGTTTTACCCAGCTGGTCTTTTTCTGTAGTTTTGACATATGTCAAGTCGGGTCAGTAGGGACAAATCGGGACCATTAGAACAAGTCAAGACATACGAAGCACAGTGGCTAAGTCAATTTACGAAAATCCCAGCCGGAATTGAAATTAGAATTATTCCACAACAATTTCCTATTGTGTTACAAATTTCTTGTTTTACCCAGCTGGACTTGTTCTGTAGGTTTGGCATTTGTCAAGTCGGGTCAGTGGGAACATATCGGGACCATTAGGTCAAGTCATGACATACGAAGCACAGCAGGGCGAAGTCATATTACGAAAATCTCAGCCGGAATTGAAATTTGAATGTTCCCAACACTTTCCAATTGTGTTACAAATTTCTTGAATTACCCAGCTGGACTCGTTCTGTTTTTTGGCATTTGTCAAGTCGGGTCAGTGGGAACATATCGGGACCATTAGGTCAAGTCAAGACATACGAAGCACAGCAGGGCGAAGTCATATTACGAAAATATCAGCCGGAATTGAAATTTGAATGTTCCCAACACTTTCCAATTGTGTTACAAATTTCTTGAATTACCCAGCTGGACTCGTTCTGTTTTTTGGATTTGTCAAGTCGCGTCATTAGGGACAAATCAGGAACATTAACAATTCGAGACATACGAAGCACAGCAGGACGAAGTCAAATTACTAAAATCTCAGTCGGAAATGAAATTTGATTGTTCCCCAACAATTTCCTATTGTGTTACAAATTTCTTTTTTTGCCCAGCTGGACTTGTTCTGTAATTTTGGCATTTGTCAAGTCGGGTCATTAAGGACAAATCGGGACCATTAGGACAAGTTGATACGAAGCACAGCAGAGCGAGTCATATTAAGAAAAACCCAGTCGGAATTGAAATTAGATTTGTTCCCCAACATTTTCCAATTGTGATACAAATTTCTTGTTTCACCCAGCTGGACTGTTCTGTAGTTTTGGCATATGTCAAGTCGGGTCAGTAGGGACAAATCGGGACCATTAGAACAAGTCAAGACATACGAAGCACAGTGGCTAAGTCAATTTACGAAAATCCCAGTCGGAATTGAAATTAGAATTATTCCACAACAATTTCCTAATGTGTTACAAATTTCTTGTTTTACCCAGCTGGACTTGTTCTGTAGGTTTGGCATTTGTCAAGTCGGGTCAGTGGGAACATATCGGGACCATTAGGTCAAGTCAAGACATACGAAGCACAGCGGGGCGAAGTCATATTACGAAAATCTCAGCCGGAATTGAAATTTGAATGTTCCCAACACTTTCCAATTGTGTTACAAATTTCTTGAATTACCCAGCTGGACTCGTTCTGTTTTTTGGCATTTGTCAAGTCGGGTCATTAGGGACAAATCGGGAACATTAGGACAAGTCGAGACATACGAAGTACAGCAGGGCTAAGTCAATTTACGAAAATCCCAGTCGGAATTGAAATTAGAATCATTCCACAACAATTTCCTATTGTGTTACAAATTTCTTGTTTTACCCAGCTGGACTTGTTCTGTAGGTTTGGCATTTGTCAAGTCGGGTCAGTGGGAACATATCGGGACCATTAGGTCAAGTCAAGACATACGAAGCACAGCAGGGCGAAGTCATATTACGAAAATCTCAGCCGGAATTGAAATTTGAATGTTCCCAACACTTTCCAATTGTGTTACAAATTTCTTGAATTACCCAGCTGGACTCGTTCTGTTTTTTGGCATTTGTCAAGTCGGGTCATTAGGGACAAATCGGGAACATTAGGACAAGTCGAGACATACGAAGTACAGCAGGGCTAAGTCAATTTACGAAAATCCCAGTCGGAATTGAAATTAGAATCATTCCACAACAATTTCCTATTGTGTTACAAATTTCTTGTTTTACCCAGCTGGACTTGTTCTGTAGGTTTGGCATTTGTCAAGTCGGGTCAGTGGGAACATATCGGGACCATTAGGTTAAGTCAAGACATACGAAGCACAGCAGGGCGAAGTCATATTACGAAAATCTCAGCCGGAATTGAAATTTCCAATTGTGTTACAAATTTCTTGAATTACCCAGCTGGACTCGTTCTGTTTTTTGGATTTGTCAAGTCGCGTCATTAAGGACAAATCAGGAACATTAGGACAAGTCGAGACATACGAAGCACAGCAGGACGAAGTCAAATTACTAAAATCTCAGTCGGAAATGAAATTTGATTGTTCCCCAACAATTTCCTATTGTGTTACAAATTTCTTGTTTTACCCAGCCGGACTTGTTCTGTAGGTTTGGCATTTGTCAAGTCGGGTCAGTGGGAACATATCGGGGCCATTAGGTCAAGTCAAGACATACGAAGCAAAGCAGGGCGAAGTCATATTACGAAAATCTCAGTCGGAATTGAAATTTGAATGTTCCCAACACTTTCCAATTGTGTTACAAATTTCTTGAATTACCCAGCTGGACTCGTTCTGTTTTTTGGCATTTGTCAAGTCGGGTCATTAGGGACAAATCGGGAACATTAGGACAAGTCGAGACATACGAAGTACAGCAGGGCTAAGTCAATTTACGAAAATCCCAGTCGGAATTGAAATTAGAATCATTCCACAACAATTTCCTATTGTGTTACAAATTTCTTGTTTTACCCAGCTGGACTTGTTCTGTAGGTTTGGCATTTGTCAAGTCGGGTCAGTGGGAACATATCGGGACCATTAGGTCAAGTCAAGACATACGAAGCACAGCAGGGCGAAGTCATATTACGAAAATCTCAGCCGGAATTGAAATTTGAATGTTCCCAACACTTTCCAATTGTGTTACAAATTTCTTGAATTACCCAGCTGGACTCGTTCTGTTTTTTGGATTTGTCAAGTCGCGTCATTAAGGACAAATCAGGAACATTAGGACAAGTCGAGACATACGAAGCACAGCAGGACGAAGTCAAATTACTAAAATCTCAGTCGGAAATGAAATTTGATTGTTCCCCAACAATTTCCTATTGTGTTACAAATTTCTTGTTTTACCCAGCCGGACTTGTTCTGTAGGTTTGGCATTTGTCAAGTCGGGTCAGTGGGAACATATCGGGGCCATTAGGTCAAGTCAAGACATACGAAGCAAAGCAGGGCGAAGTCATATTACGAAAATCTCAGTCGGAATTGAAATTTGAATGTTCCCAACACTTTCCAATTGTGTTACAAATTTCTTGAATTACCCAGCTGGACTTGTTCTGTAGTTTTGGCATATGTCAAGTCGGGTCCAGTGGGGACAAATCGGGACCATTAGGACAAGTCGAGACATACGAAGCACAGCAGGGCTAAGTCAATTTACGAAAAACCCAGTCGGAATTGAAATTAGATTTGTTCCCCAACATTTTCCTATTGTTTTACAAATTTCTTGTTTTACCCAGCTGGACTTGTTCTGTAGGTTTGGCATTTGTCAAGTCGGGTCAGTGGGAACATATCGGGACCATTAGGTCAAGTCAAGACATACGAAGCACAGCAGGGCGAAGTCATATTACGAAAATCTCAGCCGGAATTGAAATTTGAATGTTCCCAACACTTTCCAATTGTGTTACAAATTTCTTGAATTACCCAGCTGGACTCGTTCTGATTTTTGGATTTGTCAAGTCGCGTCATTAGGGACAAATCAGGAACATTAACAAGTCGAGACATACGAAGCACAGCAGGACGAAGTCAAATTACTAAAATCTCAGTCGGAAATGAAATTTGATTGTTCCCCAACAATTTCCTATTGTGTTACAAATTTCTTTTTTTGCCCAGCTGGACTTGTTCTGTAATTTTGGCATTTGTCAAGTCGGGTCATTAAGGACAAATCGGGACCATTAGGACAAGTTGATAGATACGAAGCACAGCAGAGCGAGTCATATTAAGAAAATCTCAGTCGGAATTGAAATTTGAATTGTTTCCCAACATTTTCCTATTGTGTTACAAATTTCTTGTTTTACCCAGCTGGACTTGTTCTGTAGTTTTGGCATATGTCAAGTCGGGTCCAGTGGGGACAAATCGGGACCATTAGGACAAGTCGAGACATACGAAGCACAGCAGGGCTAAGTCAATTTACGAAAAACCCAGTCGGAATTGAAATTAGATTTGTTCCCCAACATTTTCCAATTGTGATACAAATTTCTTGTTTCACCCAGCTGGAATGTTCTGTAGTTTTGGCATATGTCAAGTCGGGTCAGTAGGGACAAATTGGGACCATTAGGTCAAGTTAAGACATACGAAGCACAGCAGGGCGAAGTCATATTACGAAAATCTCAGTCGGAATTGAAATTAGAATTATTCCACAACAATTTCCTATTGTGTTACAAATTTCTTGAATTACCCAGCTGGACTCGTTCTGTTTTTTGGCATTTGTCAAGTTGGGTCATTAAGGACAAATCGGGAACATTAGGACAAGTCAAGACATACGAAGCACAGCAGGGCTAAGTCAATTTACGAAAAACCCAGTCGGAATTGAAATTAGATTTGTTCCCCAACATTTTCCTATTGTTTTACAAATTTCTTGTTTTACCCAGCTGGTCTTTTTCTGTAGTTTTGACATATGTCAAGTCGGGTCAGTAGGGACAAATCGGGACCATTAGAACAAGTCAAGACATACGAAGCACAGTGGCTAAGTCAATTTACGAAAATCCCAGTCGGAATTGAAATTAGAATTATTCCACAACAATTTCCTATTGTGCTACAAATTTCTTGTTTTACCCAGCTGGACTTGTTCTGTAGGTTTGGCATTTGTCAAGTCGGGTCAGTGGGAACATATCGGGACCATTAGGTCAAGTCATGACATACGAAGCACAGCAGGGCGAAGTCATATTACGAAAATCTCAGCCGGAATTGAAATTTGAATGTTCCCAACACTTTCCAATTGTGTTACAAATTTCTTGAATTACCCAGCTGGACTCGTTCTGTTTTTTGGCATTTGTCAAGTCGGGTCAATGGGAACATATCGGGACCATTAGGTCAAGTCAAGACATACGAAGCACAGCAGGGCGAAGTCATATTACGAAAATATCAGCCGGAATTGAAATTTGAATGTTCCCAACACTTTCCAATTGTGTTACAAATTTCTTGAATTACCCAGCTGGACTCGTTCTGTTTTTTGGCATTTGTCAAGTCGCGTCATTAAGGACAAATCAGGAACATTAGGACAAGTCGAGACATACGAAGCACAGCAGGACGAAGTCAAATTACTAAATTCTCAGTCGGAATTGAAATTTGATTGTTCCCCAACAATTTCCTATTGTGTTACAAGTTTCTTGTTTTGCCCAGCTGGACTTGTTCTGTAATTTTGGCATTTGTCAAGTCGGGTCATTAAGGACAAATCGGGACCATTAGGACAAGTTGATAGATACGAAGCACAGCAGAGCGAAGTCATATTAAGAAAATCTCAGTCGGAATTGAAATTTGATTTGTTTCCCAACATTTCTATTGTTTAACAAATTTCTTGTTTTACCCAGCTGGACTTGTTCTGTAGGTTTGGCATTTGTCAAGTCGGGTCAGTGGGAACATATCGGGACCATTAGGTCAAGTCAAGACATACGAAGCACAGCAGGGCGAAGTCAAATTACTAAAAACTCAGCCGTAATTGAAATATAAATGTTCCCCACACTTTCCAATTGTGTTACAAATTTCTTGAATTACCCAGCTGGACTCGTTCTGTTTTTTGGATTTGTCAAGTCGCGTCATTAAGGACAAATCAGGAACATTAGGACAAGTCGAGACATACGAAGCACAGCAGGGCTAAGTCAATTTACGAAAAACCCAGTCGGAATTGAAATTAGATTTGTTCCCCAACATTTTCCTATTGTTTTACAAATTTCTTGTTTTACCCAGCTGGTCTTTTTCTGTAGTTTTGACATATGTCAAGTCGGGTCAGTAGGGACAAATCGGGACCATTAGAACAAGTCAAGACATACGAAGCACAGTGGCTAAGTCAATTTACGAAAATCCCAGTCGGAATTGAAATTAGAATTATTCCACAACAATTTCCTATTGTGTTACAAATTTCTTGAATTACCCAGCTGGACTCGTTCTGTTTTTTGGCATTTGTCAAGTCGGGTCAGTGGGAACATATCGGGACCATTAGGTCAAGTCAAGACATACGAAGCACAGCAGGGCGAAGTCATATTACGAAAATATCAGCCGGAATTGAAATTTGAATGTTCCCAACACTTTCCAATTGTGTTACAAATTTCTTGATACCCAGCTGGACTCGTTCTGTTTTTTGGCATTTGTCAAGTCGCGTCATTAAGGACAAATCAGGAACATTAGGACAAGTCGAGACATACGAAGCACAGCAGGACGAAGTCAAATTACTAAATTCTCAGTCGGAATTGAAATTTGATTGTTCCCCAACAATTTCCTATTGTGTTACAAGTTTCTTGTTTTGCCCAGCTGGACTTGTTCTGTAATTTTGGCATTTGTCAAGTCGGGTTATTAAGGACAAATCGGGACCATTAGGACAAGTTGATAGATACGAAGCACAGCAGAGCGAAGTCATATTAAGAAAATCTCAGTCGGAATTGAAATTTGATTTGTTTCCCAACATTTCTATTGTTTAACAAATTTCTTGTTTTACCCAGCTGGACTTGTTCTGTAGTTGTGGCATTTGTCAAGTCGGGTCATTAGGACAAATCGGAACTATTTGGACAAGTCGAGACATACGAGCACAGCAGGGCGAAGCCAAATTACTAAAAACTCAGCCGTAATTGAAATATAAATGTTCCCCACACTTTCCAATTGTGTTACAAATTTCTTTAATTACCCAGCTGGACTCGTTCTGTTTTTTGGCATTTGTCAAGTCGGGTCATTAAGGACAAATCGGGAACATTAGGACAAGTCGAGACATACGAAGCACAGCAGGGCGAAGTCAAATTATTAAAATCTCAGTCGGAATTGAAATTTGAATGTTCCCAACATTTTCCAATTTTGTTACATATTTCTTGAATTACCCAGCTGGACTTGTTCTGTAGTTTTGGCATATGTCAAGTCGGGTCCAGTGGGGACAAATCGGGACCATTAGGACAAGTCGAGACATACGAAGCACAGCAGGGGCTAAGTCAATTTACGAAAAACCCAGTCGGAATTGAAATTAGATTTGTTCCCCAACATTTTCCTATTGTTTTACAAATTTCTTGTTATACCCAGCTGGTCTTTTTCTGTAGTTTTGGCATATGTCAAGTCGGGTCAGTAGGGACAAATCGGGACCATTAGAACAAGTCAAGACATACGAAGCACAGAGTGGCTAAGTCAATTTACGAAAATCCCAGTCGGAATTGAAATTAGAATCATTCCACAACAATTTCCTATTGTGTTACAAATTTCTTGTTTTACCCAGCTGGACTTGTTCTGTAGGTTTGGCATTTGTCAAGTCGGGTCAGTGGGAACATATCGGGACCATTAGGTCAAGTCAAGACATACGAAGCACAGCAGGGCGAAGTCATATTACGAAAATATCAGCCGGAATTGAAATTTGAATGTTCCCAACACTTTCCAATTGTGTTACAAATTTCTTGAATTACCCAGCTGGACTCGTTCTGTTTTTTGGATTTGTCAAGTCGCGTCATTAGGGACAAATCAGGAACATTAACAAGTCGAGACATACGAAGCACAGCAGGACGAAGTCAAATTACTAAAATCTCAGTCGGAAATGAAATTTGATTGTTCCCCAACAATTTCCTATTGTGTTACAAATTTCTTTTTTTGCCCAGCTGGACTTGTTCTGTAATTTTGGCATTTGTCAAGTCGGGTCATTAAGGACAAATCGGGACCATTAGGACAAGTTGATACGAAGCACAGCAGAGCGAGTCATATTAAGAAAAACCCAGTCGGAATTGAAATTAGATTTGTTCCCCAACATTTTCCAATTGTGATACAAATTTCTTGTTTCACCCAGCTGGACTGTTCTGTAGTTTTGGCATATGTCAAGTCGGGTCAGTAGGGACAAATCGGGACCATTAGAACAAGTCAAGACATACGAAGCACAGTGGCTAAGTCAATTTACGAAAATCCCAGTCGGAATTGAAATTAGAATTATTCCACAACAATTTCCTATTGTGTTACAAATTTCTTGTTTTACCCAGCTGGACTTGTTCTGTAGGTTTGGCATTTGTCAAGTCGGGTCAGTGGGAACATATCGGGACCATTAGGTCAAGTCAAGACATACGAAGCACAGCGGGGCGAAGTCATATTACGAAAATCTCAGCCGGAATTGAAATTTGAATGTTCCCAACACTTTCCAATTGTGTTACAAATTTCTTGAATTACCCAGCTGGACTCGTTCTGTTTTTTGGCATTTGTCAAGTCGGGTCATTAGGGACAAATCGGGAACATTAGGACAAGTCGAGACATACGAAGTACAGCAGGGCTAAGTCAATTTACGAAAATCCCAGTCGGAATTGAAATTAGAATCATTCCACAACAATTTCCTATTGTGTTACAAATTTCTTGTTTTACCCAGCTGGACTTGTTCTGTAGGTTTGGCATTTGTCAAGTCGGGTCAGTGGGAACATATCGGGACCATTAGGTCAAGTCAAGACATACGAAGCACAGCAGGGCGAAGTCATATTACGAAAATCTCAGCCGGAATTGAAATTTGAATGTTCCCCACACTTTCCAATTGTGTTACAAATTTCTTTAATTACCCAGCTGGACACGTTCTGTTTTTTGGCATTTGTCAAGTCGGGTCATTAAGGACAAATCAGGAACATTAGAACAAGTCAAGACATACGAAGCACAGAGTGGCTAAGTCAATTTACGAAAATCCCAGTCGGAATTGAAATTAGAATCATTCCACAACAATTTCCTATTGTGTTACAAATTTCTTGTTTTACCCAGCTGGACTTGTTCTGTAGGTTTGGCATTTGTCAAGTCGGGTCAGTGGGAACATATCGGGACCATTAGGTCAAGTCAAGACATACGAAGCACAGCAGGGCGAAGTCATATTACGAAAATCTCAGCCGGAATTGAAATTTGAATGTTCCCAACACTTTCCAATTGTGTTACAAATTTCTTGAATTACCCAGCTGGACTCGTTCTGTTTTTTGGATTTGTCAAGTCGCGTCATTAAGGACAAATCAGGAACATTAGGACAAGTCGAGACATACGAAGCACAGCAGGGCTAAGTCAATTTACGAAAAACCCAGTCGGAATTGAAATTAGATTTGTTCCCCAACATTTTCCTATTGTTTTACAAATTTCTTGTTTTACCCAGCTGGTCTTTTTCTGTAGTTTTGACATATGTCAAGTCGGGTCAGTAGGGACAAATCGGGACCATTAGAACAAGTCAAGACATACGAAGCACAGTGGCTAAGTCAATTTACGAAAATCCCAGTCGGAATTGAAATTAGAATTATTCCACAACAATTTCCTATTGTGTTACAAATTTCTTGAATTACCCAGCTGGACTCGTTCTGTTTTTTGGCATTTGTCAAGTCGGGTCAGTGGGAACATATCGGGACCATTAGGTCAAGTCAAGACATACGAAGCACAGCAGGGCGAAGTCATATTACGAAAATATCAGCCGGAATTGAAATTTGAATGTTCCCAACACTTTCCAATTGTGTTACAAATTTCTTGATACCCAGCTGGACTCGTTCTGTTTTTTGGCATTTGTCAAGTCGCGTCATTAAGGACAAATCAGGAACATTAGGACAAGTCGAGACATACGAAGCACAGCAGGACGAAGTCAAATTACTAAATTCTCAGTCGGAATTGAAATTTGATTGTTCCCCAACAATTTCCGATTGTGTTACAAGTTTCTTGTTTTGCCCAGCTGGACTTGTTCTGTAATTTTGGCATTTGTCAAGTCGGGTCATTAAGGACAAATCGGGACCATTAGGACAAGTTGATAGATACGAAGCACAGCAGAGCGAAGTCATATTAAGAAAATCTCAGTCGGAATTGAAATTTGATTTGTTTCCCAACATTTCTATTGTTTAACAAATTTCTTGTTTTACCCAGCTGGACTTGTTCTGTAGTTGTGGCATTTGTCAAGTCGGGTCATTAGGACAAATCGGAACTATTTGGACAAGTCGAGACATACGAGCACAGCAGGGCGAAGCCAAATTACTAAAAACTCAGCCGTAATTGAAATATAAATGTTCCCCACACTTTCCAATTGTGTTACAAATTTCTTTAATTACCCAGCTGGACTCGTTCTGTTTTTTGGCATTTGTCAAGTCGGGTCATTAAGGACAAATCGGGAACATTAGGACAAGTCGAGACATACGAAGCACAGCAGGGCGAAGTCAAATTATTAAAATCTCAGTCGGAATTGAAATTTGAATGTTCCCAACATTTTCCAATTTTGTTACATATTTCTTGAATTACCCAGCTGGACTTGTTCTGTAGTTTTGGCATATGTCAAGTCGGGTCCAGTGGGGACAAATCGGGACCATTAGGACAAGTCGAGACATACGAAGCACAGCAGGGGCTAAGTCAATTTACGAAAAACCCAGTCGGAATTGAAATTAGATTTGTTCCCCAACATTTTCCTATTGTTTTACAAATTTCTTGTTATACCCAGCTGGTCTTTTTCTGTAGTTTTGGCATATGTCAAGTCGGGTCAGTAGGGACAAATCGGGACCATTAGAACAAGTCAAGACATACGAAGCACAGAGTGGCTAAGTCAATTTACGAAAATCCCAGTCGGAATTGAAATTAGAATCATTCCACAACAATTTCCTATTGTGTTACAAATTTCTTGTTTTACCCAGCTGGACTTGTTCTGTAGGTTTGGCATTTGTCAAGTCGGGTCAGTGGGAACATATCGGGACCATTAGGTCAAGTCAAGACATACGAAGCACAGCAGGGCGAAGTCATATTACGAAAATCTCAGCCGGAATTGAAATTTGAATGTTCCCAACACTTTCCAATTGTGTTACAAATTTCTTGAATTACCCAGCTGGACTCGTTCTGTTTTTTGGATTTGTCAAGTCGCGTCATTAGGGACAAATCAGGAACATTAACAAGTCGAGACATACGAAGCACAGCAGGACGAAGTCAAATTACTAAAATCTCAGTCGGAAATGAAATTTGATTGTTCCCCAACAATTTCCTATTGTGTTACAAATTTCTTTTTTTGCCCAGCTGGACTTGTTCTGTAATTTTGGCATTTGTCAAGTCGGGTCATTAAGGACAAATCGGGACCATTAGGACAAGTTGATAGATACGAAGCACAGCAGAGCGAGTCATATTAAGAAAATCTCAGTCGGAATTGAAATTTGAATTGTTTCCCAACATTTTCCTATTGTGTTACAAATTTCTTGTTTTACCCAGCTGGACTTGTTCTGTAGTTTTGGCATGTGTCAAGTCGGGTCCAGTGGGGACAAATCGGGACCATTAGGACAAGTCGAGACATACGAAGCACAGCAGGGCTAAGTCAATTTACGAAAAACATAGTCGGAATTGAAATTAGATTTGTTCCCCAACATTTTCCTATTGTTTTACAAATTTCTTGTTTTACCCAGCTGGTCTTTTTCTGTAGTTTTGACATATGTCAAGTCGGGTCAGTAGGGACAAATCGGGACCATTAGAACAAGTCAAGACATACGAAGCACAGTGGCTAAGTCAATTTACGAAAATCCCAGCCGGAATTGAAATTAGAATTATTCCACAACAATTTCCTATTGTGTTACAAATTTCTTGTTTTACCCAGCTGGACTTGTTCTGTAGGTTTGGCATTTGTCAAGTCGGGTCAGTGGGAACATATCGGGACCATTAGGTCAAGTCATGACATACGAAGCACAGCAGGGCGAAGTCATATTACGAAAATCTCAGCCGGAATTGAAATTTGAATGTTCCCAACACTTTCCAATTGTGTTACAAATTTCTTGAATTACCCAGCTGGACTCGTTCTGTTTTTTGGCATTTGTCAAGTCGGGTCAGTGGGAACATATCGGGACCATTAGGTCAAGTCAAGACATACGAAGCACAGCAGGGCGAAGTCATATTACGAAAATATCAGCCGGAATTGAAATTTGAATGTTCCCAACACTTTCCAATTGTGTTACAAATTTCTTGAATTACCCAGCTGGACTCGTTCTGTTTTTTGGATTTGTCAAGTCGCGTCATTAGGGACAAATCAGGAACATTAACAATTCGAGACATACGAAGCACAGCAGGACGAAGTCAAATTACTAAAATCTCAGTCGGAAATGAAATTTGATTGTTCCCCAACAATTTCCTATTGTGTTACAAATTTCTTTTTTTGCCCAGCTGGACTTGTTCTGTAATTTTGGCATTTGTCAAGTCGGGTCATTAAGGACAAATCGGGACCATTAGGACAAGTTGATACGAAGCACAGCAGAGCGAGTCATATTAAGAAAAACCCAGTCGGAATTGAAATTAGATTTGTTCCCCAACATTTTCCAATTGTGATACAAATTTCTTGTTTCACCCAGCTGGACTGTTCTGTAGTTTTGGCATATGTCAAGTCGGGTCAGTAGGGACAAATCGGGACCATTAGAACAAGTCAAGACATACGAAGCACAGTGGCTAAGTCAATTTACGAAAATCCCAGTCGGAATTGAAATTAGAATTATTCCACAACAATTTCCTAATGTGTTACAAATTTCTTGTTTTACCCAGCTGGACTTGTTCTGTAGGTTTGGCATTTGTCAAGTCGGGTCAGTGGGAACATATCGGGACCATTAGGTCAAGTCAAGACATACGAAGCACAGCGGGGCGAAGTCATATTACGAAAATCTCAGCCGGAATTGAAATTTGAATGTTCCCAACACTTTCCAATTGTGTTACAAATTTCTTGAATTACCCAGCTGGACTCGTTCTGTTTTTTGGCATTTGTCAAGTCGGGTCATTAGGGACAAATCGGGAACATTAGGACAAGTCGAGACATACGAAGTACAGCAGGGCTAAGTCAATTTACGAAAATCCCAGTCGGAATTGAAATTAGAATCATTCCACAACAATTTCCTATTGTGTTACAAATTTCTTGTTTTACCCAGCTGGACTTGTTCTGTAGGTTTGGCATTTGTCAAGTCGGGTCAGTGGGAACATATCGGGACCATTAGGTCAAGTCAAGACATACGAAGCACAGCAGGGCGAAGTCATATTACGAAAATCTCAGCCGGAATTGAAATTTGAATGTTCCCAACACTTTCCAATTGTGTTACAAATTTCTTGAATTACCCAGCTGGACTCGTTCTGTTTTTTGGCATTTGTCAAGTCGGGTCATTAGGGACAAATCGGGAACATTAGGACAAGTCGAGACATACGAAGTACAGCAGGGCTAAGTCAATTTACGAAAATCCCAGTCGGAATTGAAATTAGAATCATTCCACAACAATTTCCTATTGTGTTACAAATTTCTTGTTTTACCCAGCTGGACTTGTTCTGTAGGTTTGGCATTTGTCAAGTCGGGTCAGTGGGAACATATCGGGACCATT
Organism: Chrysolina americana; assembly: GCA_958502065.1. NCBI lineage: Eukaryota > Metazoa > Arthropoda > Insecta > Coleoptera > Chrysomelidae > Chrysolina > Chrysolina americana. The sequence continues at coordinate 33,346,831 of OY293419.1, read as the reverse complement.
AGGTTAAGTCAAGACATACGAAGCACAGCAGGGCGAAGTCATATTACGAAAATCTCAGCCGGAATTGAAATTTCCAATTGTGTTACAAATTTCTTGAATTACCCAGCTGGACTCGTTCTGTTTTTTGGATTTGTCAAGTCGCGTCATTAAGGACAAATCAGGAACATTAGGACAAGTCGAGACATACGAAGCACAGCAGGACGAAGTCAAATTACTAAAATCTCAGTCGGAAATGAAATTTGATTGTTCCCCAACAATTTCCTATTGTGTTACAAATTTCTTGTTTTACCCAGCCGGACTTGTTCTGTAGGTTTGGCATTTGTCAAGTCGGGTCAGTGGGAACATATCGGGGCCATTAGGTCAAGTCAAGACATACGAAGCAAAGCAGGGCGAAGTCATATTACGAAAATCTCAGTCGGAATTGAAATTTGAATGTTCCCAACACTTTCCAATTGTGTTACAAATTTCTTGAATTACCCAGCTGGACTCGTTCTGTTTTTTGGCATTTGTCAAGTCGGGTCATTAGGGACAAATCGGGAACATTAGGACAAGTCGAGACATACGAAGTACAGCAGGGCTAAGTCAATTTACGAAAATCCCAGTCGGAATTGAAATTAGAATCATTCCACAACAATTTCCTATTGTGTTACAAATTTCTTGTTTTACCCAGCTGGACTTGTTCTGTAGGTTTGGCATTTGTCAAGTCGGGTCAGTGGGAACATATCGGGACCATTAGGTCAAGTCAAGACATACGAAGCACAGCAGGGCGAAGTCATATTACGAAAATCTCAGCCGGAATTGAAATTTGAATGTTCCCAACACTTTCCAATTGTGTTACAAATTTCTTGAATTACCCAGCTGGACTCGTTCTGTTTTTTGGATTTGTCAAGTCGCGTCATTAAGGACAAATCAGGAACATTAGGACAAGTCGAGACATACGAAGCACAGCAGGACGAAGTCAAATTACTAAAATCTCAGTCGGAAATGAAATTTGATTGTTCCCCAACAATTTCCTATTGTGTTACAAATTTCTTGTTTTACCCAGCCGGACTTGTTCTGTAGGTTTGGCATTTGTCAAGTCGGGTCAGTGGGAACATATCGGGGCCATTAGGTCAAGTCAAGACATACGAAGCAAAGCAGGGCGAAGTCATATTACGAAAATCTCAGTCGGAATTGAAATTTGAATGTTCCCAACACTTTCCAATTGTGTTACAAATTTCTTGAATTACCCAGCTGGACTTGTTCTGTAGTTTTGGCATATGTCAAGTCGGGTCCAGTGGGGACAAATCGGGACCATTAGGACAAGTCGAGACATACGAAGCACAGCAGGGCTAAGTCAATTTACGAAAAACCCAGTCGGAATTGAAATTAGATTTGTTCCCCAACATTTTCCTATTGTTTTACAAATTTCTTGTTTTACCCAGCTGGACTTGTTCTGTAGGTTTGGCATTTGTCAAGTCGGGTCAGTGGGAACATATCGGGACCATTAGGTCAAGTCAAGACATACGAAGCACAGCAGGGCGAAGTCATATTACGAAAATCTCAGCCGGAATTGAAATTTGAATGTTCCCAACACTTTCCAATTGTGTTACAAATTTCTTGAATTACCCAGCTGGACTCGTTCTGATTTTTGGATTTGTCAAGTCGCGTCATTAGGGACAAATCAGGAACATTAACAAGTCGAGACATACGAAGCACAGCAGGACGAAGTCAAATTACTAAAATCTCAGTCGGAAATGAAATTTGATTGTTCCCCAACAATTTCCTATTGTGTTACAAATTTCTTTTTTTGCCCAGCTGGACTTGTTCTGTAATTTTGGCATTTGTCAAGTCGGGTCATTAAGGACAAATCGGGACCATTAGGACAAGTTGATAGATACGAAGCACAGCAGAGCGAGTCATATTAAGAAAATCTCAGTCGGAATTGAAATTTGAATTGTTTCCCAACATTTTCCTATTGTGTTACAAATTTCTTGTTTTACCCAGCTGGACTTGTTCTGTAGTTTTGGCATATGTCAAGTCGGGTCCAGTGGGGACAAATCGGGACCATTAGGACAAGTCGAGACATACGAAGCACAGCAGGGCTAAGTCAATTTACGAAAAACCCAGTCGGAATTGAAATTAGATTTGTTCCCCAACATTTTCCAATTGTGATACAAATTTCTTGTTTCACCCAGCTGGAATGTTCTGTAGTTTTGGCATATGTCAAGTCGGGTCAGTAGGGACAAATTGGGACCATTAGGTCAAGTTAAGACATACGAAGCACAGCAGGGCGAAGTCATATTACGAAAATCTCAGTCGGAATTGAAATTAGAATTATTCCACAACAATTTCCTATTGTGTTACAAATTTCTTGAATTACCCAGCTGGACTCGTTCTGTTTTTTGGCATTTGTCAAGTTGGGTCATTAAGGACAAATCGGGAACATTAGGACAAGTCAAGACATACGAAGCACAGCAGGGCTAAGTCAATTTACGAAAAACCCAGTCGGAATTGAAATTAGATTTGTTCCCCAACATTTTCCTATTGTTTTACAAATTTCTTGTTTTACCCA